>JAREYC010000007.1:53950000-55150000 GCA_030015325.1 Cryptoblepharus egeriae
AATTTGTTATTTATCCGAGGAGATGTGGCTGCATCGGGACAGGCACCCTATAAAACAATAATATATGTGATTAAAAAATGAACACCTGCCTGTTGCTATGGAAACCCCTAATTAATGGTCTCTCCCCCCCCCCCATTCCACATGCTTGCCTGTTGCCACGGCCTTCTTTTATTTCACAAAGAGAATTAATGATTCTTCATTGATGTCACCGCTTTGGGGAGAGAGAGATTTTCAAACTTATTTAGTGTTGACTGGAAAACTAGTAAAGACGATGTTTCATGGACCGCATCATCCCGTCCCGTTTCCATGGCAACTACCGCAGTCACCCCTGGGCAAATTAATGTTAGGATTTTGGAACTCTTTTATATGTTTTTTCCCCTCCTTCTAATGGTTCAAGTTGAAAGGATCGAGATCAAGAATGGGAAACGGGCAACAAACTGGCTAACCGTTCTTATTTGGAATCTCATCACTAGAGGGAGAGCATCCCCAACCATCATATAGATGGAACCATCTATAGCAGTGTTTCTCAAAGTGGGGGTCGGGACCCCTTTGGGGGTCACCTAGAGCTTTCCTGGGGGTCACCTAAAGACCTCTGGTGCAGGGGACCAGGTCAGGCTTGCCAGACCTCCGGCTGTAGCTGCACATGCACTGGGGCTGACTGACAGCCTCAGGGCCCAATCCTATGCATGCCTACTCTGAAATAAATCCCATTATAGTCAGGGGGCCTTTACTCCCATGTAAATGTGGATAGGATTGCAGCTTCATGGCCCAATCCTATGCATCCCTACTCTGAAATAAATCTCATTGTGTTCAGTGTGTGCATAGAACACACATTTCATTTGTAACCATGAAAATACATCCTGCGTATCGGATATTTACATTACGATTCATAACAGTAGCAAAATTACAGTTATAAAGTAGCAACGAAAATAATTTTATGGTGGGGGTCCCCACAACATGAGGAACTTATAAAGGGGTCACGGCGTTAGGAAGATTGAGAACCACTGATCTATAGCATGCTTTGATAATGCACCTTCATCATCATCATCATCACAGATCACAGAATTGGAAGGGACCCAGTGGATCATCTAGTCTAACCTCTATCATCATCATCATCATCATCTTCTTCTTCTTCTTCTTCTTCTTCTTCTTCTTCTTCTTCTTCTTCTTCTTCTTCTTCTTCTTCACAGCACATTGGGCAAAATCCAGAGTAATTACGGGGAGCCCTTGCTCCGGTGTAAGAACAATTTACTATGGATTGCAATATGAATTTCCCAAAGGTTTTCACTAGGTGGTGCAGTAACTAAGAGTGCATGTAATGTCTCTTACGTGTGCCCATAGCTACTCTGGATTTGGGGGTAAGAAACTTCTATATTTCAATTCTCAACTCATCTAAACTGTAATAGTCCTTTGCAACAATTTCCTTACTTTGAATTTATCTCAAGAGAAAAATCCTTATTGTGAAAACTTTGTTATAAAATATATAACAAGTCAAAACAAGTTAAACATAAAATTGTCCTTTACTTTCTGTTGTATGTAGATGTGGGGGGATAATGTCAATAAAACTTGATTTTAATTCTAATGTGATGAAATAAGCAGAGAATGATTAATCTTACATTAGTGCAACTAGCCACAGAAGAGTTTTTGTCAAGGATGGTGATAGATTTTTACCTTCCCCTCCCCAAGGAGAAATTTCAAATTGAGCAACCCATTAACACAAAGGGGAAATAACCAGGAACGACTGCTTTGAAAGCTGCAGTGTCTCTGTAGGCTCCCCAGGATTTTAGAACAGAACAAGATTGATTGTCATTTCCTGGAGTAATTAGTAATAAGACAGAGACATCTTCTTTTAGGGTTGAAGGGACTTCAGCCTGCTTCATACAAAGGGCCTGATCTTGTCCAACTTTCCTGCACCATTGCAGTCAAAATGGAACCATAAGGAAGTGAACAAATGTTCCCTGGGCATAGCTCCACAGCACACTCCCTGTTGGCAAGGCTGCATTAAAGTTGGGAAGTTCGGTAGGCCTGGCCCTAAGACAGAATACAGATCAAACCTGATTGTCCATGGGGGTTTTGTTCCTCAAATTGCTGTGGTTGATAAATTTTTTGGATTTCCAAATTTCCGAATGGAAATGAGGTTCTCCATCATTTTTGGTTCAGATCAAATCAACGGGGGAAATTATTTTTTAAAAAAGTTCCTTTAATGTTTGTGGCAAGCAGGAGAGCTGTTGGGCAGTCTGGTATGCTCCAGGAAGCTATCTACTGGTGGCACCAACTGGAGGCTCCTCACCCCTTTCCCAGCCAAGAGAAGCGGGTTTGAGAATATTCACACTGTCCCATGTTAAAACGGGCTGTTGCTATCATTGAAGGAAAGGAGGAAAGAACAATCGGGCTCAGCATCCCTCCTCTCCCACATGAGAGGATGATCTGTAGTTCAGTGGAGAAGCATATATATTAGGCCCTAGGACAGTGGTTCTCAATCTTCCTAACGCCATGACCCCTTTATAAGTTCCTCATGTTGTGGGGACCCCCACCATAAAATTATTTTCGTTGCTACTTTATAACTGTAATTTTGCTACTGTTATGAATCGTAATGTAAATATCCGATACGCAGGATGTATTTTCATGGTTACAAATGAAATGTGTGTTCTATGCACACACTGAACACAATGAGATTTATTTCAGAGTAGGCATGCATAGGGTTGGGCCCTGAGGCTGCAATCCTATCCACATTTACATGGGAGTAAAGGCCCCCTGACTATAATGGGATTTATTTCAGAGTTGGCATGCATAGAATTGGGCCCTGAGGCTGTCAGTCAGCCCCAGTGCATGCGCAGCTACAGTTGGAGGTCTGGCAAACCTGACCTGGTCCCCTGCACCAGAGGTCTTTAGGTGACCCCCAGGAAAGCTCTAGGGGACCCCAAAAGGGGACCCGACCCCCACTTTGAGAAACGCTGCCCTAGGATCAATCCCTAGTATTTCCAGGTAGGGCTGGGGATCCTTGTCCAAAATCTACTGAGCCGCTATTAGTGGAGGTATACTGAGAAAAAACCTTTAGTAATCTTTGATCCTGGTTCAGATGGATTCATAAGTATCTGGATGATTTCAGAATATCTTTAAAAGGTGGTTACACACATTCTTTGCCCTGAAAACAAATGCTATGGAATTTGCATTCAAATCACTTCCATCGTTCTTAGGTTGTCTGTCTGTCTTCACCCTCTATTGTTTAGTATTGCATATCAAATATGCCTACCAAAGAAGAGTCAGTCCGCGGTGTAATGTTCTATACATTGTGGGTGGTTATGTTATCATTAGTTCCACTACATCTCACAACAAGAGAGCAATTCATTTTTGAACAGTGAAATGTTTCTTAAAAAATGTGTGCTGTTTGGATAACCGACTCAAAACTAAAATGCCATTTCATATAGTGCCTGACTGAGTAATCAGATTCAGTGACCTTTGCACGCATGCTTCCTTGCAGTTCCCTGTAACAACACTCTTAACTGTTATGTTTTTCATCCACATTAATCTCCTGGCACCATTCAAATATGATAACTAAGTTTTTACTGCTGAATAAACAGTCTACAGCTACAAAGCATCAGACAATTACTGAATCAGTGAGATTATGTGACTCAGGTTGAAAGTTCATATTTGGTTTCCTGATTAGCTTTTACCAACAGTTTTAATTAATCTCCTTGATATCTTTGCTTTCACTTCAGCCAATATTTATTTCTTCTCTGGTATGACTTAAAGGATCCTGGTTAATTTTCATAGATACTCTCAAAGTTACAAACAGAAAAGGAGGCATAATCCTAACCATGTCTACTCAAAGGTAAGCCATATTGTGTTTGATGGATCTTACTCCCAGGAAAGTGTCTTTACTAGGATTGCTGCCTCACTCTTCAAGCACATTTTTGCACTCTCTACAATTGTCCCCAACATCAGCTGCCCCAATCATTTTTTGTGATTACTTTCAAAGGGTTTAGAAGGGGTCAAAAGAAACAGGGTGATCATACTCTATGTCCTCTTTTTCCAGGACATGCTTCTTTTTTTAGCCTTGTTTCCTGGAAAAAAATATCTCAGTTGTCCTCCTTTTTCTTCTGAGCAGGCAGCATGTTGAATTATTGTAATAAATTATGTGCAATAAATTATATGTGCTAGCTTTAAATTTAATAATAAGTAATATACAGCAAAATCTAACCATGTATACTCAAAAGTAAGTCCTTTTGTGGGCTTAGGAATGTGCATATAGGACTGCAGAGATAGTGTTTAAATTAACCACATGAAAACAATCTATATGACAGCACAGTTCTAACCCCAGGTTAGGCTGAAACAAGTCCCATGCTGGCCTGGGGTTTCACAAAAGTAAAACTGTGCCACCCATGGGTGGGGAGGTTCAGCCAGCGAACAGACATGCAATGACCTCCCTCCCTACACTACTGCAGAAACAGGGAGATGAATGAGTTCGCTTGCCTAAATTGGTTAGGATTGCACCCTGAGTGTTTTTATCTTTTATTTTGTCATGTCCTACATTATTCTTGGGTGTCCTACTTTTTTTTGGGGGGGGGGGCACTTTCTTCTTTTGTGGTTATGACATAATGGTCACCCTGAAAAGGGCTGAATTAAATGACAAATGTAAATGTTATTTTCATACCGAATATTAACATCACATCGAGCACAATCCTAACCATGTCTACTCAAAAATAAACCCCATTGTGTTCAATGGGTGTTACTCCCAGGAAAGTGTCTTTAGGATTGCAGCCATAGCAAAATCTGACTAGCAACATGGCACCGTGATGTCGTTCTTTTCATTACATAGGTCACAATCCAGAGTAATTAGGGGACACTTTTACACCAATGTAGTTACGGCGCCATCTATGGGAAACTTATGGGAAATATATAGAGCAATCCAGAGTAAGTGCCTCTTATGTCTTCCTGTAGTTATTCTGGATTGTAGCCTCAATCTGCAATTCTGGCTGCAATCCTATCCACATTTACGTGGAGGTAATTCCCACTGACTATAATGGCACTTACTTCTTTGTAGACATGACTAGCTTTGGTATCTAACAAAATATAGCTTTCCAAACACAAGCACCAATTTTGGCTTAAAAACAAGAAGAGGAAAGTATATAGGAGAGCCCTAATTCTGAACATGCTGTGTTTCTTCTATTGTGTACAAGAAAATATAAGTGACCTCGGGTAACATATGAGATAGAAGCACATGCATCTCACTACATGCATCTTACTACAAATGAACATTACCCACAAGTTGTGGCTATTTTTAAATTCTTCATAATGTGGTAATGCAGACTAATGTAGTGATGTAGTCAAAGTAACAGATTTTGGCTGCAATCCTAAAGACAGTTTCCTGGGAGTAAGACCCATTGGGGCTTATTTCTAAGTAGACATGGTTAGGACTGTGCTCTTAGTAGTCTAAGATGGCAGATAGGATCCAGTGGAAAAGGTCTCTACCACTCAAACCCCCTCCTGGGCCAGTCCTTCCCCTACCCTGTCCTGGAATGTCTCCCCTGCCTCCAAAGTAACACTGTCACCTGGTGTGTGACAGTGGATAACACATGGATAAGAAATGGATAACACACATCATCATCATCTTGGAATTGGCCTGACCTACCTCTGACATCTGACCTACCTCTGACATCTTCGTGGACTAGGCTAACCGCGAAATCTATTTGACCATAAAATTTTTAAATTCCTACCTAGGAACTGGGTGGTGAGATGAGAGAATGAGGTTTCAGTGTGTGTTTTATTTCTGTACTGAGTGTTACTGCTTGCAGAAATCCTGGAAATCTTATAAATGAATCCATTTATTCATCAATCTAAGTCCCATCTCTAATGTTTTTAGTTGAATTTTATATTATTATTTTTTCCTTTACCTCAACACAGTGCCAGATATTTGATGCATCCCTTTGATCGAATTGTTTGGAGACCCCTGTTCTAGAATATCATTGTTGATGGGTTGCTTAAATTCTGAAAGAAGAAGCTTATTAGGAGGTTCTTAGTAGGGAAGAACGTAAAATAAAAGACACCACTAGTGAGGGGTAAATGTGCCATCAAGTTCTGATACAGGCAGGACTTATAAACATTTGACTGATGCCTCTTGCAATGGGAAGGAGACTTCAACCCTAATGAAAAACCTGTTCTGCTGAAAATGTAGCCATTATTTCATTCCTCTGGGATTCATTCAGGGGAGCCAAATTACCATTGTACAAATACCATCAGAAAGAAAGCCGGCTCAAGAAGCACACTGTAAGAAATCAGGGTAAAAGTGGTGCATTTTCAATGTCACTAAACATGATGTTCTCTCAAGTTTGCTGCAGAAAGTACTTTATTATTAGGAGAGGTTTGTTTAGTGTCCCATATGTACTTAGAGCTTATGTTTGCTTAGTACTTAAAAGGTCTAGTATTCTTATGGGAAAATGTTATCATCTATGCTTTTTCTCAGAGAAAGAGAGAGAGAGAAGAGAGAGAGAGAGATTTTCACACTTTTCTTTTCCAAATTGGAAACTGGTATACACAGCTGAGCTACTGGTGAATATTGATATGTCAAAAATTAGGCTGCACTATATTCTGCAAATGCAGAATCTGCATTTCCACAGTCTGTAATTTGTCTCCTATGGATCTGCTGGTGGCCGTATTATCAGACAGTAGAAGATACAGTGGGGTTAAACTGCCCCCCAAACCTTCTGTCACAGGCTTTAATTAAAAAAAACTGAGCAGAAAATGTATTAGCCATCTTCTGGGAGTTCTTGCATAAGTGTTACTGGAAGAGTCAGCCTAGTGCATTATCTAGCTGTTACAGACCAGGATAAGAAACAGGGTGACTGACAACCCCAACTTATCCACCACTCCCTACATAATGGACAGCTCAACCCATAGGATTTTCCTGTGCTGGCATGCTCCTAAGATAAGGGGACCCAAGGGAGATCACATAAAATAAATATATCCTCTGCTTACTGCATAGCTTTTACATATTTTTACTTTCTGTTGGTCTTTCAACCCCTATCCATTCCTTTGCACATAGTGGGTAACACTGATCTAACAGCCACTACTGAGGTGGTAGTGGTCACCTTGATTTACACTGCCCCTTGGCATTTCCTTGCTTAGTATTTTATAGAGAATGACTTATGTTAGCAGTGATTGACTTCACATATGGGGAGCAAGACTAATAAATGAAAGGAAAGTACCCAGGAAAACCAGATATTGGCAAAACTATCTTCCTCCTCATGAGGTGATACAAGTCAACAAGAGAAGGGAGCACATAGGTGAAGTACTCAAAACATCAAATTTACAATGCATGGGAGTAGCTTTCCAACAAATGGGCTCTTTTGTATAATTTTAGAATTTACAAGGAAAGCAAATTTGATGTTCCAATAATGCTGGAATAATTAGTTCTCTAGGATCACTTATTGTTGGAGATGCACATGCTTGGACTCTGGTGTTGCCCAAGGTTTACAGATACAATTAAAAGTACTTTGGGATTCCACAACGCACCTCCATTTTTGTCTAATAAATTACATGGAATTGTACACTGGGCTTTAAGATAAACTACTGGAGCAGTTGGTTGTCAGAATCAAGAATTCTATAAAAGCATATCCTATTAAAATCTGATGTAGCATCATAACTAACTTGTCCCAAACTGCAGATATTCTGGTTAAAAAACATTTTGTGTCCCATTCCTGTATGCCTTTCTCAAAGGGGTATGTGTGCATAGAGAGATGTAGATGTGGATAACCTCAAAATGCCTGATGCAGGTGTCTTCTGTACTCCTTGAGGTATCTGGTGGGCCGCCAGTGTGTGATACAGGAAGTGGATGAGATGGGCCTTTGGTGTGATCCATAGCACTTCTTACGATGTATGCCAGGTGCATGCAATAAAGAAATGGTGATATTTTCCCTGGAAGCCCACAAAACATGTTGCTAAACCCAGATGTAAGTGCTAAGTCAGCACTTCCTCTATGATGTAACTGATTCTGATTTTGAGTCAATGCTGACTTAAGAGTCAATGAATTACAGTACAGGTCAGATTCTGTGCACTTCAGAATCCATGATGTGCAGTGGAACACAATCCACCATTTGATGTGAACTGCATTGTACACATTGTGCAGATGTGCACACTGGGTTTGGCCCTAAGTTACAACCACAAATTTCCTTTGAAACGATGTATTTATTAGACTGTACTCCGCCTTTCTTCCTGAAGGGCACCCAAGGCAACTAACAATCAATAAAAGGCATAATAAAATACAAACAAAAACAGTTAAGATACATTTAAAACCATAGAATACAGTTAAAATAGTATAAAATGTCATATAGTCAGCAATAAGCAGGCCTCCGTCAGTCTTGAAAGACTACGGTATCATGCTCGGTGCTGCATACACTGCATGAGAAGCACGAAAGCCTGGATTAGATTGTTATGGAGGATAGGCTGTTACCCAAGCAGCAAATCCCCCCTCTCCACGCCACTGAATTAGTCAAATGGAAAGGCAGAGCCAATATGATTGGATCCAGCTGGCGTCGCAGAGCTGAGCTAAGGACAGGAGCTCACCCTGTCTTGTGGGGCTGACCCGGGAATCGAACCCTGGCACAGCGTCTTTACCGCTTGCGCCATCCACAGCCCACATAGTCAGCAATAAAATATTGAAAAAAGACCATTTACAAGGCAGTTATTATGAGGCCTTGGAGGCTCTTTTAAATAAAACCATCTTTAGGCCATGCCAGAGGGTTAAGGGTGAGGAAGCTGATCTTAATTCAAAGAGGAGGGAGTTACATAGATCAGACACCACCACCAAGAAGGCCCTATTTCTGGCCACCATTACCCTGTTCTCTCTCCAAGATGGCACAACCAACAGAGCCCCCTCAGATAATCTCAGAGAGTGAGCCAGATTTGTATGGAAGGAAGTGGTCTCTCAAACACGCCGGTCCCAAGCTGTTTAGGGCTTTGAAAGTCATAACTAAAATCTTGAATTTGGCTCAGAAATGAACTGGCAGTCAATGCTGTCCAATCCTTTCAAATAGATTTGGCGTGGAGTGAGGAGGCAACAGTTTCCTTTGGAGAACTTCCACCCTAGGTTACTTTTTTGTCACTGTTATCTCTCAAATTCATAGAAGAAATAAAACTTTTATGGAACTTCATTACCCAGTTCCAACTTTGTGCTCACCAATACAAGACATGGTTGGACTGATATTATGGACACCATCCTATGAAAGATCCATTGGTGGCACTCTTCAATAGCCCCCATTCATTTCGCCCAGGACAGTGTAAGGTTATGACTTCCCAGTGGATCGAGCCCTATGCTAGGCATGGAAGCAAGCTATAGCAATGATGAGTAGTTGTTATTTTTCCCTGCTCCTAAAACAGAACACCGTACAAAGTTATGATGAATGAGGCTGAGTGCATAGACTGACGAAAGGTGAATATCTCCCCACTGCCAGGTTTCAGAGGATTCTTCATGAATTATTTATGGAATACTTCAGTATGCTGCAGCAGCGGCCAGGGCTGGTGTCTACTATGAGACAAGAGCTCCTTAATCATAGCCCCTTTTTCCCCCTCAGCAGAAAGAGATTAGCATTTAACACAGAGTCATAAACTGAAAACTGAAATGATATTCTGATTACAAAGGTGGGATCTCCCTTAAGCCTGGAATATCTATCATTTACTGTCCTTGAAAGGGAGGATATTTGGCACGAGATTCAAAGGCTTGCATGTACTAAATGCAGCTGTTTATAGAGCATATGTATCAGTGCTGACGGTGCTGATGGGATGTGGGAAAGGGAGCTTCAAAAGTGACATTTCCAGTTCCACTGTGGGGCCATTTTCATTTTTTCATGGGCGTCTTACATCTCTCCGACATCCCTCACAGGAGTTTCGGTGCAGAGACCTCCAATTGTTTCATCCAATGCAAATCTATGCGCTTGTTTGTAGTAAAAACTGTGGTCTCATTAGAAACCAATTGCTACAAATTCTGTGATACAAATAACAATCATGATGTAGCCTGCAAGGTCCTGTGGCCGTCTTGGCTGAATACTCAAACATGATCTGTCAAACTTGTTTCTATAAAGAACAAGTGTTTGTAGCTTGAGAAACGGAAATTGGAAGGGTTGGCTTCGAGAGCTGGCCTAACCAACTCTGTTTCTGGGAGGATTAATTAATTATGACCTCTGAAACAAAGCAAACTGTAGTCTTTCCATATACCAGACTGGAAAAAATAAAGTACTACACCTTTATTGTGATGTGCAAGGAAGATAGACTAATATACTGGAGCTGGAAAATATTTCCACAAAGACTTCACTCATATTTAATTGATAGCAACTTGCTTAGGCCAGGTTATCTGCCTGTGGACCTGATCCTATTCTACTTTCCAGCAGTGACTCAGTCATGTCAGTGGGGCATTAGGGACCTCCTCATGGTAAGCAAATATAAGTTCCCTTACTTTAAGCATCTTTGCAACTTCTTCAGTTATGGAAAGTTGCATAGGATTGGGCCCTAAATTTTTTTTAGGCTACAATCCTTACCTCCAGTTAGGCCAGCCTAAGCTTTGGCATAACTCCTGTGCTGATCTGGGGGTGTCACTAAAGTGCCATAAGACACTTCTGCGCTACACCTGGGGGAGGATTAGGCCACTGCACAGACATGCGTTTGCCTCCTTACATCACCGTGGAAGTGTGAAGACCAGTGAGTTGTGCTGGCCTAAGTTAGGATTTCACTCTTAATAACAGAGACTGAGAAAGGGTGAAGCTTTTGTTAACATGAGATGGAACTGATGGAACAAAATTTGTCTGCTACATTTTGGACTCAATCCTAACCATTCCACTAGTACTGGCATAGCTATGCCAATGGGGCATCCTGCAATTGGATGGAGATAGTCACAGAGGCCTTCTGAAGGTAAAGCAATGTTTGCTCCCTTACCTTTGAGTTGCAATGTCTGGAACAGGGGTCTCTAAAGATTTTGGCCAAAGGACCACATCAAGTATCAGGTACAGTATCGAGGACCAGAAAAATATTTGTATTTTTAACTAGCAGAATGAACCCACCATTGTGGAAGTAAAATTTCCAGAATATTTGTGGGTTCTGAACACCTGGGCACTGTGTGCTGGCACTGGCACCAGGAGATAGGCACTGAGCATTGAGCAGCAGGCACAGGGCAGCAGGTACCAGATGGTACAAGGGGGAGTGATGGGCAACAGCAGGCACTGACAGGGACCCTACATCCCTTTCAGACATCACTGTGCAGTGGGCAGTGGGCACCACTCAGCACCAACAGACAGTGGGCGCCAGCGGGCACTAGGCGTCTCTCACAGCACCACCATGGAGTGGGCAGCAGGCACCAGCAGGCATTCCTAATGGCACCACTGGGTACCATTGCTCAGCAGGCACCACTGTGCAGTGGGCACCAAACATCAGCAGGCAGCAGGTACCACCAGGCATCAGTGGGCAGTGGGCGCCAGGCATTCCTACTGAGCACTTGGTATCCTTACTGGGCACCACTGTTCTGGGTGGGTGCCTATCTGTCGACAGTATCTACAGTATTTATATACTGCTTTTTCAACTAAAACATTCACAAAGTGGTTTACAAAGTTCCTACATCACAGAAGGAACACCCTCCCCAAATTTCATGCTTCTAGGTTTGGTGATTTTGGCTAGGTTTTGATGAGTGAGTGATTGAGTGAGGGAGGGAGTCAGTCACCTTTCAAACATATCTTTATAGTTTTAAATACATAGAGATAGATTAATGAATAAAAGGGCTCAAATTTCCAGAATTTCTCCAAACAATAGCCCAGAAATTAAGCATACACTTAATAGGACCATCATTCCCCTACCACAACATCACAGCTCCAATTGTGTTTGTTCAACTTGATCACAGATTCTTTTATGACTAAAGACTGGCCACAGGCAGTTAGAGGCATAAATGGATTACACTTGGCCCCCTGGCCAGGATTTGGATACCCTTGGTCTGGAACATTGGTTAGGATTGTGCCTATAACCTGTTAATATTTTGCTGAAAGGCAGAAGAACTCGTTCAAACAAAACCTTGACTGTTTCAGTGGGATTTCTCTCTCGCAATGTTTCCCATGCCTTTGAATCCATGTTAAATGTATATAAGCCCTTTGCAGATGACAACCTTGGCAAAGGGGTCCACCTTTACTCCCTTAGCCTTTCTGTCTTTCTTCTGCTCTTTCACGGGCTCTCGTTATTATTCAAATGAACAATGGCTGCCTCACCATTTGTCAAGCTGAACTTTAATTAAGTTCTTCCACTTGACACAAAATTGTCAGGACACCGTGATTCACTGGAGCTGATTAGCTAGCACATGTGAATCAATGTTGTGCATCGTTTGTGAACAGTATATATGCGGCAACTGAGTGTATTCCATGCTGTGCTTTGGCAAGACTGATGCGCTCTCCCATCCAGCCAGCAAAACCTAGGACATTGTCAGGCTAATTATGATTTAATTTGGTTAAAAAGAGCAAAGATTTTACACCAAATACATACTACAGATTCAAATAGAGATGTCAGGAAGTCAAACAATGCTGTGAAACCCATAGAAAATGATAGGAGTAATTTCATAAGTCCTGACCTTCCCATTTATACACAGTACTCCTCCAATTTTTCATTCCAGGCACCTACCTCTAGCTTAAGTCTATAATGTGAAGCTTTCTTTTCATTCATGTTTTAACCATATAATTCCTTGTTCTCCACAGTCTCATTTTTCTCTTTAAAAAACACTGTTTAAACAATTAAAAAAAAAGAAAATGGCAGCAATTTATCTAGTGTAAGACGTCTTCAAGGCTAGATCAATGTTACACTGTAGTCTCATATAATGTGATCCTGATGGGCTCATCTCTTTTTAAAAAATGCCTTTAGAAAGGGAAGTTTTGTAGGAAAGGAAAGGAGTGAGAGACAAAGGGCTGGTTTTAGTGTTTTACCGACCCACAGATATCCTAAGGCTCAGCAAGTCCGGCTGATTCCTGAACTCAAACACTGCTAGCACCCAATGCATCATCAGTATATGGATGAATTGCCAAAGGAACCCACTGTAAGTCTTTGCCCCAGAGCCCTCCAAAGAAAGGAACTGATGTTGCAGACTGGCTAAGTCCTGACTAAGGGTCTGGTTCTAGACTCAGAATCATTTACAGTGTCAAATTCCAAGTTCACAACAATTTATTAAACAACTTTAAAGATGGGCAGCCTAATCATAACCAGCAGCAGGGCATAACGTTATATCTTGTATTGGTAAGAAATACACTGGAGGTCTACTCATAGTAAGGGAATATTTGTAAAACCTCAGCATGCCTCGTGGGGCTTCTCAGTTTTGTATTGTCTAAATAATCAGTGTTGAGAAAAAGATTGGGAAGACAGCACAGGATATGGCAGGGGTCAGCAACCTTTCAGCAGTGTAGTACTCAAGTTACAATGTTATTCTGCATGCTAACATGATTATACAATTGTTACCTGACATGATTATAAAATTACACACATTGTGTTTGTGTGTGTGTGTAGAAAAACCTGGGGCTTTTCTAAAGCACTTGGCTCCCTCTGCACCCCTTCAAGGGGCTTCTTCATTTCTATGGTGCTGTTGGAGCTGGAGATGCTGAAGAACAGTTTGATCCTGTCCTTCTATGCTGCTTGCAAAGAGGCTTACTCAAGGCCAGATTTAGGTTTGATGGGGCCCTAAGCTATTGAAGGTAATGGGGCCCTTTATATGTCCAGCTGCCCTTTGTCATCAACAAATTATCACCGTTTGTTGTGTTGAATATATGCTATATGGCAATTTATGGACCTAATAGGTATCTAAAGCCATTTGCACATAACAAAATATGTATTTTATCAAAGTAATTGTTGAACTGAAATACAATTAAATACAATTATATTATAATTAAGTATATTAATAGTGAAATACAATTAAGAAGAAATATATTAATTAATTAATACTATTGCTGTACATAGGTTTTATTTTATTGGTTTTTTATCTTATATTCTGGAAATGTACATCCAGTTTTTTTCCTTTAATTTTTTGGGGGGCCCCAAGAGAGTGGGGCCCTAAGTTATAGCTTGTTTAGCTTATACGCAAATCCGACACTGGGCTTACTTCTGAGCAACGATGCTCAGGACTGGGCTCTAAGAATGTCCTTTGCTTCATCCCTTCTTGAGAGTAGGCTCCATTGACTACAGAGGGACATACTTCTGAGTAAAAAAGTGCAGGATTGAGGATGGAACATGCTTTTCCACCCCTTCCATTCTGATAGTGGCAGGGTGGCATGAGGGTGGGGAGAGATGGTGCCATTCTGGACACCAGCGATGGTAATGGGTAGTTTCCTGTGGGCAACTGGGACAGCAGCAGTGACAACACTTTTATGTGCTGGGGTACCTTGGTGTGCCACCAAGAAAATGAGGATCCAATTCTGATTAGTTTTTCCTTTAGTTTCAGCCTTGATCATGCTAAGCCCAAACTGGTAAATAAAAATTTGTTTAAAATTGTGGTAACATCTGATTTATAGGAGAATATAGGAAGAGGGGGGCAATTGGGCACATTGCCCTGGGTTTTATGCCAGCTGTCAGTGGTCCTGCTAGCCACAGCAGCAACATTAAAGACCAAAAGAGTCTCTGAAGTACCAGTCTGGAATCGGAAAAAGGGGGAATTGACAGCAGTTGTTCAGGTGAGGGAGTTGTTTGAGGTTCTGTTGTTTGAAGTTGTCTCAAGTATTTTTTTTTCTAATAATCCCTTGCTAAAGGTTACTCAGTCAAAACAAATCTGAAGAAAAAGACTAGTTTACTCAAGTCCTTTAAGCTGTGCCAATCTGGAATCCCTACCCAGCCACTAGTTGACCACTCTTGGTGTAAATAACCGCAAAGTGCTTTAGTTTATGGACTATTAGATGCATTTATGAAGATTACACTGCCCACTCTATACAATATGTTTCCTTTTTTTACAGCTGTGAATAAATATGTGCCAACTTTGAGGATTTATTAGTTTCCAAATGATTCTGGTTATTCTGAGCTGGCCAAGCTCATTAATCACTTGAACATCTTGACTTGATCTCATCCAGCACTGTGAACCCACATCAGGTTTTATTTGCTTTGAGCTGATCCATTACAAGTTTCACTGTTCTAAGGACCTCACTAATTCATGTACTAAAGACCATTAATTTAAATGAGAAACCTAAAAGCAGAAACCTGAAAGGCGGAAGCCTTGTCACACTAATTATTCCAAATTCATGTACAGTACAGTGAGTTTTTCAGATATTATTTATGATCTGTAACTTCTACAGCTCCCTGGATTTTAAATAGTGAAGGCGAGATCTTCTACTTGCAAAACTTAATTTGAGTTCAACATATTATCTTAATAAGATTGCTAGCTATTCTTTTTTTCTCCACCTCACCACCATGGGTTAGGATTGTGCTGTGTAATATGTGGGAATCTAGTTGGTTTTAGACTAACTTAAGTTCTGTTAATTTCACTGAAGCTTAAGGCTGCAATCCTAAAGATGCTTTCTTGGGAGTAAGTCTCATTGAACACAATGGGCTTACTTTTGAGTAGACATGTTTAGGATTGCATCCTAAGTCAAATTTCATTTCCTTTGCATAAAACTCAATATATTACTTCTTCCTGTCATTAAACTTGGGCAGATGAAGTACCTCTCTATACTTTCTTTAGTAAACATTGATTTGCATAATAGGCAAAATAATACGGGTGGCATCTGGTATATAAATTCAAACCAGTCCTAATTTATAAGGATTTGCCTTAGAAATTATCAATGTGATGCTTGGCTGACAAAATTGCCTACACCTGGCTCATGAATACAATTTTTTTTAGACTAAGCAACAAAAGATATATAAAAAATTAGGATGCACCTGAAATAATTTGAGACATTGGGCATCTTAGCTATGATAATGTTATTATGATGGATAGATGAGTAAGTCCAGCTCTGTTCAGGCCCCATTAAGAACTTCCTCCTTCCTGTGTTATTAAAGAAAGTTTTGCACAATCAGTGACAAACTTCACCTACTGCTCAGAGCTTATGGGGGTTTGAGTGTTTGCATGATCACAGCCCCAGTGGTGGTGGTGGTGACACTTTTTGAAGAAACACAGTGGTGTTTCCACCACTGCACCACATGCAGTGGTGGGCTTTAGGGGGTTCTCATAGGTTCTATAGAACCCTTTGCTAATGAGCGCCTGGTTCTGAGAACCGTTTACTAATGGGACATATAACCTGTTGTTCTAAGGACACAGACCTTGTTGTTAATTTAGGTTATTAGGACATAGAAGCAGTTGTTAATTTTATTTGAATCCCACCACTGACCACATGTTGCTGCTATCCATAATGCTTTTCATAAGTCGGTCTCAATCCACAATTCTTTTTGTAAGTAGGTCTTATTCTTGCCAGCAACCCCAGGCTTTGCAACACAGAAACACATCCAACTGCATTTTGGTGTAGCCTTAGAATGGGTCACGTAAACTGGCTTTCAGGAGGATAGGGCTTTTTTTTGAACTACTGTGATGTTCACAGCTTAGCAATGAAAAGATCTAAAAAAAAAACTCAACCACCTGATTTGGGCATTAGAGATTCAGGAGACATGCCAGAAAGAAAGAAAAAATTAAACCCAGGTGAGTGAGAAGGCTAGCCAGCAACTACCTTCTGGAATGTCTTAATCCTACTCTTAACATTTTTCTTCCCTTCCATGTTGTGACAGCAAGAAATTAAAAGGCACTGTAGCTGAAGTAGCACCAGAAAGAGATGGTGCTTGATTAGCTTGGAAAGGGAATGCACCCAGCTGACCCGGATTAAGGACCTATTAAAGAACAAACTGTGTCCATAAGTGCTTGGTGTTGATGTGATGCTGGGGACTGGACTCTGCAAGGAATGCAGATTAATGTTGAAAGAATGCCTTCTCCTCTGATCAGGGATTTTTCCCCTCCTTCAATTAAAAGCACAGCAGAGAGGAACCATTTTTTATTTATTATTCCTGTTGCATGTATTGCAAGCGTTCTGGCTAGAACAGCATGTGATTCATAAGCTGAGTATAGTTCAGTAGGCATGTATTATGGCTTTTCAAAGGACTGGCAATCCCAATAGATTTCTAGTCCCAGGCGAGCAGCAAAAAACAGTAGAATTATTGAGCCCCTGGTGGGTCCATACTTGACTAGTGGGCTGTGTCCAGCTTGCTGGGTCACAAGTTGTTCTAGCCTGCTGTAAGCAATTTCTTAAAATGGTATTGAAGAAACCAAGCTGTGCAATTTTCAGACAATTTGCTTTTTCCTCCCAAAGTTGCTCATTGAGGAGCAGACCTCCAAGGGAGGTCCTTATATAACGTTGGCATTTAATCTCAAGAACACTTTTTTATAGTCGGCAAAACCATGTAGATTATTACACATATTTTCACAGGAACATGAATTAGAAAAAAAATCACGATTTAGAAAAAAATCATTTAGTACACTGAAAATAGTCTGTTGGAACTTCCCTGAAAGCAAACCCCACTGAAGGCAATGGGATCTGAGTAAAGAAGATAGGCTCATGGTTTTGTTGCCCAATCCTATGCCATTGTATGGCATAAATGGGGCACTGTACCAGCCTTAGCCATATAAAAATTTCCACTTCTTGATGACCCAGGTGTAAGAATCATCCCTTCCCCCCAAGGGGAAGCTGCTCTGGCACCTCAGTCATCTACAGGATCCTGTAGTGGTCATTCAGGTGCCACAAGAGCCATCCTGCCATGGGTATCTCAGAACTGGGATTTAAGGGTACAATCCTAATCAATTTAGGCCAGCATAATTCACCTGGCATGTGGTGGTGAGGGGAGGCAGCCTCCCTACAGTTATCTGTAGGGAGTAAAATCAGTAAACTTAGTTTTTACCCAAGTGCGGTGATCTGGCTAAATGCAAAATTATGAAATCTGATGGATGCAATGTAATACATATGTTTTAAGTGTATAGGTTTTTTTTTCCTTTTTAAATTGTGTGTGTTTTGATTTGTTCAAATGGGTATTTGTATATTTGTATATCTGTGTTGTATTATGAGAGAGCATCTCATTTCGTTGTTCTCATACCTTGAGTACAATGACAATACATTTTTCTTATCTTATCTTGTCTTATCTTAGGATTGTACCTTAGACTTTAGTTTTCAAGGACAAGTTAATTGACTATAATCCTACACAAATTCATTTAGTTTAATGGAATTTACTTTCAGGTAAGTGTGTGCAGAATTACAACTCAAAGCTGAAATTCCAAACACTTTGGTGTTAGCCCCATTTTACTTGAAAGTTGCTCACCTCTGAATAGACATGAATAGGACTGTGCCATTAGATTATCACATATAACACCATAAAAAGAAAGTGGGCAGGCACAAAATATGCACTTTTTCCCAATCCAGGTTAATGAGATATATAGTATATCAAGCGTGGGCAAACATTTTGACAGGAGGACCACATCATCTCTCTGACACTGTGTTAGTGGGGTCAGAATTTTTTTTCAAATTTCAAATTAACATAAATGAACACATTAAAGATGAAACTTGTATGAATTAATGACATTTATTGAGCTTATTTATCTATATATATAAAAGAGAAAAGTCACTCACTGACTGACTCACTGACTCACTGACTCACTGACTGACTCATCACCGCCCTGCCAAAACCGGTGGGCCTAAAAGCGTGAAATTTGGGGTGGGTGTTCCTTCCGTGACGGAGGGGTGCACTAAGAACCGGTTTTTGGAAATTCCAACGGGAAGGGGGTGAAAAGGGGCGTAACGCGTTTTCCTCCCTATACTTTGCATTGAGAATTGCTGACTCATCAACATTCCGCCCCAACTGCTGGGCCTGAAGCATGGAATTCTGGGAGTTCCTTCTGTCACCTGAACACCCACCAAGAACCATCTGGAGAAATTAACCCTTCAGGGGCTGAAAAGGGGGCAACGTGTTTTTGTCCTATACTTAACATGGGAGACTGAACAACATCCAGCCAATTTGGTGCTCAGACCCTGGTGCACTGGGGGAAAGTTGCGCATGGAGAAAGTTGAGCATGGGGGGAAGATGCACATGAGGGGAAGTTGCGCATAGGGGAAAGTTGCGCATGGGGGAAGTTGCGCATGGGGGGAAGTTGCGCATGGGGGAAGATGCACATGAGGGGAAGTTGCGCATGGGGGAAGTTGCGCATGGGGGAAAGTTGCGCATGGGGGGAAGTTGAGCATGAGAGAAAGTTGCGCATGGGGGAAAGTTGCGCATGGGGGGAAGTTGCGCATGGGGGAAGTTGCGCATGGGGGGAAGTTGCGCATGGAGGGAAGTTGCGCATGGAGGGAAGTTCCACATGGGGGAAAGTTGCACATGGCGGAAAGTTGCGCATGGGGGAGGTTGTGCATGAGGAGAAGTTGCGCACGGGGGAAGTTGCACATGAGGGGATGTTGCGCATGAGAGGAAGTTGCACATGGGGGAAAGTTGCGCATGGGGGAAAGTTGCGCATGAGGCGAAGTTGCGCATAAGGCAAAGTTGCGCATGGAGGGAAGTTGCACATGGAGGGAAGTTGCACATGGGGGGTTGATGCACATAGGGGGTTGATGCACATAGGGGAAGTTGTGCATGGGGTTTGCGCATGGGGGAAGTTGGACATGAGGTGTTGATGCACATGGGGGGAGGTTGCACATGAGGAGAAGTTGCGCATGGGGGTTGATACACATGGGGGAAGTTGCGCGTGGGGGGTTGATGCGTATGGGGGGATTGATGTGCATGGGGGGTTGATGTGCATGGGGAAAGTTGCACATGGGGGAGTTGAGCATGGGGCGTTGATGCATACGGGGGGAATGGCATAAGGGGGAATTTTACTCCCACAACGCGGGTGCACTTTTTGCTAGTAATACACATAAAAACTATAATACAGGCATGTAGAATCATGTGCAAACTATGAATTGTTTGCCACACACCTCATACACAGTGAAAACATACAAACCAAACCTGGAGATGCATATGTTTTTGGAGGCAATGGGAGAGGGTTAAAATAATGCCCATGGAGCAGTGTGGGCTCTAGCAGACTGTGAAGCAACAGAGGCTCATTGGAGACTGGGATCTCCCTACAGACCACATTGGAGGACCTCAAGTGCCACAAATAGCCCTTGGGCTTGGATTTGCTCACGCCTGCTGTATATGAACAGGGTGACCATATACTATTGAGGATAGAGTGCCTGTAAACTACATTTAAGCACTATATGGAAAGGTAATATTGGCAGATGCTGCTTTTAAACCCTTCCCTCTTCTGTTCAATGGTTAAAGGTACAGACATTCTGTCCTCCATTGTATATGGTCATCCTATACATGAATGATACAAAAAAGCAGAACAAATTACTATAAAATGACATGCAAGATGCCCTCAAAGCAGTTTTCAGAAACACAATCCATGCTAGTTGTATTAATATCAATGATTGTGACACATACTTGTAAGATGCCCTCAAAGCAGTTTGCAGCCCCAACCCCCCCCCCCCCAGAGCTCCTCCTGCCCCTCAATTTTCTGAAGGCAGGGAGCTCTTCCCTGACCTCCGGACCAGGGCCCCAATTTCCTGGGGCCTCTGGGGAAATCTGGAGGTTTATAAATAGATCTTGAAAATCTGCAATTGCAGTATTTATTATCCTTTCTACTACAGTGGCGCCTCACGTAACAAATTTAATTTGTTCCAGAGGCATGTTCTTTACGTGAAACATTCTTTATGTGAAGTGGATTTTCCCATAGGAAATAATGGAAACTGACGATTGGTTCCACAACCCCCAAAATATTCATATAAAAATATTAACTGGATGTAAAAATGATGACAGAACACTGGGACTGAATTCAAAACATGCATTCAGTGTGCATGATCTTATGAAGTCTACTTAGGCTGCAGTCCTAAAGACACTTTCCTGGGAGTAAGACCCATTGAACACAATGGGGCTAACTTCTGCATAGACATGGTTAGGAGGCTGCATAGACATGGAGAGGCTCCTTCTCTCCATCCTGAGCCTCTCTCTCCCCTGCTCCCTTCTGGCTAGCCCTGAGCTGCTTCCCTCTTCTCCACTGCTCTTCTCTCCCTCTGCCCAGCGGACATCCGGCCACAGGTGGAACAGCGTGGAAGTGTTGCTTTCACTATGGGCAGGTGTGCTAGGCAGCCCTGACGCTTTTTAAGCAGGATGCCGGCCAGCGCTTCTGCCCCAACTGCCAACGAATGTGTTCTTTACGTGAAGCACTTTCTTTACGTGAAGCAGAATCCTAGATAAATTTTGGTTTGTTACGTGAAAAATACTTTATGTGAGGCGTTCTTTACGTGAGGCGCCACTGTATTTTTAAGTCAGGAGTTAAAGCAAGATCAAATTTGAAAGCAACGCCTGTTATTGCTGCACAACTGAGCTATGATAAGGGCGCAGCTCTTTGCTCTTATAATCTCACGAAGTCAACATTTACAAGGATACATCTTTTTCCAAACACTTCACAGTATGAATATTCTGTAGCCCTTACTGGAACGAGGTCATAACACTGAAATAATCTGTGCTGTGACCTAAAGCATCCTTTCTTGGTGAGAATGTTTACAGCAGCTTTTTTAATAGAAGAGGATATAGTAATGAATTATATAGCTGAAAGCAATTGTGAATCATTCTAAATTTCAAGCCATATTTATTCCTTTAAACTCTCCAAGCACAATTCTAAACATATCTTCTCAGAAGTAAATCCCACTGTATTCAGTGGGTTTTACTCCCAGGATAGAGTCTTTAGGATTGCAGCCTCCATCATGCAAAGTGGCCACCAGCAATTAATATCAGACTATATTGTTGCAAGAAACTACAGAGTTGAGATCTCTTGAGAGCAGAGTAGAAATTTGAGTAGGTTTGACTTAAGTCCAGTCTAGAGTCACCTCCCTTTATGACTTGACTCAAAAATAACTCATAATGGGGGTATTTTCTGCATCACCAAGTCGCCCCTTCATCACTTAGTTATGCCAGATCCAAATCCTGATAGCCCAGACTAAGGCCACATCAAGAGTAGACCTATTGGGGTTGCTGTAGCCCTACCACCGGGAAGAAGATGAGGCTCCCTTCCCTGTGGTAATGTAGAAACAGACCAAGCAAGAAACACATAGAGTCCTAAGTTGTTCATAGGGATTAAAATCATGCCTGTGGGATAGCATGGATCCCAGCAGTCTCTGGTGAAGAAAAGCTCATTAGGGGCTGGGGGCTGAACAGGAGGTTCCCAAAGGCCACAAATAACTTCCAGTCCACCTCTGGAATATAAAATGATGATATCCAACATCTGGACCACATCTCCAAAGGAGGAAAGCCAGCATTGAGGAGCTGTGATTACGATTTCCACCACAAAATGGGGACTGACTTTTAATTGGATTTTGGCCTGTGGCAACACCAACAACCCAAAAGCATATAAAGAAGTTGAAGTGGTGTTGAGAGATATTTAATATAGAGCACAATCCTAACCATATCTACTCAAAAGTAAGCTCCATTGTGTTCAAGGGGTCCTACTCCCAGGAAAGCGTCTTTTGGATTGCAGCCATAGACAAATATAGAGAAAATTATGTTGAAAATAAACGTGGTTGTCAGTTGTATAAGTTAGAAAATTTAAATGAATGAACTTATGGATTTGTTGTTGTTGTAACATATGAATATAAGTGGCGCCTCACGTAAAGAACACCTCACATAAAGTATGTTTCACGTAACAAACAAACATTTCTCTAGGATTCTGCTTCACATAACAAACTGTGCTTCATGTAAAGAACATATTCATTGGCAATTGGGGCAGATGCGCTGGCCGGCAGCCTGTTTAAAAAGCATCAGGGCTGCCAAGCGCACCTGTCCATAGTGAAAGCAACACTTCCATGCTGTTCCTCCTGTGGCCAGGTGTCCGCTGGACAGAGGGAGAGAACAGCAGTGGAGAAGATGGAAGCAGCTCAGAGCTACCCAGAAGGGAGCAGGGGGGAAAGAGGCTCAGGATGGAGAGAAGGAGAAATTGGAGAGACACTTTCAAGATGTCTTGGATTGCAGCCTCCTAACCGTGTCTACCCAGAAGTAAGCCCCATTGTGTTAAATGGGTCTTACTCCCAGGAAAGTGTCTTTAGGACTGCAGCCTAAGTAGACTTCATAAGATCATGCACACTGAATGCATGTTTTGAATTCAATCCCAGTGTTCTGTCATCATTTTTACATCCAGTTAATATTTTTAGATGAATATTTTGGGGGTTGTGGAACCAATATCTGAGTTTCCATTATATCCTATGGGAAAATCCGCTTCACGTAAAGAATGTTTCAAGTAACAAACATGCCTCCAGAACGAGGCATCACTGTAATTTTTATTTTTATTTATTTGCATATAAAGCATATAAAGCTAATCTGCAATTTGGACAGAGATCCAAAAATCCATTTAAATTAGCAGGTTTTAATTTTTTGTCACTACTTGGAACCTTCCATATTTTGAATCAACCGTTAAGATGATACTTGAGTTTCTAGATATGATTATATAGAACAGAATCTTTTATTCCATACCTGCAACACATGTACCTAAAGCTCAAGATGGTGTGACATCAGAAAGTATGACATCAGGGGCCAACCAGGGCAGCCAGATTGATCAAAGAGTCCACGTGGAAAAGCTGAACCTTGAAACCAAGCACCAGCAGTTCCCAATGCATCATGAGTGAATAGCAGCCAGACTCAATGGGAAGTTCAATGAAGATCTGTCCTAGGCCCCTATTTACTTGGTACAGGGAGTTGCTGGAATGCAGTGTCAACATTTGATGGGATCGTGTCAAGCAGCATGAACTAGCATCAGGTAGGATCAGAAGTGAAATAATATTCCACCAAATCCCCTAGAATTTAATCCCTATCTTTCACCTTCCTGAAAATTTTTGGGTTTCCTTTGTTTACACATCTTTGAAAGTTAAAATATTGCTTGCAGAGCTTAGACTGTTGTAATAACTACCAGTATTGGATTCATGTAGTGCGATCACAGCGCAGTTATCGGGTTACTAGCGGAGCCAGGTGTCAAGCCTAGAAATCAAAGCCAGAACATGCATCAGTTGTTGTTTATTCAGTCCTCTCCATGTGTATGGCACATTTACAAAGTAAAATAGCCCACAAGCAGGTTACAATTTACATTTAAATGGTGGGGAAGACAAAAAATGAAAAAGGGGAAGGGGAAGCAAAGATAAAGAAGAACGCAAAAAAGAGAGACTCCTCCACACCCTCATGGAAAAGTAGTTCGTAGAGGATTTTTAGCAGAGAAGCATCTGGAGAGAAAAAAGTTCATGCAAACTGCTGAATCTCTGCGTCACCAAATTGGAATTGGTTCGACAGATATCAGGGGAATGTTGTCCTCAATTGTATGTAATGTTTAATTTTTGTCTAAGTACCCTCTTTATTCCAAGTTGGCTGTTATACTCTGCATCTGCTGCCAGCACAACTAATCCTATAATCCTGACCCTTTAGCCATGTTGACTCTTCCTTCTTTTGGTGATGTGTTTCCTAAAATCGGTATCTTTTTTGAAATTGTTTCCACAAGGACTCTTTCAATATCACATCCATTTAACCTGTGGCCCATGAAGTAGCCTTCTTCAGATCCAGCTTTCAGTGGTTAGAAGATTTATTGACTTTGAAAATAGAATAGATCTGATTTGTCAGAACTCATTAATCATTCTGGCTTTCTGACCAAGATGTGATCTGAGATTAGGGCACTGAGTCCAATGCAGAGAGCAACCAGCTGAAAAAAAAAATCTATCTCTTATTACAGGTGTCTTAATATCCAATCCAATCCACAAATTTCCAGTGCTGATACAACCACAATAGGGAAGGAAATAGTCCCTAATATTGGGGAGGCCTACGTGACTTCCCCCTCTATAGAAATGCATCATCCATGGCTAATTCCTTCCCCATCTGAAGGGATGCAAGCAAAATGCCAATAATAATGCAATTTATTGCCTCCTGTGACATTTGCAGACTGCTATATTACATATGTCTTGATCTTAAGTTTTTGGTAGGGTTGTGGTTTTGTGAAGTTTTACTGATGTGAAAGGAAGTCATTATTCCCATTTCATCTATTCGGGGCTTCTGCCTATCAACTTTATTGATAGGACAAGTGAGATACAAAATGCTTCTAACTAGGATAAGCGTTGCCATTATTTTCTTCCACAAAACTGGGACAGGACCCCATACCAAACTTGCCAGTATGTGACACAATACCTGAAAATTGGGACTGTCCCAGTTTGCCAGGACATATGGCAACCCTAAACTAGGAGACAGGGTGGTTTTATCCATTTGCTTCAACAGTCCTTTATATGCTGCAGTTGATTGCAGAAATTATATATTTCTCCAATTTCTACAATTATGGGTCAGCATATTTTCATATAAATAGTTAAAATGCCAGATTCCCTGGCAACACGCATATTCTGTGGTGAAACATAACAAACCCGCAGTTATGCCTGATTATCCTAAATAATTATATGGTATGAACACTGAAATTAGAAACTGCCTAACGTAAAACATGATGATTATTTTCTACAAGAGAATAAATTGAATTAGGAAAAAAGAGTTATATTGATCTGGCGCTAACCTCAGTTCCATTATGGTCTGGTTTGTCCTGGCCTTACCACATAGCACAGTTTCAGAAGCTTGGGAAAGCAGCCGAAAGCAGCATCAGGCACTGAGTCATTCTCCTAGAACTGGGGTCTCCGAATCTGACCTGAGGACTAGATGTGGCTCATGGCAAGCTTCTAACAAGCCTGCGGCCAATATCTGGTTCCCTAAAACCCTCTGACCCAGCTGACCAACCGCAATGAGATGTGATGGTGTGGTAGGCAGAAATGGAGTTCCATTTAAACATGTGCTTTATTTCGGTGCTGTGTGTTGGTGCTTGCAGAAATCCTGGAAATTTTAACCCTTTAATCATTCATCTCGAATTTGTTTATTTAAATTTTATATTTAAAATATTTTTTTCTGGTCGTTGACACTGTGCCAGGAATTTGATGTGGCCCTTTCACCAAAAGGTTTAGAGATCCCTGTCCTAGATGAAGCAGATGTGTACCATGACAGAACATCCATAATGCAGCTGCAGATGTCTGCACAAGCTGACAACTGAGAGCTGAATTATGTTACAGCCATTTTAATGCTCCTGAATCTTAAACCTGAGACTTGTTGACAATATATAATCCAATCATACTCAAAACATTTGGCAACGGAGTCTTAAGGCAGTGGTATGTGGACATGCTGTATGATAGAGGATAATATCCTTAGTGCAGCAATTGTCAACCATTTTCCCATTTCACATCAGTGGCATACTGATGTGCTGTGAATGGTCCACAGGTGTGCTGTTGTAGATTTGGGGAGAATCATTTATTCGGAGGGCTATTGGGGTGTGTGAGCCCAAGCAAGCAGTTTTGTATGCCTTGTCCCTATTTTTTTTAAATGCAACTGATTGTGTGTCAGTCCCATGAGATGAAGAAAATTGAAAATCATTGCCTTAGTGTTTAAAAGATAATTGAGATTCTGGTGGAATCCAACAGTTAGGAAACTTAAAAGAAGTTTGATACTAATCAAAGAGTAAGGGTGTAATCCTAAAGACACTTTCCTGGAAGTAAGACCCACTGAACACAAAGGGACTTACTTCTGAGTAGACATGGTTAGCATTATGCTCTTAGTAAATTAGTAAATGTGGTATTCATAAATGCTTTTTAAAGCTGGATCTGACTATCTCTGGATCTATAGGTTCATGTTTCACAATCCGCAGATTTAAAAAAAAATTACAAGATTAATATAAAAGATAGAAGTCTCCATTACTTCAGACGTATCGGCTCATATAGCTTGTATTTCTGTTTCCAAAATACTTTGGTGATTCATTGTTGGCCCAATGACAACCTTTTAGATAAGAAGTATCATCAATTATTCAATTTTATCTGTAAGGCTGGATTTAATTTGTTTGTAATTCTTGATTCATTTTCTAGTAACTTTATAATGATGTATCTAATAAAATTTCAAAAGGATAAGGAATAGAATAGGCTTCTAACAATTCTTTTTATGTCTTTCTTAAAATGTTTATAGATTCCATATCACATAAGTTTTATCATCTGTGCATTGCTCTTATCATCTGGACAGTGATCTTATTCGCCCTTTCTTCCAAAAGAGGGATTTTTGGAGTTCTCACAGGGATTGTTTTGGCTGCACTTAATTTATTTGAAAGGTACTTGAAAATAATTTTGAAACCCTGGATGCGTTAATGACTTTGCCTGTATTCTTTTTATGATTTGTTTGTTGCGCTACAATGAACTCCATTAACTCCATGTATTCGTTTATTGATATATGGACAGAACAAAGACATTTGCAAAATGATAAATGGATGGAACTTCAGAGATCTTCATCAAGAAGAATTGGCTCCAGCTGACTCAGACCACAATGCAATTGTTGGAGGATAAGTCAGAGCCCATTCAAGTGAATGGAGAAAGTTATTCTTTCTTCTCAAGCCCACTTCTGCTATAATCTATTATATGGCCTACGGTATTTTAGAAGACTTCTGGTAAGTATCCTGGAATCTATGCAGAAAGGAAATTATATATAGGTAGGCTTCCTAGTTTGGTCCTGCTAAATCAAAGTCTGTTGAATCAATTTATAAAAGCTAACTCATACAAGGTTTTTCCATTTTCAGCATAAGGTTCTAATTTTTGCAAATTTGATTTTTTATTTTTGCGCAAATCCAGCAAGGAAACAATATCATTGTAATGGAATTCATTTCCATGAGCTGTAGACCACAGCTAATCCATAAGATCTTGTCCAAGCTACCTTAAAAGCCTCATAAATACAAAATAGCAGTTTTGCAAAATAGTTTACGGCTGCCATCCTTTGTTGCAAATGTTTCTTTTCCAGGTCAACCTACATCTTCTCTAACAAAAAACAAAATATTAAGCTAAATCTAAAAAGAATATGTGTTGCGTGTTTGGCTGCGATATCATGGGGAGGTTCAAGGGGTGCAACACATTTTTGGCCCTATACTTTACATTGAAGAATTCTTGACTGATCAACACCATGCTCCAACCTTTATGTGACATGAACACCCATGAAGAAATAATTTTTAGAAATTTAACCCCTAAGGGGGTGAAAAGGTTGCAACGCATTTTTGTCCCTATTTGCCCCATTGACAACTGACTGATAAACACCCAACCCCAACCCCAGTACCTAAAAGCATGAAATTTGGCAAACATATTCCTTTTGTGAGGTAAGCACGCACTAAGAATTGATCTAGTATCTGGTGGTGTCCAATGGTATATGCTGCTTGATACCTATTGGTATCCAGTTGGTATCCAGTTGGTTCATGTTAAGGATGCACAATAGTGCCTGGTGATCCAGTGCCTGGAGTCTGGTGCCCATGTCTGGTGCCCAGAGTTGCACCAGACACCACCTCGTGCCTGGTTGGGATACCTGGTGCTTGGTAGAGATACCCCCTGGTGCCTGCTGCTGCATACCATGCAGTCAGGGCCAAATCCTACAGTTGCAGAGTGTTTTACAGCCACCACTTCTATGCATCTGCTGCAAAGCAGTAGGATTGGATGCTTAATGATGTGGTCAGCAGCCAGCATCAAAACAGGTAGATATGTGTTGTTACCTGTTGCAATATGGCAAGAATTGATTGGATTGGGGCCCAATATACATTTAGTTGAGTTTGTGACCTTCAAAAAATATGACTGCCAAGGACAATGCAACATTACCAAAGAATTGTTAAACAAATTCATGAGAACGGTAATTATATGGATACATTGAGTGTAGAAAAAACAAAAGGACAAAAGACCACCAAATAACTTAACATATTTCCAATTTGTCTGTCATCCAGGTTTATTGGTACTGGTCACCTTACTTTTAATTATTTATTAAGTGATAATGTACAATCCATTAAAGCATATTCACCTTGATTTTCAGTTTTAGCATGATTAACAGATTAAATACAAATTTAGGATGGAACCTCTTGAATAATCAGTGTGATTGTTCAAAAAATTCCATTTCATTATAAAAATTCCTTTCCCAGGGGCTGAGCATTGATGAGGCGACTCTTCAATCATGAGGACTGTACCTTTCATTATATGAGCAAATTTAAGCATAGAATGAAGTGTCCACAATATCATTCAGTGTCAACACTGGTGCCATATTCATCTTTTACCTTGGCAAAATAATGCTAGAGGAGAAATATTTCTTGCACAGAAGACACTTAAGTATTCTTAAACAGAATATGATTTTCAATATCAGATCTATTTGAAAAGCAAATTAATTAAGGACATTATGGTTGTAATAATGGGCAGAGATATGTGCAGGGATGGTGTAAAAATTGAACCAAGGGGTCACGTTCATCAGCAATCCACCTGATCTGGTCAAGTGGTGTTGCTAATGCGGGATGACTGGTGTGGGCCACCCCAGACCTAATACTCTGAGAAAGGTGATGCCAATACCTTTATGTGTGGTGGCTAAACAATGGTCCATTCTGTGTTTTGTGCTGGATGGCAGAAATTGGCTCCAAATTGGCAATGATGCAATGACATCATTATGTCACCCCATGGCTGTATCTATGGGGGCAGTATGGGTATTGACCCCCTCTGAGCCAGAAGCCTGACCCTCCTAGCTTTTTTCACAGAACTGTCCTTTTTTCAGCCTCTTATCCTTCAAATGGATGTCCTCAATTTTGGATTTTGTTCCCAAAGTGTTCACCCCTCCCTACATGCAGTCTGGTCCAGTCAGGTCAAGGACATTAGCAATCCCCTTTTGCATTACAAGGGGGAGAACTAAGCCTGCTGGCTTCCCTGTCTTTCTAAGGAGGGGCAAGGAGCCCAGTCCACTGTAGGATCCTATAGCCTGCTTCTCATCTCTGGTTTTCTGACATCAGTAGGCGTGCGTTAGAGAATATTCTATTCTGGATCAAGCAAATGAATTATTACAAAGCTATTGATGTTGGGAGTGGAGTGGGGTGGGGAGAAATGTTTCTCTTTGGATAATTCCTTGATGGGTTTGTGGTTTCAGATATATTTTTTAATTTAATGCTTGATTGGATGGGCATGGGAACCCTTACCATTTGAGGGAACACATGGGATCTGGGACCTTTTCTTGGCTTTTAGAGTTAACTGAATCCAGAACTTATATGCTGGGGTGATGGTGGTGGAGAGGGATCCTTACATATAAGGGACCACAAGGGAACTGGGGCCTTTTCTTGGCTTTTGTAGGGATACAGGCCTATGTATTGCATTGGAACCAATCTTATTGGCTCTGCCATTCCATTGGACTATTTCAGTGATGTGATTTCCTGCTTGGGTAACAGCCTATCCTCCATAATAATCTACCCAGGCCTTCATGCTCTGGAGAGGACACTCAGAGCATGATACCATAGTCTTTCGAGACTGAAGTATGCCAATGAGAGTGAGCAAAATGAAAAGATAAGTTGCATGTTATTTCTATGTAAAAAAAATATACCATACACAGAGATGCATTTATTCTATGCAAATTATTGTTATATTGTATAACTATACACCAGTATAGATACTATAGTAGCCTCCAAAGTCATATCCCTGCTCCATCGACAGAGGGTTTTCATAGCTGCGCCAACGTTGAAGTAATTGCGCCAATGGAAACGTCGTTGCATCGCCGGAGAGATGCGCCGGCGTAATTGCGTCAACGCTATCAGCGTTTCCGTTGACGGAAACGCCGTTCCGTCGGCGCAAGAGCCCTTGCGCTGACGGATTAGTTGCTGTGGATTGGGCTGTAAATAATCACAGTTATGTTCATTGACCTAACTGCAGCTTATGATACCATGTGGAAGAAGGGGCTTCTGTACAAACTGAGTCGCATTATCCCATGTAAAATTCTCTGTCATCTAATTCAACATGTTCCTTTCACATGTTATAATGGGGGACAATGTAAGCAAGGTAAGAAAACACAACAATAGCCAGTCAGAAGGCTCTGTAATGGCACCCACACTAACTATTCAAACTTTATATCTCACATATGCCAGCTACAAGGCAATGTAAATTTGGTAAAGCCGATTGCCTGGCTCTTGCAGCACAAGATAAAAACATGGAGGTATTGGACTGCCTCCTCACTGAGGACCTTAAAACCTTGGGAAAATTTTTTGTTGACTGGAGACTCACACCTAGTGTCAGCAAAATGGTGATACTTGTTTCCATCTTAACCATATACTTGCCAATGCAGCCCCAAAAGTCTATCTGAGTAACAAACTACTCCCTCATGACCCTCACTCCAAATAACTTGGAGTAACTCTGGAGTATGGAGAGTATGGAGTAACTCTGGAGTATGGAGAGAGTATGGACTCTCTCTTATAAGAAACATCTAGAAAACATGTCCAGAAAAATTAATACTAAGAAACACATACTCCAGAAACTAAGAGGATCAAGATGGAGGCCTCAGCCTCTAGTCTCAGAATATCAGCACTAGAGTTGGTCTATTCCTCAGTGGAATACTGTGCCCTTGTATGGCTTTATAGCTGCCACAATAGAAAGATTGATGCTATACTAAAGCTGAAATCCTAAAGACATTTTCCTAAGAATAAGACACACTGAAGACAATGGGACTTACTTTTGAGTAGGCATGGTTAAGATTGTGCTCTAAATGACACCATGAGGCTCATAAGTGGTTGTATAAAATCTACTCCTACTTGCTGGCTCCCTGTTTTGTGCCACAAAGCACCACCAGCTCTATGAAGGCAGGACACCTTAGTGAAGGAGTACAACAAAAATATGAGAAAACCATGACTTCCTGTGCATGCTGATTTTTCCCATCCATCAACTGGCAGGCTTAAATCTAGGAAGCCCTCACTGGCACTTGCACAACAACTATCCAAAAACTTCAATAACATCAACAAGCAATGGAAAGCTAAATGGGCTGTTGAACACCCAGTTACAGGCAGCTACATAGAGGACCCTACACAAAAGGTGCATGGTTTTGATCTGCCTCACCAGCATTGGTCAACTCTTAACAGGATCTGGACCCAGTATGGTATCCAGGACTCACTGTTTAAGTGTGGTCTTGCATCTAAATATCCATCACATTGTATTCAAATGTCCTTTAAGAGCCTACACTGGTCCAATGTCTTTCACTGGTCCAATGTTTTTCAATATGGAACATTCTGTCCTTGAGTGGATTGGGGGGTCTGGATGTTAACATCTGATTTTATCACTAAACCATGTACTGGCATAAACTTAATAACTAAATAAATTGCATAATTGGCATAATTGTCCCTCTGAAACAACTGTCATTGTCCCCAATTCTACAATCCTAGCTATGGCCCTGTGTCACCCCCAAACTTCCGGGACACTTTTAAAGATAAGAGCTACTGGTGCTCCTCAGGTGCGTTCAAAGGCAGGAATGTTTCTGGCCAGGCCAACCTGTCAGTCCCAGAGGCCTAACATATGGTACGGATCAGAAGTCAGTACAATAACACCCAGTGTACCATTAGATAGATGGGTAGGAAACACTAAGGCATGTTCGGCATGGAGTGTTACCCCAGATCTGCTTACCAGTTTACTTGTCTTCACTTCATGTGAGTATAAAGTTTCAAATTTTTTAAAATTGTGAAATCAGCATTTTCAAAATTTGTAATTTAATTTTTGAAAAACAAAGTCTCAAGCCCTTATGGTTTTGCATGCATACAGAAGTTTTTATAAGTGAAACCATAGAAGCAGATTATAAGTGAAACCATAGAAGCAGAAAGCGTATAATGTAGGACTTTTGAAGCATTTGCCTTAGCATTCCTTGCCCTTTCTACATATTTAGTAAAAAAAAAATGAAATGTCAAACAATAAATCTTAGAAAATTTGTACCAATACTTCAAATTTTGGTTTCCTTATACAAAGTGTGAATCCTTCTATTTTCCGTAATGATTTTGAGTTCTAAGTACATAAACTCAATCCTTCCCTGCTTTTGATGCAAAGGCAGCAAAAATTGTTTGTGTGTGTGTGTGTGTGTGTGTGTGTGTGTGTGTGTGTGTGTGTGTGTGTAAACAGCAACAAAACAATGTGGAATGTTTGAACCTAACACACTGCAGGGTTTGGAAATTGTCATATGTGTTGACATATATAATAGTTTCTAAATCTTGTGTGTTAGGTTCAAAGAAATTCATTCTTCATTGTCTTTGTTCAACACACACACAACATTTTTACTGAAGAGTGAACTTTTCCCCTCTCCAACATTAAAGCAAAAACCAGCAGATTTAAAAAAATTAAAGAAGAAAAAGAAATATCTCAACATTCAGCCTCTCCCCCACCACCGCAAACTTCCCAACTCTCCTTCACAATGTTCATCTGGCTATCCTGTTCCTTAAGCAGGATTGAAAATTAAAGCACTGCAGCAGTTAAGATGGAAAATGTAACATCTATACATAGCCTGATTTCCAAAAGTGAGCCATTAGGGATGCTTCCAAAAGCATGTGATTTTTCATGTGATTTTTCCAACTTGTGGGCTGTGGGTGGCGCAAGTGGCTAAGACACTGTGCCTGTTAACCAGCAGGCCAGGGTTCGAGACCCGGGTTGGCCCCACAAGACAGGGTGAGCCCCTGTCCTTAGCCCAGCTCTGCGACGCAGCTGGATCCAATCGTCTTGGCTCTGCCTTTCCATTGGACTAATTCAGTGGCGTGGAGAGGGGGGATTTGCTGCTTGGGTAACAGCCTATCTTTCATAACAATCCAACCCAGGCTTTCGTGCTTCGCATGCAGCATATGCAGCACCGAGCACGATACCATAGTCTCTCAAGACTGAAGGAGGCCTGCTTTTTTTTCCAACTCGAAGGCTGGTCCTGTGAATTGATTCATTGGTTTTTGAAATGGAAATGGGGTTCTCTCTTGACTGCTGCTGTTGTGTTGCCAAAAGTACAGGACACTCATGTCTGTCTTTTTCGACTGTTTGTATTGACAACGAACTTATCCATGTTTGCACTCTGGTCTCTGCTGGTGTCCTTGCATGCTTAGAGGGGAGGTCAGCCTTGCCCTGTCCATCATGCTGAGGAGCCACTTCCCCTCCCTGAGAGCTTAACAGCTGGTTGCCCATGTGAGCAGGAGGGTGTGGGTAGTGCAGGTGTTTTGTGGTTCAGGATGATGTGAGGGAGGGTCACCTCATCAGCAACTCCAGCCCAGGTGGTACTTACTGGGTGTCTACCCAGCATGAGGAACAACCTTGTGCTGGTCACTGCTCTGGAGCAGCTATGGGCAGCCCTAAGCTCCTGCTTCTCTAGAAGCAGCATAGCTCTGCTCTGGACATAGAATAGTTGGGGCAGCATAGCTACTGTTCTCCTCACTGCAATTTCTCTGGATTGTGCCCATAGCTTGGGCACAATCAGTTGTTCCATTTCTTTTCCCTCATTTACTAACAAACAAGCGCGCGCGCACACACACACACACACACACACACACACACACACACACACACATCTATATTTATACATCTATCTTTGTCTATATATACCTATATACATCTATCTTGATATGATTGCACATAGGATACCAAGATTGTGATCTTGATACAACCACACATGCAATCAATACAGCTTGCTTTTGCAGTTTGTTAGCGATATGTTGTCTGCTCTGTGTGCTTCGTGGGGGGAACAGGACTAGAGCCAATTTGCCTGCTTTATCTTGCCATTTCAGCAGGGGAATGAGGGGGTGCTGGGGTAAGAAGGATTGTGGTTTAGCCCTGGGAAGTGGTGAAGAGGCCTCAGATCTGCACCTGATGCTGGAGCTGCTCCACCTCTTTCCTAGGACTGCTTTCCAGTCTTGGGATGGAATGGAAAACAGCACCTCTTCCAGCCACCTCCCAGTTCTCAGGAAGGTCCTTCCTCCTTATCAGTCTCTTGGCTCTGCCTATATCTATCAAAGCCAGCCAGCAGTTTAGCCATTCTGGCCATTCTGCAAGCTTGAAGAAGTCTTAATTAATTATTATTATATTAATTTATTTATTTACAGTATTTTTATCCCACTTTTCTCCTATATTGGGAAATGCATTCCTAATTCCACTTTTTTAAAAGTTCTAGTGGTGACTTTTGTAGTCCCTGTGAAAGATCTGTTAGAGAAACACTGGTGTTGTTAACTGCAATGAATTGTCCTTTCAAATGAATGTTGGGCTGCAATCCTATCCATACTTTCCTGGAAGTAAGTCCCATTGACTATAACGGAACATACTTCAGGGTAGACATGCTTAGGATTACACTGTGAATCTCAGATGATTAGATTCTCAGAATATTAATCTCAAATGTGAACATGTTAATGGGACTCTGTAGTCCCACTGCTGCTCTTCCCATAGAGACAGAGTTTGTTTGAGGAGACAAAAACTGAAACACTGTCCATTTGAAAGTGATCTTCCTGGGATTAGGGGTACTATCTTTGTGTGGTTTTATAATGACTGACTAGGGTTAGGATCAGAGTATGAGGGAAGTGCTAGGACCTAGAGCAATAGTACTTGGGCATTTCAGTCTGGGATCCACTTTCAAATTTAAAAATCTGTCCGGGACCCCCGTCAAACTTACCAGGAAGTGACAACACTGTGATGCCAGAGCTTCTCCATGTCTACTTGGAAGTAAGTCCCATTGTGTTCAAAGAGACTTACAGCACAATCCAGAGCAACTAATCTGTCCACATAAGAGCCCTTGGGTTGCCCTATCTATCACTAGGGTGGAGCAACTGCAAGATGCTCCAGCCCAGTTACTCTGGAAGAGGCTTAGGGCAGAGCAAGGCAAGATAGGGTGCCCTAAGAGAGGTGGACCTGCTCTGCCCTAACTGGGGCAGCCTAAGCAGCTCAGGAGAGGCAAGTTGAGGGCATATTTAGCATTGCCTAGGGCAGAGCAGTTACTCTGTATCCAAAGCCTGTTTCCAAGGCAGAAATGCCTCTTCCAGTTCCTCAGAGATATACCACCTCAGGAGCAGGTATAGTAATGAGTAGACCCATAGGGGTCCATGATAAGGCCCGAGTAAGAATGGCAGTGTTGACCAAAAATCTGAGTTCTTGGCCATCCTAGCTGCAACCCGTGCCTCTCAACCTCAGGATATGGAACAAACTACAACTGCCCACAAACCTCAGGATACAGCAGACCACTCCAAGAAGCCCCTTGTATTCACTGTAGAATGTACTGGCATCTTATCAGGGACTCCTTATAAGGCAGGCACCCAGTGGCATCACCAGACTGGTGCGGCTGGTGTGGGCTGCATTGGGTGATGCGCTCTGTATGGGGTGATGTGCTGAAGGAGTTTGACTGTCCTTTGGCAGGCCCCAGGCATCAGCACCCCCATTCAGGCCTGCTCCAAGGCGGAGCAGCAGCCAGAAGCTGCCACTTGTCCTCGGTGCTGGCCCGAACGGCCAGCTGAGATGCACTGAGCAGAAACAGACTGAGCATGCCGAATAGCTTCAGAAGAGACTTCCTTACAGCAGAGGAAGTCTGTGCCTCTGCATGGCCATTTGGCCTCACTCAGGAGGCGGAGCGGCAGCCGAATGGCTTCAGAAAGAGTACTGCATAGACTTCAGAAAAGTACTGCACAGGAGTCAGAGATGGTGCCTGTGCAGTCCCTTTCTGAAGCCAACTGGCTTCAGAAAGAGTACTGCGCAGGCGCCAACTTTGGCGACTGCGCAGTCCAAGTAGGGGGGTGAGCACATTCCAGGGGTGACACATAGACTTCCACACCGGGTGATGCGCAGAGTCATGTCACCACTGTTGGCACCACAGCTGTTCCTTGTTCAGTGTGAACTTAGGGGTGTCTCCTCAGGAGCAAGTCCTCCCCATGTGTCAATTACTTAGCATGCTCTGGAGCAGTTAGGTCAGTCCAGGCTTCCTGACTCTCTGGATGCAGCATAACTTTCTGCTCTGGATACAGAATAGTTAGGAGAGAGCAGTTAGGGCAGAGTATGCTGAACTTGCTCTGGATTGTGCCCTTACTCCCAGGAAAGACAAGCACCAGTTTCCTAGATGGCAAATCACACCTTCTTGTGACCCCCTGACCTGAGGTTAAAACCCCCATGCACCTCTCTAGCTACACCACAAATTTGACTGTTCTTTATCATAGACCTACAATGGCTCTTACTCTTGCAGGACAGACACTGTCTCAGGTGTCTGTGTCTCAGAAGTTCATGCCAGAGACCCCCCACACAAATCATTTTTGCTTATTTTAAATTTCAATGATTAACTTCACACACTCCATTTTTATTTGGTATTGTAAAAAAGAGAGAACTCCTTTAAAAAAATAAAATGAGATTTGTGTGACACAATCCATGCAATAAAAATATAGTGCTTGTAAACACTGAAACATTTTTCAGGTGGAATGCTGTTTCTATTAAAGCTATCATTGATAATAAGTATTGAAAATATCAGGTAGACAGAGCATTAAGCTGGCTTAGAAAGATATTAGGGAGATGTTGCAGAGAAAACAGCAGAGATAAGCCTTATAGAGCAATATGATAATATATCACAGAAAATAAATCACAGGTGGTGGGGGTCAAGGGAATCAGACTTCCAAAATTTATTTTAATAGAGAAAGCAAAAGGAAGAGATAAATACCATTTGTCAGCTAGTGTTTTGAGCTGTTTGATGGAAACATATATTTTGGGATCCTAAAAATATAAAAAGACACATTTTCTTATAAAGGGAGAAATCCACACTGCCAATGCAAGCCTTATGCAGGTCAACAAATGCAAGTTCCATTATGGTCAATGGGTTTTAATCCCTGGAAAGTGTGTTTAGGATTGCAGCATGCATCTCAGGAGAATGATACAGAATGCTGCCTTGAGTCCTCCTCTGCAAAGAAAGGTGGGATATAACTCTAATAGATAGATAGTTGGATAGAAAGGAAGGAAGGAAACTAAAAATTCCCAGGACTGATTCTAGGTTTGTGAGGCCCCTCAGTGCCTTATTACACCCCCTGAACCCTGTAGTTGTGGTTATTTTTGTGATGGCAGTCCATATTACACTATAGTGAACACCATAGTGTGATACAATCATGGTGGCACTGCATTATTAATTTTTTTTAATGGATGGTAGCACCATAAGTGATCTGGCTCAATAATAACCTAGCTGAGAGCCAAGTAAGCCCAATCTGGATTATAGGGGCTATTTTGGTGGCCATGGATCATATGTTTTTCAGAAGCCCAATAATCTATAGCAAGAGGACACTGGGAACTGCAGGCATTTCAAGGTGGGGAGAAAGTAGGCAGCAGGAGGAACTTAGGGTGGGTGGGTGGTGAGCATAAAATGACATGCATAAGGTGAACATGAGGTGGCGTGCTCTGGCACTTATGCTGGATCTTAACTCTTTTCCCAGCACAGGCACCTGAGCAGCCTGGGTTGCTTGGATTTGCACCACCTTCTGAAATGGCACCAATCTAAGTAGCCCCATTGGAGCTGTTGTGGCTCTCCCCAGTTTCCCCTTGCCTTGTGGCAAGGAACTGACTGTATGAAACATGCACAGAATACAGCACAGGCACACCAGTCTGCCTGTTCCAGAGCAAGTTAGGATTTGGCAATCAGTTGCCTTGAATCTGAAATGGAATTAAACTCCAAAACCAAGAACTGTTTCAAAGTAAATTTAATTAATAAGTTAATTAATTTAATTAATAGGCAAGAAGTGGTGTCAACTGGCCCAGAATGTCTGGCAATCATGCTGGGACAATGAAATTTGCAACAGATCGGTGCTAAAGGAGGCAGCATTAGGATGCTTGGATAAGGGTTAAAATGTGGGCTCTATTCTATCCAGCTGATCCGACTGATCCTGACCCAAATACCTTAATCCCAGGACCTACCTTATTCAACACGTTATTTATCATTTTGATAAACTGTAAAATGAAATGCAGAACATTCTGGAAGAATTTTCCACTAGATGTGCAACACTAAACACACTTTTGCTTTGAAGGGCAAATCCAACAGCTTTCCTTACACAGAAAATACAGTCTTCGATACAAGCATCGTATGGTCACTGAGCATAACATAAGGACAAACACACAGAGGAACACCCTAACATTTTAATGCTCCCTAACTGTCAAAGCCAACCTTTTCCTCTCCTTTTTATTCCTCTAAAAGGGACAGCTTGCCAATCTCAAATTGTAACACTACTCTGTTTCCTTTCAAGTACTGCCACCACCCAGACATTGTGTCAATGTGCCAGAGCTATACACGTGACCTTACTATAGAAAGAGTGACAGGGAAAAAAATCAGAGAAAACAGGAACATAGCAGCCCACCTTGCTCACTTTTTTTTTTAGTTTCTTGTTAGAGTTTAGCTATTCATCATTTCTGACTATGTATAATGAAGCCTGTTCCTTATTTGCCTCAGGACAAGCAGGCACAGACAATTATCTGAAGTAGAAAAGAACTATTCTTTTTTATGAAATAAAATAAGCTCAATTTAACTGATCAGACACCACTGAACAAATCGCCCCATCTACCCATCTCATCCCAATAATGTGCATCTTAACATTGTTAGCCTGCAGGTTTTTCAACGTGGTTAACTATCTTTTAAAACATTACCTCTACATAAAAAACACAACATAAAAAAATTCAGTTACCAAAAATAAATAATTGGCAAGAATGTACAGAACACAATACATTTTAACGTCCCACTCCAATCCCTGATTGCTAACACTGATGCAGATATGCAAAGGAGCATACACCACATCCAATGGTGTCAGATGTGGGGGAAGGGGACATATAATTACAACTGGGTGGAAGTGATCTACATGGAAAATATCTTTAACCATTGTGCTGGTGTAGATATAATAATGCAAGCGCTAATACTATTTATTTATTGGATTTATATTAATCAAGACAGCTAAAAATATTAACCTATAGAATAAAAACATTGTCAATAGGACAATTAAAAATATATTAAAAGCTTATAAAAATTGCATAAATTAATCCTATACTACAGTTTCAAACACTCTTACTAAGGATTAAGCCCGATTGAATTGAGTGGGATCTGAGTATGGAAACATAAGACTGTACTGTTAGACCTTAGACCTAGGGCACAATACAGACTCCTTGCTCCATGTAAGAACAATTTACTCTGGATTGCAATATGAATTTCCCATAGGTTTTCATTAGGTGGTGCAGTAACTTAAGGGTGCACATGATGTCTCTTATGTGCTTCTGTAGTTATTCTGTATTGTAGGGCTAGTCTCTTTCTGGACCATGAAGAAGAGAACATGATCCTCTGATCATCAGTCTCTCTTCCCCAAAAAAGAGGACAAGTTATCCCACCCTTTAAGCGAAAATTGTACATGAGTGTCTCTGACTTTAAAAAATCACATTAAAAAAAGCAAAAGTGACATTTCTCTTAAAAATGGTACTAGAATGTTGAGGAAGTGTATCTGTCATTTTGATTAATACTGTTTGTGTTTGCATGTAGATCAAATCATTTACTGAGGTTAGAGTTGCTCTCAGGATGATAATTGTGCTTGCAAACAACATCTGCTGTGGAGTATGCTGATGCCTGGAAAATCAAGGCAACCAAAACGGTCCCTGGCAACCTCGACAATCACCCTGACTCATTGGGGTCATTGCAGGAAGATCTAGAAAGCCAAACTTGTGAAATCAAACATGAAAAAAAGGAGAAAATAGTTTGCTCTCCAGGCGACATGTTTTGCATTGCTAGGATGCACTAGTATCTCGCCCAGACATTCAAAAGCCAAACAGGAGAAGCTTAATAAAGACAGGATGTGATGTTCTGTTTTTTGTCAGAATCACTAGAATGCATGTTTCTTGAAAGCAACAATATTCAATTGGTGTATCGATGCAAGATTATTTCCTAAGCATGGCATTGCTCCTTGATCTAATCTGAACTCATAATGGTTGGTATTGCTATTCGTGTCAAGTCCTAGGTTGCTGTATTGTTGTATTGATTCACCTCATTTCATAGATGTTTCTTTATGTAAATTGCCAAGCCGGGCAAGAAACAGATCATTTTCAATTTACTACATTAGCTCAAACTTAGATATAACTTGTCTGATAAAGATCAGTAAGCGTTATTTTAAATTGGTATTTGCATTGCCTCTTTGTGGCAACTGCAAAACTAACAGCAAGGATATTTATCCGTGTCCGTTGGTTTCTGATTTTCCGAGCATGCACTGCAGAAAAAAGGACAAATAGGACAAGGAGGATGAAATCAATCCATTTATTATGAAGTGCTGTCATAGGATGAGAATGATCTCATTTGTGCCCTGCCAGTTTCCCTCAAAAAACTCCCTGGGGGATTTGCCAGACATTGGCCACCTTCCATCCTCACTATGACAATAGTCTGTACGTTGTTGGGCATATTTACACTGGGTAGGAGATCTCAAGGGCTAGTCTACACAATTAACAGACACGGCAAACACCATTTGACTGAAATAATAGCCAAACAGGAAAGAGGAATTGTATTCCAGGGTACAAACAAATTCATACCCACCCTAAAGAAATTGTGGTTGGCCTAGTTAGGAATGTCTGCCAAGTTCAATTTTAATGCTTTTAGGTATAATTTGTCCCATTTCTGCCACTCCAGATTCCAATCATAATAATGCAATAATTGACCATGATTAAATAGGGAAGGAGTCTTGGTGGAAAATACTCTTTATCCCTTTAGTGACTCTCCTAAGTTAGAGACGACATCTCTAACCCGATTTTATTCAACCCGTCTCTACCCCGATTTTATTCAACTTTTGATCACTGAGCCATGTCAATGGGACAAATGTTGTAACCTGCTATGCAGAACAGTTGCAGAGACCTCCTCATTGTAAGGGAACATTTGTTACTTTACTTAGTAGCATACCTAGAAGAAGCGCAAAGCACTAATGCTTCAATACTGAGGACACTTTCCTGGGAGTAAGACTGATTGAACACAATAGGGCTTACATTTGTGTAAGACATGGTTAGGATTGTGATAGGTATACAGATTCGAGAAATGTCAGATTGGAGAAATGTTGTTGGGGGAAGGAAAGTCAGGCCATGAAAGTCTGAATGAGCATTCCCTGCATATGCAGTGTACAAACAAAAGCCCTACTGCTTGGGTTGCTCAAAGCCCTATTACACCTGGTGCTGCCCTGTTGTATATGTACACCTGATATATTGGTACACCCTGCCATCAATGTGTTGTTAATATTCACACCACCTTTTTTCTCACAAAAAGTAGTAGATTTTTTACAATTTAAATTGAAGGGTTTTAAAAATGTATTCTAAAGAAATCAAGGAGTATCTCTCCGCCCCACATTAAAAAAAAATCTGACCAAATTATTTTAGAAAATAAGTTGTTTATTTTAACATTTTTCAGGGGTGGTTTTCTCATTTTCAACTAAAGTTATGTTTCTTTAGTTCTTACGACTTGAAAACAATTATCAAACCATACAAACAATTATTCATACCAAATATGAACTGGGCTGTCTGTCTTTTGTGGTTTTCTTTTTGGGGGGGAATCTGAAAATGAGATAATCTGACTGCATTATCAACAGTACAAGAAAACATCAACACTGCAGAAAAATTTTAAAAAGACAGTAAAAATAAGTAAATAAAACAAGGGTCCTCAGCTCAGCTAGCACAAACTGAAAAAGAAGTCTTTAAGCGCTGTGTATCATATCATCTTCAATATCAAAAGTGCTTTTTAACAGCTATATAAAATATTAGCCTGAAAGGCTGATGACATAAATGCCGACTACATCATTTAGTATCCATTTTTTTCCCTTTCAGAATCGATCTAGAAAGTTTATTACTTGCACTGATTTGACAGGACAGCCCTGTAAGCCTCCAGTATTTATGGTCTGTTCACCTGCAGTCCCTATGAGTATTGTGTTATCCTTAGACAATTTTCCTATATGCTGCATTTTTTATATGATAGGGTAAATGTTGAATAAATCCCTATTAAATATTGAAAATATTGAAATATTGAAAATATTGAATATTAAGTATTCAAAAGTCAACTAAAGTGCAGTGGCATCATTAATGGGCCAGTTTGATGATGGGCAAAATCCAGAGTAACTACGGGGAGTCCTTGCTCCAGTGTAAGAACAACTTACTCTGGATTCCAATATGAATTTCCCATAGGTTTTCACTAGCTGGTGCAATAACTACGGGTGCACGTAAAGTCTCTTACGTGCTCCCATAGTTAATCTGGATTTGGGGGGATGTGCATGTTAGAAGACATGCATATAGAAGACATGCATATTGCATAGATGCATCCTGGTAGGTCTTTATGTAAAGATGGTGGTTGAAAGGAACTGGTGCCTTACACATGCTAGGCTACTGGTTTTGGTGCCTGGTTGGTGTCACAATTTGAATGAACTATTTCTACTTTCGACATGTTCCCAGAATGAAAGGGGACTCATCCCCCGTTTCGTGCTCGGTGGAAGCAGTGAGCACACCTTTTTATGCATGTGTCCAGTAAGATAATAAAAGTGTCTTTCAAACTGCCCTAATGACAATAATGTTGCATCATGTGAATGAGACATGTTTTCTTAATTTGTCACTTATTGTCCGAAAATCATGTGGGGAAATTTTATATGGGTGTTCACAAGTCATTGAACATTATCACATAGAGTGCTCTTGCTCCATTTTCATCCCATTTGCAACATGGAAAAGTGGCTTGGCATTTGCACACTCCAGGGTTTGAAGTGTCATTAAATTTATTTGGTAGAGAAATATTTCTTTCTCCTGTCCTGTGTTATGCGGAATAGGAAATGAAGTCATATGCTGAAATAAATGAGCAGGCAGCATAAAAAACTGCTTTTAAAAAACAGGTATTATATCCCCCTTAATTGAATGGACTGTTTTCAGTCCTTGTTCCCATTTTGCATTAACTGGGCACTGTAAAAATATGTTGGGCATGAGTAAGGAAAAGAACTGTAAGTGATTTCTAATTTAAAATTTTTTTCAAAACATACATTTTTAAAAGATTACAAAGGAATGATTAGCACTTAATGTGCTATTCATGGTTAATTAGTTTTAGACCTTATTAATTGGTGTTAACCCTGGTAATTGGTAATATCTAGTAATATCAGGTGCAATCCAGAGTAACTATGGTGAGTCCTTGCCCTGGAGGAAGAACAATTTGCTCTGGATTGCAATATGAATTTCCCATAGGTTTTCACTAGGTGGTCCAGTAACTACGGATACATGTAATGTCTCTTATGTCCTCCCATAGTTACTCTGGATTGTAGGGATCATCTCTTATAATATTTGAAACCAGTTGTAAATTCATCTTAACATCGTTAGGCTGCAATCCTAAAGACACTTTCCTGGGACTAAGACTCATTGAACACAATGGGGCTTCCTTTTGAATTGACATGATTAGGTTTGTGCTTTTAGGCTGCTATCACGACCCGCAATAAGGCCAGTAGAAGTCTTAGCACAAGTCCTATGCTGGCCTGGGCATATCACAAAAGTGCCATAAGGAACTTCTGCCCTACACCTGATGGGGTTAGGCCAGTGTGCAGGCATGAACTGGGCTCCTCACACCACCATGAGAAGTTATGACAGGTGAGTTATGCTGGCCTAAAGCGGTTAGGATTGCATCCTAAGATTTTTTTTATTCAAAGCAATTAAAGCTAGAAGGGTGGAGATTATCCTGATTATCAGGAAAAGAATCATAGGATCCTTCCAAACAAAGCCAAGAAGGATGGTATAGTGGTTCTGGTGTTGACTTAGACCTGAAAAATCCAGGTTCAAATGGGTGGGTAACCTTAGTTAACCTTGTACCAGTCACTATCTCACAGTTTCAACTACCACAAAACGTTGTTGTGATGACAAAACTGGGGAGGAACCTTGTACACCACCCTTGGAGGAAGGGCATTATATCCTTGAAGCTCCTTGGAGCCTGTATTAGCATTGCCAAGGAATGAAACCCTCCCCCCACATTGCTACACTACTACAGTATATTATGTCCAGCTGCCTTGAAGCATCTTGCTAATCAGATCTGTGACTCTACAAGCAATGTCCTCCCCACTTCCATGAGAAGCCCTATGGGACTGCCATAAATTGGCATAATATCACTAGTTCGCCTTTAGCATGCTACAACTATGTATTATTTCAATCTGAACTGCCTGAGGATATTTCTTATTGAAACAAGCACTCCTGTAATAAAAGTTAAGAAGTTGAAGACTATTTAACCTCCAAATTTCTGTCTAAGGAGAGTTAGGGCCCAATCCATAGTAACTACGGGGAGTCCTTGCTCCAGTGTAAGTACAATTTACTCAGGACTGCAATATGAATTTCCATAGGTTTTCACTAGGTGGTGCCATAACTATGTCCCTTACGTGCTCCCGTAGTTACTCTGGATTGTAGGGTATGGCAGCAAACTCCCAAGAGTTAGCAGCAATGAATTCAATGAAACTGAGTAGACTTGCATATCTTGGGCTGTAAATTAACTTCCACTTTAACTGATCCCATGTCTATTGTGTCTATTATCAACAAGCAAACCTATGCCTGTCATATACTGTGTTCTATATGGCTTACTTGCAGGCAGCTGTGGCATCACTGGCGTCTATCGGATTTCTCTTCAAGTGAAGAGGATAGACTGGCTTAACATTAACCTGCCTCTAAGGCAAAGGATCAATGAATGGTCAAAACACCTGAGCAGGTTATCAGCCACAACAAGATGTTTGTCATTAAGGCGAGTTGAGTACTTAAGGGTACTAGACACTTAATATATCCCAGAAATTGGAGTGATATAGAAAATGTGCCCAGCTTCCACTAGGTGGACTGTATTTACTTGAATCTAACCTCACCTTTTTCAGCCAATTACAATCTCCAAAATCAGAGTGCACATTAGATTCAATGGTTAATTAGATTCAAGTAAATACAGTATTTTTATTGTAAATATAGGGTGTGTATTAGATTCAATGGTGCATAAGATTTGAGTGAATACAGTATATTCTAGAACATCCTGATAATTCATTCTTTCCCCCAAATCCAGAGTAACTACAGGAGCATGTAAGAGACTTTACATGCACCTATGGTTACTGCACGACCTAGTGAGAACCTATGGGAAATTCATATTGGAATTCAGAGTAAGTTGTTATACCGGAGCAAGGACTCCCCGTAGTTACTCTGGATTTTGCCTTGACTATTCCAGGAATTGTGAGTTGTAATCTTAAGCCTTGAACTTCATAGCTCTGATAGCTCCTTGTAATACTACATTTTAAAGCTAAGAGGGCTTGGATTGGTCAGTGCCTGGATGAATTGTGCAGGAGACACATAAAAGACACTTGAGGTTTCAAGAGCATAATGTACATAAAAATAACTAACTTTCATTGATTTGGAAGAATTTTGTTTCAGGTAAGTTATCCTATCAGCCATTCCTCTTTTTATTTAATTCTGAGATAGTTCTGGCTTCTAATTTTTATTTCATCCAATCACTCTATTTTATCAGTTGGAAATGAAGACTACAGTATATTGGAAAAGGTGACATTTATGTTCCAAGTGTTAGAACTCCTTATTTGGCACTACTGAGAAAGCATTTAAAGATTTATTGACAATTCAGAAAGCCAAACCTTTGTTATCTTTTGTTGAACACATTTGGAAGCGATGGAAATTGGGGGTATAAAATGCTAGACTAACTTGAATAAATATACAATTGCCATATCATTTTAGTGAAGCTATCTAGAATGATTTCCACCATATATATCTTTGAAAAGGTGATAATTAATCTTTAAAACATCCACTTAGTAGTAAAATGTCAAGGAGAGTATGTGCTTTCCATACAAATTCTTGTTTGGGTCTATTTCCGTAGTAAAAAAGGAATGAGATAATTGTTTAATCCGTTGATATCCTATGAAAGGAAGATGATATTAAATAGTACTAGCAGAATAAACCCGTCATTGCAGGAGTAATATTTCACTAATATTTGTGGGCCTTGGGCATGCCTAGCTACTGGCAGGCACTAGGCTCTGGGCACTAGGGTTACTGGTGGGTACTAGTTACTGGCGGGCACTAGGCTCTGGGCACCACTGGGCACTAGGCTCTGACAGGCACCAGGTACCAGCGGGGGTAGTGGCGGGGAGCAGCAGGCATTGGGCGCCGCTTCTGGGCAGTGAGTCCAATGAGGTACCACAATACAGTGGTCGGGGGCACCAGTGGGAAGTGGACACCACTGGGTACAACCAGACACTGAGCATCAACAAGCAGCAGGCATAGGGCATCCCTACTGGGCACCAGGGACCAGAGAGCAGTGGGTACCACCAGGCACCAGAGGGCACCACAAATACTGTAGATAGATAGGTCACCAGTGGGTGGCAGACACTAGGCATTCCTACCTACCCTTCAGTGTTGGAACAAGATTGACCAACATATTTTCTGGTAAGGCTTGGGCAATGACCACATGAGGAGGTTTCTTCAGGTGGATTCTGGATCCTAGACTAATACTGTACATGTAGTGGCTGGAGGTCTGGTTTGAACATGCAGTATACCAAGCAGCTATGTGTTTTCTTAGCATGTGTTTTTTAATATGCTTGGCCTCACATGGTGATTCAAAAACAAGTGATCCATCACTGCTCTCCATATTCTGCTCAAGCATGCCTGTGATGCCAGTACTAATGAATAAAGGCAGATCTTGTTCACCATAATGCCATGATCACACCCAGCCTACAACAACGCATGAAGGGTGACGCAGGCAGCCTAATCCTATCCAACTTCCTTCCCATGCTGATACATTCTATGGGGGAAGTTGGAAGGCTGGTGCGTTCCTTGAGATAAGGGACAATGAAACAAACTGCCTTGAAATATCTTTTTTTCTATCAAAAGTTATAGCCAAAAAACTAGTTGAAGCAGGACACTGGTCCATAACCATGCTCACTACCCTGTCCTGTGTGTGGGAGGAAGTCTATCATAGGAGTTACACACTGTTTTCCTGCATTAAGGTAACATACAGTAAATCCTAGTGATGCCACTGTGCTTGTGGCATCTCTGACCATTTGCCCTGACAGCCACAGCATGCAGAACAACAGAACACTTTTTGAACTGTTGTTCTGGGACTGATGCCAATGGATTGCAAGATAGGATTGTGCTTCCTGAATACTAACTTCAGGTACTATTGAAAATGTGCTCAGAATGTAAAGCTTGTCCGTTATACATTTTCATTATGACAAGTGAAACACTGGAGGGGATATATTTTACTCAGTTAAACTGAAATATAAAACTAGGTTTCCCATCTCTCCCAATGTCAATTTTAAAATATTTTTACAAGGATCATTTTAACTGTGGTTGAGGAAATCTACTCTTGGTATTTTTTAAAAAATGAGACAATCTTCAGTCCCAAAAAAAAAATATCCATAATTGCAGGAGACAAGCAAAGACAGGGACAGAAAGATATTTCAACGTGAAAAGGAAGACTTTTACAGGAAAAAGAAATTGTCCCTAAGTTATCAGCTGTAGGGGGAAAAATGTATGTTGTGATCTCTGGCCAGCTTTGAGAAAAATGTTTTATTGCTGATATATTCTGTCTATTCTCTGCAGTGCTAAAAGAGGAATTTCTAATCCATGGGAGAACTGGAGGACAGTATTTTTAACTGGTATCTGAGGAAGCCTTTTTAAGTGATATTAAACAGAGATTAAGTAATAAATTATATTTAATAAGGGACTATTTTTAGAATCTTAAAAATTGTGCAAAATGGATGAGTCGTGACAGTTTAAATGAGCCCTTCCAAAGTTCACCATCTAATTAGTCCATCATAAGTCTATTATAGTGGAATTCTTCTATTCACCCCACATGCCTGTGGGGCAAATTCTGTAGTTTGCTGTTCAGGTCTGAACATGCCACTTTTTCTCATTATAATTGTGTAGACCTCTTCTACGATCACACCTTTCATATGTCTACTCAGAAGTAAGTCTCACTGAATTCCATAAGGCTTATTTCAGAGTTGCGGTCTGATGACTTTATGTTTATGTAGCATTGCCATAATTCTCTTCCACAAAACCGGGACAGGACCCCCTGTCTAACTTACCAGTATGTGAATGCGATCCCTCCAAAACCTGGACTGTCCCGGTTTTCTGGGACATGTGGCAACCCTATGTTTATGGCACCCTGGAAGGAAGGAGAACCTTCAACAGTCAGGAATTGGCCAAGCACCAGGTAGAGGATGGCTTTTGTTTTGAGTAGTTGGGCTAATTAATTTACCAAGGCAAGCAACTGCATCTGTGTACACCATATGTAAGTGTAATTTATAGCAAAATGTAAATTATAGCACAATAAATTTGGCACTGTAAAATGTGTGTACAGTTTTACGACACCTTGTATTTGTGTATGTATGCTCAGGACTACCAACTGAAGGCAATATCTTGGCTTGGCAAAGGAACTTGGCCTCCCTTTGTCCCTTCTGGCACCAGCTATGAAAAGGATTAGAGCATCTTGCATGATCAGAACCATGGCACAGTTGAAAATGATGCTTCTGTGGCCACAGCACACAGGCACTCATGAATTTTGCCTCTCCAAAATACTGCTTATTTAAAAACTAGTGTTCTTTAATTTTTTTAATTTTTTGTTAAACTGCATGCACTATATTTTTGTCTGACACAGTCTTCATCAGAAAGTATCTGGAACTCACATCTGCATCGGCCTCTTGGGTACAGCATTAGATGGCTGTATTTTATTTTATTTTTTCAGTCTTTCCTGAAATTCACAGCTCAGAATAAGCTGAGGAAAAAAATCAACTACCTCTCTAGGAACGTTGACAATGAGGTTTGGCATGAGTTAGTGCTCAAAGCTCTATCTTGATATCATTGAAAGGGTAAAGGGAACAATACAAAAATAGAAAAGTAATGTGCTTTCCCCCTTAAATAGTATTACCCATTTTAAAACCAAACGTAAGCAGTTTGTAAGACAGGCAGCTACAGTATGTACCATTTTATGGATTTTATGTCCTTCTCCAAGGGTACAAGGCCAAATTTTCTACCTCCCTGCTGTTTCAACCCTCAGCAAAGGACAATAATAGAACTGTAAAAATATCTTTCTTTCTCCTCCCCCCCCTCCTCCTCCTCCTCCTCCTTGAGAGAACTAACACTCTTCCTTTTCATTCACCTGAGAAGAAAAAAAACAACAAAGCTTGTCCGTCCTCTAACCTGTTCAATCACAGTGGCAAGATTTGAGCACATTCAATTGCTTTTAGCCTTTCTGTTGCCATATTGTTCAACAGAGAGGATTGTGCCATTATTTTTTTGCCCTCCATTTACTCAGCTCTTGCCAATGCTGCCCACCAACCTAAAAGCTACTAAGAGAGATCAAAGTGATCCTTAAGGGTGAAGAGATCTGCCACAGGCGCTTCATACATCTGGGTCTTTAAACATTTTATGATCACAATATTCAGACATTCTGAGTGGTATAGTTTAGTGTCCTTTTATATAGCAGGAAATATTACTAATGACTTTTCAGATATAAAGGACCCAAATGAAGTTCTCTCTGTCAGACTACTGTGCCATCACACCTTTTGCTGCCGTCCTTGACTCTGACAAATGGAGAGGCACTGAAGTTGAGATGATAAGAAAGCCTGTTATTATGAATTATTATACACTGCTAGAGGAAAGCTACTTCCATGCCTGCATATTTTTAGCTGATGTTCTCTCACTATGATGTTTCCTACCTTGCAGAAAGGTGTGGAAAATGATGTGCAGAAAAAATGGAAAATATTTTCTGATTTCACTGCCATTTGCAGCTCCAAACTGAAGCAGAAAAAGTAGGATAAAAATCTACTTTCTTGCAAAGCTCGACAACACTCCATCAATTTGAATTTTTGTGTAGGTTGAATAAAGCCTCCTTTCTTCCAATATAAATATTCAATTTCCTTTTTCCCCAGTTTTTGCTGTGATACCCCCTGGTGCCCCAATTTGTCCTATTATGGCTGCAATCCTAATCCCCATTTAGGTTGGCATAAGCCCTGGCATAAGCACAAGTCCCTTACTGGCCTGGGGGTGTCAAAAAAATGCCATGAGATACTTCTGCACCAATCCCACAGGAGGATTAGGCCAGTGCATAGACGTGCACTTGCCTCCCTACACCACCATGGGAATAGGAAGATCAAAAAATTGTGCCAGCCTAGGTTAGGATGGCACCCTATGGCTAATAAAATATAATTATAAAAATATTAAAACAGCTTAATAAAATCATAAAGCAATAGACACCGAGACTCATCATAATCCAGCTGTTGCCACAACCATTGATTCATTTTCTAGGAGCCCAATGCCTTTACGGTGTTATTTAGAACACCCTAAAGGTATGGAGAGAGCAGGATTCCCATACCTCCTGGAGTAAGGAGTTCTACATCCAGAGTCATATGTATGTTTGTTTGTTTGTTTGTTTGTTTGTTTGTTTGTTTGTTTGTTTGTTGCAGGCCAACATAGCTTCTTTCAATGATTGGCAGCCCAGTTGTAGGCTGGTCTCTGTTGACAGGATGAGAGCACTCTGTCAGAAACATCCCATTCTGCCCAATATCGGAAATGAAAATAAATAATTTAAATAAAATAATAAACAGTGCAATCCTAAACATGTCTGTTGAGAAGTCCTATTGAGTTCAATAGTACTTACTCCCAGGAAAATGTGATTAGGATTGCAGCCAAAGTCAGGAATAACTTGTCAAACATCCCTACAATCCAGAGTAACTACGGAAAGACATAGAGGCACTTACTCTGGATTGCTCTATGCATTTTCCATAGGTTTCCAATAGGTGGCCCCATAACTACATCGGTGTAAAAGGATTGTAGTCTCAGTTTTCTTTTCATAAAGCATTCCTGAAATTTTCATTACCCCCCACGGCGAGAATAAGGAGCCGGAGACAGATGCTGGATTTGATGGCCACTTTATTAAACTATAGAACATATTTAAACCCAACAAAAAGGGGCTGCTAACTTGTCGTGCTGGCAGCTAAAAAATAAGGGATGGCGAAAGCCTGGCTCAGGTGTCACCCTCGCAAGGGTACCCATCAACACCAACCCGAAGGTCAAGACACCTGGGTGCTTGGTCAATCAAAGCAGCCAGGCACTCGGTACACCCGAATTAATGCCCGTCCGAACCAAGCCTAACTTCCCAGGTGCAGGGCTAGCCATCCCGACCTACGTCCAGTCCGGTATCAATAGGCAAGGGATGCATAGCACTGACTCTGCTGCCTCAGGCAGTCACCGAAGGCCTATCCTGCCTACTCCAGCAAGAGACCTGCCACACGGGGAACCTGGCTAGAACATGGTTCCACCGCCCCATTAAAGACAGGTTAGCAGCCCCTTAACTAAATTCCAAACATATTCCTCAATGGCCAAATCACGAAGGTGGACCCCATCTGATCTAAAAACATGGGGCAGCTGCCACATGATGTGACGGTGATCAATCACCAACCCACCCCATCTCTCAACAAAACGCGCCCGTAGGCGTAGACCCGCTTACGGGCCAAATCACAATCCGGATGTCCTTAGCCCCTCTCCAAACCCACCTGGGAAGGAAGGAAGACCAGACAAACCGGATAGCTGGGCACCACCACTTCACAAGTGATAGGTCTTGTTTGATCTGCACCCTGAGGTCCACTGTCCTCGTCTGGGTCAGATCATTCTCCCCTGGCGCACCAGCAAAACATCAGGGGGTGGGTTGTCACGTAAAAAACTCACTGACTATGGGTAGCAGCTGACCCCACCCCATACCCCTCTGGACAGCCCAGGCAATACACACGTCTGGACTAAGGCCGAGACAGGAGCCGGCGCCGGTGCGTTCGGCCCTCTTCCGGGCCCAGAAGAGGATGGAGTGGCCAATCACCAGGACTCGCAAAGGTCTTGATGAAGGAGCATCTACAATATAAACAAAAACAAGTTTACTACATAACTGTAGCCAATAACCAGAACCAAAACACATCATTACACAGGTTAACAAACCACAACAAATGAGCTCCCCAGAGCATCATTTGTGAACATAATACCTGAAGGCACCCGAGCGCCGTCTTCCGATGCGCTGGATGACCTCCTCAGGAAGCCCTACACTAGAGGCCAAAGAGGCAGCACCAATCCAAAGGGAGTGGACGCTGTAAAATTGAGGGGAGAGACCAAGAGTGGTCACCGCCCAAGCAAAAACAGCCCAAAACTGGAAAAATGTAAGTGGTGTCCCATCCGCATGCTGGAATAAAGGACCCACAAAATGAACTACCCTGTCTCTATACAGAGTAAGAGCCCGTACTGGGCACAGGGCATGGCCGGGAATAGCTCGCAACCTGATTACCACTCCTCGAGCCCTCTGGTCAGTCTTGGACCTGCGTAACTGCAAGATACAGACCGAGCTTTCGAGGGTCAAGTCTGACCACCACAACACCCAGGAAGGGTCAGCCAAACGAGACTGCACCAAAACCTTGCTGATCCTAAAGGCCCCAAAGAACATGACTAATGCCACTGCCCGAAAGAGGTCCCTTTCAAAGTCCGAACTACAGCATCGACCAAAGGCTGCTACCAGGCACCCCAAAATCTTTACCGTCACCAGTTTCCGCCGATCCGGGACCGAAGGTCTGTCCCGACGCATGCCTTCAAGCATGTGTCGGACCTTAAAGTCTTGGGTAATGTCCACAACCCCTTTCAGACCAGCCATAAAGGCTAGAGCTGAAAGATACACTGAAATAGATTTAGGGTGAAGGCGAGATTCAAAAAGGAAAAGCATAAACCTGAGCAAAAAAAAAAAAAAATTCCACAGACAGAGGCCATTCCACAGGCAAACCTGTAGCCTGACAGAAGGCCTCGAACTCTCCCACCTATCTCTCATAGCTGGACCTAGTGGAAGGAGCCAGCGACCCCAGAGTCAACCTCTGAGCCCTCACGATTCAAAGCTCCACAGCCACTCGGGCATGGGGTCCTGGTCCTGACGGGCAGCCGGGGCGAGTTGCTGAAAGCACTCCTCCTGAAAACAAGACAGAGCATCGGCAACCCTATTCTCGAGCCCCGGGACGTGACTAATCGAAACCACCAAGTCAATGCGCAGGCACTGCAAAACAAAAGCACGAACCAAGCACATAACCCTCGGTGATCAAGAAGTCTGCTTATTAATGACATGTACAACAGCCTGGCAAGGCCCAAAGTATGACAAGGCAGAGTGCTGTCCAAGCTAAACCCCATATGGGGAAAGCCACACAAAAGGCCAAGCCAACAAGCAAGGCCTATCGGACAGAAAGTGACAAGCTCGTCCGAGCCAAAACCCCATATGAGGAATGCCATAAAAAAGCCAAGCCCAAAAAGGTGATACCTTAAGTAGGCCAAGGCCTCATGCTTTCTCATCGCATCCCACATGGAGAGAGCCACACAAAAAGGTGAAGCCAGCAGGCAAGGCCCCAACCTAAACACAGTGTAACAAGCTCAACAGAATTATAAACCCCCAACCTGAGGAGGGCCAGCAGGAAAACCAGCCCTATGCAGGTAAGGCCATAGACACAGCCCAGAGAAATCCTCGGTACAGCTAACAGACAGCATGAAAACCACCAGAGGACCAAGCCTGCATAGGCAAGGCCTTACAAAATTAAACACCAGGGTACCAGATCCACCTCGTGTAAGCCCTACAAGCAGGTAAAATAAACACATGCAGCTACAAAGGCGGACCCAACCAGCAGCCATAAATTTAATTCACAGGCCCAGTGTGCAATCAAAGCCTCCAGAGGCCGAGCTAAACATTCTAACAATAGGGTTCTGCATTTTTAAGCTGCAGGAAACAGCCGATGTCCAAGACAAACCCCACCGGGGTAAACTCCATTAAATGCCACGACCACATGGTACAAAAGACAGGAACAGACAGGCAGATTAGCTCTGACATAGCTAAGTCCGCTGACAAAGCACCCCCAAAACCAGTAAAACCCACTGCCAAGTGACCAGGCCAACCAACAAGGGAGGCCATGAACACAGGACCAAACAAAAGTCCAAAAACTCCAGGCTATCAACCAGGTAGCATAAATGCAAGAGCCATACATTAGCCTATGAAGAAAGTAAGTATATGCAGAAAAATTGCACTTGATTGCAAAATTGCACCAAGACTGCAACTGAACTGGCCATCTCCAAGCCATTGTATCCCAAAAGGGTAAGCTACCACCATGGGAAATACTCTCCAAGGCAAAATAAGAAAAAGCGACCTGTTAACTAGAAACATACTAACTAGATCACTTTCCAACCACGGTGATAACCTCATCAACATCATTTACAAATACCGCCCCAGCTAGCACAACATTGACTGGAGAAGTATCCCAAAAGGCAGAGGAGGAAGGATAAACACAGCATGCAGTCCAGGTGAGGCCCAACTCGTTTGGCAGCCCCAAATCAATACTTATTGGAACTGCAAAAGTGAAAAGTTGGCTAAGAACCCAGCCCAAAAGGTGGCAGAGCTACATCAGCCAGCCACACATTAAAGGCCCATGCCTCCTATGCCATAAAAATCTTCTGCAAAAGTAATTCCAATTAGCTGATCCCCACTAAGCCAATGCCCATGCGTACTCTGGGCCCCGGCGCTGGGCACTCGCACCTTCACCCATGAATGTGAACATACCAAAGGAGAAGGTTACCAATCAGCAAGTCACCCACAGGAGGCGACCCCACTGAGATAATCCAGCCACTAAACCCCTCCATTTACCAAAAAGGGAGGAAAATCTGAATGGGGGGGGGGGTGAGCAACACCAAGCCACCCCTGCTGAGACAACCAAGCCACTAACACCCCACAATTTAACAAAAAGGGGGAAATCTGCATGGGGGGGGTGAGCAGCACCAAGCCCCCAGAAAAACGAGAAGGGAGCCTATCCCAAAGGCCGGATCATGTAGAAAACAGTCAGCATCTCACCTAAAAGCATGAATGAACTCAGAGCCCAATCCTGCACATATCATGTGCAAGGAAGCCCCATAAAGTTAAAATAGGAGGGGTGTCACTCTAAAAGTGTCTTTTGGAGGCCACACTATCGGGGAGACACAAGAAGAACTACTACCCCGATGTGACAGCCATCCCGAAATAATGAGCCGAATAGTAAAAGCAAAGCCCCACTCAAAGGCAAGCCCCCTAGATACAAATGAGCATGCCTACTCCAGAGCAAGACTCCTTGCACTCAAAGGGGCTCACTGACCAAAGAGTAGTATAAAGAATGCAGCCCTTGTACAAAACTGCAACCATGTCCAGCCCGAAGGAAGACCCATCAGGTCCGATGGGAGCCACCTACGAAAAGGCTTTTGGACTGCAGCCCTTGGGCAAAAGCCCAACCACGTCCACTCAAAGCAGACCCCATCATAGTCAATGGGTCCCCCTCCCTTGGGGAATGTCACTAGGACTGCAACTCCCTAGGCCCAAGCCAACCAAGACTACTCCTGAGTAACCCTATAGTGGCAAGGGGGGGTAAGCCCCACAGAGAGCCACCGGCCCAAAGCCCTACAGGTTGCCCTAAACAGAAAGGAGTAAGGATGCCCGTGGACGCCCGTGCCCGACCCCACTTTGTAGGGCCTGCTTCCCTAACTCAAATCAATGCAGAAATGATCAGCAACTGATCATTGCTGATCATTAGCAATGATCAGCCTAAGGTCCACCTGTCCAGTAAAGCCAAATGCAGCAACACAAGTTACCCACAAGCAGATAAATCAACTAGGATGGCTGCCCTGGCCACAAGGCCCAAAGTCAACAAAATGGCTGCCACCATAAAATGGCTGCCACCATGAGGTGCACCCAAAATGGCCACCGGCCATGATGGGCCTGCAGAAGAAGGCTCCTCAGTAGAGGACCAAGGCAGCCAGCAGCAGGAGGGGGGAAACCCCTCCACTAAATTAGCCAAGACCATGAGGCTCTAGCCAAGCCTCTACAAAATGCAGCAGCCCTGAAGGCCGAGCCTGAACTGAGGGAAGCCCAATCCTAAAGCTGGAAGGGACCCAGTGGATCATCCAGTCCAACCCCCTGCCTGCAGCAGGAGATCCTCATCTTGTGCCCCTCCAGTCGGCAACAAGGTAAAGAACGGGCCCTGAAGGGCGTTGAGGAGAGTGCCCTGGAGAGCTGCTTCTCCCACGACTCTCAGCGAAGACTCTCCATTCTCGGGCTAGCCGCATTCCAGTGATAGCATGGAATCATCAGATGCTGTTCTGTTATATTGTAAAAAAGAGGGAGAAAGAAGTGGATTTTCAAGCACTCCTCTTAAGATTCATTTATTTTTGTCTACCACGGACTTATATATCTTTGTTCAACTTTTCTTCCTGCACATTTCTTTTGCTTTCTCATCTACATCCAGTCAAAAATTCTCATCTACATCCTGGCGAAAAAATAAAATAAAAAATCCTTTTCCAGAATATGATATAAACATCCAGATAAGGTGTTTTGTGGCCATAAAACACAGCTGACTCAAGAGCTAGTGTTTTGAAGCTCAACAAAATAAAATCTCTCTTCCAAAGACTCACTGCTTTTCCTCCTCTTCTGACATCTTAGATTTGTTATTGGTAATTTATGAAGCAGCCACTTGAGTTAGGAACATGCAGCAGGGTTAAGAAGCTGAATATTTAAATGTATTCACAAGAATATAAATCAGCTTGAAAGGTGAACATTGCAAGCTGAGGTTTAAAAATAGAACCGGTTTCACACAAATAGAACAGCAAATTGTTCTGTTCCTGTTCTGTTAACAGGGCAGCACAAAGTACACCTCCATTTTCATTTCAAGCCAAAAATAGTGATTTCTGGGATGTCACAGGTGGAAAGGTGAGGAAATAGATCTTGAAACGTCTTTTGGTGTTGGGAATCTTGGGCTTTATTTAATCTGGCCAGATGCCATGGCTTCTCATAAGTACCCCAGCACCAGTGACACCCTCTCAATTTTGTGCCAAGAAGATGTACTGTCTGTCTGAGAACATCGCCCCACTTCATCCGCAGTGTTAGAGGGAAAGTCGTTTTATTCTAATTTAATTTTTAGAAATTATTTTATTTTAATTTATTTAAGGGATTTATAACCCACCTTTCCCAAGCCAACACAAAGTAACTTCCAAAGCTTTAGTTCCTCGCCTCCTGCGGTCCTCACAACAACTCTGTGAGGTAGGTGAGAGTTAGAGTGACTGGCCCAAGTTCACCCAGAACTTGCTTCATGCCCAAAATGGGATTTGAACTTCCCAGTCTCAGTCCAACTCCCTAAACCAGTGATTTTCAACCACTGTGCATGGCACACAGGAAAAAGAAGATGTATGGTCACCCTGCCCCACCCCAGAATAGAAAAATTGCAGTTAAAAAATATCCAAGAAATCTAGTGCTCCCCCTTCCCTGAAAGTGCAATCATGCTTCAAATTCCACCCAACCCATCTGCTTACTCAAGATTTTCCCCAGCTCAGGGGAGATTTTTTAATGCTAAATCAACCTTGTGCTTGCTTAAGCAATGCTTTAAAAATACCTAATTGTAGTTTTGCAATAGTGAGGAAAAACTAGGTGCTTAAATGGGATTATCTTTTAAAGTATTATGTACTCACAATAAGGAGCGAAAAGTTGTTTGTTTAGGAGCACTTACGGATTGTAAAGGATGGCACACGTACAATCAGGGACAGTGAAAACACACACACTTTACCCACCTCCTCCATAATTCTCCATATAATGAGTAGTTTCAGTTCAGCCTGAACATTTTGGACAGAAGGGGGAGGTTTAGCTTTTAAAGGACCAAATTGAAACATGATCACATAAGAACAGAAAAAGAGCCCAGCTGGATCAGACCAAGAAACTGGTCCACATCAAAATCCAGAGAAACTACGGGAACACGTAAGAGACTTTACATGTACTGTAGTTACTGCACCACCTAGTGAAAACCTATGGGAAATTCATATTGGAATCCGGAGTAAAGACTCCCCTTAGTTACTCTGGATTTTGCCCATAGCTTGGTTTTCTACATCTCACAGTGCCCCCCCCCCCCAAATGCCTCAGGAAGGACACCAGACAAGATCCTGGTACCCTCCCTTGCACCTGGCATATCACTTTGCAGTTGACACTGTGATTACTGAAAAATCCTTTTCAGACTTCCCTGGATGTGGTGCTTATCAAGGCCATTGATTTAGCGGGCAGAGCGCTGGAAATGTAAATGAGCAGAATGAATATGAAAATATTTTCACAACCTGTTTAAATTGGTAGTTGGTAAATCACCCATGTGGAAAGCGATTGTAACTCTTCTTATTGTATAATACAGTTAATTATAGTGCCAGTCCTCTCTATATGTGTTCAAGGCAGTTCACATACGTTAACTTCCTTTAATGCCTACAGTAGTGGCATAAGTGAGGTCAGGATCATTGTCCACATAGAGTCAATGGTTTAATACCGAATCGATGGCAGAAGTATGATTTGAAGTGGAGACATCCTGATTTATACAGTATCCTCTTCCAGGTTAAGGGGATTCACTAAAGGTATTTTTCCTACTAAATCTTAGATCATGGAACAAGCCCAACAAGCTACACAGTGGCACAGTTTTCCTTGATTATTGCATCTGAAATATAATGGTAGGCAGATATTAAACACAGATTATAGATATCTTTTGACAGCAATTGTACTGACACAACTGCAAAATATTTTTATGCCCCATGTATTACAGTATTTCTGTTCTTTTAGAAACACTCTCAAGGCCCCTGCTGTATATAAAAGACATTACAGCCTCTCATTCTCCAAGTGTACATGCAAGGTTTTCCGGCCTGATGCATATGAGAGGCAAAAATAAGGTTATTATTTTTTTATATTTTATTTTTGTACTAAAGGTGGAAACGTTATAATGTGAGGCTATACAGAATAGGAGAATTAAATATCCTAGCCGCTTTGTCAGATTCCAATTAATTAGATGCTAAAACTCTGAAACCGTGTTCAATAATTTCAAGTAGATATTTGATTTTGACCATAAATTGATGGATGGTATCTTGGAAGATATGAGCACAATGTGGGAAGGAAAAAAAATCTATTCCTTCCATAAAATCCAATTAATTGGGTCTCACGGATGCAAATGTTTCAGGCATATAAGCCTTGCATCTGCAATTTAACTTGTTACCATGGAATATATTATATATGCCATCCATAAATTAACCATATTAAATTTGCATCAAAATATTTCAGAAACTGCTTTTATATGATATACAAAACACTATTATCCAGATATACAAAGTGGAAAATAATTATACTAACAAGAGAATTTGTCTAGTGCTTTTTGAGTACAGAATGAACATCATGTGTATTATCTAGATAAAGGACTGGTAAATATTGGTAAATGATTTTACCTTGGTAAAGCATCATTCCCCCCCACTGAAGTTGATGCTGAAAGGGAGTGTCTTACTGCAGGTCATCTAATGATAAGTCCTATTAAAGGAGATATTTGAATGGGACAAATCCTGATTTCAGCTTAGACTTTTCGGTTATGTGATTGTTTGGGCCTCCAAACAATATCAAAGCAGTGTGCTCTTTAAATACTTCTATATTCCTGGATCATGAGCTTCATGCATAGACTGCACAAAGATATATTGTGCTTAGAACACCTTCTGTCTGTTGTAGATCTGGTCCAAGACATTATGCTGCCTGGGACCAAGGATCAAATGGTTCAAAAATACACAGAACTCAAGACACAAGGTACCAGTGGTAGTCGGGTTGTTGCCTCACATCACATAGCCTACATTTTCATAATACCCAATTCCTAACCTGGAGTGCTTGTGGGAACTTTGGCAAGACCCAGTCATATTGCAAGGGGTGAGATTCACACCAAATGATGCACTCAAGGTGGGGTGACATCACTACTGGACAAAATTTTTAAAAATTTGAATAATAATATCATGTTATAAATTAATCGATGCAAATTCCACGCAGTATGTAATGAAACCATTGAAATATCTTTATACTATCTATGTTATGGCTCACCCTAAAGTCAGCATGGCTGGGATAATGGTGGGAGAATGGCACATCTTCATCAGGCCATTGCCTAGGGTTGCCATAATTCTCTTTCTTAACCCCTTGGTTAGGCGCCATAGGGCTCTGGCCCTGTCGGGCCCTGTCAGAAATACTGTCATAAGCACCTAATTAATTAAACTCTAATGCTCTTAAAGTGATCATTGACCTTAATTAGGATGAATAAAGAGAGCATATTTGAAGTCTGAGTAAAAAAATCTGTCTCAGTGCGACAGACTCCCTGTCTCCCTAATCGCTGTTAGGGAGTTCAGCTGTAGAGATGCATTGGCACGTTGAAATGCAAATGTCTTTGGAATGCAAGACACAATGTTCTAAATGAGTTATAAAGGAGTTGTAAATAAGTTGTAAAGCAGTTGTAAATGAGTTGTAAATGTCTGTAAATCACTTAAGACATAAATGACGAGAACTGAGCACAAATTAGGGCGACAAAATAGGGCGACAAGTCATGGTGCACGTGGCCTGAGAGGCCACGGGGTCATTACTGGACCCCACGCAGGCAGTGGGAAAACTGACTAGAGGGGGTTTCGAACAGCACCTATAGATAGGAAGTTATTAGGGGGGGTCAGGCCCCTACCCCACCTAGGCTCGGATAGGGAGCAAAAACGAAATTTTGAGGCTTTTCTATCATTGGAGAGGTCATTCAATGCAGAATTCAATTAAACAAACTACATTGGAATATATATTAGAATAAATGTTATAGCCAATTAACCAGAAAATGCAAACATCAATTGTCTATGGACCAAAAAGTGGATTTCTTTAACGCAAATCTGACTTATGAGACGAATTGCTCTGAGATCTAATGTGGTGCAATTATGATGCAGCATGGAATTAATAAGGTGTTAATATGGGTCAGTTTGCATTTCCATATATCATTATACAGTTACTTCTGCTAACTGGGAAAGGATGCACTTCTAAGTGGTGCTCCTTTTATATTTAGCAGAGAAAAAAATAATCATCCTTCTTTGCCCCAGCTCAGTTGCTCTAATCAACAAGGGGCACACTTTTTATTTATTTATTTTAATTAAATTTGATTTTGTTGTTTTGGGGGAGGGCAAATAATCTTTCACATCAGATAGATATGCCTGCTATGCTGCTTGCTATGAGGAGGCAAAAGAACAAATGAGTGGCAAGCAATTGGAGGGAAATGGTGGGTTCCCCTCAATTTTCTTCTTTTTTTTAATCTCCAGTCCGGGCATGTCATGACTTTAGATTGTGACATTACTTCTGGGGTAATATTTTGAACTAACAATAACTAAGTATGCTACTGTGAGGAGGTCCTTCATGGGAGTGTCATGATAGCCTCCTGTACCAGGTAACACCAACCCTAGTGATGCCACTGGCACAAGGTGACCATATGCCATAATCAAAAATAGAGTACAAGCCCCCCAAAATGTATGACTTCTAAAGAAAATGTAGAACATTACAATATAAAAGCTCATATATATTGTTTTCATGTGGTTAATTTAAACACTGTAATACTTATTATTAAATTTTAATTTATTATAATTTATGAATATAAGAAGATTATATGCTGCCTGCTTACAGAGAAAAGGAGGGCATGAAGTTTTTTCTCGGGACATATCACTAAAATACAGGACATGTCCTGGAAAAAGGGGACATATGTCACTCCATGTTGGCAGGAACTTAACTTTCCAAATGTTTTTTAAAGAAAGTAGTAGTAGTAGTAGTAGTAATAATAATAATAATAATAATAATAATAATAATAATAATAATAATAATAATAATAATAATAACTAGGCATTTATATACCGCTTTTCTGGACATTTTGGATTGCTCCTCAGTCTTTAATCAAAGCAGTTTACATGGGCAGGCGAATCTAACCCCCCGAAGGGATTTTTACAAACACAGATTGTCTCTGTCTTTCAAGACACACTACATTCAAGATGTTACATTCACAGTCTGGTTACAACACTGGCCCCGATGTCTGAAAATGCTGGCTGACCAAGTTCTCCTTCAGTTCTCATGAAGGGCAGCTGAGAAAGCTCCTTCACTCCCACTGAATAGCAGATGGAAAATCTCAGCTACAGCAGCCACTTCTCCAGGTCTTGCTTCGGATCTGACTTCCGGTTATCTCGATCCAGCAACCTTCAGCTCTTATCTTCAGGCAAACGGAGGCTCTACCCTCTAGACCAGACCTCCTGCCAGTACTAAGTAGTACTGCAATAATTTCTGCTTCAACCAAGACATGGGATTGCTTGCGATTGACATGGGATAGCGACTCATACTAACGAAAGCATGCCCAGGGCTCCAGGTTTTGTTTTTGCAGCATTTGAATTCTGCACAATACCATACTCGCTATTGTGAACCCAGTGAACTACCAGTTTGCATTATTTAATGCAAATGTATCATTGTTCTGGAGACATGTTCATTTCTGGCATTTTTCTACCCTGAATAGTTGCATCGCATGGATATATAGTAAGACTTCATGGATTGCCAAAGATGCACATAAGTTTTAAAAATGGCAACAGAGGGGAATTGGATTGTTTTCAACAAAGGTGACTTAAATCTGATTTAGAGCTCAGTGAATCACCAGAATTGCTGTCACATAATATGTGTAGACTTGGATTCCATTCATTCAATTGGAATTCACTGCCTCATAACGAGTGCTGAGCCTCCAGAGAGTGCTAAGATTCAGTGGGACATTAAATGCCCAATCAAGTATTGAATTCTTATTCATATCCTTAAGCCTTACAATCCTGGCCCCTACCATGTTATAGCATGCAGCTGTACCATTAATGCTATGCTGACACTGGTAATTTGCAAGTGGTAATTAAAATATTTTTCCTTTTTAACTTCTTTATTTACCCCTGGTAGGCTTGGACTTATGCCACAAAAACTGCAATCCTAACCCTGCTTTCCTGGGAGCAAGTACTATTGAACACAGTGGGACTTACTTCTGAATAAACATGCTTAGGATTGCACTGTTATGCTGTTTTGGAGGTATAAATCCAAGGAGAATAAAGGGTATTGTTTTCAAAAAAAGGGATAAGATCCTGGAGTAAGTTGTTGCCACTGGGATCTACATCACCATGCCTCCTCCTCTAAACAGCTCTACCCTCCCCATCTATAACACATTTCTATTGCTATATATCACTGGAAAGGTAATCATACCAGGATACAGAACCTGCCTGTTCTAGCACATGTTAGGAGTGTGTGACCAATAAGATACAGTGTGCTCCTTGCCATGTCTAGTAGAATTGATGCAAACACTCATTATCACTCCCCTTGGTGCATATGGGGCTATCCCTGTCACTAGGGGCTTCACTATGGTGTTGCGGGTGGTGGGGTCTACTCCGGGTGATGTGCCTAAGGGGGTGATGCGTGTTGGGGTACCTAAAAATTGCAAATTCGTGATGGTGCATCAAACCCCATCATGTCATATATTGTTGGAATCATATTGAAGAGCAGAATCCAATGCAAAAATCCATTTTGAAATAGCTCCTTCCTATATTAAAAGTTATGGCCAAAAACTAAAAAAACTAAAATATGCATTGAACTCTATGGAAAGTGAAAGTGACCCATATCGCGGCTTTACTTGCAAGTAGGCAAAGGAGCCATAGTTCATTGGAAAGTGCAGGTTGAAAGAAATCTAAGGACACCAGAATAGTCCAATGAACACAGCCCCTACAAATCTCCCAGAAGGAGGTCTCTGATAGTTGCATTGAAATTCATTGAAAATGGATGTGAACTGCACAGCGGTGTTTATTGGCGAGTAAGCAAGCATGCCTTGGCTGGTCAGTCCAGAAGTGTACAAGACTTCCAAAATGGTACCAATCAGGGATGTTGCTAGGGCTTTAGAAACGGGGCACCCTTGAAGGCACCCCTTGTGACCTAAATGGCTAAAATCATGGTTTGTAGAAATAATCCCATCATGTTATACACCATTTGAAAGCATAATTTTTAGCAGAATACAGTGAAACAAACCACTTTGAAATATATTTATTCTATTAAAATGTGTGATTAAGAAAAACCAGTGGAGGAGGGACAATGGCACATATCCATGCCCACTACTCGTATTGTTGCCCCACCAAATGTATTGGGGTAACACGCTGGCCTCCCGTACTAAGTGACGCGAACCCTAGTGACACCCCTGCCTGCCACTCAAATAAATAGAAAGGCTTGTCTCTATGGAGAGGGCCTTATGAGTATCATCAGATGAGAGGGCCTTATTGTATCAGCAGAAGTCCTTATGAGAATCACGGTGGCACATAGAGCTTTAGACTGAAGCCTGCTTGGTTTAGGAGTGTTGTGTCACACTTTTAAAATTCTAATAAAAGATTGCAAACGGGTCTATGCATCAATTTCATGGTGCCTGGATGCACTTACCAACTTGCTAGGCAGGTAATAATTAGCAGTTAATCTTTTATCGCAGTGGCTGTCTTCTTGATGCCTAACAGATGAAAGTGTTAAAATGATGCTTTTAAAAACTTCTTTATTATAGATGAAAGCTGGTAACGGGGCATCTTTCTGTGTCTTACCTGCCATGCATCTGAATGAATTTTCGTGGGTTTTTTATGTCTTCCCAACTCAACAAGTAGTAATTTTCGTTGCCTTCATGCCCTTCTTCCTGCATGTTGATTTTGCTGCTTCCTCATTGCAGAGTGCTGATTTTCTAAAAAAAACCTATAATCAATGACTGTAAAAATATTACTTTGAATCAGAGAAAATGGCCCCGTGTATCCTCTTTACTATATCTCTCCCCTGAAATGAAAGGATAAGTTGTCTGTTTTCCTACTCCACCACCAGTGGGGTGACGAATATCACTTTGAAATACAGTTCTTTAATTGCACACAGGAAAATAACTGTGCGGTGTGCACTTAGCTGAATGTCAGTGTATGCTAATTACGGGAGTGAAGGGAACTAATAATGCAGTCATCGTGATTTTTGGTCTCTTATGGGGTCTTTATGAAAGCTGGTTCTCTTTACAAATCAGTCACTGCTTCCATTAGAAGTTGCAGGGAAGAGGGTTATACAGTTCTCATATTTTGGGGGGAGCTTGTGATGGATGATGCCTTTAGTACGACTCCGTCCCTGTCAGTCACATGAAAACACTGCTCTGGGGTGCCCCAGGAAAGCAGTAGGGCATCGGCATGTAGCTCAAAGTCTCCATTTCGAATGGAGCAGACAAATCATGTTCAGTGGGATGTGGCATGTGCAACTTTATATAGAAGAGCAGGGGTTAGGCAAACATTTACTGATTGGGTCCAATAAAGCTCAGGCATGAATGTTTTTCATTGCCCAGCTGTGTAATCTAACATCATCCATGTTGAGGAATATTTGTCCTGCTGTTACTCAGCTCAAGAAAAATATCTATGGGGACATTAGATCTATAGGTAGAGGGAACCCAGCCCTTTTCTGAATTCATGAAATTATCTTGTTGCCTGAGACAACATTTTGAGACTTTTTGCAGGTGTGCTGGTGGTTGGAAGATATAATAGACCCTATCTCCATACAGCAGCGATTCTCAAAGGTTTTAGCACATCCTCTTAATAATGGCAATCTATTGGGATTGGAAGTGATGCAATTAACCTGGAAGTGATGTCATCATCAAGAAGTGACATCATCAAGCAGGAAAATTTTTTAACATCCTAGTGATGACATGGCCAGAAGTGACATACAGCACAATCCAGAGCAACTAATCTGTCCACATAAGAGCCCTTAGGTTGCCCTATCTAACACTAGGTTGGAGCAACTGCAAGATGCTCCTAAGCCTCTGAAGGAGGCTTAGGGCAGAGCAAGGCAAGATAGGGTGCCCTAAGAGAGGTGGACCTGCTCTGCCCTAACTGGGGCAGCCTAAGCAGCTCAGGAGAGGCAAGTTGAGGGCATGTTTAGCATTGTCTAGGGCAGAGCAGTTACTCTGTATCCAAAGCCTGTTTCCAAGGCAGAAATGCCCTCTTCCAGTTCCTCAGAGATATACCACCTCAGGAGCAGGTATAGTAATGAGTAGACCCATAGGGGTCCATGATAAGGCCTGAGTAAGAATGGCAGTGTTGACCAAAAATCTGAGTTCTTGGCCATCCTAGGTGCAACCCCTGCCTCTTAACCTCAGGATATGGAACAAACTACGACTGCCCACAAACCTCAGGATACAGCAGGCCACTCCAAGAAGCCCCTTGTATTCACTGTAGAATGTACTGGCATCTCATCAGGGACTCCTTATAAGGCAGGCACCCAGTGGCGTCACCAGACTGGTGCGGCTGGTGTGGGCTGCATTGGGTGATACGCTCCGTATGGGGTGATGTGCCGGAGGAGTTTGACTGTCCTTTGGCAGGCCCGGGCGTCAGCACACCCACTCAGGCCTGCTCCAAGGCGGAGCAGCAGCCAGAAGCTGACACTTGTCTGAGGAGCTGGCCTGAACGGCCATCTGAGGTGCACTGTGCAGAAACACACTGAGCATGCCGAACAGCTTCAGAGGAGACTTCCTTAGAGCAGAGAAAGTCCGCGTCTCTGCACAGCCATTCGGCCTCACTCAGGAGGCGGAGCGGCAGCCGAATGGCTTTAGAAAGAGTACTGCACAGGCACCAACTCTGATGCCTGCACAGTCTTCCCTGAAGCCTAAAGGCTTCAGAAAAGTACTGCGCAGGTGTCAGAGATGGTGCCTGCGCAGTACTCTTTCTGAAGCCAGTTGGCTTCAGAAACAACTGCGCAGGCGCCAACTTTGGTGACTGTGCAGTCCAGGTGGGGGGGGGCGCATCCTAGGGATGACGCACAGACTTCCGTACCAGGTGATGTGCAGAGTCATGTCACCACTGTAGGGACCACAGCTGTTCCTTGTTCAGTGTGATCTGAGGGGTGTCTCCTCAGGAGCAAATCTTCCCCTTGTGTCAATTACTTAGCATGATCTGGAGCAGTTAGGGCAGCCCAGGCTTCCTGACTCTCTGGATTCAGCATAACTTTCTGCTCTGGATACAGAATAGTTAGGAGAGTGCAGTTAGGTCAGAGCAGGCTGAATTTGCTCTGGATTGTGTCCTTAATCAAGAAGGAAAAATTTTTAACATCCTAGTGATGTCATAGCCACAGGTGACATCATCAAGAAGGAAAAATTTTTAATATGAAAACGACAAATCAATTGATTAAGGTAACAGTTTTCAATAAATATAAACTGGGATATTTATTTAAAATAAAGATAACAAAGAACATTCCTAACCCTTCCAAGCTGTTGCTGACCTCTTTAAAAAATATCCTGAACATTCCAAATACTGCAATCCTAAACACACTTTCCTGGGAGTAAAACCAATTGAACACAATGGGGCTTACTTCTATGTAGAAATGGTTAAGGTTGTGCTCAAAGGCTATAATCCTATCCACCGGGACCCAATGTGACCGCATAGAATGGAGGAAAGAGCGCCTCTTTAAGCATTGCATGGAAGAGAGAATTGAGGCAGGTCTTGCTCAACATAGAAGGGTTTTAAAAGCAGCACCTGCCTAAATTTCCTTTTCTATGCAATACTTAAAGGTAGAGCTACTCTGTCTTCCTTTCTACTGAATATTGTCACCCTGCAAGTACCCAGGAGTAAGCCCATTGACTAACATTGTTAAAAGCAATGTTGTACAGGTAGGCTATTGTACAGATCCATAATGCAGAGAGTCTGTGTTTATTTTAGAGTCATCGAGGCAGGCACAAGTTGGCACCCTGCACTGGATGTAACACAGGCCAGTAGGCCTGTTTTTTTCAGCATAGGTCAGGATTAGACCAAGGGTGTCCAAACGTTTGGCAAGAGGACCACATCATCTCTGATTTTGTTTCAGGGGCTGTAAAAATGATATACACTTCAAATTTGAATACATTTACATAAATTTACATACAAGAGTGTATTAGAAACAGATTCAGAGGCATGCCTGTAGGCCTGATGGAAGGGTCTTGCCAGGGGCCACATTAAGACTTGCTGCAGACTACATCTCGCCCCTGGGCCGGGGTTTGGACACTCCTGGTTTAGACTGTTAAGCTCATATATAGGGCTTATGTGCTCATTTCACCACAGTAAATAACAAGTATGACAAGCTATTTTCAGTGGGGTCTTTGCATGCAGAAGGTTTTAATTCTTTTAAATCCACTACTGTCTCGGTCTGATTTTGTGATAAACAAAAAAATTAAAGCCTCCCCCATCATCCAATACAAAGAACATAGAACCCCACAGAACTATGCTTCTAATTTATGACTCTGAACTATGGTTCTAGTCTGGATTCCTACCATCCCCATGTTACATACTATGCAATTACTAAAAAAGAGCAAGCAGATTAGCACTGAACGGGCTTATGGTAACATGCAATTTGGTCTTAACTTCATGCTTCCTCTGTGAACACTGATGAACATGTGATGAAGATTTTTATGTTGGGATTTTTTTTTTGGCTATGTTCATCCTTTTTTTTCTTTTTTAAAAGAAGTATATAACTCAGCCAGCAAAAACACTTTCTCCAATATTCTAGAATGTGCAAGAAAATGCTAGTGTTAGCTGCGGTACATAACTTTGATGGAATGGAACCTTGCAAAAAAATAAATACGCATATATTTTTGCACCTAATTGAAAAGCATGCTGTGACCACAGGTGCAGGAACATGTCTTGCTCTCAGTTTTTCAATCCAGCTCTTATTCTTGTTCTGATTTTAAATGATGTACTTTAAAAAAAATGAACACCACCATCCATTCCCACAGGGGCATATCTGTGTTACAGTTAAAACAGTACAGCTGCATGGCAAGAGTCTTAATTTCCTGTAAAGGTTTGTAGTAGCAAAAATATTTTGAGGGTGGAGATGTTTTAGGGAAAGTGGGGTATATGTGTGTGTGTGTGTTTCCCCTGTGCAGTGTCATGTTTTATTAGGTATTGTCTTTCGCTATATTGAATTACTATAAAGGCATGCTCTCCAGAGATCCTTAAAACTATGTCAGCAAATTCAGCTCTTGCATTCCACGGTTTCCCATTTTCAAAGAAGTGTGATGCTCTCATAAAAATGTGCTCCCTGTTAAGACTCCTCATATAAAAATCAACCCAGCGGTAGTTTCATTAGCATTACAGATAAAAATAACCACCTGTATGAACATTTGAGCATGTAATAGCAATGCTGTTTCTGTGCACGGGAAGTTCCTATGTTTGAGGATGAGCCAGATGATCACTTTTTTAGGGGATTTAAATTACTGTTTTTTAAAAAGCTTAAATCCTCTTCTTGCACTGTGCTAGTTCAGTGATTGCTGTCATGTGCTGGCGTGATTTGTAAAAGTGCAGTAAAGCACTACATGATGATGACTTGTGAGCAAAGCAGTGGCTGGAGACACAGCCTGCAACAACTCACCGTCTTTGCATTCAGACCTTGCATTGCCAGTGCAGACAGGTAAGGCACTGACAGCCCAATCCTATCCATGTCTACTGGAAGTAACCCAGTAGGACTAATGTCCAGGTATATGTGGATAGGATTGCAGCCATAGAGGGTCTGGGAGAGGGTGGCAGAAATTGTTCCAGGGGTGATGAGGAGGTGCTTGGAATGGAGGGATGGTGAAACAGGAGAGAGTAAGGATTAGGAAGGTGGTGGGAATGGTCAAGGCCTCCTCTGCCATATCCTAAATCCCATCTTAGGCCTTCTGGCACTACATGAAGTTTTCCAGATTTCCGCCAGCTATATATTTGGCCCAGATTCTAGAAACCCCATAGGGTACATTAGAGCATTTCCCATAGTAAGGACACTAAGGAGACCTCCAGACTCCAGCCATATCCTGATCAGCATATGATACACACAAGTGCAAAATCAATCAATCAACAGTATTCACATATATTTTCAAACTACTTTTGTCACTTTTGTGATTGGCTGTACTATTTTGCTGTGGTACAAAACTATTTATACCAATGCTGTATCTATATGTTACACATCATTCCATGCCATGCTGCTTGAGTATGTTGGGGTATGTTGAAACCCCAACATACTGGAATAGGCAAGCGTAAATTGGCCTGCACTGAATCCTGTGTAAGATTGGTGCTTGGGCACAACTTGGTTTAAGGGAGTCTTATTTACCTTTACCCATGTTGAGTTCCATTTCCCTTATGGGGCTTATCCCTTATTTCTATGGGGCTACTTGGACCTGTGCCTGCATTTTTGCAGGCTGGAACCTGGGTTTAGGATCTGGCTTGTGCTGCTGTATATAGTCCTATCCAACCCCATGCCTCCCATGCCACCCTCTTCCCACCCAAAATGCCCTTCCTTGCCTCCAATTATTTCTCCTTCCACCCTCATTATAAGTAGATGAATTCCATAAGAAACTGCTATTTCCCTGGAGGTTCTCCAAAATGTGTATGGAGATCTTGGACTGCATCTTATTGCACCTTTGACAAGGTCATTGGCTGAAGCACATTAAAATGTAATTGATTTGTGTTCCATGAGGAGGTCCTGGCATTTTTATTTAGGCATTATTGTGCTAATCATGATTTTAAAGAATATTAAGATGTCTACTCTCTGTTTTAAAGTCTCATTATGTTAGATCACTGGTTCCCAAAATGTGTGTCTGGACCCACTTGATCACAACCTGATGTTTGGCATGATACTGAAAAGCGAAATTAATTGAGCGTAAATACAACATGCACATTTACTCATGAGTAGGTGAATTTGTCTCAGTCCAATGTGAAAGGGAATGTAAGGCTTATTAGAAAGGTACCAATTCAATGAACATGTAGCTCAACAAACATTCCTGAATCTCAACAAACACCTTCCTCCACCACCATAGTAATAAAAGGAGAAAGAGTCTTGAGTGTCTGGAAAAGCAAAACCTTTTTTAGGTCATAAAGCTAGTTGGGATCCAACAGAGTATTGTGCTACAAAGTTTGGGAACCACTGTGTATGAGTTGTTATTAAAGGTGTTCCATGACCGTATTGTTTGAACATTTCTTTTAAAAAACATGGCTTGCAATGCTTGGCTTAATTACCATTTCCCCCCTCTTTGGCCCTTCATAGTCCATTCAGCCAGAGAGGGGAAAAATACAAACCAGAGGATCACTTGATAATATTCAACCATCAGCAGTATCTGAGCTCATTTTTTCAGATGCTGCTCATCGGAGGCAATAAGAGCAAACTTCCTGAGCCATATCTTATGCCAGTAGTGAAAGATTTGCTTTCCGGGGTTGAGAAGAATGATGAAAGGTCTGTTGTAGCACTATATATGATTGTACCATCAAGGTTTCTTGGTAGAAATAATAACACTATTTTTGTGTATGTAATACTTAAATGTCTGGACACCTCACATTCATGATGTCCACCTGTGTTTGGAATGTCCTAGGGGTAGAGGTGGCTTAGCAGGATCAATCACAAACATCAAATTATAAAATACATCAATCAAAAAAGCCAAATGTGAAATGTCAAAAAAGCAATGTGACAAAGTAAAAAAAACTTGGTATCCATCAGTCTTGAAAGACTATGGTATCGTGCTTGATGCTGCATGTGATGCACAAAGGCCTGGGTAGATTGATATGAAGGAGAGGCTGTTACCCAAGCAGCAAATCCCCCCTCTCCACACCACTGAAATAAACCAATGGAACGGCAGAGCCCATACGATTGATTCCAGCTGCGTCGCAGAGCTGGGCTAAGGACAGGAGCTCACCCTGTCTTGTGGAGACCCGGGTCTCGAAACCTGGCCTGCTGATTAACAGACACAGTGTCTTAACCACTTGCGCCACCCACAGCCCTTGTGACATAGTAATGGGACAATATAAGCAATGAAGAGATTGGAGAAGGCCTGTTGCATCAGAAAATACTTCATCCTTTTCTATTATACTGCGTATTAACAGCACAATTCTAAATGGTTGTAGCACTGGTCTAGGTTTCTTAAATGGCACACGACTGGTCTATAAATGTGCCATAAAGCACATTGTGACAGCCTAGCTACTAGGAACACCATTGGGAAGACCTGCACACTCCTGCTGGTGCAAGATCAAGGGGAAGGAATTTCTCTGTGCATGTACATTTACAACATGCTCTGAGCATGCACAAATACAACATGCACATTTTCTTATGAGTAGGTGAATTTTTCTCAATCCAATGTGGTAGGAGGACGAAGGTCAGGAGAGGGGTGTAACTAGACAGGGATAAGGGGGCAGGAATGGCAGAGTTGGCACATGCTGAATTCTTTCCCCCATTCCAGGTGTGGAAACCCAACATAAGGCAATTCAGACTTGTGCCAGCTGTTTATCCTTTTGCAGCTGCCCCAAACCTGAAAATAGAAAAAAGAAACTTCCTATTTATATTGCTAACTTTGCCACCTACCACCTCTTAAGGGTGCAAAGATAGAATTTCTTTAGAGGGTTGTCACAACATTAGTGGTTTAATGCAACATGAGGAAATGTACCAAGATTATAAACAATTATTGACCTTTCTTTGGTTTCTAAATGGAATTTCTGTTCATGCACTTGTTTTATACATGGCCCTTTAAAAAAGTATTTGATGTCCTAACTATATTGGCTTTTCCATAATATGCATTTTTCTTAGCACCTGTTGAGGGTTTCTCCTCTCTCTCTTTTTTTCCCCCACCATAAATTTTACACAACTCCGCTTCACTGGGCTCAGAATTTGCAATTACTTTAATGTGCACAATTCACCCTTGATTTAGCTCCATCTAAAAGCAATGGTATTACAAGAAGAAACTACACTGGCCCATTATGTTACATTTTTAAAAACAAACGGTAACGCAAATGGACTCTTAGGAAGACTATTGGAAATTCTTCCTCATCAATTTCCAATATTACCCACTAATTGAACACATAGTTTGGAATCTTTTCTTTACATATTTTTTCAAGTACTTTCTGGCATTAAAGAGAGTGAAAGAGCAAGACAGATAAATAAATGGTCTCTTGGGGAAAACCAAAACACTAAATATACTTGCTCCTGTTCTTACTTTTGACCAAAGTACTTTTGACCAAAGTACTGTACTTTTCCTTCTCTGTACTATGAACCCAATCTAGCAAAGGGAGGTTTCTGCATAAAATAAGATGTTTGGGCACAAAGATCATCATGCCAGTTATATAAATTAAGAGATTGACTCCCCAAAAAAGATTATCAATATTGTCAACTCTGAATGTACCAATTATTGAATGGGAAAGTGAGTGAAGGCACTTTTCTCTTCAGCACCTTCAAAATATCATAAATCTACCCTTAAAATTAATACAGATATTGTTCTCAGACTTTACAATGCATCCATATTTTTTCCTGTAAGGGAAATTTAGAAAAATATGTTGTCTATTGGGACATTTCTTTAACTTTATTAAAATACTCTTGGCTCTCCTCAAAATTTTTACAGCTGGTTGTCCAAAGAAGGAGGTAGTCAAAGCTGGCCTTGAAAACTCCTTTTCGGAAAGTGGAGAAGGGGACAAGTCAGAGGTGATAGGGACCATTTGTTTTATGGAAGCCTGTGTCAGAGATGTTCTAAAAGAGGTAGTGTGAGAGTTCAGGCTACTTGATACTACCCAGTTCAGGGTCTGCTTTGGCCAAGAAGTCACGGCCGAAATAGAGGGATAAAAACAATTTGCTCAGAGAGGTGTTGTTTAGTATGACTGCAAAATAATACAGGTGGGGCCTTGTTATCTGCAGGTGATCCATTCTTGGATACCCCATGGATGCTGATTTTCACAGATTAAAAAAAAAATCTGCAATTGGCCTCTTTAATCCCCCTGGACCAACGTGACCATGTCATAATCACAAGAGAGGACAAGGACTTCCCCAAAATGTAGGAACCCAAGAAAAATGTAGGATATTAAAAAATAAAAGCTAAAAACCCTTACATATATTGCGTTCATATAGTTAACACTATATTACTTATTAAATTTAAAACTATTACATATAATTTATTACATATAATGAATTACAAGAAGGCTATATGCTGTCCACTCACATGGAAATTGGTGTGACGTTGAAGATTTTTTCCAGGACACAAGACTAAAAAAAGAGGACATGCCCTGGACAAAGAGGACACAACTGTCACGCTGCCAAGGAGGCAATCGAAACTCTACTCTGATCTCTTGCGGAGGGCTTTCTGATGCCTATGGAGGCAGTGTGCAACTACCTGCTGCGTCTGCAGGCTTCAGAATGATCATTTCTGGCTACAAAAGCACAACTTACAGGTTCCTAGACAAAACTGGAAGAGGATTACATTTTGCTGAATTAGGCATTCTGAGATCCATGGAAGCCCTCCAACCATCTTGAAGCCTGCAGAAGCAGAATATGCTGTAAGAACTGATCACCAAGTATGTTTCAACCAAACAGGTACTCTCTACAGTGCAGCAATACCACACTAGAATCTATAGGGAAGCCATCAAAATTTTAAAAAAAACATGAAAAATAATATCAACAGACAAGAGGAGACCCTCTGGATAAGCAATGCTTGACTCCCAGTTCTTAAACATGCCTGAATAAGAAACCTTGAACAAAGCAGTAATAGATTAACAACCAAAATGCAGATGTGATTCAAGAAAAATTTAAGTAGGATCTGAAAAATACCTGCAGATGCAATCCTAAGCATGGCTACTCAGAAGTCTCATTGTGACTTATTTCCAGGAGAGCGTATATCAGATTGCAGCCAAAGCATTAACCGGATAGTCCAGAGTAGCTATGGGAAGACGTAAGAGGCACTTTGGATTGCTCTATGCATTTCCCATAGGTACCACCATAACTACACCGATGTAAAAGGTCACATAGTTACTCTGGATTGTAGCCTATGTTTATCTGGGCTGCTCAGAACCCAGAGCAGAGGATATAAGAGCACAATCCTAACCATGTCTACTCAAAAGTAAGCCCCATTTTGTTCCAATGGGTCTTACTCCCAGGAAAGTTTCTTTAGGACTGCAGCCAAAGGGCGCAATCCTAACCATGTCTACTCAGAAGTAAACCCCATTGTATGAAATAGATCTTACTCCCCGGATGGTGTCTTTAGGATTGCAGCCTTAGTCTTTGGAACTTTGGAGGATGCTCTCCAAAGCTGAGAGTGAAATGTTGGAAAAAATTATCTTCTTTCTACATGGTATAAGGACACGAGCAAAGCTTTTAATTATGTTTTAAATACTAATATATTTGGCATCCTCTAAGTGAGACACTGCATTGGCCCCAAATAATATAGTTTTGGCAACATCTCTTGGCTTGGTGTTTTATAGTATTTTTTAAACACACAGTCTCGCACATGAGTTCGTAAGTGCCTTAGATGTGCTTTATGTGCCAGGCTGGAAAATATTCAGGTATAAAGAATATGTGCAGTGTTGGCAGCTGCCACTAGCAATGAGTAGGTGGTCTGACTTTCAGGACTTCCAGCTCATTTTCCAATCCAGCAGATTTTTAATTTCAGCTGACATAAAAATTTCTTTTCCCATTCTGCAGATGGTTTTGCCTTGTCATCAAAATTACTTGCCAGGTAACTAATATTTATATGTTCCTCATTTCACCTCTTCCTTGCCTGCGCAATTTGGAGGGCTTGCTTAAAGTACTTCTTAAAGTACTTGTGAAATTCTCACAATTTCACTATTCTGAACAGAGTAATCTGTTGTAGAAAGAGTGCACCACTTTCAGTTCCATGGTTTGGCCATCATAGGTTATGGCCAAACACTGATATTCAATCTAAGCAGATTTCAAACTACATTGTATTGTATTGTATTGCATCACATTTTGTCATCTTCAGTTAGACCAGTGGTTCCCAGACATTTTAGCATCAGGACCCACTTTTTAAAATGATACTATGTTGGGACCTACCACAGTTTAGCAGATATTTAAAAAGGAGTTCTGGAAAGAAATATTTTTAAAAAGCGTTTTAAACGGGGCAGAGGTTGGGGGGCAGTGTTTTATTGTTTTATTTTATTGTTTTAACAAATGTCTTTTAGCTTGGTTTTAATTGTTCTTAGTCTTTTATTATTCTAATTGTATTTTAATTGTATTTTAATTATGTTTTAATCTGTATTTATTAGCAATTTTAATGGTGTTTTATTCTTCAGTGTTAGCCGCCTTGGGCTCCTTCTTGTAGAGGAGGAAAGGCAGGGTATAAATTAGGAAAATAATAATAATAATAATAATAATAATAATAATAATAATAATAATAATAATAATAATAATAATAATAATAATAATATGTCTGTATAAGGAATCTCTCTTTTTCTTTCTCTCTTCCTCTTCACACATGCTTGCAAACTGCAGCTATCCTGCAAACAGCAAAAGTTGAGCTTTGTAATTAGCAGCTACACAATATTTGATTTTTTTTCAGTAGTCTCAGGAATTAGTTGAGGAATTAGTTATTGAGGAATTAGTTATCTGATCTTTCCATCACCTTTTGGCGACCCACTCAAAATTCAGGTCTTGATTCCCAACTCTACTGAGAATGAATGTGTCATGGAGGCAAATTGGAAAGCTCCGCTCATGGAATGGAGAGTTTTTCCCCCAAACCCCATATCCAACCCCCAGGGTTGAAACCGTCTGGAAGGGGGTTAAACCCTCAGTTTAGAAAGCTCTTACTTATGGGAAGGAAAGGCAGATCCTAATTTGAATTCACCACCTTTCCTGATTCACACAGATATGAGTAGGCTCTCAAAGTGCTTTGAGCCTCAAAGTAGGCTCTCAAAGTGTTTCGTCTGGTTGTCACTTGTAACTCAGAGTCACGATTTCCACTCCCCATGTCTTGAACCAAGTGGTATTAATGAAGGTGGTGAATGTTTCCTGCTGTCAAAAGGCTTTCTTGTTGTGTCTGTGGTGGCAGTGAAAGGCTGCTGTTGTTAAGCGCTATGCCTATGATACTTTTTCTTCCATGAGGTTTTTACTCTGATTTTAACAGCAGTTGTCCTCACAAAGGATATGTCTGTGACAGGAAAGGGGAAGAATTTAATCTCCTATATTCACTGAACCATCATGATTTACAGCTTTACAAAAGAACTAAATGGCTATGTATTATGCAGCATTAAAAAATAAAAATAATCTGCCGTCTACATTATGAAAGTTTGCTATGTTTCCTGTTTTTCTTACACAGAAGAAGAAATGATGCTTATTCTCGACATGTCAAAATTCTCCGTACTGAAACAGTGTGAGCTGTGTGGATCAGAAGCAATCTGTGTGATATTTCAGTGCTATCTAAACATTATTTAAAGGGGCTTTGTTATATGAATGTAACTTTGAGCCTTCCGTTATGAATTTGATGGTGTTTATTTTGTCTTCATCAATACTGTTAAATGCACTTCTGCAGCTTACAAAGTTGGGGTTGCTTTTTGAACTTAGAACAGGACCAATAACTGTTATTATCTGTGCATCCTCAAAATCAGTTGCCAGACAAGATAGACTTGATTTTTAAATGAGCCACTTTATCTTAAAACTGTAGCAGTGGGATACAGTAAAACAACAGCCCCATCCCCAAGCATGTGGGTACCTAGCAGGGGAAACAAGTCTAGTTGCCTACCTCCCCTGGGATTTCTCAGTAGGGTAAAACCAAACACTTTTGCCACTCCAGCTTATCACACATTATGGCACGGTCATGTTACCCTTGAACGGACAAGCCAGCTCGATGCCTGGCAGACAGGACAGACCTTCTCAACCATACGCATCCAGCCAGGAGTCCAACCTGCCCACCAGAGCCAGTCAGGGCTCACGGGGGTGGTACTGTCCAGACCCCTGACTTTACTGCCTTGGATAGACACCAAGATGTCCTACTGACCTTTCCCACATGCCTTCTGCCTATTTACCAAATAAAGGGACCTATTTAATGTTATGAATCAATTTTACCCTAAATATCAGTTTGGGGTAGGTGAACAAACTTCCAACCAAGAGCCAATCAGGCTGGTAGCCAAAAATTCCTACCCACCCCTGAAGCAGCCAGCTAATCTCAAATTGAATTAAGCTCAGGAGGGTGGAAAGCTGTGCAGCCCCAGCCTGAGATTGGTTGGGCAGGAGTTGTCCTGTTTGATCCTAGTCCAAATCCATAGGGCTCAGAGGGGCCAATTAGAACCCAGCCTGGCTGCTACAATGGACATGATCCATAGCTTGAGTTGTTTGGCTTTACATTTCATTATACACAGCCATATAGATCTCTGCAAATACAAGGGGCTACTGTATTTGGGGAAAAAATTCATGAACCAGTGGATAGATGCTGGTTTTCCTAACCTTTTCAGAAGAAACATGAGCTTGATTAAGTCTAAAATTACTCTCCAAGCCGTGATGTTAATAAAGTTGTTGGCCTCTAATTTTGGTACTGCAGCCCTGGGTGCATGAGATTTGACCTGGAAAAATAACCTGCAAGTGTTTATAGTGTTGTAAAAATGTCTTGGCTTACAATCTTTATTTTCCTATTTGAAAAAGGACTGCTACCTGTGTGCACTTAACTGAAACTGAAACTAGCAGCTGTGTCTCAATTTCTTCATAGGTTTCATTGGAATGTGAGCATGTCTAGGACGGGCGGCACAAAGATGTCTGAGATGTAATACTTGAGCAAAAATACCATTACTAGAGAGTGACAGATCCAAATTGAACAGATGCATATAGTGAACAGATTGTATAAGAAAAAAGGCAGACATTTCAGCCATGGTTCCAATATATATTAGGTAAATGTGACATATAGAATTTCATAAAATATTGTACATGACCACCCAAATTTTAATCACTTTTAATTAACTTGAACACAATCTCAATTGATTTCAATGAAACTTTCTTCCAAGTAAGTATCCTGAAGATCACTGCTCAAAGCAATTTTGGGGTTTTAATGCATAAATATATAGCCAGCAATAACCAGAAATCATTACTAAAATTTAGGCATGTTTTCCTTGTAAAAGGATCCCCTTGTGTGCAGATTTAATTTTTGCTGGTTATATCGTCTGAAGCAGTGATTTTCAACCAATGGTACAGGTACCACCAGTGGTACTTGGAATGGTGTCTGGTGGCACTTGTGAGAACCCAGCCACCCAGAATCAAAACCATACAACAGCATGCTTGTATCCCAAAGACCCAAAGCATGCTTTAACGTTCGCAGAAAGCCCTCTTCTCCACCTTGAGCCGCTTACCAGTATTTCTTGTGTCATATCCAGCCTCCCAACCAAGAAGTAACTGGTGAATATGTCATTGTCAGCTACTTCCAGTGGAACTTTGAATAGGTGGATCATGTGATGTGGTACGGAAGAGTGCAAATGTTAAGAAATGCTGGTCTGAACCAAGGAATGACAAACAACTTAGAAAACCAACTGGGTCCATTAGACCCGCATTTATAATATATGCAAATTAGGCTATTTTTAGATGGCATTCTAAGGGTTAATGTACTAGGTTATAATTTAGGTTCTAGAGCATAACCAGAAGCCTACATGGTGTCACTGTTAATAATCTGGATACAGCGTAGGCCTCAATGCTACCCATAGCCTCAAGCTTGATGAGCTGGCTGCTACCCTTTCCATGCACACTCCCTAGACTGCAGTGTTTCTGCCTTGGCAACTTGAATATCTCCATGAACATTTCACTCATCTTCCTGTTTGCCTCCAACAGCTCCATAAAAAACTTGAGACACTCCATCTTCTCCCTGATCCTCAGAAGCTGCATCACCTCTATCCCAGTCATTTGAGATACCCATTGTTCAGTTATTTATTGTGGTGAGTGCCACAGTGGTGGAAGATGAACTACTGAGGATAGGTGGATGGGAAAGGCTGGAGAGACTGCTGTGTGATGGACATCTGAACTATTTTTGTTTGAGCGAGGATAATAAGGGCACAATCCTAATCAATTTCAGCCAGCGCAACTCACACATCATCCCATACCCTCAGTGGCCTGGGGAAGCTGGTGCACATCTATGCACTGGCCTAACCATCCTAGAAGTGGTGCAGAAGAACTTTCACAACATCCCCTTGTGGCACCAGCACAACACCCCCAGGCTGGTCTTATTGGGGTGTTAGGATTGTGCTGTAATTGGCTTAATGAAGGCAAAAACTCTCTAGACCAGTGATTCTCAATCTTCCTAATGCCATGACTCCTTTATAAGTTCCTCATGTTATGGGGACCCCCAACCATAAAATTATTTTTGTTGCTACTTTATAACTGTAATTTTGCTACTGTTATGAATCGTAATGTAAATATCTGATATGCAGGATGTATTTTCATTGTTACAAATGAAATGTGTGTTCTATGCACACGTTGAACACAATGGGATTTATTTCAGAGTAGGCATGCATAGGATTGGGCCCTGAGGCTGTCAATCAGCCCTAGTGGGCGTGCAGCTACAGCCGGAGGTCTGGCAAGCCTGACCTGGCCCCCTGCACCAGGGGTCTTTAGGCGACCCCCAAAGGGGTCCCAACCCCCACTTTGAGAAACACTGCTCAAGACCATATAGGGAAAGGGGATTTGCAAAACATCTTTGACGTCCATATTTTAGCTCTTTTTGGTGAGCTGAAATTTTGGTGAGGGCCACCTGGACAAACTCTGTCAAACATCTATTACAGGAGCATCTGGAAGAGTTGGAACATCAGTTTCCTCAAAATTTCAGTTAAATCTGCTTCATTCTTTCCTTTCCCACTCATCACAAGCAAACTTGTCATCACAGCTGCTGCTTAAAGCCAAACAGAAGTAGAGAATGATTTAGGGTGGAGAGATCTGCTGGGAAAAAGCTCAGGGTGTTGTCCCTCCTTCACCAAGAGTTCCAAGCTGAGTTTTGTAATCATACATTCAAAATGGTGTGTTCACTTGTCACATAATTAAAAGTGAAAAAGTATTTGACTGATGTCATAGGAAAATACTAAGAAATCTACAGGGCTTTTTCATTAAAAGCTGGCACAAGTTCATGTGGACCTACAAAGCCCAAGGGGATCCAAATGGACCTGGGAAGGTAGATCAAGGGAAGAAGGGGATAGGATATTGGTGGTATTGCAGAACTTTCCCTTCCTGGCCTTAATCTGCCCTTCTTCTTGCTCCAGTCTCATTTCCCCCCTATCTCCTTCCTACTTTCTATGCAGATTTACTAGTGCAAGAGGTTGATTTACCAGTACATGTGTCCATAGTCACTTACCACTTGTGGTGGTCAGCCACACATAATGGGAGCAGGTGGCCTTCATAGAACTGGGCAATGAAATACATGTCATTCCTTGTTATGGATTGTATAATAATTCCCAAATCAGACCCATGTACCGTAATTCAGTTATGTAAAGAGCTATTTCCATAGGTACAAAAAAGCAGGAAAAATTTAGCTGTAGTATTTAGGTTAAGTGAAAGGATAGCTTAAAATTCTAGGTCATCTGAATCACAGAAATAGCTGACATCTATGGAAAAAATCCATTTTCAGTCCCTGAGAATAAAAAAAACTTGTGTAGCCAACTTAAAAAGCCCCTCTCTTTTTCCATCTGTGGGATACTAATTTGAGTTCAACATGTGGTTTAATATGAAAAGAGTTCCGTGATGTTCGTTGCTTCCCCAGTGGCTTGTAAAGCCATTGTAAGGAAATCTGGGTAAAGTGCTATGCAGCGATTCATAGGATATAGAGTACAGTACTAAAACTGTACTTTTTAATGGAACACATGGTCTAAATATTGGAAGTCCCAGTATTAATATGAGCAGGTAAAGCTGTTTGCTATTGTGAATGAAGTGCCTTGTACTTTCTTCAGGCAAGTGATGAGTGATCCAGCTAACTGCCAAAGCTTGGAGTTCTCTCTAAGGTAAATACACAACATGAATGAATGAATGTGACAATAAACTTCCTGTGCTACTAGAATCAAGTTATGGAAAGAAATGGGTCACCATCATTCTGCATTTGAACTCCTGGATTCTATATAATAAAAAACATTTTTGCTGCCAATTTGGAAAAAAAAATGCAATATAACTACCCTTACCAGGTTCATTTCATTAATTTATGAATTTCAGCCATTTATCTGTACAATCCTTTCCAGCATCTGATATAAATCAGGGACATTAATTTTTCCATTTAAGGCAATTTTTGCAAGCCATATTCATTCCACAACTTGTGCAAAACATATATGATTTCCAGTGCCTGATCTTCCAAAATTTTAAGAATAGCCTTTATGTATATGAATCTTCCAAAGGGTTATGCTTAAAATCAGCAACTTCCTTCTGTATTCCTTGTTTCCCAACACCACAAGATGTGGAAATGCATGTAAATCTGAATTAAAGTCATGTCCCTTTTGATCTAACACAGGAGTCTCCAAACTCCAGGTAGGAGGCCAGATGCAGCCTTCCACAGGCTTCTATCCAGCCCACAGCCAGCCTGTGGACCTCTGCAAGCTTCTGGCCTACTTGACCAAACACAACTGGAGCTGTTCTCTGGTTAGGGACACAATCCAGAGTAACCTATGGGAGCACGTAAGAGACATTACGTGCACTGTAGTTACTGCACCACCTGAAATCTAGAGTAACTTGTTCTTACTCTGGAGCAAGGACTCCTCGTAGTTACTCTGGATTTCACCCTAGGTCTGAAAGGGCTTCTGAGAACCAAAAAATTATCACTTCCTAGTTTTTCCCAAAATCTGTGTCATCTGAAGACCTTAGAAGGTGCCTGAGGTTAAGGAATGGAGATCTGTTTGGGCTATTTATTTATTTAAATTGTTTTATTTATGTGATGTGCAATGGAGCTTAGAAAAATCCTGCATATTTTAGCCTATTCATTATTCAGTTTATTCATTCATATAAGATTCATCTGAAATATACCTATTTAAATTTTACATTTAAATTTAGTTTCTGGCCCTTGATTCCATGATGTGGCCTTTTGGCTGAAAAGTTTAGAGACTCCTGACCTAAGAAGATGCTAGAAATGCATCTAGATATTAGAAATATTGAGTACACTTGTAGATGGCTGGACTTAGGGATTGTACAGCCCAATTGGAAACATTTTTTGAGAGCCTGGTGGTGTGAGTCGAGCTGCTGCACATTCCTTTTACTTACAATGTTGAACAGCTGGCCTTGGTCTGATGCCACCTCACTCAACTCAGTCAATAGTATTGTAGCACCTGGAATTACATTGGCAGGACAATGTACATCTTAGGACAGTCTGAGGCAGGGGCAGATGGGAGAGCCATCAAACAGGAAAGCCACTGGAAGTCTCTTGGGCATAAAGAGAATTAGTCCCCTTATCTTGTGTCAAGCCCCAGCCTGTCCATGGGTAAGGATATGGTTAAGGTTGCCATATGTCCCAAAAAACAGGGACGGTTCCAATTTGGGGAGATTCTGTTCACATACTAGCGAATGTGATAGAGGGTCCTGTCCTGATTTTGTGTAAGAAAAATCATGGCAACCCTAGATATAGTGGAAGTCGTCTCCCCTCCAGAACTGGTATGCACCTGGTATGCCCTTGAATCACCCACACATTACCTGTTTCCACCATTGGCCGGGGTGCAGTTCCACTAGACCCACATGGGCCTTTCCATTGGTGCTGCTTTCTCACAAGTTGGCATAAGATTACACTGACATGGCACAATGATACGGTTGTACAAAGGCCTCTTCAAAGTAAATGGATGGTTGTTCCTTTACATCTAGGCTTCACTGCAGCTGCATCAACCCTAGAAATCTGGACCCGAAAAGGCTGAAATACGTACTATAATGCAGTGGTTCTCAAACATTTCAGTCCAGGACCTCCTTCTGAGAATGACAAAGTGTCCAGGACACACACCCTTTTGGAACTGATGTCACAGCAGTCAGAACAGGAAGTGCCATCACAGGAGCCAGAGCTCCTCCATTATCTTTTAGGAGTTCAGACCCCCTCTTTGAGAACCGCTACTGTAAAACATGAAACAAGAATTGCAAGAATGATTTTCTGAAGAATAATCAGAGACAATACCAGCTCTTAAAAATATTATTTTCTCAAAGAATCATAGAATCATTGAATTCTAGAGTTGGAAGGGACCTAGTAGGTCATCTACTCCAACCCCCTGCCTGCAGCAGGAAATCCTCCTAGAGCATCCCCGACAGGTGCTCATCGACCCTCTCCTTGAAGATCCCCAGTGAGGGAGAGTCCACCACCTCCCTTGGCAATCTGTTCTACTGCCAACCCCCTTGAAACGTCAGGAATTTTTTCCAGATATCCTACCGGAATCTCCTTTCTTGCAGTTTGTACATGTTGGTTCTAGTTCTGCTATAACTGGTCTGCTAGAAGTGGTCGTGTGTGTAGATCTGTTTCTAAAATTCCCCTGCAGAGAAACCTCTCAGCTCCAACTTGGAAAAGGACTGTGACAAAGCCGTGGACAAATGTGTTAATTCAAGTTTGCTGTTGCAGTTAGGTCAAAAAACTCTTTTGATTGGTGAGCAGAAACTAATCTTGCTATGACAAATATGCCCTCTCTTTTTGAATGTAATAGCTGCAGAGGAAGAAGATAGTATTGATTCTAATGAATCAAATTGACACTCACCAGAACAATGAAATGTGTCCCCATTTTATAAATTGTGTCTGTCTGGAAGAACGTGGCCTCCTTTTCTTCCTTGGGTTTCTGCTTGACAGGCACGCTCTACATTACAACTTTTCTTTAACTATAGCTTCTGCAGAGCTATTTAAAAAGTTGAAGCACTACTTTCTGTCATCCTGGTCAGCTAGCTTGTGCTCTTGTCATTGATTTTCTACAAAAGAGCAACTTCCCACTAAAAACAAATTTTAATTGCACTAGCTCAGAGGGCCACTAAAACGGGGATGGGGATACTTGAAGGCTAACCAGAAGTTTAAAATTTCTGGTCACTTATGGGTCTCCCCCAGATTTATGGGTCTTTTTGGAACCAAGTACAGAAAGGTGGAGAGACACATGGAAAGAATAGGGATAGAATTCAGCATGTGATGGGTAGACCAGGCTCAAGGGGGAAGTGGGATTAATCTGGGCAACCTAGGCTGTATCCCAAATCCACTCCTGAAACTATCCAGAGTTTTACCACCTGCTTGGATCTCGAGGCTGTTGCACAACACAGTGTAGGGGAAATAAATACTGGCCTCCCTTTTCCAGCGCAGGATAGGATTGTTCTGTGGATCACATAACTAAGGGTGTAAACATAAACTAGGTAAGCACAACTCATTGGTCTTCCCATTTACTTGGTGACGTAGAGAGACAAGCACATGTCTGTACAATAGTCTATCCCACCCCCCAGGAGTGGCGCAGGACCTCTTTTGACCTAAGTATGTACTTTGAATTCTCTATTCTGTGGAGGTTTGCCATTTAGATAAAAAACTGGAACTAATTGACTTGATGCGTACAAAGCAGTGATATTCCTAATATTTGTAATGGGAAGCAAGGAAAGGCTTTTTTGTGTAAGATGAATTCTACACATTGGGTTTTGATTTTAGGCATGTGATACAGTTATGCTGCTTCAACCATGCTTTAAAATAGAACACAAGAGTTTTTAAACCTTACGTAATTTTTAAGAAGTTTTTGCTTCCCTTCAGGCATATTTGTTCCCCAAAACATAATTTCCCAAGAACATTGGATGAACAAACTATAGCTGCAATTTTATACACACTTACCAGGAAGTTAAATCTCATTGAACTCAGTTGAGGTTACTTCTGAGTAGACATGTGTAAGATTGTGCTGTAAATGAATGACTCTTTGAATCATTCTTGAAATACCGTAGTCTAAAAAATATTTCCCAGGAAAAACAGCAAACATTTTCCACTCTTAGGGCACATTCCTAACCATGTCCACTCAGAAGTAAGCCCCATTGTGTTCAGTGGGTCTTACTCCCAGGAAAGTGTCTTTGGGATTACTGCTTAGTCTGATAGTCAGTAGTTCTGACTTTACTGTATAAGGATTGCTTGTGTGGCAACCTACTTATTTTTGATTGTAATCAGGCTATTGAGGATTAAATTAGTTATGGATTAAAGACTCTATTAGAGGAACTTTTTTTCTTTTGCAGAGGATGGCAGAAGAAATAAATACAATGGATACTGAAGTCTTGTTTTATTACTGTTGATAACAAGATTTATTGTATCCAAGTCAAAGAATGCCAAAGAAATTAAGTGGCTGTCATTGCAATTGTATACCGGAAATCTCCAAATTTTACTAGAAGCCAAATAACAGTATGCTCTGTGGTGTTTGGCTCAAGGGATTGATATAAGTTTTACTACAAATGCTTTGTTCGGTTTTTTCCCTCTCTAAACCTCCTTTGCCTACAATAGGCAGCCAAGATTCTCATTAAATGCCTAATGAGATTTCCAGCAAATATGGGCTTGGTTCAGTGATGTTGTATTTATGCTGTTTAAGACATTCTAATTCTGGAGAAAATGCTGAAGTTGAAGCCATTCTCTCTGGAAAAAAAATAAATATAGAGAATAATGCAAAGCTATGTGAGTTGTGGTTGCACCAAAATCAGTGGTGTCACCAGGTGTGCAGGGGTGTTGATTCCACTGGGCGAACAGAAGGTGATATACTTTGAATATCAAGATTCAAAGATTCAAGATTCAAACTCAGCATTTCTTTAAAGATTTTGATATTTGAATAATAACGTCATGTTAAATATCAGTCAATGCATAGTTTCATGAGAATCTATTGAAACAATCTGCATTGAAATATTTCTGTTTTATCAAAAGTTATAGCAAAAAAAAAAAAACCCAGCAAGGATGGGGTGATCGTACATCACTATCGCCATTGCTCAGAGTGTTGTCTACTGCATGGGAGGAGGTCACATCATAGGGAATGATATGCTAGTGTCCCGTACTGGATGACACAACCTCTAGTGACATCACTGACCAGAGAAAAGGCTGAGCCTAAAACTCGAAAATTGGGGAACTGGTTTAAATGACGCCAATGCAATGAAACGTGCACAAGCATGTTCACAACCAGTGTATGTGCCTCCCTCCCTACTGGTTTATCTGTGCACTTAGCTAGATGGTTCAGATGATCCCACCCTTTACAATAATGGAAAATGCCTAAGGGTAAAATCCAGAGTAACTACAGGGAGTCCTTGCTCCAATGTAAGAACAATTTACTCTGGATACCAATATGAATTTCCCATAGGTTTTCACTGGGTGGTGCAGTAACTAAGGGGGCACAAAACGTCTCTTACGTTCTACGTAGTTACTCTGGATTTGGGGGTAAAATTGTCCTAGAAGGATGTGAGAGGTTGCAGACCAACCAGAGCTTCATCCAAGCCGGCCCAGAAAGTTCTGGAAACAGATGACTTGAGTGATATGTCGTTTACTTAGAATCTGTCATAAGTATTAAATACTGTAAATGGGCTTTAATCCCTTTTACCCCACTCAATGCTATATTGCAGCAATTTTCAATCCTTTTCAAACCTTTACTGGGTGTCTGAACGCAAAGTTTCCTCTTCCTTCATTGACTGGTTAATGTTTCTAATTGTGTGGGGGAACTATCCATTGTCACCACTCAAGAAACACGATTAGGATATGGTGACCATATATCAAAACCAAAAAAGAGGATAAGGGCGCAATCCAGAGTAACTACGTGGAGTCCTTGCTCAGGTGTAAGAACAATTTGCTCTGGATTGCAATATGAATTTCCCATAGGTTTTCACTAAGTAGTGCAGCAACTATGGGTACACATAAAGTCTCTTACGGGCTCCCGTAGTTACTCTGGATTGTAGGGTAAGTCTCTTCCAAAATGTAGGACACCCGAGGAAAGTGCAGGAAATGGCAAAATCAAAGCTAAAAAAATTCATATATACTGATTTTATATGGATAAATTTCAACACTCTATTTCTAATTATTAAATTTTAAATGATTACATATAATTTATTACAAATTATTTATTAATTACGAGAAGGCTACATGCCGCTTGCTCACAAGGAAATGGAGGACAGCAGAGATGTTTTCCCAGGACACAAGGGTTTATATCTCTTGATAAAAGACATGTCCTAGAAAAAGAGGACATGGTTACTCTGAATTAGGGGAAATATCCTAGAGACAAACAGAAGGGGCCAGGTTGTGCACACACAGGTTAGGGTAGGTCAAATGCTAAAGTGTCAACCAACCCAAACCACTAACAAAATAAAAATCTTATTGACTGATTGATTTTTGGGGTCACGAAACCCCAAAAATTCAACTTCGCAATGGTGTGCACTACCCCATTATGTCTTATGTTGTTGGATTCATCTTGAAGAGCTGAATCCAATGCCATAATTCATTTATGACCAAAAAAAATGAAAAGCAAAAATATGCATAGAAAATGCATGGGAAAATGAAAGTAATTTATATAGTGGCTTTATTCAGGAGTAGGGAAACATGCCATAGTCCATAGGAAAGGGCAGGCTGAGAGCAATACAAGGACACCAGAAGGGTCTTGATCCAATGAGTGCAGCCCCCCAAAATCACCCCAGAAGATTCTCTCCTCACTGCACAGCTGTGTTTACTCGCAAGTAAGCAAGCACATTCACAGTGGGGTGGTAGAGCATCTGAGGACTTGGGGGCAGTTGGGTGTAAGAGAGGTCCTGTGGGGTTGGAGACCGTGAGGTTTGAGAGAGCATGGGGACTTGGGGGCAGAGTGACCAGAGGTCCTCTTTTTCAGCCTTGTGTCCCAGATTGGGCGTAGCAAGTTTGACTTTGGAATCTGGGCAGATTCCAAAGATTGAAAGGGGGCCCTGGGCTGAAATGGCCAAAGACCACTGGCTTAGAAGTTTAAGAAGACCAGGCATATAGTCAGATAATGTTACCTAAGTTGACTATTTGTTGCTTTTGCTCTGATTTAATTGGTTCAGGGGTGTGCTAATACTATTAAATATTTTACTCTCCTTTTTTACTGTTTGATTTTACTTCTTGATTTGTTTTTAAATCTCTTGTCTCTTTGAGGATCTGCTGCAGAGATGAAGGGAAAGGTACAAATGTTTCTTCTAACATTTCCCTTTCAGAGCAATCCTAGCACACCTCCCACTCCAACTGGGTGAGAACCGCGTCCTGTGAGGTACCGTCCCAGAGACTGCTTTTGTTCCCTTACCTTGGAGTAGGCCTCCTCTACCTCAGAGTGTTTCCCTGGATCTGGCCCAGACTGAGAACAATAAGGCAAAGTAAATGGAAGAAGGAAAAAAGGATACATTTCTGGTGCATACCTCATGTCTTCTGCTACAACCCTAAAGACACTTTCCTGGGAGTAAGATCCATTAAACACAATGGGGCTTTCTTTTGAGTAAATATGGTAAGGATTGTGCTCTACCTCCCTGCCCAGAAACTCTTATGTCTTCCCCTTTTCCTTGTTATCTGTGTTGGCTTATCTGTCCCAGTGCAGGTTTGCAACAACTTACCCTTAGTATTTTGTACAAGTAAGGTACTTTACTACTCTTAGCATAATGCAGTTAACAACTTGTAAAACTTATTAGCAATGCCAAAAATCTTCAGAACATACGATTTGCTGAATCCTACAGTTTCCAAAATTAAAACCTGTTTTTTACACATCCAATCTTCACACATTAAATTCTTTCTCCGTGTGAAATGTAAATGTTGTTGGTTTCTAATTAAATCGTAATAACCATAAACTTTAAGTTTACATACAGAAGAACGGGTTTAGGGTGTTGCAGATACCCACAACATACTCCCTCTGCGATTTGATTTTCTTCCTGTGTAAGACTGAATTAATTTATAGTTATAAAATGATAGCCTAAGACTTAATTCATGCCATTAATTTCCTTGAGATTTCCTAAAAGAGCTAGGAGGCAGAGTTGCTATTAAATGTTAAGACTCTGCTTTCCAATCCTATTTCAAATAATGATTTGAACCTCCTAGATCACATAACTCTCTAAAAAATAAATTAACCAAAATGCACAAAACTTTATGCATTTAACTATCCCACCCTATAACAGTATAACATGATGCTTTGATACATTCTTAATTTCAACTAAAATTGAAAAATGGCAGTCAACTAAAATTGCCTTCATCAGGAAGCAGAAACGAACCCAGATGGTAGACTTCTAGAATTATCTGAACTCACTTATATGTGATGGTCCTTTTTTTCCCTCATTTATTTCTGGCTTTAAACATTGCTATTGTAATTCCATTTAATTAGCTAACTTCATTCATTACTACCCCCAAAGTCTCTGAAAACATTCAAGAAGTAATAGCCTGAATGTGACTTCGCCACAATGGATATCATACATTATGAGAAGCAAGTAAAACTATATAGTATTGTCTATTGCCTTTATGCCAAAAAACAAACGAAAAAAAACCTCATAGTTATGTAAAATAGTGATAGTTGAATACAGAAAAATGGTTAAGAATAAGTTGCCCTATATGGGATTCTTCTACACCTGGTCCAAAGCAAGCAAGCTAGGAACTTCTTCTTTTCCTTGTGTTTACCATGGACTTACAGCCATTTCTACTTGCTTTATATGAGTCATACAGGACAGATGATAGATTCTGAAATCTACTTATCTTATAGTTTCTGATGAGCCAAGCTAGTATGCAGTCTATTCTGGCTATAAAAATAAGTCACTAGCGTCAAGCTCTTAAATGCCTCTTTTTCCTGCTAATATCCCAGTATTGGTGCCCCCTACAAAAATCCACCACAATGGGATCCCTGCATTCCAGACTTCCATTCCAGATATTTTCCATGCAATACACGATACTCTCTCGACAGCCTGATCAGAGTTAGAACAAAAGACTTTTTTGAGAACTGGCTCAACTTGATTAACCTCATGAAGGCTAAGCAGGCATAAATATGCTGCTTCAATTCAGAGCTTTATTGGTGTAAGGACAGGTCTTGACCGTCAGCTGACACCAGACAGCGGGGCAATGAGATTTTGCAAGTTGCAGGAAATAGAGGCTTTATTGGAGAAAAGAAAATAGCTGAGCAGAATAATGGCTTCTGTCCCTTCGGATTATTCTGTGACTTGGCTTTTTTCAGTTCTCACAACACATCAGCTTTACTTCAGCTACCATAAGCCTCATCTTATGGCAGCATCACCTTCAAATCACATCTTTCCCCTTGCATTATACATCAGTTTGCTTTACAGACACGTTTGGTCCCTATGATACCTTCATCCTGACTTTTTTTCGTTTTGAAAAATCTACAGTATCTGTGGAAAGTGATCATTTGATGGGGGGAGGAGAAAGGATATACCGTACCTATTTTTAAAGTGAAAAGCCACAAGCTATACAGAAGCTTGAAATAGCTTACTTAGAGGTCACAACCCATATATACCGTGGCACAGTGTGTGTCTTTTTTTCCTGAAGCCTCCATCATTTTGGATTATTTTGAAGCAGAGGGTATGAAAGCTCTGGACTCAGCTGTTCAGAGAAGATGGTAGTTTAATCCTTGCTATCCACATTGCTGCATTCTTTGCTGAGGAGGATTTTTTATTCTAGTCTATGTTGTCATATGCAAGGGATGCAGGGACTCAGTGGTTCAAACTCTCAGCATGAAGACCTTTAAAGGTCACCTAATCAGGAGTTCAAGCACGATGGAGTGAGGTCCCATCACTCATCATTCTTGGGCAACTCCCAATCCCAACTCCCATCATCTGGCCATAGAAACGAATATTAGCACTGCTCCCTAATTTCCTGCAGGGACACCTTTACCTTACCGATGTCACCACAGTATACATCCCAATCCTAACTTGTGCTGGAACAGCCTGGCTGAGTGACCTACACTATATCCCAAGCAAGGTAGATGCTGGCTGGAGGACAACTCAGGGTAAAAAGGTACATTCCCCTTACCCTGAATTATATCCTAGCCATCTCTATCAGGCTACTCAGAACTTTGCCAGTGATTTTGGGGGTACAAATTTGAGCAGGCTTTGTCAGGCTGATCAGGCCAAGGATGGGGTTTAGGATTCTGCCTGTACTGCCATGGCCAATCCTGATCCCCACCCAGGCTCCTGATCCACCAACTTGACCACCCTCCCCCCTCAAAAATTACCCTTTCTGTCTTCTGCCCTTACACCACCCTCTCTCATCCCTTGTGCCACCCCTTGTGTCCAGCACCAGCCTACCCCATCCAGGTGTAGATATGGTACCAGGAGGTTGGTGTGGGTCTGTGCTGGCCCAGCTGACCCTAAAAGAAGCAAAAAATGTGCTTCATGGTACATTCATAACTCTCCAAAGCTGGCGCACAACAAGCAGCCGGAATAGATGTGCTTTTGTCCTAATCTAGAAGGGCTTTGCTTAATTTGTTTGAGTTGGTACACACTGCTGAATGTCTTGCCTAGTCAATTGTTGGACATGCCAAGTTTGGACAGCTCTCCGCAGTAATGTATGGCCTCAGAGGAGCACAAGGGACATTTTAGGTTTGACTTGTAGCCTGCCTAAACTGAAAAAATGCTTTAGAATGCATTCCTATCCCACAGCTTAGTGCCGAATGACTCTCGAGCAGCCGTGTAGCTTTTTCTTAACAGGCAAATCGGTGTGAAAAGGGATCCCTCGAGTACAGTCAAACATCAGCATAGATCTTAAAATGCATTTAATTGTTTAAGGAATCTTTTACACTTTGTTTCACATGAATTTTCATGTGTCACACTTAAATTGTAATAATTGTGGAAATATAAATGCATGGTATTAAATCTTTAATGCGGGGAAAGTAACATTGGCTATCTGCTCTTCTAAAACAGATTTGTTTTATTTTACTACAGGGAATGAAGATGTGTGAGAAGGAACTGGGAACCATAGACTTCACAAGGGAAATTTTGCATAATATTTGGTTTGGGTGGCAAACTTTATTTTTATGGAGTTCACAATTGTGCTGAGATGCATAATGTTGCTGTTGCAATACAGGAAGCTTCGCTTTGAGACAGGATAGTGCGGACACTGTTGGGAGGGCCTGTGCTGAGATAAAAAAAGTTCAAGGAAACAACTTTTGAAACCATTTTATCCATTTTCTGGAATTTTGAAACCTTTAAGCAAAATCCCCCTTACCTTTTTATATGTTTACCTGCCTTTTTACATCTCATAATCATATTTTCAAGGAAATATGAGAGGCATACATATGTACCTAATGTGGTGATTCCTAAACTTTTTAGCATCAGAGCCCACCTAAGAAATAGCTTTACCAACCACCCAATAACATTATATGCTAATTGTTTGAACACATTATATGCTAATTGTTTGGCACATTAGCACAGCACATAATGTTATACAGTATAAGTTGCTGAATAAAGGTTATTTTGTCAGACTACTTCCCCCCAAGGAGCAGATTATTTAACCATGAGGCATATAATCTGATTGTCTAGTTTGGTCATAGTCAGTGATGGGATTCAAAGAAATTAACAACCGGTTCTATGCCCATCTGGCAGCCACTTTTAAATGGCTATTTTTAAACTTTATATGTCCTATCTCTTGTTAACAACTGGTTCTATAAAGTAGATGTGAACCTGTTGGAGCCCACCACTGGGCATAGTCTAGTCCAGGGGTCTCCAAACCAAGGCCCAGGGGCCAGATGCGGCCTTCAGCAATCCTCGGCAAGACTCCTCTATCCAGCCATTGGGCAAGACTTGAAATCCACTCCAATACATTCTGATATGGAAATTTGTTCAAATTTGAAATGTGAATTAGTTTTTTGGCCTTCAACAGAATGTGTTCAGTGGTTGGATTCAAATAAATTAACAACACATTCTATGTCCTAATAACCTAAATTAACAGCAGGTTCTATGTCCCATTAGTAACCAGTTCTCAGAATCAGGCGCTCATTAGCAAAGTGTCCTATAAAACCTGTGAGAACCCCCTGAAGCCCACCACTGGATGTGTCCCTCCTCATTGAGACCTCTGGCCTAGCCTGTCTTGTTTTGTGACCCACTAAAAATTGGATCGGGACCCATTGGTGGGCCTATGGACCAACAGTTTGGGAACCACCGCTCTAATGCCATCTTCAGAAAAAGAACAAAACAGGAAGGTGGTCATGGCTTCCTAACTCTGAGAAATATGATTCATCATAAATCTTTTCTTATTTCTTAATCTTATGGGTTACAGTCACCCATGGCCTTTGTATAGATGATGATTGTTCCTGTGAAACCCAATTTAAGCCTATGTAATATAATTAAGTGTCAAATGAGATTCTTTCTGGTCTTATTTGTTGCCACTAATAGTGCATTTGCTCCCTTGTTCAGGCAGCAAGCAGTTTATCTTGGTTTTAACTGCATTCAGAGAAGGCTATAAAGCATCATTAAAGGCATTGGTTATCTTCAGGTAAAGTCATAACACAAGCTAGCACCACTTTTCCATGGGATATCTGTACTGTGAAGTCTCTGGGTAGTGCTAAGAAGTGATAACATTACATGGCTAATTGCTTGAACATATTGGCACATTAACACAGCACATTAAAAGGATGAGGCTACACAGTGAGTGGCTATGTCCGAAGAAATCACTGACAGGATACTTCTTTTGCTGAGCAAATGCAAAATACAGACCAAGTCATCGAGCAGATCCAAAGAAAGCTGGGGATTTTTTGCCATTGGAAGAGGTTGGAAGTAAATCCCATTGCACTCCTGGCCTAATTCTAATCCCAGCCCCCTGCAGCAGCGGAGGGAGCATTCAGCCAGCACAGGCTAACACAAATACAAACATGCTGTAAAGCACATTGCAACAGCACAGACATTAATGGTACTAGTGGAAAGAGCTGCACCATTCTGCTGCAGCAGATCCAGAAGGAGCCCATGCCAGGCCCAGAACAGATAAGGGCTGATCCAAGCAGCATAGGAGCAGAGTGACCATATATATCTGTTTTTTCATGTCCTCATTTTGGCTTCATGTCCTGGAAAAAAAATCCGTTGTCCTGCTTTTGCTTGTGAGCAGGCAACACATAGCCTTCTTTCAGTGCTTTCAGGGAAAAAAGGTGCCAATAATCAACATTTCCTATTTCTCAATCTTATGTTTTCTCTTCGATAAGTCCATTTGCAGTCCATGGAGTTCACTTCCAGCCTGGCAAGCAGGGCTAGGATCATAGCCTCAATTGCCTCCCCTGGGTGCTATCTTATTCTCCCTTCCCAGTTCTAAATGTGTCTACTCAGAAGTAAGTATCAATTTAGTCAATGGGGCTTACTCCCAGGTAGATATGGATACAGCAGCAGCCTGAGGCCAATCTTACATGTGTCTACACTGCTTGTAATTAATAAATTATATGTAATAAATTATATGGAATAGTTTTAAATTTAATAATGAGTAACATAGTGTTTAAATTAACAAGAAAGCAATATAGATGAGTGATTTTAACTTTTATTCTGTCATGTCCTACATTTTTCTTAGGTATCCTACATTTTGGGGAACTTGTCCTCTTTTGCGGTTATCACATATATTCAAAATGCCTACAAGATGGGCAGAGAGGCATATAATGGGTGATGAGGGCATTACTGGGTAGAGATGGGCATATTGGCCTAGCAAGAAGGCAGGATTGTGCTTTATCCTATCCCTTCCCCATCTTGATCTACTGACATGAGGCAATGTAAACTTGCTCTGGCTGTTTAGCTGGCTCAGCTCTGAGTTGCTCCACTTCACTGGCTGAGGCTGCAATCCTAAACTTACTTTCCTGGGTGTAAGCCCCATTGAATATAATGGGACTTACTTCAGAGTAGACAGGTATAGGATTGTACTCATAGGCCACCTCAGGGCAATGGGATGCTGCCAACATTGCAAGCAAATAAACATAGGCCATGCATTGGAGAGGGTGTGGATGGGACTGGATTGTCAATGGGACATTTCTGGGTCACAATGCATAGATTACATTGCAAATCCCTGACAGCTGTTTATATGCTCCACACACAAGCCCTGTTCAGGCATGATCTATATACTTTTCTGAGAAGCAGCACTCTGGTGATCTCTTTGATGCAAACAGTCTTGCCTGAATAGAGCTTTACGTATCACAGATTTTGATACATCTGGCCTGAAAAGTACATTGTGCATGCTCTAATCCACTGTGGGTGTAGGTTATGCTGAGCTGCACTGAATCATCTTATTGCATACGGTTGTTTTTCTTCTTAGCCCCTATCACAAAATCCAAAGGAGGAAAACATGTCAAATCTATAGAAAGGAAAACTAGCATAACCTGTCAGCAATGTGGAGGAACAAAAGTTATTTGACTTAGGTAATTCTCCCATAGCAGCCCTTCATAAGTCACCTTTATTTAGATCTGGAGAACAGTATAGTAACTGCTTGGGACTGCAGTTGTTTTTATCATGGTAGGGTCTCACCCCTTTCTTCTGAACAGAACCCCATGTGTGTCATCACTAGACTGATGGCCAGAAGATACTTGCTCACTATAGCCATTGCCTATACACAAGGGATAGGGGAAAATGGCGTTAGTTTTGCTTTGCATTGCCTTTCCAAGCAAGCTCTGGAGGGCAGTATCCATACATTGGATGGATCAGAGTAATCATATGCCCCCTTTCTCCAGGACATATCCTGAATTTTAGCCTTGTGTCCTGGAAAAAAACACTTCAGTGTCCTTCTTCTCCTTGTAAGTGGGCAACATGTAGCCTTCTTATAATTAATAATTAAATCTAATAAATTATAAGTAATAATTTTAAATTTAATAATAAGTAATATACAGCACAATCCTAACCATGTCTACTCAGAATTAAGCCCCATTGTGTTAAATGGATCTTGCTTCCAGGAAAGTGTGTTTAGAATTGCTGTGACAGTGTTTAAATTAAGCACATGAAAGCAATATATATGAGTGTTTTTAACTTTTTTTTTGTCATTTCCTACATTTTTTCTTGGTTGCCCTACATTTGGGTGGGGGCTTGTCCTCTTTTTTTATTAATGCATATGTTCACCCTGGGATGGATGCTCCTAGTAATGCACACACACACATTGCTTGGTGCGCTTTGCGGATGTTGGTGCCCCCCACTTTCTGACACTTCATTTTCTGATGGTTCCATTCTTTCAATATCTTTCAGTGACACTCAGGGCTCATTCATTCATCACATGCTTCACTCTTTCAACCTCTCTCTGCTGGTCTAAAGGCTAAAATTGTCTTCCTGGATGTTGATTTGCATGTGACATGATGATCAATCTGTTTTTGGCATTTCCTTATGACTTTGCTCAGTAAATAACCATCATTCAAACACATAATATATTCATTGCCCACATATGCCTTTCTTCATTTTACTGTAATTTTTAAAAATGTATTTTGTGTTAATAAATATGTGTTATTTGGGATTTTGCAAATTTGTCTTTTTTTGTGACCATTTTCCATTTGCAAGCTGAAAAAGACTGGGTTCCACTTTTCAACAGTTTACACATTTGGATGGTGCTCCGGTCCGTAACCCGTCCAATAATTGAGGGATTCCTGTACCTATTATTTGAAACTAGGGTAGGAGTACTCAAATGGGGGAATAGACAGTAGCTGGCTATTTCTTCCAAGAAAGGAGTATGCCTGAAAAGGGAGTGGAATTGAGTTCAGTTTGGAATACACTGCAAGTTATCTGTATTGAAATGAAATTGGAGCGCATTTATAATCCAGGCCATTTGTCTCATGTCATAAGTTGTCATTGATGGTGAAGGCATAAGTAGTTGGTGCTGAGTCCACATCATAAGTGTAAGGATGAAAATGATTCATGTAGATGCTTCTGGCAACAGAAATGAAATGAAAATCATAGTTTTTGTTTTCAAAATGAGATCACCATAACAATACAGTACATGACTCTTCCGGCTGCTCCTATTAACATTTTTAATATTTTTTACCTCTGCAAAGCAGCCAAAAAATATTTCAAAATGTGTGAGTGCAAGAATCTTGCAATGAATTCTCTCTCACTGATAAGTGCACTGATATATGCAAGGGTTTTTCCCACATATAATTATAGGACCCCTGGGTCTGAAAGGAAAGAATAGAGGTAAGGCCTTCATGTGGTAGAATACAACTTGATGATTAATTTTTTATTATATAAAAGAGGTATGATTTCCATGGTGCACAGTACAGAATTAGTTTTTTTATTATTATTTGGTCAAATTCTTTTTAATCTTAGTAGAAAGGTTCATCATTCCAATCAGTAAGATATTTGCTTAGGAACTCCTTTAACTAAACTGTGCAAAGACACATCCATATAAAATACGCATGCCATGGCGATGTAGTGAGTAAAATATTGGATTTTGACCTGAAAGACAGAGGCTACAATCCAGAGAAACTACGGGACCTTTTACACCGATGTAGTTATGGTGCCACCTCTGGGAAACCTATGGGAAATGCATAGAGCAATCCAGAGTAAATGCCTCTTACGTCTTCCCGTAGTTAGTCTGGATTGTAGGTTTAGGATGCAATCTCAACCAATTTAGGCTGGCACAACTCACACATTCCCTGTTCCTGTGATGGCGTGAGGTGGCCAATGCATGTAAACCCAGGGTGACCATATAGAATAGAGGGTAGAGTGCCTCTGCCTTTAAGTATTGTGTTGAAGAGGGAATTTGGACAAGTATAATTCAACACCTGTTGAAAAGCACCTGTTTCTTTCTAAAACTCCTTATAAGGTTTAAATTTGCAATAAATTTGTTCCCCAATCTCCCCCTCATAACCATCCTTTGCAAATGTTTATGTAAAATACTAGCCAAAAGCATACCCGCGTTGCTGGAGTAACATTTCCCCACAGGCCATCCCCCCACAGCGCATCAACACCCCATGCACATCAACACCCCATGCGCATCAACACCCCATGCGCAACTTCCCCCTTGAGCAACTTTCCCCCATGTGCATCTTCACCATGCGCATCATCCCCCATGCACAACTTTCCCCATGCGCAACTTTCCCCCATGCACATCAGTCCCCCATGTGCATCTTCCCCCATGCGCATCATCCACCATTCACATCAGTCCCCCATGAGCATCATCCCTCAGGCGCAACTTTCCCCCATGCACATCAGTCCCCCATGCACAACTTCCCCCCCATGCACAACTTCCCCCCCATGCGCATCATCCCCCATGTGCAACTTTCCCCATGGGCAACTTTCCCCATGCGCATCTTCCCCATGCGCAACTTTCCCCCATACGCAACTTTCCCCATGCACAACTTCCCCCCATGTGCATCACCCCCCATGTGAAACTTTCCGCATGGGCAACTTCCCCCATGCGCATCATCCCCCATGCACATCAGTCCCCCATGCACATCACCCCCCTTGCACAACTTCCTCCCATGCACATCATCCCCCATGTGCAACTTTCCCATGGGCACCTTTCCCCATGTGCATCTTCTCCCATGCGCAACTTTCCCCCATACACAACTTTCCCCATGCTATCTTCCCCATGCTATGTGTAACCCCATGTGTAACCCCATGCACATCACCCCCCATGCGCAAATTCCCTCCATGCACAACTTTCCCTCATGTGCATCATCCCCCATGCGCATCAGTCCCCCCATGCACAACTTCCCCCATGCGCAACTTCCCCATGCGCAACTTCTCCATGCGCAATTTCCCCATGCGCATCAGCCCCCCATGCACAACTTCCCCCCATGCGCAGCATGCTCACCAGTGCATCCTCTTCCTTTGAACAACATCCCCCCAGTGCACCAGGCACCAAGCACCAAATTGGCTGGATGTTTGTCAGTCTCCCATGTTAAGTATAGGACAAAACACGTTGCCCCCTTTTCAGCCCCTGAAGGGTTAAATTTCTCCACAGGGGTTCTTGGTGGGTGTTCAGAAGGATCCCTCCCAGAATTCCATGCTTCCAGGCACAGCAGTTGGGGCAGAATGTTGATGAGTCATCAATTCTCCAATGCAAAGTATAGGGCGGAAAATGCATTGCGCCCCTTTTCACCCCCTTATGGTTGGAATTTTCAAAAACCGGTTCTTAGTGCACCCCTCAGTAATGGAAGGAACACCCACCCCAAATTTCACGCTTCTAGGCCCAGTGGTTTTGGCAGGACGGTGATGAGTCAGTCAGTCAGTGAGTCAGTCAGTGAGTGACTTTTCTCTTTTATATACTGTATATAGAAGATTATCAATTATTTTCTGAGAATTCAAATGTTTGATACTTGAATCTGAGGCCTAATGAGATTTGATTTCAATATTTGAAATCAATATTTGGTATTCTCAGAAGAAGAGGGGATGGCCTCTCAACCAGTGTGGAATTGCTTCAAGGGTGGCTGTGTTGCAACCTCCCCTGGGACATTTTTGCTCCACTATGTGGGCTGCCTGTCCTCCATCATTATTTTTTAAAGCAGAGAAGGAGAAGGGCATTGGCCTGTTGGTAACCAACCTGAGTGACCAAAAATGGTCCTGCAATTGACTGGTCAATCACAATTGATTGCCAACCCCTGCCCGACAGCATATCTTTGATTTCCTATGACTCTGCATTGCTGAGAAAGATTGTCACAAGTTAAGATGTTTTTTGGGAAGCTTTTCTTGCTGGCCCGGAGGCAGTAGCCCTGGGGGTGCTCAGTCCATTCCCGGCCCAGTTTCTCTCTGGATGCGAGGCGAGCCAGGCTGTGCCCAGTTTGCCTTGCAGCCATGGAGAAGCTGTGCAAGCGCAGCCCGGCTACTGCGCTGCACCTGCGCTGTTCAGCTAATCTGTGAGGGAAACTGCACAGGCACAGCCCAGCAGCCAGACTGTACCTGTACAGTTTCTCCACGGCTGTGAGGCAAGCCAGGATGTGCCCAGCTCACCTTGCAGAAGGGAGAAACTGTGCAAGTGCAGTTCAGCTACTGAGCTGTACCTGCACAGTTCACCCTGGCCACGAAGTTAACTGTGCAGGTGCAGTTCATCCTGGGGCCAGGGCAAACTGCGCCTGCACATCCTGCCTGGGCCATGGTCCTCACAGGGTTGAGGACCACTGCTCTAGAACTTTGTTTTATTTAGTATATTGCATACAATACATTGACTTATGATAAATCAGATGTCAATATCTAATCTATCCAGCCATTCAAGAACAGAGTTCTCGTACAAGTTTTTGATATATAGTTGGGCACAAGTTTTTGATATATACTTGGGCAATATAGTGATGGATAGTTTGTCAAGGAGCGCCACTGTTCACTGAAAGGTAAAAACTAAACCTCATTTAAACAGTGAGTCTTGGCTGACACCATGTTGGATATGGAACCTATTCAGATTAGACAATGAGGTGAGGAATGTCAATCCATATAAATATATATATAAATATATATATGTATGTATATATCTCTCTGTGTGTGTATCTATCTATCTATCTATCTATCTATCTATCTATCTATCTATCTAGATAGATAGATAGATAGATAGATAGATAGATAGATAGATAGATAGATAGATAGATAGATAGATAGATAGATAGATAGATAAAGCAGGCCTCCGTCAGTCTTGGAAAACTATGGTATCATATGTATGTATATATCTCTCTGTGTGTGTATCTATCTATCTATCTATCTATCTATCTATCTATCTATCTATCTAGATAGATAGATAGATAGATAGATAGATAGATAGATAGATAGACAGACAGACAGACAGACAGACAGACAGACAGACAGACAGACAGACAGACAGATAGATAGATAGATAGATAGATAGATAGATAGATAGATAGATAGATAGATAGATAGATAGATAGATAAAGCAGGCCTCCGTCAGTCTTGGAAAACTATGGTATCATGCTCGGCACTGCATACACTGCATGCGAAGCACGAGAGCCTGGGCTGGATTGTTATGGAGGATTGGCTGTTACCCAAGCAGCAAACGTCACGTCCAATGGAAAGGCAGCGCCGATACGATTGGATCCAGTTGGCACAGCAGCTGGATATATATATATATATATATATCCAGAAATATACTGTTTTTAAACAGAGAAATCTCTCTCTCTGTGTATGTGTGTACACACACACACACATACACAGAGAGAGAGATTTCTCTGTTTAAAAACAGTATATTATTAAGTTATGAACTTATTAGGTTTAAGACTATTCCATCTCCTTATTTAAAATCTGACACCTTTCGTGTAGGGTCATCTATGTATCTACCTGTATTTGGGTGTTCAATGGCCCATTTAGCTTTCATTGGACAATATGTTGTTCAACAGCTGTTGTGTGAATGCCTGAGAAGTCTCTAGAATAAGTAGCAGTAGAAAGTGAATGTATATAGCAATACAGGTTGTTGTCCAGTTGTTAGTAAATTGTCTGACTTTTTAAAAAAATTACTTTTGATCTGAAATTCCCTTAATTCTATTTATTCTGCTTCCCACCTTAAAATATAGCAAACATTCCTCATTATCTCCTTCTCTGTGGATGATAAATGGTTTGCCTTGTTGCCAAGTCTGTGACCTTGTTCCGAATCTAATTGGAAGTATGGAGATGCCCCATGATCCTGCTGAGCCACCACTGGCTCTAAATGCTACTTTATCCTCTCCTATATTTCTTGTTTCATTATTATTAACACCAGCGCATCACACCTGGCAGAGTTCTTTGACACTTACAGATTCAGGTTTCTGCTTTTTGGACCTAGTTAGATGAGGAAAAGTCTTACCCTGAAATAAATAGGATTTGAACTGTGCTTGCTTTTCTATTTATTTACAAAACCCTGTTTTCTTTTTCTGCCTTCTTGCCAGTTTGTATTTTGAGCTACCTTTGAAATAATTAGGTGAGCTCTTTGGGGAAGGGTTACCTTCAGGGTGTAACACCAGGAAGCAAATCTGATATTGTTAGTGCTGTGTATGGAACGCCATCTACTTTCCATAAAAGGAAAGCAAAGTTTAGCAGCAGGATTTATTTTAGGTTTTTTAAAGAAAGTTTTCTACAGAATTACCATACCCAATTCCTAAGACAAATGCAGTGAACTTTCTAAATTCACTGCACAATACAAAATCAATTGTGTGTCTCTCTTGAGAAATTCTGGTCTGAAATTTTATGTCATTGTGAAAGGTTACTGGAGCCATGCCTATAGACTGTCTACATCTACATATCTGCAACAGTAAAAACATATCCTACTTTCCTACCTTCAATAGCCAATGTCAAGACAAAGAGCTGGTATATCACCCTAGGCAAAAGCCTTGGCAGAGACTAAAATCTAGCTTTGGTGTATCCATCAGTGATGGGCTTCAAAGAAATTAAGAACCGGTTCTCTGCCCATCTGGCAGCCACTTTTAAATGGCTATTTTTAAACTTTACATGGCCTATCTCTCATTAACAACCGGTTCTATAGAGTAGGTGCAAACCTGCTGGTGCCCACCACTGGTATCCATGTATACCAGCGTTTCTGATACTGTGGATCCAGACCCCCCAATTCCAGGTGGGGTGCATAGCACTGAAAATGCAGGGTACAGAGCAGCTGGGTAGGGAAGGCTTCCAGTGGGAGAGAGGCATGGCCCTTTGCCCTGAGTATTTGGGAAGAGGGGATGTGGGAAAGGAGTATGGGCAGTGTGGTTGGAGAAGGATCCAAATCTGTGTTCTGCTTTGACTTCTGAGCTGGATGTTTGATTTCCAAGATCTGAAGTGTACATTGATGATGCCACTCCTGGCCATGACTTTTGATGGATCCCAAAAGATTATTATTCTAAACTATTTGAGAACCACAGATGTGTACTATGTATACTATCTACAACTATGAAAACAAATAGGACTCATCCTCAACAGCTTGACTGATTCTTCAGCAGACAGACTGAGAGCACAATCCTAAACATGTCTACTCAAAAGTAAGCCCTATTGTGTTCAATGGGTCTTACTCCCAGGAAAGTGTCTTTAGGATTGCAGCCTAAACCCCCCAAAGAGGACATGTAAAATATTCTGCACGTCTCATTGGACTAGCAACCATTAATACTCTGAGTTTTCTAAAGTGTTGTTTATTCATTCCTCTGTAATTTATGTGCTATTGTTTAACCTCAGTGTTCCTATCCAAACATAGCTGGGAGAAAGCCTCATTGACTATAATGGGATTTACTTCTGAGTGCACATCATGTGCAATCCTGCTCATATCTTCTCAGAAGTAAGGAACATTATGTTCAATGGAGTTTACTCCCAGGAAAGAGTGTTTAGGATTCTAGCCATAGTCAACAAAATGAAAACCACCACATTAAGAACCAGTCACTGTTAATATATACCAAGACCATATTTTTATATCTTATATACCAAGGCTACATTTTTAGTTGAGATTGTCTATAATATTATACAGTCAAACACAGTGCAGAGATGGGCAGGTTTCAAGGGATTGCGTCTGAGGCTTTTTTGCAGCTAGCCAAATCAATTAAAATCCAAAAATGTCAGTTATGTGGTTGAGCTTTATTTTAAAGAAAACAAGGAAGAGATTCATTTTAAAACCACACATATGGTATAAATCCAAGACGGATAAATTTGAAAGTGTGGGCTATATCTGAATGTCATGCTGTGTTTCATTATAAGTTATCAGTATTGCCTCACATGCGTAACTGAAAATATAATCACAGCCCCAATCTCATGCGGCCCACTGTGCAGCTGGCACCCACTTCCTGGGAGTGCAGCATGTTTTGTGACAGTGGTTATCAATGAATCCCATTGGAGTCATTAAAAGCTAGGTTTTAAAAGCCACCAACTTGGAAAATGGGAAAGAGACAGGAGGTGTTGGATCTGTTGGTAGTTGTGCCTTCCAGATTTATACCTTCCTTTTTAAACCTTCTTGCTCCATCTTCTCCTGAAACATATGACACCAAAATAGATGGCATATGTCCAAATAGACCTGCTGGCAAAATATTTTCACTTACATCCTCCAGGCTGTCTATAGGATCCAGTGCACGTCTTGGTCCACTGAGTGGACCCTTGGTGGTGGGGTCTTGGTATAATACAAAAATAGGGCCATCTTAATGAAAGTTAAGTTAAACTTTCCCCCACCATCAATGCAGCAGCAGCAAAATAGTGACCACTTTATACTATGGTGGGGGGATCAGCTGCAGAAGTCTCTTCTATGCAAAGGAACAATTATTCCCTGACTTGGAGATAAGTCTTTCAGTGCAGAAGTATCTATTTGGACCTGTAGCATTATTTTGCTGGCATATGTCTGCATTAACTCATGCCACAGGATCAGGTGTGGGAAGGGGGTTAGAATATCATCATCACCAACTCTGCCACTCCTGCTACCCCTTCCCAGGACCTGATCTGCCTATATCTCACCTTCTGCATTCCTTATAGCAATCAAGCTATAGCCATCAAGGTGTTGGCTACACTGAACATAGTGGGATTTATTCTGGAGTGTCTCTTGAAAGCAGCTGAGCAAATTAGTGGTGACTCATTGAAAGTCCATTGCTGACCGTTGGATGCAGGGGCATCACTAGGGTTTGTGTCACCCGGTGTGGAAGCCAGTGCGTCACCTCCATGCAGTGGGCAGGGCAACAACCTGGATGGTGGGTATGGCTATGTGCCATTGCCTCACCTCCTCTGGTTTTCTGGCCATACATTTTGATAGAATAAAGATATTTCAAAGTGGTTTGTTTCATTGCATTTTGATGTAAATGGTGTAGAGCATATTGGGATTTTTTTTCTACAAACCATTATTTTAGCAATCTTGGCCGCTAGGGGTATCACCCCCCCTCCCCCAAGGGTGCTTCCTTTCTGACGCCCTACTGAAGTCCCTGATTGGAATCATTTTGGAAGATTTTGGACCCCTGGACTGACTTTCCATACCAGCCAAGGCATGCTTGCTTACTTGCTCACTAGTAAACACAGCTGTGCTGTTCACTTTCATATTCAATGCATTTTAATGCCATCATCAGGGACTTTCTCTGGGGTGATTTATGGGGTTTGGAACAGGACAGTTCTGGTGTCCTTGGATTCCTCTCAATCTGAATTTTCTGATACGCAATATAGGTCACATTCACTTTCCATAGAGTTCAATGTATATTTCTGGTTTTTTAACATTTTTTGCCATAATGTTTGATAGGAAGGTCCTATTTCAAAATATTTTGCATTGGATTCTGCTCTTCAAGACACATCCAATGACATATGACATGATGGGGTTTTCTGCACCATCACAAAGTTGCATTTTGGGGGTTTCACAGCCTCCAGTGCATGTCACACAGCTCTGGCACATTACCTGGTGCAGGCTGCATCCCCCTCCCCACATGTCCTGGTGATGTCCCTGATTGGATGGAGTCATTATTAACTTTAACTAAACCAGGAGAATGACAACTGTTCAGGATACCTTTTGGCCTGCACCTCCAAATTAAACATTGTAGCTGAGAGTCCTGTCTTCATAAATGGTGATAGTCCTTGAACATCTTCCATATGAACATTTTAATCAATTCAATAAAGTGTTTCTTTATAGTGTTTTACAGTTTAGTCTAAGATAAATTATTGACAATTTTTTTCTGGATAAACCAACTATAAGATGCAGCTTATATGCTTTTCTCCCCCCAAAAAGCCACAAGAAAACCCAGGCAAACTCACTTCTTCAAACCACAAGCAGAGTAGCACAAAGCAAATTGTTTTCATATGTATAATCTGACTATAATTAAAGAGCAATCATGGATTTTTCATGAGTTTATGAAAAACATGTGCCTTAGGGATGTAGAAAACCCCTTTGAGAAATTGGCATCCTTCATGCTTCCTCAGATTATGTGTTTGAGGAGGAATTCCTAAAGTTGCTCAAAGGTTTGCTTTGGGCAAAATCAAATGGCAACCCAGAGATATGTGAAACTCCCTTGAGAAAAGTCACTGGTAAACTTTTTTGGTTTCCATCAAGTATCCTCCAAAACATTTCACATTTTGTGCCTGGCCCTCAAGAAAAACACCCTTTCCTTACCATCACAGATAAAATAAGAAGCTTGCATTAATCAAATTCATTTTTTAATTAATTCAAATTCAGGTGTTTTTTCCACTGCTTATGCAAGCAGGTCACTCATAAACAACTGGCAAAAAATGCAAGAACACAAACAGAGGCAGGACACTGGATTTGTTCTGAGGCATCTGATCAGGGACCATAAGAGGAACAATTTCATAGGGTGGATCTAGGGTTCTGGAAGAAATTAATGCTGCAATTCAATAATGCTGAGTTCCCTAGGGCAATTCTCCTCAACCTATTTGTGGAAGGGACAGCTCAGAATCAGGGTACAAGAAAACAGAGTGATTGACTTCAAACTATGACACTGAGCCCTGTCTACTTAGAAGTAAATTCCATTATAGTCAGTGAACTTACTCCCATGAAAGTGAGAATAGGATTGTAGCCATCATCTTTGACGCTATACACATTTATGTATAGCAGGGGTGTCCAAACGTTTTTGCAAGAGGGCCATATCATCTCCCTGACACTGTATCGGAGGCCAAAAAAAGATTCACATTTCAAATTTGAGAAAAAAATACATTCATTTACATATAAGATTGTATTAGAGACATTATAAGGCTTGCCTACGGCCTGATATTCTTGCTGAGGGCCACACTGAGGCTTGCCAAGGGCTGCATTCCAACCAAAGGGTACTTCTGAGTTGTCATGCTTCAAGGATAGGACTATAAATGATTTTGCTTGTGCTATCCTATTAAGGATGCAGCTCATCGCCTAGTAAAATAATAATCTTTGGGTCTTTACGGAGTTAGCTAGCAAAAACTGGGGAAAAGAGCTTTAGATTCAGTTTCCATTCTCCTGGCAGCTGCTTCCTAAGAGCATTTTCATATGTTCAGTTTATAGCCCAGTCTGATCCCTATCATGTTATTGCATGAAGAGGGACTAATGGAGTGTTTGTAGGGGATGATCAGTCAGCTGCCATAAGTAAGCAAAATATTTATTTTCATTGGTATGTTTTCTTGGATCTACACCAGCCATTTTGTTGGCTTTACTCTGAGGACTGGCAGAGGGTGCCAGTTTGGAAAATACAGGGGTGGTGGGATCTGACAAATGTTGTTCCCACAAGATCCATCCTCTTCCACCCTTCACAAACGCCCTCTTCATCTCATTTTCCACTTTGCGTCTACTGCCTTCTCTCTTTGCCCATGCGTTCCTCTCTTCCCTGCAGGATTTCACAGGTCTACAATGGTGGTAGACACTCAGTCTGCCACGACATCTCTTTGCAACAGACCTGAGATCTGGACATTACTCCTGCTGGTGTAAATGACTCATAGGATCGAGCTATTAATTATCTTTTAGCCTCTCTTGAACTATTTGTGGTTTATTTTTTCACATTTTTATACTACTCTCCCTCCAAAGTGCTCAATGTGGTGAACATGATTTTCCCCAACTGGTGTCCTTCCTCACAACAACCAGGTGACGTTGGCAAGGTTGAGAGATAGTGACTGTCCCAAGGTAACCCAGGAAGTTTCATTGCTGTGCAGGGATTTGAACCTACACCTTCCAGATCTGAGACCAACTGCCAAACCACTATACCATCCTGGCTTAGTATGAGTATGACATATCATCTTAGTATGTAATGTCAATGTGGATTTTAAATTTATATTGCAAAGTGTTTGAAATGAGATCTGCTTTAAATTTCATGTATGAACACTCCTTGGGGTGCTGTCCTAGCATGTCCTACACTTACTTGCAGATATTTCCCATTGTACCTAGTGGACTCACATCTGAGTAAGCTTGCATGCCATTGGACTGTGCAAGTCCTTTTTGAGGAGTGAGTTACCAAAAGAGCTGAATCAGGCTCAAAACATGTCAAGTAACAAATAGCTTTTTCAGTAACAAAAAAATGCAGACAGATTTCCTGATTGCTATTCATAGTGTCTACTCCAATATTCTCAATAGCAACATACTGAATGTTTTGCTTTTGCCACCTTTTAGAAAAAGAAACACCTACAAGTAATAAAACTATGTACTGCAAGCACGACTCTGACATTTTCAAAAAGTGACTTCTCATTCCTCATAACTGCCTTTAACAAAACCTAATGATTTTCCCTTATTTAAAATCATGAATTAAACATTGCATATCTCTAGAATGAATAGCAAACAGTGCACTCCTAACCCTGTCCCTCTTGGAAAATAACACACTAAGCAATCAACAAATGGTATTTGTATATTCGAAGCAGTCTCTACCTTTGCAGGGGAAGACAAAGGGAATGAGATAATGACAGACTCTTCTGCAAGTTTTCCTACTTTCAGTTGTTATGATATTGTTGTTAGCTTCAAGTGCTGAATCACATATTGTACTACTTACAGTGTGACTTGCCTTGCATTAAGGGCATAAGCGCTTTTGTCTACATATCATCCTATAAGGACATGAAACAAGGTTTAGGTTAAAACTCAGCCAGTTCATTGAAATCAATCACAATCAATAGTGTAAATTCTGCAGCAGATCCTAAATCCATGCACATCTCTCTTGTTTAGTGCAGGCACAACATGTCCCTGTCTATAGCAATAATAATAATAATAATTATTATTATTATGTACTATTGCTCCAGAATCATGGTGCAAAGAGAGGCTGGTGAACAAAATATCTGTAAATCAGTCTTTTAATTTCTGCTATATTATGAAACTATAATAAGGCATATTTTAGAGCCTTATTATAAGGGTGTATAAGGGTGACCCTTTTCCGTCATGTCAGAGTAGACATGCATAGGCTGGTCTCTCCAGAGAGGTTGAGCAGGTGCTGGCGGAGCACCTTTATGGTTTAGTTTATGGTTTATTAGAAATGTTTGCTTTATGAAAGAGAACTCTATGGTTCTCTATCACTCATCTGCATCCATTACATATCTGTAAAAGTGACCCCATACTTAACTGTGGCCATCAAGCACCCACTTCTCTTCCTTTGAAGCCTGTTATAGAACATCAGAGAAGTGTGTAAGAAGCAGTTCGCTAGAATACTAAAGAAGGGAGACTAAGGGGTCAATCCTATCATAGCCTGGCACAACTCATTGGTCTTCCCATTCCCATGAGTTTGTAGGAAAGCAAGCGCTTGTCTGTGTGCCTGTGTAACTCCCAGGAGTGGCGCAAAAGTGTCATAATGCACTTTTGTGACACCCTCAGGTCAGCACAAGACTAATGCCGGAGCTTAGGCTGGCCTAACTGGAGATTTGGATTGCAAGCTAAAAGAATGCTAACAAGTTTCCCACTTATCCATTCACAGTAATCTTTATTTATTGTTGGTGACTCTTCTGATTATTAAATAAAGGACAAAACAAAGACTGCAATCCTAAAGACACTTTCCTGGGAGTAAGACCCATTGAACACAATGGGGCTTACTTTTGAGTAGACATGGTTAGGATTGTGCTTATAGTCAAATACTGATACCTGTACTCAGAATTAGAGCCTTTCTGTTTTGTTTAAGCTGTTTGAAATATTTCAACCAGTATTTAATATTGTTTAGGTCCAGGGAAAGTGAAATATGTATTTCAATAAAAGGCAGACTAGGACTGGAGATGGTGATCCTTTCAGTAGTACAAATCAGCACAAATTAAACTATGCTCTCCACTGGGGGATCTGTGATTGATCTAATCACTTAATAATAAACAAATAAAGCAAAATGCAGCTGTTTGTGGAAGGGCACTAATTTGATCAGGAAGGTGGTATTGCTGCTGGGGAGGAAGGGGAGGTGATTTAACCCTTTCTTCTTCACTCTTTCCCTAAAATAAATCACTACCTACTTTTGCTGTATGCTCCCTCCTCTATTACTCCCTGCCCAAACTCTCTCTTATCCCCTGGGCCTGTCTTCCTTGTCTATTACACAATTACTTCCTCCACGTAGGAATAAAGTAAACATGACAACCTACTTTACAGGATATTTGTGACAGTTGGGAGGCAGCAGCAAGCTCGGGATGAGGATTGTGCTGTTAATTGTATGGGGGTCATATGTTGGCATTTTCATTTTTTGTGTCTTCCTGATAATTACTCTTGTTGCTGCCTTCCATTATCAAAGACTTTACTGTATATTTTTAATAAAGAGCTAGAAAGAGTGGACTTGCATCATTTTCAAAGTGTGCACATGCAGACAAAGACAAATTGGAGGTGTCTTCTTCTAGCTAATTCTGTCTGGATCTCAGCTATATATACTACAAGCAAAAAGCATACCCGCGTTACAGGACTAACATTTCCCCATACACCATCTCCCCACAGCACATCAACACCCCATGCGCATCAGTCCCCCATACACAACTTCCCGCATGCACAACTTTCTCCCATGAGCACTATCCCCCATGTGCACCAATCCCCCATGCGCAACTTCCCCCCATGCGCAACTTCCCCCATGCGCATCAACACCCCATGCGCATCTTTCCCCCATGTGCAACTTCCCCCATGCGCATCAGTCCCCCATGCGCATCAACACCCCATGCGTATCTTTCCCCCATGTGCAACTTCCCCATGTGCAGCTTTCCCCCATGCACAACTTTCCCCCATGCGCAACTTCCCCCATGCACATCAACATCCCATGTGCATCAACACCCCGTGCACATCAGTCCCCCATGTGCAACTTCCGCCCATGCACAACTTTCCCCATGCGCATCAGTCCCCCACGTGCAACTTCTCCCCATGTGCAACTTCCCCCATGCACAACTTCCCCCATGCGCATCATCCCACATGCACATCAGTCCCCCATGTGCAACATCCCCTAGGTGCAAATTTCCCCCATGCGCAACATCTCCCCATGCGCATCAACCCCCCATGAGCAACATCTCCCATGCATAGCATCCTCCCCAGTGCGACCTCTTCCTCTGAATAACATCCCCCCAGTGCACCAGGCACCGAGCACCAAATTGGCTGGATGTTATTCAGTCTCCCATGTTAAGTATAGGACAGAAACACATTGCCCCCTTTTCAGCCCCTGAAGGGTTAAATTTCTCCAGCTGGTTCTTGGTGGGAGTTCAGGAGACAGAAGGAACTCCCAGAATTCCATGCTTCAGGCCCAGCAGTTGGGGCAGAATGTTGCTGAGTCAGCAATTCTCAATTCAAAGTATAGGGAGGAAAACACGTTGCGCCCCTTTTCACCCCTTTCTGGTTGGAATTTCCAAAAACCGGTTCTTAGTGGACCCCTCAGTCATGGAAGGAACACCCACCCCAAATTTCACGCTTCTAGGCTCAGCGGTTTTGGCAGGGTGGTGATGAGTGAGTCAGTCAGTGAGTCAGTCAATGACTTTTCTCTTTTATAGAAGAAGAAGAAGAAGAAGAAGAAGAAGAAGAAGAAGAAGAAGAAGAAGAAGAAGATGAGATTCTTGGGATTTTGCTATGTTAGGATCCTCATCAAGGCTTTTGTCTTTCATTTTTTTTCTTCCAGAGAACTGCATACACACCCACCTAAATGTTCTTAATTTTATCATATGGAGGTGTTAATAATTTTAATTTCAGCCATGACATCATTTCCGGTGGGTCCTGAAATATTGCTCTTCTCGAAAGTGGGCATTGATGCAAAAAAAAAAAAAATGAGACCCATTGCTTTACACCATACTTCTAACAAAGAAATAGTTATGAAATGCCTAAAAACTCACATTATACAGCAACCGGAAAGGAAGATGAAATTAGACTGCTAACTTTTTTTCTTCCTTTTTCTGTTGGGTTTTGTGGCTTTCACTGGAATTATAGTTCAGCGTCACCATAATGTTGGCTTATAAATTCAAAACTAAATAGAAAATATTTCAAGAAAATCTACCGGTGCTTCTTTTTTAATGACTGCCATGACTGGATTTTAGCTCCTTCATCATGCATTCAAACGACGTTTCCATGCATTCGCTTAAAAGCTGAATTTTAGAATAGAGATTTGTACTCAATTTGAATTATTTTAGTTGCATTTAATTAACCTGTTAGAAACTACTATTTTTCCATGGTCTTTGTCAAGCACATATTAATGAACACCTGCAGCTGTATTTATTCCGGGAGACTCTTTTCATGCAGGGAAATGCTGCTGGTAACATATAAATTATAAAAAATAGCACCTGCCACAGTCACACAAGAACTTTTATCTCTTGCCCACAAATATTATAGCTGATATAACATGAATATAACTTCCCTTAGACTTATTCTGGTCATGCAACACTTGTTTGCACAGTTTCTTGCAGCTGAATGAAAAGCTTGTGGCACAGGCAGGTGAAATCTATGAATATATATAGGTTGCTGCTGCTGCTGATGATGATATGCAACCTACAGACTATTCACCTTTGGAAAGGGAGACCAATGGAGCAGGATGAATAGGACCAGAATGGTACAGTACAGGGTTCAGCTGTTGGATTTCTTAAATGAATAGCTTTTCCTGTTGTTAATCTACTTTTCCTGCAAGTGTTCCACCGAGTGATCTTACTCACAGGAAGAATACTGGAATATTGGATGGCACTGGAATAACTAGTAATGGAAGTGTGATACTGTTAAGATGCACTGTTAAGAAACCAGAAGGTAAAAATTAGCTTTATATTATGGAAACAGCCCTTTAGATTATCAAGAATCCTGTCAGCATCTGAAGCTGGGTGTAAGTAGGCAGGGCTAGGTTTTGTGGCATCATGTGAGGGCATTACCAATGTTATACAAAACATCCAAAGCAGTAGTAAAGTTACAAGAAAAGTAAGGCTTGTACTCTCATTTTCCCATTGTATTAGAAGAAGCCACTTTCAAAGCCTCTTGTGATTAACAGTGCAAAAAGCAGTAGTTCCCAGACTGGGTCAGAACTAGTGTGTTGTACTACTACTACTACTACTACTAGTGTGTTGTAACCTGATTTTTGATGTGTCCACAAAAGATGATGGCAAGGTGAAATAAATGAGGACTCAATCCTCAATAAATCCTCAATAAATCCTCAATAAATGAGGACTCAATACAGAGCTTCAGGCAGAGCCTTAAAACCTTCTATTTTTAAAAAGCATTTTAAATGGGGCAGAGGTGGGGAGACAGTTATTTTTATTGTTTTTTTTACTGTTTTTAACAAATATTTTTAATCTGCTTGTTTTTTATTCAATTTAATTGTATTTTAATTACATTTTAATGGTGTTTTAATCTTTATTTATGCGCTATTTTAATGATGTTTTATTCCCTAATGTCAGCCGCCTTGGGCTCCCCCTTGTGGGGGAGGAAAGGCGGGATATAAATTGATTAAATAAATAAATAAATAAATAAATAAATAAATAAATAAATAAATAAATAAATAAATAAATAAACCTAACCAATTTAGGCTGGTCTGACTCACCTGGCATATCTTCTTATGGTGTTGTGGGAAGGAGGGGATATGCCTGAGCACTGGCCTAACCCCTCAGACGTGCCTGGCAGCACTTTTGTGACACTCCTAGTTCAGCACAGGACTTATGCAAGGGCTTATGGAAGCCCAACTGAAGTTTAGGGTTGCAGCCTAAATTGCCTCAAGCCAAGAGGATGTTCAATAGATACTGTAGCTGCTTAAGAGCTCAGCTCCTTCAGTTTGCATGTATGCATAAATATAGGGAGGTGAATGTTTTGAGGGGTGTTGGTGACAGATGGATGGACAGGCAGACGGATGGACAGACAGGTAATTTTTTAAGGGCTAGGTAAACTTAGGTGTATCTGACAGAGTGTAATTTCAAAAAGTGCGTGCCAGTATTAAAATGTTTTGGAACCACTAGTGTAATGTTTATTATTACCAGTGTAATGTATATCACAGTTGCCAGGTGTTTGATTGGAATTGGCTCTACTGTAACTCAGCTCCTATCCAAGGAACTAGGAATCACAAAGGTATTGTATCAATATGTGTAAAGTTCCCAGGAATGCTGCTTTTTGTAACTGGGGAATTATTTTCTGGAGCTCCATTGCGTTCCTTAATGACTTATTATTTCTGAAAGCTTATATGTTCCTGAGGGATTATTGTTATTATTATTATCCATAAATACAAAGCGAACAATTTCATGCTGGTTTCATTCACTTCACCAGTCGGACTCTTCCCAAGAGTCTAGGACTGTGTGATGTAGCGGCGTATAATTCGTGCTGATCCCAGAAGAGCAGCTTTCTGCAGTTGGCAGAGTGATGTTTTGTCAATGCCAATAGTTTTCAGGTGCCTGCCAAGGTGTTTGGGCACTGCACCCAGTGTGCCAGTTACCAGTGGAACCACCTGCACTGGCTTACACCAGATACGCTGTAATTCGCTGTAATTATTATGTAATACACTGTTGTTATTATTATTATTATTATTATTATTATTATTATTATTATTATTATTATTACTACTACTACTACTACTACTACTACTACTACGTCATCGTAGTAGTAGTAGTATACAACAAACAGTGTAAACTGTATAGCAGTCCCAAGATATGCAATTGCTTATTTCTGAATACAAACAAAAAAAATACCCAAAATAAAGGGCACAATCCAAAAGTGCACTTGGGTTACCCTGTCTAACACTGGGCTGATCCAACTGCAAGGTGCTCCACCCTAGTCACTCTGGCAAAGGCATGGGGCAACCTCCCCAGGACAGATGGACCTGGGCTGCCCTAACTGGGGCAGCCTAGGCAGTTCAGGAGAGGCCTGTTGAGGGCATGTTTAGCATTGCCTAGGGCAGAGCAGTTACTCTGTGTCCAGAGCCTGTTTCCAGGGCAGAAATGCCCTCTTCCAGCTCCTCAGAGTTATAGCACCTCAGGAGCAGGTACAGTAATGAGTAGACCCATCAGGGTCCATGCTAAGGCAGAGTAAGAATGGCAGTGTTGACCAATAATCTGAGTTCTTGGCCAGCCTATCTGCAACCCCTGCCTCTCAACTTCAGGATATGGAACAACTATGGCAGCCACTAATCTAGGGGTACAGCAGGCCACTCCAAGTATCCACCCTCCATAGAGATATTGCTGTATTGCATTCTGCTGCTGCAGCTGTTACTGTCAGGAACTTCTGGGCTTCCCTATAAGGCAGGCACCGCAGCTGTTCCTTGTTCAGTGTGATCTGAATGGGGTTTCTTCAGGAGCAAGCCCTCCCCAGCTGTCACTGACTTAGCATGCTCTGGAGCAGTTAGGGCAGCCCAGGCTTCCTGACTCTCTGGATGCAGCATAACATTCTGCTCTGGATACAGAATAGTTGGGGCAGCCCAGCTAGGGCACACCTCACTGCCCTTACTCTGGATTGTGCCTGAAATGTTTTTAACTGCTTTTATTCTGTATTCATTTAATTAAATTATTAATTAACTTCTCAAACAATTACATTTCCCTGTGATTTTCAGCACACAAGTTGGTTTTGAAAGGCCTACTGTGCAAGGAACCTAAAAGCCAAGATCAATTCATGTCTTCCTCCTTTGTGCTTCTGACGCTAAGCTAAGCTGCGCTGGCTTGAAAATGCATTTTTATTTCTGTCTTGTATAGACACAAGTGTCCGGCTGCCAGCTCTTAAGTAACAGCCATTCATGTCACTATTGTTCTTTCTTGTGTTGTGAATTAAATGTTTGTTTCTGGTAGAAAAGAAAGCAGATGTTATTGTGAGACTCTAGAAGACACTCAATACACTAAAAATCAAACAGAGAGTTAAAAGAAAGGCATAAAATAGAAATAGAATCAAAAGGGAAAGGCCATCAAATGTACCGGGGGACAGCATGACATTCCTAAGTTTCACATGCTCCAGATTTCTTAGGCCATGTTTCCTACATTATAAAACAAATAAAACAACAAATGATCTTTCTAGAAATACCCACTGTGACCAGCACCCTATTTAGAGTCCAGCAGAAGGTAGCAATATTACCTCCATTCAAGGAAATGTTACGATGATAAAGGAACCTAACAACATATATCTTTTACAAAAATGATCATACAAATTTGATTTAATTTTCTTTTAAGTCCCTACAGCTTCAATCATGTCTATTCCTGGGAGAAAGCTTCATTGGTTATAATGGGACTGTCTTCTGAGTAGACTATTAGAGGATCCCGATGGTATAGGTATGTATAGGGCTCCCAAATGCACAGGCATGTATAGGGATCCCCATTACCAGCATACAATGAAGATCCTCAGAGCTATTTCCTCAGACGCTCAGTACAATTTTACTGAGGCTATTTCATTAGTGTAAGTAAGAATTGATTTTGTGGCACTTTTTGGCATTTTATTTATGCAAAAATTATTTTATTTTAATTTTCTTTGATATTTTAACCATGAAAGAAAGGGAAAATTTCAGTAAAAGGTTAAAATTGCAGATGAACTATATGAGACACCATTAATTGAAATCAGCACAAGTTCCCAAAATCCTGCAAAGAAATTGTGACTGTCATGGCGAAGTTGGGGGTATGTGCTGTGCTGGTGAGTACCCAGGTGGATTTCAACATACCCAGAGGAACCAGTACCACGACTGGTGAACCCATTTCTGGGCCACTCCCATGTTCTCCTATGTGGATAACAATTTTGAGAGAGGCACAGCACAAAGGTGCAGTAATAGAAAGCTTCTCTTATTGAATTTCTACCCAATTTATAGCCAGTAAAGGTTCAGGAGTATCAAAGGGCCAGAATGAAGAGTTCTCATCATCTTGTGCAGCTGCTTCTTACAGTTGGCCACCAAAGCATCTCTTGGGCTTTGAAAGGCTCCATTCATCCTGGCAGGGTATTGTAGTGTCATGATTATTAATTTATTTTTGATTGGGTTTTTTTGTATTTTTTTTGGAGTGGGGGGGCGCTTAGCATTTCCTACCAGTGAAGAAAAATAACAAAGTTTCCCACAGCATGAAGGATATGAAAATTATTGCTTTGCAACAGCTACAGAACAAGCTATTATTAAGGCACAGGTTTTTAAAAAATGGACTATCATCATTCAGTTGAGTGCAGTGAATCACGAATTGTGCAGACCTGCCCTCAATTCACCCATGTCATTATCTTCCTCATCCTTTTTTTAAAGCTGAAGGCTGACCTCTTCCTGCTGTCAATAGTGTTTTTTATTGATTCCCTTTTCCCACATCAGATGCAAAAATGCTTCGTTCACCCCAAGGATGGTGTGCATGCCCTTTGCAGGTACAACGGCTGCCTTTCAAAGCTTGTTTACTAAAATGCCATCAGACCCACATCCCTGCAAATAAAAACAATCAGTGGGTGTTTTTATAAATAAAAAAGCTCATGTGTTTTTAAAAATCACTCATGGTGTTGGATAGTATAATGGCTTTATTGCTGTTTACTGCAATGCTTTAGTTGGGGAAAAAACTAAAGAGCACATGATAATAAGTCCGGCTTTGTCCTTCTAGGTTTCCCTCCCCCTTTTGAAAACAATGTCATAATTGTCTGATGGTACAGAAAGCAAAGTCAGCTACAGTGAGGCTTACCATGGACAATAAAAACTTCCTGAATGTGTCATTAGATGCCAAATGATAACAAAACACATCCTTTTGAGCCTAGAGATGAAAGATTTTGACCACTTGTTGCAAATTCTGCCTTGACCGCAAATCAAAATGCACGAACATTTCTTCCAACTAGTAACTAATCATACATTCTTTGTTGGATGAAAAATAGTTTGTTGGTGAATCAGCAATAAAGGAATAAAAAATGTGCAAGCCACCTAGAGTTGAGACTGCAGTGAATTATGTCATGACAAAAAAGAGGAATTTGGAATTAACTAGCAGAATTAACCCACCCTGCAGGAGTAAAATTTCCAGAATATTTGTGGGATCTGGGTGCTGTTGGGCACCAGCGGACATTGGTAGACACCAGGCACTGGGCAGTGACAGGCACCAGAGAGTACCAGGAGCAATGGTGCTCAGCAGCTGCACTCGCAGGGACTGGGCACCATTGGGCAGTGGGTATCAATGGGCACCGCTGGGCAGTGGGCAGTGGGCAGCAGGCACCAGCAGGCAGCAGGCAGCAAGCACCATTGGGCACCACCAGGCAGCATACACTAGCAAGTTTTGGCTGGGCGTTGATCAGTCAGTCAGTCAGTCAGTTAGTCACTGTCAGTGACTTTCAGCTGCACTCGCAGGGACTGGGCACCATTGGGTAGTGGGTACCAATGGGCACCACGGTGCAGTGGGCAGCAGGCACCAGCAGGCAGCAAGCACCATTGGGCACAACCAGGCAGCATGCACTAGCATGTTTTGGCTGGGCGTTGATCAGTCAGTCAGTCACTGTCAGTGACTTTTCAATTTTATATTCTGCATACAGATTTGTGTATATTTTTTAATTTTTATTTTTCATTGTACCAGTATTATCATACTAGCAGTTTATGTATGACGATGTAAAACCAACTACCCATAACAGTGACACTTGTAGGACAATTCTATATATGTTCACTCTGAAGTAAGTCCCACTTAGAGCCCAATCCTGATCGGCCAATGTGCTAATACTGAGCTCCAGTGCCAGCAATGGGTTTTGTGAATGTGTTAGTACAGGGGTGTCAAACTCATTTCATACAGAAGGTTGCATTAGCATTAATGGTGTCTCCCGAGGGCCACAATCCAATTTTTTGCATGTCTTCTCAAGTGCCCTCCTTTCTCCTGGGCTCTTTCTCCTGCCCTGGGAAGCTGCTGCTGCTGTGCATGAGCCCTCCTTCCTCCTGGGCTCTTTCTCCTGCTCAAAATCAAGTGTGCTGCCACCACTACTGAGCTGCTTCTGGGGATGGGGAGATAATTTGAGGGCCGCATGTGTGCCTGCAAAGGGCAGCATGAGGCCCTTGGGCTGCCAGTTTGACATGCCTGTGCTAGCAAATGTATGGCACTCTTGGAGGAAGGAACAACAGGTCAGCACCAGAGATCTCCAGGCCAAGTGCTAGAAGGATTCCACTTGTCCGAAGGTAAGTTAATGTTTCCACCCTATCTATACACTATCCCAGCTTGCCAGCTATACAAGGGGCAGCTGTGTGACTTCTATCTGCTACTTGGTTAACATAAGGTTAGAGTATTACTCAGCATAAGGAGAAAGATTGCCTTACTCTGAGAAGACCTCTATCTTACTCTCAACTAGTGTTGGATACAGCAGAGGGTGTGTTTTAGTAAGGATTGGGCTGCCCGTGTGGTAGTTTAATCACACGGAAAATATGGCTGGACAAATTGACTCAACATCCTGCCTGAAAGCGTCCTCATCTTTGGCAAGTACAGTGATTCCTCACATAAAGAGCTTAATTTGTTCCAGAGGCATGCTCTTTAAATGAAATGCTCTTTAAGTGAAGCAGACTTTTCCATAGGAAATAATGGAAACTTGGACGATTGGTTCCACAATCCCCAAAATATTCATATGAAAATATTAACTGGATCTAAAAATGATGACAAAACACTGGAATTGAATTCAAAACATGATTTCAGTGTGCATGATCCTATGAAGTCTACTTAGGCTGCAATCCTAAAGACACTTTCCTGGGAGTAAGACCCATTTAACACAATGGGGCATACTTCTGGGTAGACATAGTTAGGAGGCTGCAATCAAAGACACTTTCCTGGGAAGCTTACCTAGGCTGCTTGCTGGAGGTTCTAAGTGGTCGGTGGGGGCACTTGGGGCAGCTGCCTCTGGCACACCCAGGCAACTGCCCCCAAGTTGTGGGCAGTTAGAGGCAGCAGCGCTGGCTGGCAGCCCTTTTAAAAAGCCTCTGTGCGGAGCGTCAGGGCAGCATAGTACGCGTGTTCATAGCGTGCTTGCTTGTTAAGTGAAGCAGAACTTGTTATGTGAAGCAATATTTCTTGGAAATTTTTGCTTGTTATGTGAAACACTTGTTAAGCGAGGCGCTTGTTAAGCGAGGCACCACTGTATACATGCCTGCAATTATTCAAATCTGCTGCAGTCATTTGCTCATACAGCTACCACATTTTTCTGCATTTCTGCCAAAAAGTGTACAAGAATTTTTGCTCACTGACTTCAAGCAACGTTGGGTATTGTGGTTTTAGTTGCAGTTTGTGTGTTTCTCCATCATAAGCTGATATAAGGTACTCAAACCAGTTAACTGCCCCGGTTCACAATAAACAAGAATCATTTCCTCCAGAGCACACTAAATCATTCCCCTCCAAGTATTATATACTGTGGTCCTTCTCAATATTGTGTAGTGTATCATTTAGCAAATTCAGGGAGAATAATATACCTTCCTGTGGGTTTACCTGCGGTTAAATATATGTGCACTACCTACGTGTGGAATTTCAATCAGGCCACTTGGGGCAAGTTTAAACAGCATCAGTTGCTGGCCTTGTTCCAATGCCTCCGGGAGGGAGAATGTATTGTTCATATTCTGTATAAATGTACTTTTCCTCCATTTACAAAGGAAGCATTTGTCAATAGAATCATTGTACATAATCTTTACAAGCATCCAGTTATCGTACAGTCCAGATATGCTAACACTTCTCCCCTCCCCTGGCACTAGAAATACAAAGTTTTGTTTTTAAGGAGAGTGTGTCAGTAACAATATTTGTTTTCCAAAGTGATGTCTGGAATTCAGATTCAATAGCAACGACATATAGCAGGGCATGTTGCAGAATCTTTTCCAAATGGAAAATTGTCACTGAGAAAATCTTTAGGGAAGACACAATTAATCTATTTTATCCTTGGCCATATGCCTTGTGGAAGGAAGGAAGAAAGAACGGCTGATAATTCATCTTCCCCTGTAAATGTATCTCATGACAGCTATTCCCTGGTGTTTGGAAGTTCTCTACCATTGTACCGTAGCTGGAACAAATGGCTTTTAAGTTAGTTTAAAGGTCTCCTTTTTTTAGAAGATACCTGCTGAGATTAGTGAGGCCCTTCACCAAAAAAATTATGAGAGAGCATGGCCCTCATCATATTCTAAATTTGCTTTCTTCCATAACTGAACCATCTTCAGATAAGGATATTATGAAACAAAGGAAGAAGCTCCTCCAAATTTATTTTCAGAAAATGACGGGGTTGCAATGCTTCTCCAAGCAATATCATATACCAGGTGAGATGGATAGTAATAATCCATGAAAGCTTATGCTGAAATAAACTAATTAGACATTAAGGTGCTATAAGTCTCTTGGTTATTTTCTCTGGATGACTTGTTTGAATAACATTTCCTTTGGTTGCTCAAGTGGGTGATTCAAACACAGCAGGAATTGCCAGAGGCACCACATCCTCTGCCAGAAATGCCATGTTAAAAAAATTTATATTTAAATAAAACTTCAAATGGAAGTGAATAGGCAATTAAAAGATTTTTATGAATATTTAGTAAGATTAGCCATTGGATAATACTTCTTGACTCCTGACTGAGACACCCTGGCACAATCCCAACCGGATGGTCTGGAGGTGTTGTGACTCTTACCATGGGAGTCAAGAGGCTGCTTCTGGTGTCTGTATCTTTAAAGAGATAAAGTATAAAAATTGTATTACTATAAATCTGAAAATGTGAACTTCCAATGCACCATTATCCCCAAACTTTAAAAAAGGAAAATAAAGTTGATACAAACTCCTAAAAGCAAAGGTATAACTTGCAATCGTTTTATTTCAAAGTTTTTGATTTAATTCCTTTGTTGTCGGCTTTGAAGCACCAAGGTTTTAAAAATGAATCAAAGTCCTAAAAAGGTTTAAAAATCCAACTTAGAATGCTGATTTATAAAAGAATTTCTGATGGAATATTTTACAACATGCCTTTTAAGAAAATTACCAGAGTATCAGGACATACATTGTAGCTAACATTTTTTCCAGATGTAACTGAAGAGTTTAGATGGGTGGAAATGGTCAGCCAAAGTGTCATAAACTAACAGGTGTGTAGTTAATTATGGATAGTTATCTTTTAATGAGTGCAGCATCACATGATGAATTGCAAGTGTGAAAGAGCCATCGCAGACACTGCTTATGTAGATTTCATATCACAGAGACAGTTTGGCCTGCATAATGTGCAGATTAGGAAGCTGAAAATCCCTTTATTCATAGGTATGCCCAAAACCACATCAGGGCTAACCTGGACACTTTGAAGGCAAGGGCACTCCCCTCACTTCTGGGGCCCATAGAGGCTTCAGAGGTCCTCTGAGGCCCACAGAGTTAGCACATGACTGCCTGCTGCCTTTACCGACCTTAGAATGGTCATTTCAGCCACAAAGAAATTGGCTGCGATCCTGAAGACACTTTCCTGAGAGTAAGACTCAATGAACACAATGGGAATTACATTTGAGTAGATGTGGTTAGGATTGTGCTTCTGATTTCTCTTGGGGAAACTGTAAGTTTGGTATTTATGAGCACAATCCTAAACATGTCTACTCAAAAATAAGCACCATTGTGTTCAGTGGGTCTTACTCCAAGGGCTGTGGGTGGCACAAGTGGTTAAAACACTGTGCCTGTTAACCAACAAGCCAGGGTTTGAGACCCGAGTTGGCCCCACAAGACAGGGTGAGCTCCTGTCCTTAGCCCAGCTCTGCGACGCCAGCTGGATCCAATCGTATGGGCTCTGCCTTTCCATTGGACTAATTCAGTGGCGTGGAGAGGGGGGATTTGCTGCTTGGGTAAGAGCCTATCCTCCATAACAATCTAACCCAGGCTTTCGTGCTTCGCATGCAGTGTATGCAGCGCCGAGCATGATACCATAGTCTTCCAGACTGACGGAGGCCTGAGTACTCCAAGGAAGGTGTCTTTAGGATTGCAGCCTATCTGCACAATCCAGAGTAACTATGGGAGCCCTTACATCAATGTAAGAGAAATTTACTCTGGATTGCTCTATAAATTTCCCATGGGTTTCCACTAGGTGGTGCCATAACTACATCAATGTAAATGTCTCTTAGGAGCTCCCATAGTTACTCTGGATTGTGCACTTTGTCTTATAAAGCAATCTGAGGCTTAGAAGATGGGGCATTCTGAGAATGCAATTAAAGGCATAAAATCATAACTTTTATGGAAAACAGGAAATTTTTTTCATGGCAGCCATTCTGAAGCCTGTGGAAGAAGTGCAGAGTTGTGTGTTGCATTTGCAGGCCACAGAAGACCTTCTGGACCCAACTGGACCCAACTGGAGCTCATTTCTGATCAGGTTCCAAGGAAAGGAATGCTGACAACCACAGGTTTTGACTTACCTTAAAAAAAATTTTTTTAACTCATGCATTTAATGGTGAATCAACAAATGATGTTGGGTAACCAAGAGATGACATCTTAAGTGACATACATGTGAATGGTTCCTATGAAGTGATCAGGTAGGTATGCATGAAACACTGTAACAACTACATATTTGAGAATCTAGTTAAAGATGGGGCAAGTGCCTGAATGTGTGTAGCAAACAGCTCAAAAAGTAGGAGTGATATCTGCAGTATAATTTCCAAGCACTGTCTCTGTTCATCAAATCCAACTGACAAGAGTATTTCCTGGCTCAATGAATCTTTTGTGACTGAAAGAATGCCAAAGCTTAAATGACACTGAGTGTGTGAGGAGCACCTCTGTGATTGAATTCATCATAAAAGAATAATTTCATACACTAACTACTATAGGAAAGGAAGTGGAAAAAATGTAAAGGTGACAATAGTGGCATAACTAGGTCATTGTTGATAACTTCCTTCCATTTAGTGGACAGGACAACAGCCCATGCAATGGACATGGTGATGTACCATTGCCTTGCTCCATTGGTTTTTGGCTGTAATGTATAATGGAATAGAGATAGCACAACACAGTTTGTTTCATTGCATTCTGCATGATATAATATATTGATTTATCTATATCAGAACAATATTATTCTTAAAAACCATTCTTAAAAACCATGCTTTATAAAATTTTGGCAGCAGTTGTGTCACCCACCCCATGAGCACTTAGTGTCTGGTTGGCACTAATTTTAACCTCCGCTTCTTAACATGCAAATAATGCCTGAATTTTGAATGCTTGATTCTGTAATGGAAGTTTTTCCATGTACAATTTCAATAATGTGTGCCAATTCTTTGATTAGTTAATGAAGAGCCAAACAATGTCAACGTGAATTTTGTAAATAATGTTGGATTCCATTAATACTACAGGGGCTCAATTCCATCTTGTAAAACTGCATATGCTCTTTTAAATGGCACATGATCGTTCAACCATCTGAATCAAATAATGGCCCTGTAACAGAAAACAAAGACATGTTTTGTTAGCATTTGGAGTAAACAAGCACATCACAAAACTAGCTGTCAAAGGAAAAAGCATGTTGCAGAATCAGGGTCAAAGAACTGGGCCAGATTTAGATAATTCCAACTGCGCACTATGCCAGATTTCTGGGCAGGTGGGGCAGTTTGGGACTCAGTTTGGGAAAGATCAGCAATGCACCAGTTATGGCATGGATAACTTTCTTGTTCTAGTGTATGCATGCTGGAAATATGATTTTTGCTTCATAGTAGAGGATAGCAGACAGCAAGCAAAAACCACATATGGGACAGAAAAACTGTGAAAACTGCCCCTTTCCACGTTCATATCAATGCTAGGGCTGATTCTGATTAAACCTTAACCATCCAACTGACTCCATGTGATTACTGCAAGGTAAGATCCTGTTGTACAGTATATGTGCACATCCTGGGTGCTTCCCTGGGTGGTGTATATTAATAACAGACTCCCCACTTCAGAACATCTTCCCTTTGCCTCCTCCCATACACCCTCACCTCTCCACCACCTGGCCCATACACCCACCACCCATACACCTCCCATACACCCACCACCTCTCCATCACCACCACCAATACACCTCCCATACACCCACCATCTCATCATCACCTGATCATCAAGACGCAAACATGGATCCAGTGCCAGAGCTGGCCAACTTCAGGCTTACGTTGAGTTAGTTCCAAAGATGAGCTTCCAGTAGGGGCTTGCAAATATGCTCTATGGCACATTAATGGTAGTGTATACTAGTGGTAAGCATGGACTCAGGTTTCAGGATTGAGTCCTCAGTTGCACTGACTGTATTAAATTTGAGTCTCTGCAACATGCAGATGCTTTCCAGTTAGGCTTCTGTACCCCAGGAAGAAAGCAGCGGTTAAGACATAGAAATGAGAGAATGATAAGTTATGGCTGCATTTAATCACCCTTGTTTCCTGCTCTTGATCCTCCCCTGAAGGTGCCACCACCCTCACATTCCCATTTGCTCAGCAAACACATGTTTCGGAACATGCGTTTTCAACTTTAAAGACTAGTTCTCCACCAAGAAGTCTTTTAATAGACATTCTTCATATTTCAGTACAAATGCCATGCCAACTGGCCCACCAGGCCTCTAATCAAGCATCGTGATTATGACCTTTAGAAGATGTTGTAAGAGATCTTTCTGCCGGCAATTAACAAAACATCCTTCCCCTCTGATTCTGCTACTTCTTAATTACACACTAATGGGCACATTGCAGAAATGCTGTGCATTGATGTATCTACGAAGCAGTTATTACCAAGTAGATGGTACTGCCGTGGTCTTTAGTCACTCCTGATCAGTGTCTTCCTTTTAAATGCAGGCGAGGTCACACATAAAGAAGCAACTAAAATAAACACAATCTAATTCCCTCACACACAAAACCAACCCTTTCCTACATGCAGATACTGATTCTTGAGCAACCAATGTCATTTAAGCTACTGAGTGAAAGATTCATACATGCGACCCACAAACAAGTTCAACATGTCTACCTGCTGTGACGTGGCATTCAAAACATTAATGCAAATGTTATGCTGATTATGTGACTCATACAAGAAAAAAAAACTAGGTCATTTCTATACACTATATCAGTTGCTCTCAGTATCAAATTTACTACTCCTGCACTGAAACTGTGGGCAGAGTTTAAATTATTGTAAGAAACAAAGCATTCCAGCGCGGCCTTGACTTTCATCTGTTCACCATCCCGCAGATTGCAATCGATCAGTTGCAATGCAGATCTAGCATTACATTGTCCCACACATTACACATTAAACCAGCTACAGTATGGTACAGCACAGTTGGAACATCAATATTGATTTTTATAATCTGATTGCTGGAATTGTCTGCGGACACTTTCAAATGTCATAAGCGGAAGCCAATCTCCCGGGATTAAACAGCTCAATAGTTGGACAAGAGAGGAGTAATGATGGTTCTTGAGGTCAGGATCTGAATTGGCCTTTAGCCACTCTGATGGCCAAATTGGTGATAGGATCACAGCAATGCAGTAAACAGACAAAACTGATTCAGTCTTGGTATTTGGAGGCCAAAATAAAGAATCAATAGGCAGCAAAGGAATATGATGCCATTAGAGGAGTGGTTCACAAAGTCAGTCTTGGACTTTGGGACCACAAGTAAGTAGTTAAGTAGGGAAGCAGACCCAAATTCAAGTGAGTCCCCGTTCATTTCAATATTTTATTTTTAATTTATTTGAATTGATGCTGCCGTGGTATGTGACTGCATTAGGGGAAACGTTGCAGATCTGCACTTTTAACTGTCTACTATGAATATGATTTACCAATGATAGTAAGTGGAACTTATTCTTGGATATGTGTAGGTAGGACTGAAGCCTAGGATTCTTAAAAATGTTCCTACTTGATTGATGTCACTTCCAAAGGGTCCTGAAATTTTCTTATTCTAAAAAGTAGTTTCTGATGCTTAAGATTTGAGAACCACCATGCTAGCTAATCATGGTGACTGAGCATTTTTTCCCTTATAGTGCCATATATATGTAAAATTAAAATCTGTGGCTGAACTGAGAAACTTTCCCAACCTGCATGGAAAAACAGCATTCACAATTTAGTTGGAGAGATTTGGGGAGTGACTGAAAGTGCTCTCCCAGTGGTTGTAATGTATCATCCCATACATAAGCAAATATATCCACATATTTCCTCTGCTTCTCACTTTTGAAGTTTAATGCTTTGGCATAAATGTGCTTTGAAAAGAATTAAGAGTGTCATAATGAACCTACATCCAAAAGTGCCAGAATTCAAACTGGAAATTTTATCTTCTCGGATAACTTAGCTGATTTACGCTGACATGAACTTCACTTGGAATCACATCATGCACTGATCATGTAAACTGCCCCTGTTAAAAGAAATAGTGTAAAACAAATTAAAATCTATGGTAATCAAAATAAAACAGATCACAAGCTGAAATCCCTTGGCACAATTCCCTTACACTTGACCAGGAGTGTCACGAAAGTACTTTTTTTTTGGGGGGGGGGGGGGGAGAGGAAATAGGCCAACGCATTTCAGTGTACCAGAACTTCCTGCACCACTGTGAGGAACAGGGAAAGGGACAGGAGATTTTTGGGGTGTGGGAGGACAGGCAGTAGGTGGGACTTCAAGACTACCTTGCATGAAATATGAGATTTACAGGAAAAAATATATATACAGTGGGCTCTATTTATTCATGGATTTGAACCTCTGTGGATTCCAAGCCCACAGCTAGAGGACTTCAGAGAACTTCTCAGTCACAACTGCCACACTAGTTGCTCTTGGATAGTTTCCAAAGAGCCCCTGCCCCTTTCTTCCTAGTGCTCCACACAGATTACTGTGATGGACATGCCACTGTCACTGCTTTTTTCCTTTTGTGCACTGAAAAGAGAAATAAAACATCAATTTCTTCCTTATTCTTTGAGTGCTGCTACTCCCTACATTTTTAGAACAAGCAGAGGATGGTGAGATTTGTTCAAGGTGGATGGATGTTGGCACCTGTCAACAAACTTCTCTGAGCTTAGACTAAGTGGAGAAGTCTGGGGATGCTGAAATATGGCCTTTCTTTTGAGATAGGCATAAGAACATAAGAAGAGCCTCCTCTGGATCAGGCCAAAGGTCCATCTAATCCAGCTTTCTATATTGCACAGCCTCAGGAAGCACACATAACACCTGCATCCAGGTGCCCTCCCCTACATCTGGCATTTTGAGGTTGCCACATCTACATCTATCTATGCACCCAGACACACTCAATGTGTCATAAAATGCCCCAGTTATGCAAGACAGTGCCTGGATACACATGTGATCATGGCCAACACGTCTTCCACATATTCCAAAGGTAGGAGGAAGTGCATTTCTTCCCACCTAGTAGCTGTGGAGACAGCATGGCAATATTAAACCTTGCCACGTGAGGTGAGGATATTTGTGGTAGAAAGGGTTAAACTTTCCATAAGCTCATCCCAGTCTGCATTTGGTTAAGCTTCATTTGGGTAAGCACCAGATTCAAAGATGTGATAAGTTTCACATCTTGGGAGCTTGACACTCAATTGTCAACTTTTGGTCTTAATTAAAGGGAACTTCTAGTAATAAGTGTCTGCAAAACTCATAAGAGGTTGTCGAGCATCTGGTAAAATCCTGCTTCAAAAAAGGTTGTAAATTAGCTTTGTTGTGTTTATTGTCTTTGGTGTGTACATTGGGCCTGCATTTAATTTGCCATGAGATAATTTCCTGACAGCCCCTCGAAATCCTCTCCTTTGTAGCCAAGCTCAGCTGACTTGACTACAGGCAAGAAATTTCATTTTTGTGCCAAAATGCAAATATTTTCTTAGAATGTCAACAGCGCCAAAAACTATTTTCCCAGAGTTGTACAAATCTATTTTTAATTTTTACGGCCTCCTCAGTTATCCAGTTGGAACAGCCATTCAGGTTACATCATCGTCATCTAGTTCTGCAGACTCTCATTAAAACTGTGATTCAAAAGTCGCAAATTATCAAGTCAGTGTTAGTTTGCATTGAATTTCTAATGGGTGCCTTTCTGTATCAGAATACCCATTTCTGCCAGGTCCACAGGTATACACATTTTATCCCTGTTGCATATATAGTGTTGTTTAGGCTTTTGCAAGAGATATTTAAGGGTGCAATTCAGAGTAACTACAGGGAGTCCTTGCTCCAGTGTAAGAACAGTTTGCTCTGGACTGCAATATGAATTTCCCATAGGTTTTCACTAGGTGGTGCAGTAACTATGGGTACACGTAATGTCTCTTACGTGCTCCTGTAGTTACTCTGGATTGTAGGGTATGTCTTTTTGGTGGCCATTTGCATTTACTAGCTGAAAAAGACTGGGTGTTGCAACAAATGCAACATTGGGAAGAAATGGTTTCACTCAAGAGGTTACCAAAGAACTATCTCTGTAATAACTTTCTGCACATTACAGATCCATACGTTTCATACTAGCACTTGGAACTCTCTTCCACCAATCTTTAGCTTTTAGGAACGGAGCTAGAGACTCTTGGCAGTTGGTGGGAGGATGAGTCCAGTGGTGGGATTCAAATAAATTAACAACAAGTTCTATGTCCTAACAACCTAAATTAACAACGGGTTCCAGGTCCATAGAACAACAGGTTCTATGTCCCATTAGTAACCAGTTCTCAGAACCAGGCACTCATTAGCAAAGTGTTCTATAGAACCTGTGAGAACCCCCTGAAGCCCACCACTGGATGAGTCCTTATAATGCTCCTAAAGACATGAACAGAAGTGTGAGTGGGTCTGTCTGAACTCAGAATAAAATGAGTGACACAACTGGAACCCTAGAAAGCTGCCTTATTCTGAGTCAGACCACTGGTCCATCTGTTTTGGGCTGGGGAGGGGGGAGCTACTGGTCCATAGTCAAGGTGACCAGATGCCCAAACCTTAAAAGGAGGACAAAGTCTTGGATTCCTCTCAGCCTTGCCTTTCTGACAGACAATGGCACATTTGCCTGCTTAGGAGTAAAGGTGAGATATTGGGCACTTTCACTTACCCATAGAGCTCAATGTATATTTTTTATTTTTTGTTTTTTTTTTTGGCCATAACTTTTGATAAGAAGGAGATATTCTACTCTTCAATATGAATCCAATGACATTTGACATGATGGAGTTCTGCACACCATTGCAAAGTTCCAAAATGAAGCAAAAATGGAGGACAATGAAGCCCTTTCAGAGGACATCCGGATAGGAGGCTAAAAAAAAAGGACAGATCTGCAAATTTCTGGTCATATGGTCACCCTACTAGTGCATTAATCGAGGTCAGGGGTCTCCAAGCATTTCGGCCATCAGATATCTGGCACATTGTTGAAGGCCAAAATTTTTTAAACATAAAGTTTAAATAAATACATCTGAGATGGAATTCTAATTTTGAGGGTCTCAGTACACCTTCTGGTTGCAAACAGAGCACAGTTCTGGTTGTGTTCTGTTGAGTGGGTCTGAAGCTCTCAATGGACCAAAGGCTGGCTATGGCTGCTTTTGGCCCCAGGTTGGATTTTGGAGACTCCTGCTCTAAGTTAGTGCATTACTCTAACCTACTCTAGGTTAGTAGTCTTCCCATGGAAACATCTGTGTGCTGGAAAACAGGTCCCTGACTTAGACAACACTTTCTGTTCAACCTGGGAGCTTCTCAGTTACACTGCAGATTGCAACCAACCTGGAAATCCAGGCATATAGTCAGTTGTGGTGAAAGACCCCAGAAGCATGAAGTAAGCATTAAGGTGTTCAAGCATCAAAAATGCTACTCCAAGCCCTGCCCTGACCTGCAGATGAAAGAAGCCCTCAGCCTAATGTTGCAAAGCGCTGCATTCTGGACGTAGTTTTTAAAGAGGCAGGACAAAATGGTATGTACTTCAAGAATGTATATCTTATGTCCCATCAAGATAAACACAGCCCACGAACCATATATGGTGATTTTCCAGGAGTTTGCTAAATCTGATTAAATAGGGACTGCAAGAAAAGGAAACTTGTCAGCTTTTTCATAAACACAAGGCAGGGTCAAGGGACTGTATTCATCTTGTCTGTGCATGAAGAAGAAAAAGGGAATTGACGTACCATAAAGGGAGGAAGAGATTCACGGCTCGATATTTATAGTTTTTCTGCATCTAATACTCGCAGATGTTAGCACTAGAGTAGAATGTGTATCTTCTATCTGGCTGTTGTTGCCTCCTTAAAATTCTTATAAGTGGAGAATGTCTGTGAAGCAGCATTAAGCAATTGAACAATCTTTCATTATAACTGGATAATATGAAGACCTACATCGGTCATTTTTAACCACTGGGTTGTGGCACACTGGTGTGTCCCTGGATGGTCTTCAGGTGTGCCATGAGTGGGGAGGATCATCCCACTGAAGATGTGAGTTCTTTCTGCCTTGTCAATTGTAAAAAAAAAAAAAAAACTGATGGTGAGCCAATTCTTAACCAGGTCTACTCAAAAATAAACACCATTGTGTTCAATGTGTCTTAGTCATAGGAAAGCATCTTTAGGATTGCAGCCAGTGTCTCTTAACAACTTTAGTGTCATGATAGGGTACCATGAGATGAAAAAGGCTGAAAATTGCTGATCTACATGTACACAGTTCCAGCTCTCCATTAAATCAAAGTTTCAAGCAGATTGGATAAAAATAAACTTAATTGTTATGACTTCATAATATTCCAAAGGAATTAGGAATCGTCAAATTGATGGCTGTCCAGTGGCTCTCTTAATGTCTTTCTATAAAAAGGGTTTATATATGAATCCCTATTCCCCACCTTGATTTTCCCAGAACAGCAAAAGAAGAAATAGTTAACATTTTTTAGCAAAGATACTCTTGGCCTTTTAACCTTTTGTCAAGCATGCCAGGAATATTGACAGTTGCCAATTTGTGATATCAATAGCCTTGTTAGCCGAGAGCAATTGATCTGAAAAAAATGCATCCTTAAGCATTTACAATGTGGTTCTAAATTGGGTCACTTTTACTGTAGTAGTGATGGAAGAAAAATTTAAAATGAGAGAGTTAAGACAAGAGAGAGAGAAGGTAAGATTGGCAGAAAAGACATCTTCTGTATCCTATCCTTCTTCCCAGGCGGGCAGAGGTGGTCCCAGTGGTGGGCAGGTGGATACCAGGAGGTGAAGCTGGGATGTGGCATATACTGGATTTGAACTCTGTTCCCTGGGCAGTCTGGCGAAGCCTTTGACTGCTCATGCGTGCTTGGCTCTGCACCAACTCCAGAATAGACCCACTGGCAGGGCCTATGAGAGGGGGGTCCAGCAGGTACATTGTTCCAGGGCCAGTGGTGGGCTCCAGCAGGTTCGCACCTACTCTATAGAACCGGTTGTTAACAAGAGATAGGACATATAAAGTTTAAAAATAGCCATTTAAAAGTGGCTGCCAGATGGGCATAGAACCGGTTGTTAATTTCTTTGAAGCCCATCACTGTCCAGGGCCCAAGAGCTACAGAGGGGCCCATGACTGAAGGACCATTGAGGATCATCTGAAGGACATACACACGCATACATACATACAGTTTCAAATGTAAGGTTTTTTTACTTTTGTTTTACAGTAAAACAACAAAGCATCTGCTGAAAGATCTTTCAGTAAGCTTAAACTGATAAAAAATTATTTGCGGTCTACTATGTCACAAACTCAACTTCTTGACCTAGTAAGACTAAGCATTGAGTCTAGCATTGCCAGACAAGTTGATTTTGATAACGTTATTAGAAGTTTTGCACATAAGAAAGCCAGGAAAGCATTTATTAAACAGTTAAATAGTCACATTACTTGTATAATGGTATGTTTTAATACTGGAATCTTTAATACCGGTATGTTTTAATACCGGAATCTATCTATATCTATATATATAAAAGAGAAAAGTCACTCACTGACTGACTCACTGACTGACTGACTGACTGACTGACTCATCACCGCCCTGCCAAAACTGGTGGGCCTGGAAGCGTGAAATTTGGGGCAGGTGTTCCTTCCGTGACTGAGGGGTGCACTAAGAGCCGGTTTTCAGAAATTCCAACGGGAAGGGGGTCAAAAGGGGCGCAATGCATTTTCCTCCCTATACTTTGCATTGAAAATTGCTGACTCCGCAACATTCCTCCCCAACTGCTGGGCCTGAAGCATGGAATTCTGGGAGGGATCTTTCTGTCACCTGAACACCCACCAAGAACCATCTGGAGAAATTTAACCCTTCAGGGGCTGAAAAGGGGGCAACGTGTTTCTGTCCTATACTTACCATGGGAGACTGACAAACATCCAGCCAATTTGGTGCTCAGATCCTGGTGCACTGGGGGATGTTGTTCGGAGGAAGAGGTTGCGCTGGCGAGGATGCTGCGCATGAGGGGAAATTGCGCATGAGGGGAAGTTGCGCATGTAGGAAAGTTGTGTATGTAGGAAAGTTGCGCAGGGGGGAAGTTGTGCATGGAGGAAAGTTGTGTATGTAGGAAAGTTGCGCAGGGGGAAAGTTGCGCATGGGGAAAGTTACGCACGGGAGGAAGTTGCGCACGGGGGAAGTTGCGCACGGGGGAAGTTGTGCACAGGATGAAGTTGCGCATGGGGCAAAGTTGCACACGGGGGAAAATTGCGCCCGGGAGGAAGTTGCACATGGGGAAAGTTGCGCACGGGAGGAAGTTGCGCACGGGGGAAGTTGCACACGGGGGACAGTTGCACATGGGGCAAAGTTGCACACAGGGCAAAGTTGCGCACAGGGGAAAATTGCACACGGGGGAAAATTGCACACGGGAGGAAGTTGCACATGGGGAAAGTTGCGCATGGGGAAAGTTGTGCATGGGAGGAAGTTGCACATGGAAGGAAGTTGCACATGGGGGACAGTTGCACATGGGGGAAGTTGCGCATGGGAGGAAGTTGCGCATGAGAGGAAGTTGCACACGGGAGAAGTTGCGCATGGGGGAAGTTGCGCATGGGGGAATGATGTGCACAGGGCAAAGTTGCGCACGGGGCAAAGTTGAGCACGGGGCAAAGTTGCGCATGGGGGAAAGTTGCGCATATGGGAAGTTGCGCATATGAAAAGTTGCGCCTGGGGAAGTTGCGCATGGGGAAGTTGCACATGGGGGGATGATGCACATGGAGGAAAGTTGCGCATGGGGAAAGTTGCGCATGGGGATAGTTGCGCATGGAGGAAAGTTGCGCATGGAGTAAGTTGCGAATGGGGGAAGTTGCATATGGGAGGAAAGTTGCGCATGGGAGAAAAGTTGCGCATATGGGAAATTGCGCATGGGGAAGTTGCGCATGGGGTGATGATGCACATGGAGGAAAGTTGCGCACGGGGGAAAGTTGTGCATGGGGAAAGTTGCGCATGGGAGGAAGTTGCGCATGGAGGAAAGTTCTGCATGGGGGAAGTTGAACATGGGGGGAAGCTGCACCAGGGGGGGAGTTGTGCATGGGGAAAATTGTGTATGGGGAAAGTTGCGCATGGGAGGAAAGTTGCGCATGGGAGGAAGCTGTGCATGGGGGAAGTTGTGCATGGGGGAAAGTTGCGCATATGGAAAGTTGCGCATGGGTGAAGTTGTGCATGGGGGGTTGTTATGCCTCGGGGAAAGTTATCCATGGGGGGTTGATGCATATGGGGGGATGGCATACGGGGGAATTTTACTCCTGCAACGTGGGTACGCCTTTCGCTAGTATATATATAAAAGAGAAAAGTCACTGACTGACTCACTCACTCACTCATTGACTCACTCACTGACTAACTCATCAACACCCTTCCAAAACCGCTGGGCCTAGAGGCGTGAAATTTGGGGTGAGTGTTCGTTCTGTGATGGAGGGGTGCACTAAGAACTGGTGTTTGGAAATTCCAACCGGAAGGGGGCGAAAAGGGGTGCAACGCATTTTCCTCCCTATACCTTGCATTGAAGAATTGGTGACTGAGGGATGCTCTGAGAAAAGCATGAAATTCGGGGAGGATGTTCCTTCTGTGACATCAACACCCAACTTGGGGTCTTGGTATAATACAAAAATAGGGCCATCTTAATGAAAGTTAAGTTAAACTTTCCCCCACCATCAATGCAGCAGCAGCAAAATAGTGACCACTTTATACTATGGTGGGGAGATTGATGCGCATGGTGGGATTTTGCGCAGGGGGGATGTTGCGCATGGGGGGATGTTGCGCATGGCGGGATGTTGTGCATGGGGAATGTTGTGCATGGGGGTTTGATGAGCATGGGGGGTTGATGTGTGTGGGGGATTGATGGGGGGATGCCGTACGGGGAATTTTACTCCCACAATGCGGGTACGCTATTCACTAGTATGATCAATAAATGAGCACTTGTGGAAGTTTGTTGCACATTAATTAGCCTCAATTTTTATTTCAAAATAATTTTGCAATTCTTAGGGGCCCCAAATGGGTTTTGTACCGCCTTAAAAAATTTCTCTTGGAGGCCCTGCCCTCTGGGACTATTGCCATGTCCCACAGAAAACATTTCCCTTGCCACACCGTAGGGTAGCAGCAGCTCCAAATATGCGCTGGATGCATAATTAATCATGTTGGTTGCTCTCTTCCTGTTCTCCTTGCTCTCCCTCTTTTTTTTTTTTGAGATGTGGTCATCAGAACTGGATACACACTTTCATTGAGCTGTCCACCCACTTGATCTTCCTCCTCTTGTCCACCATCTGTTGCTGGTGCTATAGAAGAATAAAACATGAGAATCATGCAATGGAATCAGTATTTCCAACTTCAACCAGCATTTGAAGAATGTAGAATTGGAGAAAAGTGATCTTGTTTGGTCCAGATTCGTATCATAATGGTTCAGTCCAGATTCATATATTGTTTGTGAAGGTTGCAAAAGTTACTTATTGAGCCAGTTTAAAACAATATGTTTTAAAAAGCTCTTGGAGAAAATGAATTGCGACTCATATTGTTGTTTAGAAGCTTAGAAAAAAGCCTAGATCTCTACATTTCATCTTGCTCCAGCAAAAAATGTGTTGCTTTTTTTCTCTTGATTTGGTTCTTTTTTCAGTTGGTCTGGGCTGGACTCCTAGTAATGACTTGGAATCTGCTAAACAAACATATAGCTTTTTTTTAAAATGCAGCATAGTTTTGCAGGCTCAGCCAACTCAATACAACCGAGTGGGGGAAAAATGCTGGTACCACTGAACATGGAGGAGAAAAAAGGAAATTGCTTGGATGTATTTTCAGCTCCTCTCACTATTTCTGCTCTTCACAGTAGCTTCCGCACCCGAAAGCAGGCAGTGAATAAGGGGTGAAAAGCTTTGCAAATCTAAGTAAGCAGAAAGTATTTACAGCATCAAAATAGCATCTAATACTGGCAGATATGGATTTTTAATGCCGTTTATGCCATTTACTACCGATTCTGCCCTTTTGACAGCTGCATTTGGGGGAGCATTCAGGATGCTGTCTTGAAAGAGAAAATAAAAAACAAAACAGAATTGAGTATTCACTTAATTACTTTCTGTTGCCACTAATCATCTCTGTGTCAAGAACATCATTGCACACTTTTAGCATGGATAAAATTATCCTTGCTCCAGGGGGTTTTGTTTGTTTTGAAGAGCACAAAATTAGGCACAAATTATTTGTTCATTCCATTTTATCTGCCCCGTAATTTTCATGGGATGTGATGAAGATACCAAACATAAGCACCCAGACCAGTTCGCCTGTTCTTTTGTCACAATGTTGTTTTCTGCTGTTGAAATGTTTTGTCAGAGCTTCTTGCAATTAACACATCACCTTTTCTTCCTGAAGTGGCTCATTTGCACTGGGTAAAGATAAACTGTGGCATTGTCATTCCTTACAACAATGCAACAATTATTTTCCTTTTATATTTCCTTTTATATTCTTGTTTCTGACAATTGACTCAATTTCATTTTCACTCCAAAAGCTTGGAAAGGGAATCAAAGCTTCTTTTTAAGTTAAAGTCATGCTGTGGATAATTATTCTCTCTCTCTCTCTCTCTCTCTCTCTCTCTCTCTCTCTCTCTCTCACACACACACACACACACACACACACACAAACATAAACACATTTTCCCATTCCATCTCTTTTCCAAATAAAATGCAGCCATATTTCTTGACATTAAACGAAGTACAAAAATGAATATGAACAGAACATACTTGTACATGATGTGTACATAACCTAATAATTTGCCTCCCAATTTTATGTATTTTTTCATTGGCATGTAGAGTTAGACTGAATGTTAATTTTGTAGACTACTCTTAACCCTTCTGCTTAAATGACGGGCAGACAACTCCTACTTAAATCCCTGTGTGGCAATGTTGTGTGTAGTGTGACTACCCCTACAATCCAGAGTAACTACGGGAGCACATAAAAGACTTACCCCCAAATACAAAGTAACTATGGGAGCACATAAGAGACATTACGTGCACCCGTAGTTACTGCACCACCTAGTGAAAACCTATGGGAAATTCATATTGCAGACTAGAGTAAATTGCTCTTACATCACAGCAAGGACTCCCCATAGTTACTCTGGATTGTGCCCTCCCAGTGATGCCATTAGGGGATTTTTGGTTTTGAGAGGACATTTATACCCTTGTCCTGGAGAAAATCAGCCACTATGGGCTAACTCAGTCCTGTGCCAGTTCAATCAATGGCTCAAGTTTGTGTTGTTCCATGCAGATAGACCTGGCCTGGCTAGAAGCTTGCAATTTGGCATGCACCACCTGCCACTGTGGGATTCAGTCCTTTCTCCCAGCCCCATCATCATCCTGTTCTGCAAATCCCTCCACTATTCTGTCTTTTCCCTCTCCATCTAATACCCTGTTGAAACTTACCTGCTCTGGCAGGTGTCTGTGAGTCCACCATAAAGCAACCCAATAGAATAATGCTAGATATTCTGGCACAGGAGAGAGAGACAGGATTGGAGCAATAGTAGTACTGACTTCTTTTGTGAAACGCAAATACTTAAGAAAGGATCGGGCAAGATGTTTACATATGAATAAATCCCTAGTAGATTATTATATATGGGAACACTTGTTTCTAGTACATGAGCTTGCGCAGACAGCTATTATATATTTTTAATTGCATGTCGAAAAATGAATTACCATATTTTCCGGCTTGCAAGACACACTTTTTTCTCCCCAAAGGGTGTGGGGGAAAATGTCTATGCGGCTTATAGAGTGATAGGGCCAATCCTGGAGCACAGTACCACATCGTGTCATAGGCCGTTGGATTTGTATTGAAGAGCAGAACCCAATGCAAAAATCAGTTTTGAGATATCTCCTTCCTATCAAAAGTTATGGCCAAAAAACTAAAAAACTAAAATATAAAAACAAAAAAATACATTTTTTGCAATTTTTTAAAGCTGGTAGGAATTTTGGCTTGGGGTAGGAATTTTGCCCTGGGGGGTAGGAATTTTGGCCTTGGGGTTGAGGAATTTTGGGTTTGGCATCTGGTCACACTAGCACAGTTGCAATCCTAAGCAGCCTTCCCTGGCTTGGAGACTTGCTCCAAAGTAGACATGCACAAGACCTGGTTCCTACTTCTGCATGCCTCTGCATCCCTCACTGTGTTGCAGATTTGCTCCAAAGTCGACATGCACAGTTGCAATCCTAAGCAGCCTTCTATGGCTTGGATACTTGCCCCAAAGTAGACATGCACAAGACCTGGTCCCTGCTGCTCCATGCATGTGCATCCCTCACTCTTCCCTATCTATCTAGATCCCCTCACCTTTCCCTACCTACCTGGCTCCCCCAACCCCAGAAGAACCCCCCAACTTACCTGCCTTCCTAGACCATTTGCAGTGAGATTTGTGCAAAATGTTGGTGTCTGATCATTTGCATTGAGATTTGTGCAAAAGTCACAAATCACTGACACTGGAGATGATGAGTTTTTGGGGTTTCCAGAAAATTAGAAGAGTGCTTGAAGCTTAAAGTCTTTCCTCATTTGTTAATGACAATGATAATGGTTCTTAATACCAGTGTTGCCTTTACATGGTTGAAATATTATTCTGCTATATTTTATGAAATATATCAGTACACTATTTGGTTCAGAATATTTTTTTCGCTCCTCTAAACTTTGGTGCATCTTATGGTCCGGTGCGTATAATAAGCCGGGAAATATGGTACCTTTTTCCTTATGTGACATGAATTTGGGACCACATGCTAGTGAGCTTGGGGTCTTTTCCTTTCCATTTTGTCAAAAAATATCCATGTGGTCTTGGATGCTGGATCTGTGTGATCTGGATCTGACCTAAAAGAGCAATCTTCAGGAAACACACCTGATAAAACAGAAAAAGCAAATACTGTGCTTAGCAAAGCAAATTTGCTAACCTGCTAAATAGCAGGAGAAAAACAATTCATTTGTAATGGACTGATCAATCCAATTATTTTTATCCAGAGGCTGCCTCTTCAGGCCTCCCCTTTCCTAAACTATAAGCTTTTACTGAAACACCCTCTCCTTGTTCTCCCGTCCATTGGGTTTTTCCAAGGGAGTGGGATTTTCTGTTACTAAGAGGCTCATAATGTTGATGTTTCACTAATTCGGCAAGTCAGAAAACAAAGATGTTAAGACTCATCACATCAGTCTGTTTCTTTATAGTTTGGCATTTGGGAGATTACGTTGGATGAAGGTAGAGTTCCTGACAAAGCAAAGATTTTCTTTTGTTCCACCTAGTGCTGCAAAGATATATGTTTATCAAAAGTCAAGTAGGAAGTTTGCACATGTCTCCCAGTCACTGATTTGGGGGGAAAAAGAAAAAAGAAATCCCTCAGACCACAAAACAAGCACTAATGAATGGAAGGTTCATAGAAGAGCCTGAACATGTTTAAGGTTTAACAAAAGGTAACATTTTGCTGAGCTTAAACGTATTAAGAAAGACTTGTGGTGTTAGGAAGGTAGCTGCCGTATATAATATGGTGATCATGCCACATTTGGTAATCTCCCAGAATTATAAAAATAGTATTCTAAATCAACTCCCATTCCCCTCAACACATTGGATTAATTTGTTGACACCATATGTTCCTACAAATCTGTCTGTTTGTGTTAAGAATCACAGTTTCAAGAAATTAAGGACTATTAATCTCTTTTTGTTTCAGTTCAAGAAGATGCATTGATCTACATACCTCCTGCCTCTTAAAAGGAGAAAATTTTAAAATAGTTTGGTTATTCATTATTTAAAAGCCCAATGAAGGTATGCCATTAGATATCTAAAGAAATGCTGGGGCCCAATCCTGTCCAATCCATTTTGCTCCGTGCACCTGGAATGGATCTGAAGGGGAGGGGCTGCTTGCATGCGTTCTCCAAGACTGACTGTTCTTCCCCCCTCTAGCTATGCCACCGCCAGTGGTAGCTACTATGAGGGATGCTATGCCATAATGAAATAAACACAGTGGCTCTCTGTTTGCTGAATCTAAAAGTGCTATCACTTAAAAAGTGCAAATTGGAAGTCATCAGCCTTGCATAAGTGAATGCTTCCTTTTTATTATTCATGCAAAAAGAAATGCTAATATAAGCATCTTTCCAAGGAATGAGAAATGTTTCTTTAAAAAAAACTGCTATCCAAAGGAAGGGCATAGATTGCTGTTCATGTAAAATAAACACATCACCTGTTTCCCCTCCTTGCAACAGTAATTTTCACCAGGTCTCATTTGGACTCCTTTGCGGAACAGCACCCAACAATTGTGAATGCCAAGGAAAAAACTTTGCCACATAGGAGAAACTTTGCCATATAGCATAATAGGAGAATGCTTTCCACACTAATGTCAACTAGAACTGGAATGCCATTTCAACAGCATGCTGTTCCATTTACAGCACAATCAAGATTTATTAAGACTATTCTACGGAGCGCTATTGTAAAGAATTTATGTACTGTAAAATTGCTGGAAAGGTCACTTGAGATGCAAAAGTTTAATTTGAAGTATCATGTTATGGTGTAGTGCTGTTCAATTCAGTGTTTGCTTAAACAAATAGCTTGAGGATATTGGTCTCTGAGTGTGTGGTTTATGAACAACAGTAAAACAAATTTTTGCATTTAATCTTCCATCTTCATCTTCATCCATATGTTTTTTGGTAATATGAACATAGAGCTCATATATAAAAATAACAGGATTTTCAGAAAATATATCCAATCCTGAGAACAACTTTGAAAATGATTGTTTATTCAGTGTTCAGCTGAAACCTCTATTTTGTGACATTCTGTTTATTTCTTTAATCTGTAACAAAGAGATGGAAAGGCTGTTAACAGCAAAGGCACAGGAGAGCTTTTCTAAGGCACATTGCTTTTCTTAAATATATGTGGTTCCACTTTCATATAGTACAGACCTGCTGTGTTGGATGATTTGGACATAATCTGTATAATCTACAGGGTCACACTTGGTGACTCAGCAAAATGTCTCAAATGGCTCCACTGAAAAGTACTGTCTTTTGATGTGACCCTAGATTTTTTAAGCCACACCTGTGCCATTTATTCTGTTCTTGCAGTTTATTATTAGAACTAGCGAAAAGCGTAACCGCGTTGCAGGAGTAAAATTCCCCTGTACTCCATCCCCCAATGCGCATCAATCCCCCATGCACATCAACCCCGTATGTGCATCCACCCCATGTGCAACATCTCCCATGTTCATCCACCCCATGAGCATCATAACCCATATGTACATCAACTCCCCATGCTCATCAACCCCATGTGCAAATCCCCCATGCACAACAACCCCCATGTGCAACATTTCCCATGCGCAACATCCCCTCATGCGCATCAGTCTCCATGCGCATCAGTCCCCCATGCGCATCAGTCCCCTATGCGTGTCAACCCCCCATGCGCAGCAACCCCCATACGTATCAACCCCCCATGCGCATCAACCCCCCATGCGCAACATTACCCATGTGCAACATTCCCCCATGTGCATCATCTCACCATGTGCAACATACCTCATGCATATCAAACCCTCATGCACACCAACCCCCCTTGCGCAACTTCTCATATGCACATCAAACCCCCATGAGCATTAAACCCCCCCCCAATGCACAATATTTCCCCATGCACAACAACCCTCCAGGGGCAACAACCCCCCATGCGCACCAACACTCCATGCGCATCAACCCCCCATGCACATCACCTCCCCATGAGCATCTTCCCATGTGCATCCCCCCATGTGCAGCATCCTCCCCAGTGCAACCTCCCCTCCCTCCGAACAACATCCCCTGCCCCTGCACTGGGCACCAAGCACCAAATTGGCTGGATGTTGGGTCAGTCTTCCATGTTAAGTATAAGACAAAAACACGTTGCCCCCTTTTCAGCCCCTTAAGAGTTAAACTTCTCCACATCTGTTCCTGGTGGGTGTACATGTGACAGAAGGAACACCCTCCCCAAATCTCATGCTTCTAGGTCTGGGGATTGGGGCAGAGCATCCCTCAGTCATGATTCCTCAATGCAAAGTATAGGGAGGAAAACGCGTTGTACCCCTTTTCACCCCCTTCTGGTTGGATATTCTGAAAACCTGTTCTTAGTGCACTCCTTGGTCATGGAAGGAACACCCACCCCAAATTTCACATTTCTAGGCCCAGCAGTTTTTGCAGGGCGTTGATGAGTCTGTCAGTAAGTGAGTCAGTCAGTGACTTTTATCTTTTCTATATACAGAAGACTAGTAACAGCCCACAGCTGTCACTGGCAGAAGTACAATATAACAACATTTATCAGTAAAAAACCATCCCCTTTCCCAGCATCTCAAGTGCCCCTTTCCCCCTTCTCTCTATAATGGCTTTCCTGGTCAAGGATTTTATGTAGATAGATAAACAGTGCAATCCCAAGCGTGTCTGTTCAGAAGTAACTCCGATTGTGTTCTGTAGTATTTACTCCTAGGAGAGTGTGGTTAAAATTACAGCCATAATGAGATATAAGGGTCTTCTTGGTGGCAGTGCTGAGGTTATGGAGACCAAGTGGCCCATTATTGTTTAAGGCAGGAAAATCCTGATTAGTTTATTTATAACAATTAGAATCACATTGATTATTTTTCTTACTTTGTTTTATTCAAGTGTTTGCCTGTGCCTCACTTTCTTGTGTCTTTTAAAATTTTTAAAAGCTTTTTTAAAAACTACATTAGCCACCTTTGTGATACCTTTGGGGATAAAAGATGATGAATCATAATATGGATATTTTCACAAAGTTCACAAAGTGGATTGCATATAAAATTAAATTAGAAGACATTAGAGATCTCATGGTATAAAAGACAAAAAAAGTAAATAGCCACTAGAAAAGATGCTGTGCTGTTTTACACATCCAAGTTATCACTGCATTGCAGGTTTTTGATGTCTGCTCTTATCTTTCTTGCAGTCGGGGTACCTTGAAGTCAGAGCACGAGTTATCAGCACCACACTAAAAGGACTGAAAATAGCTTCCAGGTGTTGGCTTCCCTTTTCCCCAACTTTGGTGTAACATGGAACATCAGACTTTGTGTCATCATGGAAAATGGTGCAGGATTCTCTGTTGCTTTCAGAAACTAAGCAATGCTGGCAGTGCGTGTCCCCACAATATGATGGCCTATAGTATATTTTATGGTCAATGGTGGTGATAAGTCAACCTGAAGCCATCATTTCAAATTTCTCAAAATTGTGTTGACTATATCTACTCAGGACTAGATTACAGTCCTTACTCTACATTAGATTACAGTCCTTACCTCTACTTACAGTCCTTACCATCCCAATCTTATCAGGTGCTTATAGTGGCAGATCTCATGTTCTGTCACCATGAGTCCCAATCTGATGGTACTGGGGCCAATCTGCTGGCCAGACATTCCAGCACAAATACAGGCTGCATGTAGGCCCCACTGGTTTGCAGATCTCCCGTCATCCTCTACTGTCTCTAGTAAGTCAGTGACAGAACTGATGTGGGGAGGACTGTGAGTAGATCAAGTGGCAAAAGCCAGACCAGAAGCAGGAAGGGGTAGATTTGTAAGATTCAATACCTCTTTTCCACCCTGCTTCTTCCAGTTTCTTGGAGAAACTGAGACATTTTTAATGCATTATAAAGAATTAGAAAACCTGGGGAAGCCTTCCAGAAAGGGGTCGCACAGAGGTGCATGTACTGGGAGGGGGCAGACCCATCCACATAAAAGTAAATCTGCAGCTGTAGGATCTGTGGATATAGGGGCACCTCAGCCAATGGTATAAGTAAGGTTTGAATCACTTGTCGTAAGTGGTGTCACTGACATAACCAACTGATAGTTGTATTACAACATGAACAGAACTTCCCCTTTTCAGTCACGAGGAGAAATTCCCCCAGGAATTCTATTTGCCTGTGCATACAAATGCTGTTCCCAGAAAAAGTGTGGCATTTGTGGGGCTGCCAAACCCGGATATTATTGAACTGTAGAGACTCTCTATGGTTAGATAATGTCTGAAGAGAGCTGATCTGAAGCATGAAATGGTCCATAGAGACAATGAGATTTGCCAGTATTGTTATATCACTGAGAAAAACATAGGTATTTTCTGAAAAGTGGGACATTAGGAAAGTGAGCTCTTCTGCGAGACAAAGAGGTCTGAAAAACACCTAAAATGGGATGATTGGAGGATAAACAAACTGGTGGCTATGCTTTTTCTGTGTCAGAAGCATTATCAATATGGTGTGGTAATATGGCCAGTCTATGATTATGGTCAATTTTGTTTCAGTTTCTTCCACTCATACCAAATCAGATCCTCTTCTGCACATTCAGGGGGGAAAAATTCAGCTTAAATTCACCTCCATCCCTTATCATGTCTACCTCAAAATCTTGCAGAAGTTTAATCTACCTCAAACATGCATAGAGATTTAAAATGGATTGAGAACAAATGCTAAGCACAGTCAGATCTCATTACCCCCCATGGCGAGAATGAAGAGCTGGAGACAGATGCTGGATTTAAGGGCCACTTTATTAAATCTTACAATAATTAAACCCAACAAGGGACTGCTGACAAAGTCATGCTGGAAACTACAAAAATAAGGGATGGCGAAGGCCTGGCTCAGGTTTCACCCTCGCACTGAGGGTACCCTTCATTGCCAACCCGAAGGTTGAGACAGCTGGGCACTCGGTCAACCAGTTGCCCGGCTGACTTTGCCTAAATCCCAGGTGCAGGACTAGCAGCCACAGCCTACGTCCGGTCTGGTCGCAATAGGCCTGGCATGCATAGCACTGACCCTTGCTGCCTCAGGCAATCACCGAAGGCCTATCCTGCCTACTCCAGCACGACACCTGCCACACGGAGAACCTGGCCTGAACATGGTTCCACTGCCCCACTACAAACAGTCCAGCAGTCCCTTAACTATATTCCAGATGTACTCATCTAGGGCCAAGTCAGTTAAATGAACCCCATCATCCCTAAAAACATGGGGCAGCTGCCAGAGCACATGCTGGTGAAAAATCACCACCCCACCCCAACTTTCAACCAAATTGGCAGCATAGCTGTTGACCCGCTTACGGGCCAAATCAATACTTCGGATGCTCCTGGCCCCCTTCCAAACCCTCGTAGGCAGGAAAGAGGACCAGACAAACCGAATGGCTGGGCACCACCATTTGACTAGGGAAAGATCTTGACGAATCTGAATCCGAAGATCAACAGATTTCATCTTAGTTAGATCATTCTCCCCGAGGTGCACCAGCAAAACATCAGGGGTGGGGGTTGTGCTTGAGGAACCCACTAACTATGGGAAGCAGCTGCCCCCACCCCATCCCCCTCTTCACAGCCCAAGTTATACACACTCTGGGGCTGAGGCCGAGATAGGAGCTGGCGCCGGTGCATTCAGCCTTCCTCCGGGCCCAAAAGAGGATAGAGTGGCCAATTGCAAGAACACGGAGAGGTCTCCCAGCCGAGGTATCTGGAATGCAAACAAAAACAAGGTCAATAAATAACTGAATGACCAAACTGAATGACAGGTAAGCGAGCAACATCAAACAGGTCACAACAGCAAATGATGCTCCCAAGAGCATCATTTGCGTACATAATACCGAAAGGCACCCGAGCGCCATCATCCGATGCGCCAGATGACCTCCTCGGGGAGACCCACTGAAGAAGCCAATGTGGCAGTGCCAATCCGGAGGGAGTGAACGCTATAAAAATTTGGGGACAGACCAATAGTGGTCACAGCCCAGGGAAAAACAGCTCGAAACTGAAAGAAGGTAAGTGGCGTCCCGTCTGCATGTTGAAAAATAGGACCCACGAAATGCACCACTCTGTCTCTAAAACAATTAAGAGCCCGAACCGGGCACAGAGGGTGTGAGGGAATGGCCTGCAGTCTGATCAAGGAGCCCCGAGCCCTCTGGTCAGTCTTGGACCTGCGCAAGCGCAATACACAGCTAGAATCCTGGAGGGTCAAGTCCGACCACCACAGAACCCAATAGGGATCGGCCGAACGAGACCTCAGCAGAACCTCACTGATTCTAAAGGCCCCAAAAAACATAACCAGGGTCACAGCTCGAAAGAGGTCCCTCTCAAAATCAGAGCTGCAACACTTACCATAAACCTCAATAATCTGCCCTAAAATTTGGACCGTCACCGGCGTACGCTTGTCCGGGACGGAAGGCCTGTCACGGCGCATGCCCTCCAGTATGTGCCGGACCCTAAAATTCTGAGTGGTGTCCGCAGTACCTTTCAAACCAGCCACAAAGGCCAAGGCAGAAAGGTACACAGTGATGGACCTGGGGTGCAAACCTGACTCGAAGAGAAAGAGAAGAAACTGGAGAACAGATGCCTCCAACAGGGGCCATACCACCTCCAAGTTCTTGGCCTGACAAAAGGCCTCGAACTCTCCCACCTTCTTTTCATAGCTGGTCCTAGTAGCAGGGGCCAGCGAACCCAGAATCAATCTCACGGTCCAAGGCTCCAAAGCCACTCGGGCATGGGGTCCGGATCCGGACGGGCAGCCGGGGCGAGTTGTCGAAACCGCTCCTCCTGAAAACGAGACAGAGCATCGGCAACCCCATTCTCAAGCCCCAGGACATGACTAATCAAAAACACAAGGTTAATGCGCAGGCATTGCAACACAAAGGCACGAACCAAACGCATCACCCTTGGTGATCGAGAAGTCTGTTTATGAATGACATGTACCACAGCCTGGTTATCGCACCAAAATCGGACAGTGGAATTCCGAAATTGGTCCGCCCAGATGTGTACCGCCACCAATAAGGGAAAGAGCTCCAAAAAGGTAAGATCGCACACCACATCACTAGCCTTCCAATTCTCAGGCCAAGGATGAGCACACCATCTACCCCTAAAATAGATCCCAAAGCCATGGCCACCAGCAGCGTCCGAATGGACCTGCAAGTCAACTCTAAGGATCTGAAGCTCCCTCCAAAAGGACGTGCCATTAAATTTGGACAAGAAGGTTAACCAAACCTTCATGTCCTCCTTCATGGCAGCAGAAACCCTCACAACATGGTGAGGGGCCCTGAGGCCTACCATGGCATCACAAAGGCGCCTCAAAAAGGCCCGACCAGGGGCAACTACTCGGCAAGCAAAATTGAGGTGACCCACCAAAACTTGCAACTCCCTAAGCGTCAACTTTTTGGCATCCAGTGACTGAGCCAAGAGGGTCTTTAAAGAGACCATTGGAACATTGGGCCACCGTATCCAACTCAATACCCAAAAATGTCATGGAGGTGGAGGGTCCCTCGGTCTTGTCTTGAGCCAAGGGAACACCCAACTCCCTGCAAAGACTTTGGAAAGAAGCAAGCAGCCTGGCACAATCCTCCGTGCCAGCTGCACCCATAAAGAGAAAGTCGTCCAAATAGTGGACAACCCTCCCAAAGGTGACCTGTATCTCAGGGCCCACTATAAAAATGTACTAAATGCCTCAAAGGCAGAACAAGAAACTGAACAGCCCATCGGCAGAGCCCTGACAATGTAATATCCGCCCTCAAACCACATCCCCAGCAGGCAGAAATCACTTGGATGAATCGGAAGTAGCCGAAAAGCTGATTCCACATCCGTCTTGGCCATAAAGGCCCCAAGCCCACAGGCTCGTAAAAGACGAACTGCTTCATCCAAGGACGTGTACCTAACTGAACACAGGTGAGAGGGGATACCATCATTGACAGAGTCCCTTCTGGGAAAGGATAAATGATGGATCAACCTAAACTGGCCCGGGGCCTTCTTAGGAACTACACCCAATGGGGAAACCCTTAAATTCGCGAAGGGAGGGGACTCAAAAGGACCAAGGACCCTGCCAGCAGCAACCTCCTTGGCCAGCTTCTGCCGTACCACATCCTCCATACCCTTAACAGACTTAAGGTTGGTAGCTCAAAAGGCACGCTCCGGGCGGGGGGCAGGGATCCTAAAACCTTCAGAAAAACCGGACAACAAATAACTAGCAGCCTGCCGATTTGGGTAACTACTAAGCAGAGCGGCAAGAACAGACAATTTAACTGGGGTCAGCCCCCTTACCTTGAGCTGAGGGTGGCTGTGGGGGCTGAGAGCCTCCACCTTTTTTGCCCCCTCTGGCCCCAGTGCCTCTGAAACCTGTACCTTTGGGGCAAGCGCTGGCAGGGTGTTTGTCACCGCACACCACGCATTGGTGACTAAATGGGCACAATGCCTTTGAACAAGCCCCCGTGGAGCTAAACTCGAAACACGCCCTTTGCTTTTGAACACCCAAGGCGCCCGAAGACACCTTGGGTTGAGTTGCAGGGTTGCATGCAATAAGATGACCGCTGTCTGAGCGGTCACCTTGGATGGGTTTGGCAGTAGCCACAACCTGCATCCATAATTCGAATTTTGGGACGGCCCAATCCAAAGAAGGATCATTGGCCGCCCTCATTCGAAAATTGCGATCATACTGGAGCCAAGCTGTGCCCCCGAAATCTCTAAACGTCTGATGGACGATATCAAGGTATTTGATCAAAGCCGGAGCACGCTTGGGCTTCAGCTGGACCAACATGGCCATATAGATGCAATATCCACATAGCCAGTTGGTCCAGTTCTGATCTATTTTCCGGCGTTTGGCCGCTTCCAGATCCCGCTCTGGCTCCCCCACCTTGGGGACCTTTTCGGGCTCCACATGGAGAAGACTGAAGAGGTCGACGTAGTCTCCTCTCCAAATCTTCTCCTTTACTGACATGACCAAGTGCCCCCCCAAGGGCAAATCAATGCTTCCATAAGGATGGTCCTCGGGACCCTCCTCATAGTCGGAATGCATCACCAGTCGGTAGATCTCCTCCCATGATGGCCCAGCAGGAGCCCAGCCTCCCCATCGTTCCCCCGAATGAGTGGCTTTTGAGCGTGAAGGGCGAGAAAACCCATACCAAGGATTCTCCCCCATGCCCATTGGGGGCCAAGGATAATAAGGGCCCCCCCAACCAGGAACCCACCAAGGTATCAGGGGGGTAGGCTGCTTGGGAGGCGGGGGTGCATAAGCCATCAGTTCCTCCCAGCAGCCCACTACCTCAGCAACATCGTCCTCAGCGTCCTCCTCACCTGTGGTTACATCAGGAGGAAAAGAGGAAGGAATGCCTGCAACACCGGGACCGGGTTGTACACGGACAGACAAGCTGTTCTGAGACTTCCGGCCGCCCGACCTGGAAGGGCGAGCCGAAAACATTAGTGCCCCCCGACCCTTCCTAGTGAAAGTCCGGGCGGGGGGAGACACCGGGGTAGATGGCCCAGCCTCCCTGTTCTCAGCCCTTTCCCTCACCTCCCTCTCAAGCTCTTTGCACCGCTCTACTAAGGCCCGGTGGTCCATGGCCTCCAACTCCTCGTCTGAGGAAGTTGGCTCAGGGGGAGGTGGAGGTGGAGTGGGCGGACGGGGGGCCCTACCCCCCTCTTCTGTGCCCGTTTACCCATCTATGCCACCCACAGAAAGACCAGTGAAGTATTGTGTAAACTTTATTAAACACAAAAGGATATAGTCTTGAAGGCAGCAGCAAGGATTGGCCACAGCAAGGGGCAACCAACCCGCAGCGGGGGCGTCCTAAGATGAACCCTCCCCGAGTCAAGAGGTCGCCGCCCGGCCACCGCCGCAACCGGCGAGCGTCCCAAATCGGTCGTGGGGGCGTCCACGGACGTCACCCTCCCCGCGCCGAAGCCGGGAGAAAGGCCATGATGTGCCCTAAGAGCACATATATAGCCCCCAGTCGGCGCCCCCAGGCCCAAAGAGCCAATCGGCTCTGAGCATCTCTCCCAGCCATACCATTCGGCTGGGGGGAGGCAAAAGGGCCAGCCCATTATCGGGCTAGCCCCATTCTGGTATGACTAATATCAAAGCAGAGTTTTCTTCAGTGTGACAAACTGCCTGCAGTATCTAATATATACTCCTTAACTTTTATATGAATAAACCAGCCACATATGTTGACCTGCAAGAAGGTTACCCATCCTGTATTTGCTTCCAGAATGAAACAGCATGCATCACATAGATCTCATTCAAATTATGGTGCTATGATATACCTTGTTGCAGAGAAACTTGTTTAGCTCAAAACAAGATTGTATTTATTTATTTATCTCCTCACCTCAGGAGAATGTGAGAGTAAATAAGGACGTGTTACTCAAGAAAGGTATGATAGAAAATAATTGCCTAAGGTGTGCAAAGAAATATTTCCAAATATACTTCAACTTTTGATCAATTCAAGTTTCTTTTAATAGTATTTTATTTTTTTCTGTGAAGAATCACTAGTGATTACTAGTGATAATCAAGTGTCCCATATATTTTTAATGTATATAAACTTCATATAGATATATAACTTCATATATATATATATATATATATATATATATATATATATATATATATATATATATATATATATATATATATATATATATATATATATATATATATATAAAACTTCATATAGATCTCATATAGAAGTATAGAAAGAAATTTAGGCCACAATCCTGAAGCTCCCTTGACAAGGTACATTAAGCTGCCAGCAAGGGCCCCAAATCCCCCAATTGCCCTATTTATAAATTGTCCTTCCCAAACTCTTGCAAGCACAACAAATGCTGTGGCACACTAGTATGCTACTGCACACTGGTTGAAAATCACTGATATATATAATTTAATGCATAATTTTATGCAAAATGCAGTGAAACAAAATCACATTTTTGTTTGAAATACCTGTATTCTATCAAAATTACAGCCAAAAAATGGGGGCAGGGCAATGGTATATCATCTCTGAGCATCCTGGGCATTTCCTTATCCACTGCGTGGGATGACATCCACCATGGAGGTAATGCACTGGCCTCCCACACTGGGTAACACAAACCCTGGACACCACAGGATGCGATTTCCTTGTTCTCTTACCCAAAGGAGAAACTTCTAAGTCAATGGTACAATATGGTTTTGAATATTTTATGGACTAAGTTCAGTCTCTGACATCATTCAATGAATTGGAAGGGATCTACATGGTCACCTAATCCAGACCTCTGCCTGAAACAGAAAATCCTTTTAAAGTCCCTTCTCTCACAGATGCCTATCAAGCCTCTGCTTAAAGAACTCCAGTGAGGAAGAGATCTTTAGAGCTCTCCAGAGATGAGAATCCACTACCTCCTTTGGCTATCTCTTCCACTGCCAAACTGCCCTTACTGCCAAGAATTTCTTCTTGGTATCCATCAGGAATCTCCTCCAGCCATTGAATCTAGTTCTAGTCTTAAAGGCAGCTTCAAACAAATTTGTTCTTTCTTCCATATGACAGCTTGGTGGAGATTCTCAGGCTGAAGACCTCTGAACTGTTTGGATACCTGGATACCTTCTGTCAGTTGTTGAAAACTCTGTGGGAGACTATTTGAGAACCCCACTTTTCACCTGGGGCTCATGTTTCATTCTACATGAATAGCTTGCCACTGACTCAACAATTTAAAGCTGTTGTCACCATGTGGTGAACCATTCATGTGGCAAATATAATGCATGTGCCGGTCCTGAAATCCCATTATCCAAGAGAACAAATCAAAAAAGAACATGCCTTAGGCAAAGCACAATGAATACTGTGTGCATGTAAAATATAAAATGATATTTTCATAATGAATATTTGCATTCATTTTGGTATATACCTTCAGGCTACTGTTTTCATTTAAACAGCAGAAATATATATGAAATTAAGAACACTAACTATTAAAAGTTCACATTGCATGACAACCCCTCAGCACAGCCTTCCAGTTAAATGTTCAGTAATGTTGGTAAGGGAGAAAAAATCTATATACTACTATTTGCAGATGAACCATGCAATGGTAGACGTCCTGATCATTATAATACAGTTGGACTCCGCTAAAGACTAGGCAAAGAAGGGCAAAATCCAGAGTAACTACGGGTAGTCCTTGCTCCGGCGTAAGAACAATTTGCTCTGGATTGCAATATGAATTTTCCATAGGTTTTCACTAGGTGGTGCAGTAACTACGAGTACACGTAATGTCTCTTACGTGCTCCCGTAGTTACTCTGGATTGTAGGGTTCCTCTGGATTCCAATATGAATTTCCCATAGGTTTTCACTAGGTGGTGCACCAACTACGGATGCATATAAAGTCTCTTATGTGCTCCCATAGTTACTCTGGATTTGGGGGTGTCTGGTCACTAGGTTATCTGACAAATTCAACAAATGCAAAGCTGACCACTTTTTATAAGATGTCTATAGGAACTTAGCAAAGATTCTTTCAATCAAGATTTTCTCCAGAAGTAGAATCTGGGGTGGCATGTGGTCAGTGGTGGGATTCAAATAAATTAACAACAAGTTCCAAGTCCTAATAACCTAAATTAACAACAGGTTCTACATAAAACAAGTTTTATGTTTCAGAACCAGGCACTCATTAGCAAAGGGTACTATAGAAACTGTGAGAACCCCCTGAAGCCCACCACTGATTTCCCTAACCCTAACCCCATGTGCAACATCCCTCCATGCACATCCTCCCCAGTGCTACCTCTTCCTCCAAACAACACCTCCCCTCCCCGTGCACCAGGTACCGAGCACCAAATGACTCGGTCAGTCATCCATGTTAAGTATAGGACAAAAACACGTTGCACCCTTTTTCAGCCCCTTAAGGGTTAAATTTCTCCACATGGGTTCTTGGTGGGTGTTCATGTGACAGAAGGAACTCCCTCCCTGAATTTCATGCTTCTAGGTCCGGGGTTGGGGCAGAGAATCCCTCGGTCACCAATTCTTCAATGCAAAGTACAGTGACGCCTCACGTAAAGTAAGTTTCACGTAACAAAAAAAATTTCTCTAGGATTCTGCTTCACATAAAGAAAGTGCTTCACGTAAAGAAAACATTTGTTGGCAGTTGGGGCATATGCGCTGGCCGGCAGCCTGTTTAAAAAGTGTCAGGGCATAGCGCACCTGCCCATAGTGAAAGCAACACTTACATGCTGTTCCTCCTGTGGCCAGACATCCGCTGGGCAGAGGGAGAGAAGAGCAGTGGAGAAGAGGGAAGCAGCTCAGGGCCAGCCAGAAGGGAGCAGAGTGAGAGAGAGGCTCAGGATGAAAGAAGGAGAAAGTGGGGAGACACTTGGAAAGTGTCTTGGATTACAGAAGAAAGTGTCTTTGATTGCAGCCTCCTACCCATGTCTACCCAGAAGTCTACCTCATTGTGTTAAATGGGTCCTACTCCCAGGAAAGTGTCTTTAGTATTGCAACCTAAGTAGACTTCATAGGATCATGCCCATTGAATGCATGTTTTGAATTCAATTACAGTGTTTTGTCATCATTTTTACATCCAGTTAATATTTTTATATAAATATTTTTGGGGTTGTGGAACCAATCATCTGCGTTTCCATTAATTCCTATGGGAAAATCCGCTTCACGTAAAGAAAGTTTCACGTAAAGGAACTGCCTCCGGAACGAATTAATTCTGTTACGTGAGGTACCACTGTTTAGGGAGGAAAACGTGTTGTGCCCCTTTTCACCCCCTTCCGGTTGGAATTTCCAAAAACCAGTTCTTAGTGCCAGTTCTTAAAACCAGTTCGGTCATGGAAGGAACACCCACCTCAAATTTCATGCTTCTAGGCCCAGTGGTTTTGGCAAGGCATTGATGAGTCAGTGAGTCAGTCAGTCAGTCAATCAGTGACTTTTCTCTTTTATATACATAGAGGATTCAGACTAAGAGATACACTCAGTTGGTAGGCATGCATTGTAAAGTGGTTCATTTCCACATTTTGTTTTCTCTTTCTTAACAATGTTTGTAAATGAGAGTGTAAGTCTCAGTGGTTAAAGATGCTGCACTTATTGAAAGTCAGCAAGTCAGTGGTTACACACCGTGAGTGCTACATGATGTAGTGAGCTCCTTTCAAGCCAGCATCTACTAATCTAGCAGTTCAAAAGCAGGGAAATGCAAGTGGATAAATAGGTACCACTTCAGTGGGAAGGTAACGACCTGGTAACAGGCCTCTGTCACAGGCTGTTGCATGAAAACATAGATTAGATAGCTCTGATTCAGAATAGGAAACCCAACACCACATGAGATAAAAACACAGTTGTTTATAGATGAAAATGTTGGAGTTAGGGACGGCATGAGTCACCTGATGTGGGAGGTCTGCTTATCACATGCACATGCCCATCATGCACATGCGCAATTTTAAAACACAAGTGCATCACACCTATGAAGCCTACAGCCCTGTGTGACAAAGGGTCTGTTCTTCAGGGCAGGTGGCTTCCAATGTGAGCACAGAGCTCACATGTGCACATCACACAGTCCTCTCCAGTCTTGAAGAGGCTTGCCTCTCACTAGTCTGGAGAGATCAGGGGTGATACACCAAAGGGGGCGGGGGGTGATGTGTCGGAGAGGTTTATCAAACCTCTCCAGTTTGTCATTCCCCCTCTGGCACATCACCTGATGCAGACCACACCAGCTGCACCCCCAAGCAACCACACTGCTTGGAGTATGTTTGCATTAAAAAGTGTTGTATTTCAGTAGTGATCTCTTTAAATTTGTTATCCTCTGCTCTATTTTTTAGTATCCTCTGATTCTAGCCTTCTGATTCTAGCCTCTGATTCAAGTTCTTCCAGGGCAGAGGCAAATGAATCTTTTTGCCAGTTCTTTGGTGGATAGCCATAGATGAATACATGTTGAGACTGTCTCCACATAAATTGCATCTCTACCCTAAACAGAGAAGGAAAATGGAACTGTCCCTAAATGATGCAAGGGATACAGTATTGTTACAGCATGCCAGTTTTTTTGGAGGGGAGTATACTGGATATGGAACACCACGTGCACACACACACATGCACACTCTCACACACAAATACTCCAAACCCAACATCTGGTGTTCACATCCAGTTTTGAGTGGAATGACAAAGCCTTTCCTCTAGTGAGTCTGGGATGTTGTGCACCTGGAGTCATGGTAAGTGTTACATTGCTGAGCCTCTGGAGAATGCAGCTGAAGTTTGCTTGTGCAGGCTTGTTACTCGAACTAAAATCCATGTCAAACATAGTGAAAGGGAAGGAAGGAAGAAAAGAGAGCAAGCTGACAACAGAGAAAGAAGAAACTTAAAATCTTGATATAGAAACTTACCCTACAATCCAGAATAACTACAGGAGCACATAAGAGACATTACGTGTACCCATAGTTACTGCACCACCTAGTAAAAACCTATGGGAAATTCATATTGCAATCCAGAGCAAATTGTTGTTACATCGGAGAAAGGACTCCCTGTAGTTACTCTGGAGTGTGCCCAAAAGCTGGTTAACTCTTGAGGAACTCAGAGGATTTCATTAATTTGTCAATATGTAGAATGTACCTGGGAGATACGGTCTTCCCTCTTGCTGGAAGTATTGCTACAAACTGTTGGCCCTACAGTACCCATGCTGTCCATGGTGAGAGACAAAGAATCTAGGGGGTTAAAGAAGAAAAAACCCCCAGGAGTCTTGTGATAATTTGAAAGTTTACCAAAAGATTATCTCACCATTTGGAAAGAGTACCATGGTTGGAATGAGTCCATGTGCCAGGTAGTCCAGTACTGTAACCTTTTGATGATGTCTCTTTGATGTTCATCTTTGATGATGTCATGCAGGGCTCCCAGCAACAAATTTGCAGAATCACAGACGGAAGACCACTGTGTCTCACGTACACTTCAAAAGATGAATGATCCCTGGGAGTTTGAAAGATCAGAAGGAGTTTGACTTATTTTAGCTAGCCAGACTGAGGGCAAAACTGGCTGATGGCACAGTAATGCTGAGATGATTACAGCGGCTAAGTAGGGGGTTAGAACGAGAAACATTCAGTACAAGGTGAAGTAATCCTAAGTAGGTGCTCGCTTTTAACTTGAACCCAAGTATAATACGGCTTTAAAAAAACACCAGGAATAAAACATCTTAAGATGGAATAGAACGCTTTTGTTTTGGAAAGTAGCCAAATACCTTCTTCTTTGGTGATGTTTTCTTGAAGCTGTACATTCAAATCCCTGGTTGGTTTTCTCAAATCAGTTCTGTGGAGTTTGTCAGTGGGCAGGTTAACCAGGTGGGGTGGGAACTAGCGCAACCACCTCTTTTGGGGGAGGAAAAACAGGTGCATATGAAAGAAGGTTGAAAAGGACAGTGAAGCAGGAAGTGGTGGAGTTGATCAGTAGCTCCAGGAGATATAAACACCCAAATGTGGCTGGTGAGGATGTCCCCATCTAGACGGTCCCCAACTAGAGAACAGCCAAGCTACTGAGCTCTAGGAAAGCTGGGGAATGGGCAGCTGTGACAGGAAGAGCAATAAGAGGAGGACTGGAGAAGGACTGTTGGGTGGAGTCCAGATCCCTTGCCTAGAGAGGTGTCTAAGGTCTCAGGGGACCTGAAAGGGACAGCCTTTGGGTAAGCAGGACTAGTAAAGACTATGACTTGTGACACCAAGGCAAACACATTTCTTGTACCAAACCCTCACACTGACTGGTCTGACTTTCTTGACTGATTATTGCCTGGTGTAAGTAGGTATGTTTGTTTTTATTCCCTGTCCAAGGCTGCTTTCAGATACTTTCTCACCTGAAATTAAAAGATTATCCACAATCTGCTGAGTTTTTTTAATTGGCACAAAAGATTGAGGTGAGATATTCAGCTTTATAAAATTATTGAGAGAAAAAGAGCATGGAGAGAAAAGGAGCAGATCAAAAATACGAGAGGACTATAAAACCTGAATACTCTGGAGAGTAATATGTGTACATAGGAGAACAAAGACATGTTCAGGGTGCACCAATGATGCACCTCCATGAGCTATGAACCAGGGAGACTGTGATATAGGCTGCAATTCTAAGAGTACTTTCCTTGGAGTAGGCTCCATTGAAAACAATAGGACTGAGAAGAGTAGCTTAGGATTGCACTGATAGTTTCAGACAACTGGAGGAAGGGACATCAACTTAAGAGGGATGGGAAATCAAGGGCAAAATAAATCAGCAGTGATTTTAAAATCTGTATTTATCATCTGATACACACTGTTGTCATTCAACACCTTTGAGGCATCTGATTGATCATAGTATAGGGAAAGCCAAGCTTCTGAAAATAAATTTATATGCAGATATAAAATAAAAGTGAAATCATGCCTGGGTTTTTTTTTTTTTTTTAAAGAAAATTTGGCGAAAAACACCTCCCACAGCAGCTCTGGCTGCAATACTAAAGACACTTTCCTGGGAGTAAGACTCAAAGAACACGATGGGGCCTTCTTTTTAGTAGACATGGTTAGGATTGTGCTCTCTGTTGCCTTCCCCCAGCTAGTGGCATACTTAAGGTTTCCATCTGCTATCTGGGATCAAAGAAGATTTTATATCAGGCTGTTTCTCCCAATTAGATACCCATATAGCAAATAAGATTGGGCAATGCCCTGCTGCTTTTATGTTTGAAGTTAAGTGGTTAATAATCTGACTCAGTTTAACTCAGAGCCTGTGTCTGGTGTGGCAAGTAGATAATTCTTTTCCATACCAAAATATGGTATGCCAGCCCTGAGCCTGAAAGCACAACCTGTCTGCTGTCTTTTCCAAGTGAATATCTTCTTATTCTAAGCACTAGTTTGATTCATCTTATACATCAGGGATCCTCAAACTAAGGCCCGCGGGCCGGATCAGGCCCGCCAGAGGCCTCAATCTGGCCCGCCGGTCTTTTGGGGGTTTGGGAGGCACTTTGTGGGCACTTGGAGGCAGGTCAAGGCTGCTGCGGCGAAGATCTACCAGTCGTGGCAGCCCTGTGCAAAGGGAGAGAGCCCCTCCAGGCTCCGGAATTTGGGCAGCTTCAAGCTGGCCCTTAAAAATTTTTTTTAAATGTTGCATGCGCAGCTGGAGCAGGGGCTTCAGGCTGGAGCGCACGGCCGCCCCAGCTGCCAGGGGCCCAGGTTGAGGCTGGCGCGCACGCCTCCTGCTGCTCTCTCGAGACTGTCCCAGGGCTTCAGGTTGGTGCGCGCGTGCCTCTCACTGCCCTTGCGTGGCCGCCCCAGTTACCAGGGGCTTGAGGCTGGCATGCGTGCCTCCCGCCACTCTCTCACGGCTCCCCAGCTGCCAGGGGCTTACTTCTGAGTAGACAAGCAGAGAGCTGGGCTATTAAGGCCACCTTCCCATCAACACTTTCCTGGGAGTAAGCCTCATGGACTCTAATGGGCCTTACACCTGAGTAGACATGCATAGGCTTGGGCAAAATTCCTGAACAGCAAGCTCAAAATTGAGGTGAGCTTGTGTGTGTGTGTAAGAATACATGGGTGTGTGTGTGTGTGTGTGTGAGAGAGAGAGAGAGAGAGAGAGCGCATGGTGTGTGTCAGTGCATGTCACTGACATTCCTTGTGTTGCTGCAAAATTCTTTGAGGGTGTCTTACAATTATATGTCTTAAGTCTGACATGAAAAATATGTTAAGTTAAATATGTTGAAGTAACATGTTGCTGGAAACTGCTTTGAGGGCATCTTGCATGTCTGGGTGAGAATCAGGCATGTTAAAAGTTTTTCTATTTCAAAAGTGTTGAAATTAAGTACAGGAAAGCAATACAAGCATTTTTGCTTCATTTTAACATGTCCTACATTTTTAAAGTGTAGGACATCCTACATTTTGTCCTACATAAGTCCTCTCACTCTCCGGCCCCCAACAGTGTCTGAGGGACAGTGAACCGGCCCCCTGTTTAAAAAGTTTGAGGACCCCTGTTATACATGCTTTGCTCAGTAAGGGTTGGCTTCCCCCTCCCAAGATCCAAAAGCAGAAATCGGAGCTCTAATCACACCACAGCTGTGAAGCGGCACCCAAAACACTTATCATGCTTTAGTTCTAAGCAAACTATTTTTCTTGTTTAAGTACAAGCTTCTCCTATCCTTTCTTTAGCTTTTTATTTGAATATATACAAACACAACTGATTGCAACATCTGGGTTTTCCCCTCTTTAACATTAAAAAGAAAAATCACTGGATATACATGTAGTGATACTGTTGAATTTGTCCCAGTGACTGTCTTTATTTTATGCTTTTTTCTGAAATCTTTTGAAAATGGAATAATGCAAATGGTTTTTCATTTCAGCATCTGCCTGAGTAACACTTTTCAATAAAGGATTACAAACTCTTTGGAGAAGAAAGGTCTATCTAACGGCTTCTGTTTTACTGTCTGGTGTAAATGCAGTATGTTTCCCCAGCTCCTTTTGCCCTTCAAAATGTAGATTATTCTGTTTGTTTTGTTAGCAAGGGCAAGACTGAAATGAATAAAGAGACATGATTTCGGGAGGGTGTAATGGAAACATCTGAAGAAGTTCTGTTGAGCTTGAGCTCAACATATGCTCTTCAGGTATAATTATGAGGGAGGAAAATGAATACACAGGCATACAAGAAAGATCAAGGAAACTTAGGGCAAAATCCAGAGTAACTACAGGGAGTCCTTGCTCCGGTGTAAGAACAACTTACTCTGGATTCCAATATGAATTTCCCATAGGTTTTCACTAGGTGGTGCAATAACTACGGGTGCACGTAAAGTCTTTTACGTCCTCCCGTAGTTACTCTGGATTTGGGGGATACTTGATCACTATGTCCAACGTAAAGGCATCCCTCATTTATTGGACAAGTTACGAACCGGAACACCGTCCAAAAGTGAAAATCATTGAAAAGTGGAACCCAGTCTTTTTCAGCTAGTAAATGCAATTGCAAGTCCATAAATATCACTTGCAAAAGCCTAAATAATATTTATTAACACGTAGCCAATATATATATGAAACTACAGTAAAATGAACAAAAGCATATGTGGACAATGAATATATTATATGTTTTAATGTTGGTTATTTTCTGAGCAAAGTCATAAGGAAATGCCAAAAACAGACTGATCCCCATGTCACATGCAAATCAACATCAGGAAAGACAATTTTAGCCTTTAGACCAGCAGAGAGAGGTTGAAAGAGTGAAGCACATGTTGAATGAATGAGTCCTGGATATAACTGAAAGGTGTTGAAAAGAGCAATACCATCAAAAAAATGAATCATCAGAAAGTGGGGGGATGCCTGTATAATATCTAGGTTAACCAGCTAGAAGACAAAAGAGGAAAATTGACCTAGATGCTAACTCTACAAGGTGATTCCAAGCAACCACGTATCATGCATCCCATCACTTCTGAAGACAATTATATCATTTGATTTGGTTCTGCAATTTGTGGTGTGGACTTTCCATCCCTCCATTGTCATCCTTTCCCCAAAGCAATGATGGATGCAGAAGGTTATGTTTAATATCAGTGGTTTTAATGTAGATGTTTTATATTTATTGTTTTTAAGTTGTCTGTTTTAAATGTTTTAATGAATTGGATTTTTATTGTTTATTTTATTTTTTGTCAGCTGCTTTGGGTTCCTCCGGGAGAGAGGTGGAATAGAATTAAAGTTTGTTGTTGTTGTTGTTGTTATTATTATTATCCATAAATACACAGCGAATAATTTCGTGCTGGTTTCATTCACATCACCAGTTGGTCCCTTCCCAAGAGTCTAGGACTGTGTGATGTAGCGGCTTATATAACATAATTCGTGCTTATTACTATTATTATTACTATTATTACTACTACTACTACTACTACTACTACTATTATTATTATTATTATTATTATTATTATTATTAATAATAATAATAATAATAATAATAATAATAATAATAATAATAATAATAAATGCACAGCAAACAATTTCATGCTGGTTTCATTCACTTCACCAGTCGGACTCTTCCCCAGAGTCTAGGACTGTGTGATGTAGCGGCGTATAATTCGTGCTGATCCCAGAAGAGTGGCTTTCTGCAGTTAGCAGAGTGATATTTTGTCAATGCCAATAGTTTTCAGGTGCCTGCCAATGTTGTTGTTGTTGTTGTTGTTGTTGTTGTTGTTGTTGTTATTATTATTATTATTATTATTATTATTATTATTATTATTATTATTATTATTATTATTATTACATGGAAACCCTTTACTGCTTATTGAGATGCTCCATTCTCAGGCAGCTGAGCATTGTTGTGGCTTCTCCAGTATCTCTTGACACCACTAACCCTACAATCCAGAGTAACTACGGGAGCACTTCTGAGATATTACGCATACCCGTAGTTACTGCACCATCTAGTAAAAACCTATGGGAAATTCATATTGCAATCCAGAGCAAATTGTCCTTACACCGGAGCAAGGACTCCCAGTAGTTACTCTGGATTGCACCTTTAGTCAATAGCCAAGTCCTCGCCAGTAAACCAGTTATGGGCACAATCCAGAGCAAGTTCAGCCTGCTCTGCCCTAACTGCTCTCTCCTCACTATTCTGTATCCAGAGCAGAAAGTTATGCTGCATCCAGAGAGTCAGGAAGCCTGGGCTGCCCCAATTGCTCCAGAGCATGCTAAGTAATTGACACATGGGGAGGATTGCTCCTGAAGAGACACCCCTCAGATCACACTGAACAAGGAACAGCTGTGGTGCCTACAGTGGTGACACGACTCTGTGCATCACCCTGTGTGGAAGTCTGTGTGTCACCCCTGGGATGTGCGCACCCCCCCCCACCTGGACTGCGCAGTCGCCAAAGTTTGCAACTGCACAGTTGTTTCGTAAGCCAACTGGCTTCAGAAAGACTACTGCGCAGGCACCATCTCTGACGCCTGTGCAGTACTTTTCTGAAGCCTTTCGGCTTCAGAGGAGACTGCAGGCGTCAGAGTTGGTGCCTGTGCTGTACTCTTTCTGAAGCCATTTGGCTGCCGCTCCACCTCCTGAAAGAGGCCGAATGGCCGTGCAGAGGTGCGCTCTAAGGAAGTCTCCTCTGAAGCTGTTCAGCTGTTCAGCATGTTTCTGCGCAGTGCAACTCAGCTGGCCATTCCTACCAGCTCCGAGGATGGGCAGCCTGAATGGGCATGCTGACGCCTGGGGCCTGCCAAAGGACAGTCAAACTCCTCCCATATGGATCACCCCATATGCGCATCACCCCATACGGAGCGCATCCCCAATGCAGCCCACACCAGCTGCACCAGTCTGGTGATGCCACTGGGTGCCTGCCTTATAAGGAGTCCCTGATGAGATGCCAGTACATTCTACAGTGAATACAAGGGGCTTCTTGGAGTGGCCTGTTGTATCCTGAGGTTTGTGGGCAGCCGTAGTTTGTTCCATATCCTGAGGTTGAGAGGCAGTGGCTGCAGCTAGGCTGGCCAAGAACTCAGATTTTTGGTCAACACTGCCATTCTTACTTGGGCCTTATCATGGACCCCTATGGGTCTACTCATTACTATGGGCACAATCCAGAGTAACTACGGGAGCACGTAAAAGACATTATGTGCACCCATAGTTACTGCACCATCTAGTGAAAACTTATGGGAAATTCATATTGCAATCCAGAGTAACTTGTTCTTACTCCGGAGCAAGGACTCCCCGTAGTTACTCTGGATTTCACCCTTAATCTACTCCTGAGATGGTATATCTCTGAGGAGCTGGAAGAGGGCATTTCTGCCTTGAAAACAGGCTTTGGATACAGAGTAACTGCTCTGCCCTAGGCAATGCTAAACATGCCCTCAACATGCCTTTCCTGAACTGCCTAGGGAAGAGCAGCTAGGGCAGAGCAGGTCCACCTCTCTTAGGGCACCCTATGTTGCCTTGCTCTGCCCTAAGCCTTTTCCAGAGTAACTGGGGTGGAGCATCTTGCAGTTGCTCCACCCTAGTGATAGATAGGGCAACCCAAGGGCTCTTATATGGACAGATTAGTTGCTCTGGATTGTGCTGTTAGTCACACTTATGCAGTCTATAGGAAATTCAGTTTGCGTACTCATACGGTGCTGCATAATGGATTTAGAATGATAAAGTGTTTCTCCTTTGGCAGCAAGAACACCATTTGGTTTTGATAAGTGAGCAAAGCTTAATATCGAGTGCAAAAGAACAATTAGCATTCAAACAATTTAACTAAGTGAGCAAACTTATGAATGAAATCTTCATTAGCTAGACTTGCTTTTGAATAATTGAGCTTGACATAACATTTATGCATGCCAGCCTACCCCTTGCAAAAACAGAGATGGAGAGAATATGTTTCCAAAAATGGTTTAGCAATTAATTACTCCCCCAAAGTGCACACAGATTTTTACCATGTCTCAAAAATGACATTGCAATCATTTTCCAACCTTGGAGTACAGAATAAAAGGCCAACTCCCTTGTTAAATTTCTGAGAGAAGGAACCCCCATGCATGAATTATGAAAAATTATGACATTCAGGTGAGTTATTGGTGTGCTTTCTGCACTTTTGCTTAGAACTAAAATAGTGCCAGCCTTTGGGTAAATTTCATTAGGTTTTCCCCTTGACCCATCTAGCAACAAAGAATTTTCCAGCAGATGCCATTGACGATTTACAGGTGACAAACATTTATTACCATTTGTGTGCTTCTCTCCTCTTTCAGAAAAACAAGCCTTTATAAAGGCCTTTTTGCAGAAAGCTGGATGAAAGTTGAGTTCCACAAACAATATGTTTTCTTTTTTTTTTAGGGTGAAATAAAATGAGGATAAAAGCAGACGAGACTCGAATTGCATCATTTTTGTTTCTGTATGTGTGTGTGTGTCCCCCTCCCCACAAACAACATCACAGGTGCAAGGGAGAGCCAATTTGGATTGTGGCAATAATTTGTTTATTTACCGGCTCTAGATACTAGTCTAGATTTTTGCCACTGGTGAAGTTTCCTATGTTGCCCAGGGTATGCTCAATTGCTGGGAATGTCATTGTCTGTAGTAGTCTTTGTGGAGGCTCCTTCCTTGTATCCCTTTTTTGTTCCTCACAACAACCCTATGAGGTAGGGAGTTGTTCTACAGGCAGCTCGTAAAACTCTTCTCTTCCAGGTGGTCTCCTTCACAGTCTGGTCATCTGGCATCAGGAAATGATTTCAAAACTTCCAGCGGAAGTTTTCAGGTCAGCCAAGCTGTAAACAGTTACACCTTCTGTCTCTGTTGACTCGTGACAGCTTCATCAGCTTTTTCAGGTCTCCCATCCAAGAGCTGGATGAAGAAACTCCAGATATGTCTTCTCTGTTTTGCAAATTGTACAAAGTTGTGATTGTTGGTGTGCAAATATCTATGCAAGGAGTCTACCAATCCTATAAGAGATACCAGTTTTTACCTTGCGATAAACCAGAAGTTTTGAACTTGCAATTCATCATCATGTAGGTCAGTCCTATATAGATTTTTAAAGAAAAAAATCCCACTGAATTTATTACCGTGTGGAATGAAATGTAACCCGAGTCCAATCCTGAACTTTTTGTACAGGTTTTACACTGGTACTGGTTGTCATTAATGGGCCCTAAGGCAAGGTTTCTCAACCCCCAGTCCGGGGACCAATGGAGGTCCTTGGCAGCTACCTGACAGGTCCATGAGAGGACTCCTCGGGCATCTTCCCCTCCTCACAGCAGGAGGGCTTTGTCAGTGGATTACAGCCTCAGAGACCAATCCTATGTCTATCTACTCAATAGTAAGTCCCATTGTAGTCAGTGGAGCTTACTCCCAAGAAAGTGTGGATAAGATTGCAGCCTCAGAGTCCAACCCAATGCCTGTCTACTCAGAAATAAGTCCCAATATAATCAATGAGGCTTACTCTCCAATAAGAGTGACTAGGCTGGCTTCGTGCATTTTCAATGCATCCTACATTGAAAAAGGTTGGAAATCCCTGCTCTGAGTAGACATGCATTGAGACATTGGGCTCTCACCTGCAATCCTATCCACAGTAACCTAGCATTAGCTTTATTTATTATAATGGGATTTACAGCTGGAGGCAGCCATGCTGTGCTGTAGTTGGGGAAGCCCTCCCTCCAGGTCACCAGAGGCAGAACTCTCCCCCTCGCCCCTAAGCTGAGGACCACTGCACTAAGGCATGTCTGTAACACTCAAAGCCTGGTCTGCACTGAAACCAGTCCATACTGTGCCCAGTACCAACAGCATGCCACCCAGACACAGCCAGGGATGGAACTCTGCTCCATCAGATCCCAAACTCTATGTCAAGCCTTATAGCCCAACATGGAGACTGCTAGTGCCGATTTGAGATGCCCCATTATGAGACATGGGATTTCTCTGAAGAAGAGAGGCCCAAATCCACTTCCTCCAAGGAGACCTCCAGCTGCTTCCTAAAACCTGCTAGTTGCAGAGGTTCTGCTCCTTCAATGGATGCCAGGATTGGGGTTGTTAGATCAAAACTTTCTTAAGTGGACTATAGCACAAGGCCTTTTGATACTGAAGTCCATTGGGTTTTCTTGGCAATATACTGGATTGTTGCCATTTCCTTCTCCAGTTGATCATACATAGTCTGACGTTTCCACTGTGTCATGTCCATCTTGGCTCTCCATGAACATCAATTTGGATAAACTTTAGAAGTTAGTGGAGGATAGGGTGGCCTAATGTGCACAAAGAGTTGGACACGACTTAATGACTAGACAACAACAGCAGCACAGGGCCATTTTTGAAGAACTGGTAGTCCCAACAGGTGGTCTAAAGTCCCTCCCAAAATTTTTGCTCAACCTCCTGCCACTGTGGCTTAACATTGCGTGTGGTCCTGTGTGGAGATGTGTGTGGAAACCCAAGTTCACATTCCTCATCAGACACTGACCCCATACTCCGTCACCATTTGGTGGGGCTAGAAATCTAGGAGTGGGTGGAAAGTCAAGAATGAGAGAATATAGCAAAGAATATATCACCGGGAAGATATTTAACCTCTTGTATTTCTTCTGACACCATGTTTTGCCTGCCTTTTTGAGCAGTTTCCTCCCTATCTGTGCTTTCAACAGTGCGGGAAGCCACTTAACATTCCCACTTAGCCATATGGGCTGCATCTACAGCTCATTTTCACCCATGCTGACCTTCTGCTGACATCTGTACAACTGCCAGTGTCCCTTGCTGTGCAGACTTACAAGTTCTTCATTACTTCTGCAGAGCCATTTGTCTTGCAGGGCTCTAGCGTTTTTAGCATCCTGACTTTCAGCCCAACAAGGCAAATATCTGTTTAGAGTTAGATGCAAAAGCTCCCCTTGAAACACACTTTCAGTTAATTTTTAGGCCATCTTTCTTCCAAGCTTTCCGAAGTCTCCAGCCATTCAACCATTTTTAATTCACACAAATAAGGTCATTCTCACACACAGGGATCTCTATACTGGCTGCCCATATTAGAGTGGCTCATGAATTTTCAAAGGAAATGTCTACCCACAGAACAGTCTTTTGGCCACGTAAAAGATGGATTTCTCTTTAGGGAACCATCCTCCAATAACACCATGTACAAAATAATTCCACAAGAGTTTCATCTAATTCTTGTCTCTTGTGTTGTCCACTGAGGCTTTTGTTATTCAGAATACATTTTCTAGTAACCTTTTCTGCAATTTTCTTGGGATCCAAATTTCATTTTCTTAACATGAAAAATTAATTCTTTGAACTCAATAAAATATGATTATATTAGGAAGAACATTTCTTCTCTTGAATCCAGCACATTAAAAACGTTGCCAAATACTCACAAGTATTGAACATGACAGCAACCATTTAAACCCATTAAAGTGTGACCTAAATATTAAAAACTTAATCAGTGCTGTTTGCAGGTTTCTAGTTACAATTACTATAGCCCTTTATATGAAAGGATCAAAGACCAAATGGGTTTGGGGATAATAATAATTTGTGACTACACATATTAGCCCCACCCTAGGGCTTAAAAGCATTTCTTCATGCTTTTTTAAGCAGAAACCTGTTAGTAAAATAACAAGATAAGAACCACATGAAAGCTTGGCAGGGCCTTTCCTTCCTCCTGCAGTTACTTTCCCAACCGACCACTTCCACCTCACCCCCTCACCAGAAAGGGTGTCACTGGGTGAAATCCAGACTAACTACAGGGAGTCCTTGCTCCAGAGTAAGAACAAGTTACTTTGGATTGCAATATGAATTTCCCATAGGTTTTTACTAGGTGGTGCAGTAACTATGGGTGCATGTAATGTCTCAGTGCTGCAAATAAGTCTTGTTCACCTTTGAATTTATCCTTACCTATGTCTTATGGCCCCATAGCCCCCTAACCTTGAATTTGTTTACCTACCACAGGATCAAAGAGTCTTTTCTTTAGCACATTTTAATGTCATCCCTTCAGCTGTCTTATATGGTAGATATCAGAAGATACCATATAGAGACAGGATCTGTTCATGTTATATGAACTGTGTGGAGTCTATTTCGCACATTTGTTTATATTGTCCATTTTATGCTGCTCTTCGTATTCAAATTTTGGACCCATTAATAGCGAATTTAAGGGGTCTACCAGATGAGGATATAATCCGCTTCCTTTTTAGCTCCAATAGCCCTGTCATAGTCAGGGAGGTAATACGTTTTGTAAAAAGGGTAATTTCTATCAGGGGTGAAATAATGGGCCCTACTTGACCTCTATTGGCCTGGTATGAATGCTTTATGGCTAGAGTGGCAATCTAGGACTTTTGGGCAATTTTAGTTTTTATTCAATTTATGTAAGTATGGATTACTTTACATGAATAGTTTCAACTAACTATTAATGCAATTGTCGAGTATTAATATTTTATTTGTATAAGATACTGTAATGTTTCTTTGGTTGTTATGCCAATAAAGGTGACTCTAAATGTCTGGCATAATGTCTCTTACGTGCTCCTGTAGTTACTCTGGATTGTGCCCACTGTCTCCAGTATCTGATCTCCTTCAAAACTCCTTCTCCTTCTATGATAAAGTGAACTGTAGTCCATAAATGCTGTGAAGAAATGAAGTAGTTAGCCTTTAAAGAAGTGATTTTCAAGCTTCTTTGGTCCATAACATATGTAGGAGACTGGGAACCCTATTGTCAGTTATGAACCCTCTCCCGGGACCCTATCCAACCACAACCATTGCCGTCCTCTTCCTGCCCCTGTAATTCCTCTCCAGCACTGTTTACTGTAACCAAACATTAAATCAAAAAGTGACAATGTAGCATGACACTACTAAAAGCTATTCTAGCACAATTGCTATGAACCTGAGCAGGACTGAGACACAATCTTCTACTACTTGAAGAGGAACACCAGAAGCCTCCCTCTTTACCTGGAGATGCTCTAGTCCAGTGTTTTCAATCTTTTTCATTGCCACTATCCCAGAATTGAAGCTCCATGACCCATGTTGACTAGATGACAGGAATTTCCCTGACAGAACTGGAAATGAGGCTCTGGAACCGTAAGTCCGCGTAGAAGCCTATTTGGGGCCTTTCCAGCCATTTCCTCAGATTTTAGGCCTGTTTTAGGCCATTTTAGACCTTTTAGGCCCACTAAGGCTGCTGTTAGAGGAGGAGGGAGGGAGGGAGGGAAGGGAATTGTAGTTTTCCCCCTCCTCCCCATGCTAAAGCTCCTTTCCAAGCCATCAGTGGAAGAAGTACATCTCCCAGCACGTATCACACCAGATTCCCCAAGTAGCTCCAGCTACCAGCTTGGCATCCATCAGTCTTGAAAGACTATGGTATCATGCTCAACGCTGCATGTGAAGCACGAAGGACTGGGTAGACTGATATAGAGGATAGGCTGTTACCCAAGCAGCAAATCCCCCTTCTCCATGCCACTGAAATAGTCCAATGGAGGAAGAGCCGATACAATTGGTTCCAGCTGCATCGCAGAGCTGGGCTAAGGACAGGAGCTCACTCTGTCTTGTGGGGATCTGTATCTCAATCCCCAGTTAATAGGCACAGTGTCTTAACAACTTGCACCACCCACAGCCCAAATGGCTAAGAAAATGTATACAATACCAAATGGCTATACCAAATGGCTAGACTGTGCTTAGCAGTGGTTCTCAGTTTCTGCAGAGAAAAAGGGTCTGGGAGGAGGAAACCGCTTGCTATTGCTGCAAAGGAAGGAAGGAGGGAGCTCAGCTGAGGCTGCTGGAGAAAAGAGCAGAGCAGATGAAGGAGGCAGCCTGGAAGTGGAGCTGCTGCTGCTCTGAAACTTTGCAGTGAGTTTGGCTTGAAAAGAAAGGAGGGGCAAGAATTACTTTTTTTAAAGCAGGGTTGCCAACTGACCAGAGAAACCCCAGCCTCCCCTGCTCCCATGACTTTGTAGATGGATACACCAATATATACTTTGCACAAAAAAATCATGTAATTCACAACAAAGGCTTGAGTTGTTCAGGTTTGGGGCCTTTCATCCTGCTATTGTCAAAGCAGAGAAGCAGGGCTTCTCTGTAAAGTTGGCAACTTTCTCAGGGCTCGGATGGTGGTGATAACTCCTGGTTTCTTAAGTTTTAAGACTCCAAGTCCAGTTGTGTCCACTCAAAAGTATTATCGTCTGTGGAGCTTATATTGTGTAATTGGGCAAAGGAAAGCAAGCCAAAAGACCAAGCTTATGCCTGGCTGCCTGAGAAAGGTTGGCTGCTTGGATCACTAAAACATGTGCCTTTTTGGTTGGTGTTTGGTCTAATATAATGAGATTTGTGCAAAAATTAAGTACAAGGATACAATACAAGTGTCTTTAGCTTTATTTTAATATCCTACATTTATCTTACATTTTTGGGGGTATCCTACATTTTTAACTGGGTACAAATTTTGGCTTGGAGGACAGGAATTTTGGGGAACTTGGGGGGGGGTTGGGTTCGGCATCTGGTCACCCTGCATGACCCCATGGGGGTCATGACACCTGACACCTGACACCAAGACTGAAAAATTGCTTTAAAGCATGACAGAAAAGCTGTGTTGTTGATCCAACAGATGAACTTGCTTAACCCCCACTGTTAAGTCCTTCAGAAGCAATCAGCTTGTGATAAGATAAAACGTACTGTCACCTTGATCTCTACCTCTGCTCCATGCAGTTTCCTTCTCCTCCATGCAGGGAAAGTGCAAAAACTCCTTAAAAAAAAGCAGGCCTCCATCAGTCTTGAAAGACTATGGTATCGTGCTTGGTGCTGTATACGCTACATGAGAAGCACGAAAGCCTGGGTTAGATTGTTATGGAGAATAGGCTGTTACCCAAGCAGCAAATCCCCCCTCTCCATGCCACTGAATTAGTCCAATGGAAAGGCAGAGCTGATATGATTGGATCCAGCTGGTGTCTCAAGAGCTGGGCTAAGTCAGGAGCTCACCCTGTCTTGTGGGGCTGACCCAGGTCATGAACCCTCGCCTGCTGGTTAACAGGCACTGTGTCTTAACCACTTGCGCCACCCATAGCCCCAAAAATAGCCCTTATATGTATGGTTTACTGCACCTTTCCAATACCCAGTGCCAGTTATATGCTCTAATAATTATTACTTTTATTGTCACTATACACAAACATACAATGACATTGAGGTGCACTTTTTAGGATACAGACTCAACCAATCACTGGAGTTCTGAGCTGCTGCATGTACATGCGCCACCACACATGATCCTCACAACAACCCTGTGAGGCAGATAGTTGTTCTATGGGCAGCTCCTAGAACTCTTTTCTTTTCAGGTGGAATCCTTCACAGCGTGGTCATCACATTTGGTATCAGGAAATGCCTTCCAACCTTCCAGCAGGAGTTTGTTCAGGTTGGACAAGCTGTAAAATGGTGACACCTTCTAGCTCTGATGACTTATGACAGCTAAATCAGTTGCAGTCTCCCATGCAGAAGCTGTCCAGGTCAATCCCTGCTTAGCTATCTTCAGCAGCCCTGCACTGAACTACCAGAGCATGCCTGCTGCTCATATCACTGGCACTGAAGAGCTCAGGACAGAACTCTTAGGCTGCAATCTTAAACTCCATTAAGGCTGGCCTAAACCCTAGCATAATTCATGTGCTGACATGGGTTGTCACAAAAGTGTTGTGAGACACTTCTGTGCCAATCTTGGGGGAAGGTTAGGCCAGTGCACTTTCTTTTTTCCTGGGGGAAGTTTAGACATGTGCTTGCCTCTCTACATCACCACAGAAATGGTGATGTAGGGAGGCAAGTTAGGCCCAGCTTAAGTTAGGATTGCACCCTTGTTTTCCTTCCATTTCCACCATTCCTTCTAAAGGGGAAGAAATTTGGATTTGAATTTCCAACCATTTTCAATGCTAACACCCATCATCTTCTAAAACTCTGCTAATCAGCTATTTCCAGACTGGTAATGTTCATATCCCAATTTTCCCTAACAATCTCTTGTATCCATCACTGTTAAGCAACATCAGAAGCCAGCCATCACTCTCTTTCCAGCTGAGAATCATTCTATTTCTTACCTAGCGGGGGAAAAAAATCAATAGTTTCCTATCGTCTTTTCCTTCAGGCCACTTTAGCAACCTTGAAAAATATGCAAACAAACAAGTGGGAATTCTTTTGTCTTTGATGAAGTCTAAAAGTTATTGTTCCTACTTGGATAGGTGTCAAATAATCCAGGGGTCTCCAAACACAGGACCGGGAGCCAGATGCAGCCCACAGCAAGACTCTAGTCTATCTGGCCTGTGATCAGCCTCTGGACCCCTGCAAGTTTCTGGCCCACTTAACAGAACCAGAGCTGCGATGTGATTAGGTGTGGAGGACGTTGTGAGAGCAAAAGATAATAACTTTCGAGTTCTCCCCCAAACCAGAGGTAACTTATTTATTCTTTGAAGGCCTTAGAAAGTACTTGGTAACTTAGGGAATGGGGGTCCATAGAGTAAGGGCTTTATTTCTGTGGTGTGTGTTGGTACTTGGAGAAATCCTGGAAATTTTAGCTCATTCGTTATCCAATTTATTCATTCACCCGCGTTTTCTCTATAACATATTAATTTAAATTTTATATTTAAATTTTCTGGCTCTTGACACTGCACCATGCATGCGATCCAGCATTTGATCTCTGCAAAGTTTAGAGAACTTCAGGAACACATTGTGCCACTGAAATGATTGTCAGTCTGGTTCAGTGTGTATATATTCTGCTTTAGTATGGAAAGCTGGTTGAATGGAGTGCAAAATGTGGTTAAAATGCCACTCTGAGAGCTCATGATTGACAGTACAGAGTACAAATGTAATAGATATCTACATGGAAGGCCTATTTCTGCATTCATTCAATCAAATAAAATAATAGGAATGGATACTGTGAAATTTATTTATTATGGTATTTGTGGAATAACTGGTCTAACCTGGGTCTGCGCTTAAATTCTTAATTTTGCCATGAAAAGTATCGTTTCTGGTGGTTTTAAAGGCACGAAACCCAATACCCACCTGAGTAAACACTATTTTGGTGCTTACTTGCATATTTTCCCCTCTAACTAGCATTTTTCTGGGTAAACAAAGTATTTGCAACAAACTGCAACCCTCATTTTTCTCTTCCCGCAAATATGCCTCTATTCTGTCCACTCAGCTATACAAAATTCCACACCTGTAGGTCACTGCTACTTTTCCATCAACTCGATAGCAGAACTGAAGACATCAATTCTTTCTCCCAATTGGAAAAGAAGCTAAGGTATAGGTTTCTTTTAAATTACGGCAAATAAATACTTCTTGTTTATAAAAATAGAAGCCTAATCCTGAGTTGCCCAACATTCAGTGGAGCAACAAAACTGCTTGCTGCTGCACTCTATGAATGCTGGGCAGCCACCAGCATCATTTTGGGACATTGGTCCCCTTTCCCTGGATAAAGGTACAGGCCCTGCAATGGACTGCCCAACTCTGTGCTGCTTCTGATCCTGTTGAAGAGAGCTCTAGCCTAACCCCATCTCAGTCCCAAGCTGTCCACAGACCTGCCTGCCACCCACCTCCTTCCTATCCAGGAATATCTCTGATCCACTCTGCCCCCCCCCCACCCAAGATTCCTACACTGGTCCAACATGTCTGGCATGAACAGAGCAATGGGACTGAGATGGCACAACTCTTGAGGTGGCACAACAATTTTGCACCAGCCTAAGAGTGGCTATGGATTGCACTCTCAGTACAGCAGAGCTTACTGAGCAGAGCTTACCACTTAGTCAAGTGGCACAGACTAACCCTACAATCCAGAGTAACTACGGGAGCACGTAAGAGACTTTATGTGCACCCGTAGTTACTGCACCACCTAGTGAAAACCTATGGGAAATTCACATTGCAATCCAGAGCAAATTGTTCTTACACTGGAGCAAGGACTCCCCGTAGTTACTCTGGATTGCGCCCTAAGTTTAATTTCTTTTGGATTTTACTATTCCAGAGCAACTGGAAGCTGCCAGACTTCTTGTCCTGGCACAGAAGGGGATGCAAACTCATTGCCATTTCTTTCTCTCTTGTTGATGGTTGAGTCCTGGATAGAATGGGCAAAAATGAATGTCTGTTTTTTTTTTCCCTTTTGTTTCAAAACATTGGTTGCTCAAGTGGAACAGCAGATTTGCCTAAGGAAAATATAAGGTGCAGGGGAATATAAAATAAGAAGCAATTGTTCCCAAATATGGAGGAATTGTTCCTCCACAAGTCAGTGTTCCCAAATACGTGACCTACCATGAGTAAACAGTTCAAGTACTTCCAAGAAGACGAAGAAACAGCATATGAGGCACTAGCCCAATATGAAATTTACCCATAAAATTTACCCATAATGAAAGTTGTCATCATGCTATCACTTTTCCAAACCTTTCTTACAGAGTATGACAGAGATTGTGTTCAGACAGTGTTTGTTTAACGGACCGGACAAGTGGAATCACTGACTCCTGATGTCAGTTGGATGGACTGATATACAAAGGAAATTTGTATTGAATGTTATCTTTCCAACACCTGAACCAATACTTCTGAAAGCAATTGCCCCCCAATCTTCTTGTCATTCCAATGAATGCATAGCCAATTTACTAAGCGGAGAGATGTAAAGTGCAGGTCCCACCAGGTTACAAGTCTTGGGAAAGTAACTTGAGAGCTGCAAGCTAAATATTAAAGGCAAAATAACCCCATTAATAGTATTTGGCCATGTTGCCCATGGGTTAAATCTTCTGGCAGAGAGTATTGCAAATGTGAACACAATGAAGACAATGTGCAAAAGGTCTCCAGTGAGTTTTGTTGCTGATCAGACGGAAGAAATTATAGAGAGAAGTTGGGGAAGGAAATTAGATGGGGCTTGGTCATAGAAGATGGGGCTTGGTTACAAAGTATTTACATCAGTGGTGTAGCCATCAGTGTTGAGATGGATGATTTCATGAAAATAGCACTCCCAGCTGTGTCATCATAGACAAGCCTCAGCAAGACTGTATAACAACTTAAAAATTTTCCTTAGAAAGTTCTCATCTCCGGCTACTTATTCATATTTTGTAAGTTACAGTATATCATTTAAGACATACAATCTTATTGCTGCAACCCTCAGCAATTTTCCAATTTGTGGACTACAATCCACAAAAGATTGCACTGAAGTAACTTACAGCATAATCTAGAGTAAATACGGGACCACTTACATCGACATAAGAGATATTTACATCAACGTAGTTATGGCGCCACCTATGGGAAACCTATGGGAAATGCATAGAGCAATCTAGAGTAAATTTTTCTTACGTCAACATAAGTTACTCTGGATTGTGCTGTTAGTCTTTAGGATATTACAAGTTCTTTATTGTTTAAGATAGAAATCCTAGGATCCAGTGTTTGAGCAGAGCCGTGAGTACTCCAGAGCCCATGTAAACCAGATGGATAGACCTGGGCTCCTGGTTGAGACTTCTGGGGCCAAAGTTTCCTGGGCAATAGACCTGGGCTCCTTTTCTGACTGCCACCTTTTCCAAGTAGGCTTTCAGCTGTGCTTGAGCTCAGCTGTGATTGCTCTTGCTGCTGACATGCTACCCAGTGGGCAAATCGTTGGCACCCAACTTCATTCCCCACCCTGGTGGACACTTTGACAGTTAGAGGGTACATGTACACATGCTCGACCCCATCAGATCCACCCCTGAATCCTACACACTTTGCTGGAAAGACACCTCCACTGAGGATGGTGGAATGTACTTGCACTGGATTGTACTACTATTACACCCCTATTTAAATGGGTGCTATTGTTGTATTTCATGTCTGAATTTGTAAAGAAAAATTCTTGTAAGGTCCATGTACCCTAGCTTTAAATAGAACATCTATCCTGAACTCAAACTTTTTTTAAAAATTCTGCTTCACAGCAATCTTACATTTTTTTGCTGGAGAAATAAAATCACCAGCAAATTATTTTCAACTCTGTCCATGTAAACACAAATATAATTACATCACAGGAAGAGCTCTTGGAATTCAATCTATTTGTAAATTGTATTTTTCAAAAAGGGGGGAAAATGCTTGTAAGGCATGGGTAATTAGTGTGGAAATTGCCTGCAATTATAATGCCTAAAAATCCCCTCTCTGAATCAAACCTCAGCCCTTTGACTGCGTTTGGAAATGACAGTTTTAAATTTTTTTTAGTCTTCCAGTCTCTGGTAAAGTTGACCCCAATCAGTTTCAAACTAGCTTGACTTTCTTCTGCTTCCTTTTAAAAACTTTGCCTTAATACTAAGCAAATAAGTTGGAAATGTGCTTATTTTTGCAATTCCACAAGGATTGAATCTGCAGTGCCTGCATGGCGCACGTCTGGCCCCATTAAAAGAAAGAATGGCAAAATCCTGCCTGGCTGGGTGTTTCTCAAGGCGCATGCGAGAGCCCCTTGTCCATGCATGGCAACCATTCTCTTTACATTTCTGGCGTGCTGAACCAACAGAGATAAAAATAGCACCGAGCAGCAGATTCTCTCGCAAATCTCTCCTGTTTATGGCACCCATGAAATATAGATGGCATGACAGTTATGATTAAAATAATTCAGAGATGGATAGCTTCATTCTGGGAATCAGTCGTGAAGAGGTTTGGAGGGTCCCTTTTGTGAAGTGTTATTTAGAGAAGGCATTTCAGAAGCACATCTCACAACAATCTGTATTGGTTAATTTAACACTGAGTGGATGTACACTCAGACAACAACAGCAGTTAATTAATACCACTCAAAGCAATTACGGATTTCAACAACAACTGCCACCTAGTCAAGTGGATTCAGTGGAGACAACCTGTCTGAACATCTTCCTCATTTAAAGGGAAGCTAGTAGGCCAGCGCTTTACAGCAAAAACCTATGCACATCTACTCACTAGTAAGACCCATTTTACTCAGTGAGGCCGTCTCCTAGGACAGTGTGCATAGGATTGCAGTCTTTGGATTGAAATCCTAACCAGTTTAGACCAGCACAACCAGTGGTGGGCTCCAGCAGGTTCGCACCTACTCTATAGAACCGGTTCTTAACAAGAGATAGGACATATAAAGTTTAAAAATAGCCATTTAGAAGTGGCTGCCAGATGGGCAGAGAACCGGTTCTTAATTTCTTTGAAGCCCATCACTGAGCACAACTCACCCATTGTCATGGTGGTGTGGGGAGGCTGGCACATGTCTTTGCACTGGCCGATCTCCCTCAGGATATTTGAACAGAAACAATGACAACAAACTGTACAGGCAAAAGAAAACCTGAACATAGGACAGATGTCCACAAGCACTGACCCATAACCACGAAAAGTAACAGAGGACTTGTACGCCTAAATATCTATAGGAATAACACTTTCTATTATTCCTGTAAGGGCTGTGGGTGGCGCAAGCGGTTAAGACGCTGTGCCTGTTAACCAGCAGGCCAGGGTTCGAGACCCGGATCGGCCCCACAAGACAGGGTGAGCCCAGCTCTGCAACGCCAGCTGGATTATTGGCTCTGCCTTTCCATTAGACTAATTCAGTGGCGTGGAGAGGGGGGATTTGCGGCTTGGGTAACAGCATATCCTCCATAACAATCTAACCCAGGCTTTTGTGCTTTGCATGCAGCATGTGCAGCACTGAGCACAATACCATTGTCTTTCAAGACTGACGGAGGCCTGCTTTTTTTATTCCTGTAAATCCTTTATTACTGTAAATCTGCCCCAAAGGCTTTTGACAAACAGAGAAAATGAACTCGCAGCACAATCCTATGCATGTCTGTTTGGAATTATCCCCAAATATATTAAATGGGGCTTACTCCAGATAAGCATGGATGAGATATCTGTTTTAGGAACCAATCCTATCCAACATTTCAGGCTGATACAACTGTGCCAATGGAGCATGTGCTTCATCTTGCGGTGGGGAAGGCAGTCACTGGGACCTCCTCAAAGTCAAGTTTCATCTCTTTCCTTGGGGCTGCATTGCACTGAAAAGTTGGTGAGGTTTGGGTCCTTTTTCTATTAACTCAAGAAATGAAACTGATGAGATCGTTCAGTGCCAGTTTTGAAGGAATGGCAAGTTTGGAAAGATGCTGAGATGTCAACGCACACAGAAAACACTTGGCTAAGAGAAGTGAAAACGGAAACTTTTTTCTCATCATTGGGCCTCCTTTTTTTGTTTGACTTTATGAAACAAAAGTATAAGCTGGGGAAATATAGGCTGGTAGGATAGAATTAAGCACCCCTTCTCCTCACCCCTTCTCTGTAGCCAATTGCTTCCTCCCAAAAATCTTACATAATGGAGAGGGAGCCACCATAATATGGAGATTTCTATGAAGCTTAACTTACCCTACAATCCAGAGTAACAAGTAAGAGGCACTTGCTCTGGATTGCTCTATGCATTTCCCATAGGTTTCCCATAGGTGGCACCGTAACTACGTCAGTGTAAAAGGTCCCATAGTTACTCTGGATTGTAGCTATAAAGCTTTACCTGCATGACTATAAAGTACATGCATAATATTTTTACTTTCCTATCCTGTACTTCCTCCAAGAAGCTTTCAATGGCATACATGGGCTTATCATTCTTTATTCACAACAGTCTTGTGAGGTTGGCCAGCTTGGGTGACAGCAGCATGCCCAAAGGACAGTGAACTGAACACGATTTCAAACATAAACCTTCTTGTTTAAGTCCAGCGTGGCATATTCACTGAACTAAACTGGCTTTCTTTCAAAGGTGTACGTGACCAAAGATGCATGTAACACAATTTCTCAAGTGTGCTTCCTAAAACCAATCCATACAAAATATTTTTCAAGACATGTTAAGTTGCATTTTCTGAACAAAGAAAACACTTTTCTGTAAACTGGGCTTTTTGTTGGACTGTGGCACCCAAGGTAACAATTTTAAGCAACTACAGAAATCCACAATCTATGCCTAACATTGCATGTTCATTTTATAGAACATGACATTTCAATGAAAACGTTTTGTTTTCCTTCAGAAAAAAGTGTCTTTTTCTTGGAAAGGAAAATAGCCAATGTGATACTGTTAGACAACCAGAGAGCCTGCTATTTACATACATTTGCACGTTGTTTAGAAAGTGAAGGCAACATGGTGAATTTTCCACTTTTGTTATTTTTTTGTGAAGACAAAAATCATGTACCACACATACGGCACAAATGCAATGACATGCAACATCTAAAAGCAGATTTTTTTTCCTTCAGAAGTAATGGCTTAAGGCTGCAATCCTAAATCCTTTCTCTTCCTGGGAGAAAGACCCGCTAAACACAATGGGGTATATTTTTGAGTAGACATGTTTAGGATTGTGCTCTAAGTCATATGTACGTTCATTCATATGTAACTGAATAATTTGGCAACTATTAAAGTAGAAGTAATTAATTATGATTCTTTGACTGGGCAGCAGATGCTAGAGAATCACAGTACAATGCAAACTTGCACTGGAACAAGGTGACCGGCATACCTTCGCTGTACCCAGTGCAGACTTTGTGCTGGCCGCCATGCTACGATGGGGAAGGTGAGGCTCATCCCCTTCCCCATGGTAGGGCAATAGCAGTCTCTAGACTTAGGCCACCTCTAGAGATGGTGTAAGACTCTGGCTGTTTCCAGCTGCCCAGAACGTGAGGTGAGCCACATGAATCCATGTTGCTGCATAACTGTTGATCCAAATCCTGCATCGTGCTCTCCCTTCCACCTGCCCTAGAATGCTGGTTGAGAAACACTGGTTGAAACACACTGTATTTACAGCAGATGTCCATAGAGTCTCTGCTTAAAGATCCCCGGTGAGGGAGAACCAACCACTTTTCTTATTCTACCACCTGTTCCATTACTGAACAACCCTTACCATAATTTCTTCCTGATGCTGAACCAGAATCTTCTCTGTCTGTGCACTGATCAAAGAACACACTGGACAACAGTATACAGAGAAGATGGGCCACTTTCCTTATCCAAGGAGGAAAGGTGGGATAAAAATTGAATAAATAAAATACAGGCTGAAATCCAGCTGCTGCATAAAGCAAGCACCAGTGGAGAAGAGGCTGATCATGGCAGGCCCCTGGGACAAGCCTGAGCCACCAGGTTGTACGTACACGGACTCTGGGCCTGACCCTTATTATTGGGGCCCATCCCATCATGGTTGGCCCCACATAGGGTCCAGATGCAGCCAGATCAGTGGACCCCACCTCAGACCTTACAACCACTGAGGCAGGCATCATGGTCTTGGCAAGAGCCTGACCCCTACCAGCCCCTCACACTGTCAAGTCACTAGGTTGGTCAATAGGTTAGCCCTGCCATAACTGCCCTAAGTGCGCACTAAATACCCAGATCACACCTTCTACCCCACTTCCATCTGCCTATAAAGTAACCAGTGCTTACAGTCTGGAGTAGGCTAAAAAACTCCCCCACGGCCCCCACAGCCAATCATAACAGCCAAAAACTGCTACTCGGTCCCAAAAGGCAACCAGTGAAAGCCCAGACGGTTTAGAGAGTGGGTAGGGTGGGTATCAGTAACTGTCCCACATGCAAAAGAGTGCAAGGCCTTCAGTACTCAGCAGGCTCCGCTCCACGGGGACTTGCCATACCCCCTCCCATGGAAGATGTAATGTGTGCTCTCTCTACGCAGACAAATACAGTCCTGGATTCTTGAAGTTTCTGCCCATTTGATCTAGTTCAGTTGACACTTGGAAACAAATTTGTTCTTTCTTCCATATGAAAGGCCTTTAAATATTTGAAGAGCTCTAGCCTTTTCTTCTCCAGATTCACCACACCAAGTTCTCTGAACTTTGCTTTGTAGGACTTGTTCGCCAATCTTCTGATCATCTTCATCACTCTTCTCTGAACTTGCTGCACCTATCCTAAAGGGTTGTGGGAAGAACAGCTTCATTCTCCTTTTTCATTTCATGCTTGCTCTGGGGAATAAATGGTGTAAGTGGAATGACAGGCAAGGTCTCATGAAGTATTTAAACTTTTGTTTTTCTCTGCCTTTTTTGGAGGGGGCAAGTTAGTGTAATAGAATCCGCACAAGTCAATCACACATGATATGGGTCATCCATACTCAGTGAGTGGAGTATCTATATAGTACATCTCGGTCCACAAGTTGTCTTAACTGTTTATTTCAGTTTCTAAAACTTGCTAAAATAATTTTTTATTCAAAAGATTCATTTTTGTCCTGTGCTGGACTACTTAAAACTGCAGCAATCTCTTTTTTCTCGATGTCACATCCTTGTTGGTTGCGAATGACGTCCCCTAAAACATAATTGTTACATATCTTTTTAGCATCTATCCACTTCTGAACTTTTACTCTAGAAAAACATCATTTTTACAGTGCTGGAACTTAAAATCCAGGCCTTTGTTCCAGTTGTACAATCCATTATCTGAGCTTCATTCTTTTCCATCAACACACACAGGGAGAAAGAAGGCGCTCCCTGAAATGGTTTCAAGACATTCATCTTCAGATACACTTTTTTGTAACTAGTTATAAAAAGAGTTCAATTAACGTCTGTCACAAGCCTGTATTTAACCTAATGGGCTTTCACTTAAAAGCTACTCTAATTTCAATTTCCATTTGGGAAATTAATTGAGCTGTGTTGTTTTATGTACATCTTGCCCAGCAGGAGTTATTTCTCATCTGAAAACTTGAGCCTCCTTAACATATGGAATGTTATTTGATAGAAAAACAAATATGAAGAATTCACAGTTCTTGTTTTAAATTGCTTTGTATGTTCATGTTGTTTCTAAATGAGAAATGAGGAGGAATATAGTTCTACTATTATGCATTTGTGGACGTATTATTGATGAATCTATTTTCCTTTACAACTATATGGGGGCAAAGTGATGTAAAGCATACATACATAGAAAAGGCCATAATAACATGCAGCCCAAGAAAATAGGATAAAAGCAATATGGTCTCCCAAACCTCACATGTATATATTCTAAGTATTATATATATATTCTAAGAACAGGCATCTCAGTCCTCAGCATTTTACTTGGAAGAAAATGCTAATCAATCACACAATGAAAATCAACCTCATGGGAAACATCTTGACAGTTTCAAAGATATCATGTACATTAATTGGGCCAAAGTGGGGACACAAACACAGTGACTTGGAAGAAAGTATGTCGTTGGAATGGTAGTTCACTTACTAGATTGTGCAATGGATGATTAACAGAGCTAATTGGGAGCAAATGGAGGGTTAGACGTTTCAGCAGCATGGATGTACATACCACATGTACAGTTCTGAACTGAAAATATCATCCAAACTAGCCAATAGGCAAACACAGGACCAGAGATAGTTCTGACTGCTTTGCTTTCTATAGCACCAATCCTTATTTTGTGAGGTAACCCTGTGACTCACCATTGGTTTTAGAAGAACTATCAGGAACTCCAGGGCATGAAGCACAAAGCTTGTGCATGCTGAAGACTGTGTATATTCAGGTATCAGTGTCCTCTTAGGAGCAGAGTTGTGCACAGTCCATGCAATTAGTATGCAGTATGGTTGATGGATTGGCCAAATCCTGTCTGAAAATCTTCAGGATCAGATTTGGACAAGGCTACCTTCATCCCTAGGTTGGGATTAAAAATATGTTATTTCCAAGTGAGTCATTCACATATCAACACATTTGAGCAATCACTCATGAAACAACCATGGAGGAGGAGATCCTTATAATCAAACCAATGTTATAGTATGCTACATTATAGCCTTGAACTGCGGCCAAAGACACAATCAAACACAGAAAATGATGCTTATGTACAAAATCCAACCCACAAAATCAAGCCTCTCATCTTCTTGATAACAGTATAAAATAGGCATCTTTTTAAATAGTAAGGAGTTTTTGTAAGTAATGAAATCATTACCTATTTGTGGTAGCCTTTCATCTTTTCCATTTTGTAATAAACATCAGTAGCTTCCTTTTACTTTAGATCAGATGTCTCCAAACCCCAGCTTGGGAACCGGATGCAGCCTTCAGCAAGTCTCCTTCTGGCCTGTGGCCAGCCTCCGGATCCCCTATAAGCTTCTCGCCCACTTGATGGAATATAACCAGAGATCTGGAGGGTGTTCTTAGGGTTCAAAAAATAACTTCTTAGTTTTCCCCAAAACCAGAAGTAACTTCTTGTGTTCTCTGAAGGCCTTAGAAGGTGCTTTAGACATTGGGAAATGGGAATACATTTGAGCATGTGCTTTATTTCTGTGATATGTGTTTTTAGAGAAATCCTGGAAATTTTAGCCCATTCACTATCCAATTTATTGAGATCATGGAACAGTTTCCTTAGAACTATGGTTCCTCCTAACTGTTGATTGCCACAGACTGCCATGGACCTACGGAAAGAGAGTGGGGAGATGCCAAGTGAATGGGCCGTCTGGACTGCTTTGCCCACCCGGAACCCCCACCAGCTTAACTAAGTTGTTGAGCCTTAGTAACAGGACTCCTATGGCCTCCCTACCAGCACTCCAGCAGAACATGGCTTCAGACACCAATGGAGATCTTTATTTGCCAAATTGATTAGCTTGTTAGGATTGAGATCTCCATCTCCATTATTATCAGTGATGTTTAGATGGGCATAGGTGTGCACTAGATGGTGATCACAAGGTATTAAATAGCTCTGAGGCTACCAGCCATACTAATTAGACAACCAAAGAATTTCACAAAAGAGTCGCCAGCTTGAAATGCCAGAACTCCAGAATCTTTTGCTTTTAAACTAAAACATACACATGGGGAATAGCCTCATTTGACACTATAGAAAGGGTTAAATTAAGACTGACTACCATTCTCCAGATGGAATAAGTAATGGGATATTGGAATGTAAAAAGCAGAGGTACAACCAGAACATGATAGATATCTACTTTCCATAAGCAAATATGAAGGTATTCCCAGCAGTACACATTTGCCTTTAAAACAATGAGCTTTAGGCTTATTCTGGGATACAGAGAAATCAGAGTATAAAATATTTATGAATTTTTGCTATTGGGGTCACAGAAGAACAAATGAATGTTCCATTTCAGTCCTATTCTGGAAATGTACAGTTTTGCTTGCTCTTATCATCCTCATGCATTTGTACAGTTTAATCAGTCCTGCCTATTTTTCTTATATTCCATTATCACATAGGCATTAAAATGTACAAAAGCCTTGCTAGGGATCATTTCAAATCCCAAAGATGAAAGGACACTTCCCCCCTTCTGCCAATCTCTTACTCTCCTCCCACCCCTAAATAAAAGTTTAATGGAGACAGCTCTTACTATGCATAAAATGGATCCAACCCATCTCTCCAAATCAGAATCTCAAGTGCGTACACAATTTGGCTTCTTTTGTTATCTGACAGTGATGCCCCAAAAAATCCAACCTAAGGACCGAATCCTATCCAACTTTTCAACAATGATGTAGCCAATGGAGCATACATTGCATCATAAGATAGGGAGCAGTAACGGAGGCTTCTGCAAGGTAAAGGAGCATTTGTTTCCTTACCTTGGCACTGCATTATGGTTCCATGAGTGAATACAACACTGGAAAATTGAACAGAATTGGGTCAGCACCTTCTTGTCAATTTATGAGCAAGCCATAGTAGGACTTCAAAGTTGTTTCAGGTCACACAGTTTTGTCACTAATCTTTAAAAAAATCATTTGGGGTAAAAGTATTTTAGCCTATGGAGAAAAAAACAATAGACAACTTTATTTTAGTCAGATCCATGGAAGCTTAATCATTCTTAGTGTATACCTAGCAAGTGAATACAACAGACACATTTTGAAAAATAGGTATATTCTATGTAATAGCATAGCTAGAGGGTGATACAGTTTGTAGGTGTCACAACACCGTTTAAGTGGCCCTTCCAAAAGTGTACCAAAGGCTTTTGGCAGCTACTCAGTGGCACGACATCATAACCCACAAGCTTCATGACATCATTAGGGTGCTTTTAGCAGGCCTCCATCAGTCTTGAAAGGCTATGGTATCGTGCTCGGCACTGCATATGCTGCATGCGAAGCACGAAAGCCTGGGTTAGATTGTTATGGAGGATATGCTGTTACCCAAGCAGCAAATCCCCCCTCTCCACGCCACTGAATTAGTCCAATGGAAAGGCAGAGCCAATTGGATCCAGCTGGCATCGCAGAGGTGGGCTAAGGACAGGAGCTCACCCTGCCTTGTGGGGCCGACCCGGGTCTCGAACCCTGGCCTGCTGGTTAACAGGCACAATGTCTTAGCCACTTGCGCCACCCACAGCCCACCATTAGGGTGCATGCACTCCAATTTCTTCATCAGTGGGGAAACAGTTGGAGCACAACCATTCGCTCCACAACCATTTGCTCACTCAACTGGCTGCTAAGTTGGCACATGTTTCTCCAACTTATTCCACGCTTGGGAATAAGCGTTTTTTCCCGTTGGAAAACAATTGAAGTATGAGCATTCATTCCTCATTGGTGCAGTTGGCTGAGCGCATGCTGTTCAACTGCTTCTCAAGAGGGGAGGCAATTGGAACACATACTCTTGTGCCCACCCTTCAGTTTGCAGCTATGGCAGGAGCTAAATTTTGCCATATGCATACTACACCTCTAGGTTCCTCCCATTTGCTATGGGAGGAATTTCTGGCAAGAAGAGCAAAGAGGTGGCATCTGCTTTGTTCTCCCCACCAAGAATGGCTCTAATGTCAAGGGGATGGGGCAGCTTACATGGTCCGTTAAAATGCCCTGGAAAGCTTAGTGCTGTGCTTCCCTGTAGCTGTTCAACAGGATCCTACAGACCTTCAAATCAGGGCACAGTGATGGCTACACATGAATACGCCCTTTGGAACCTAACCACATATTATAGTAGTGTTTTTTTGGCAAACCTGACACAACATGCTGTTTGGAGGTTTGAAATGAAGTGCTCTGGAGTCTAGTTACTCAAACTAAAATGATTAATGTCATATATAGAAGATGCAAATAAATGCAGAACATAATATTTGTGGCAAATTAGTTTCAACATTTAATGTCAGTGCTAATTGCTTTTTAATGTGTGCAATAATAATGTTGCAATGTTTTCTTTCTTTATTCTGAAAAAATGATTTTATTTTTTGAGAACAGAAAAAGAATCTCTTCACCATAGTACGTTACTGTTTCTTTCCTTAGAAAATGTACACAAAACTTCAAAATTGAAACAAATTTTGTAGTCTCCATTTTTTGGAAAACTGCTCAAAATATGCAACAATAAAGAATTTTTAAAATTCTTATTTAAGAGTTTGTCAAATTATTATATGATATCAATATTTCTGTTAATGCTGAATCCCAAATTTGGATAAAAATTGTTGCTGGTATAGTGGTGCCTCACATTTCCGGAATAATGCTTGTTATGTAAAACTCTCTTTATGTGGATTTTTTCCATATGAAATAATGGAAATGCAGACGATTGGTTCCAGAACCCCAAAAAATATTCATATGAAAATATTAACACAATTTGGCTGTGGGTGGCGCAAGTGGCTAAGACACTGTGCCTGTTAACTAGCAGGCCAGGGTTCGAGACCCGGGTCGGCCCCACAAGACAGGATGAGCTCCTGTCCTTAGCCCAGCTCTGCGATGCCAGCTGGATCCAATTGTATTGGCTCTGCCTTTCCATTGGACTAATTCAGTGGTGTGGAGAGGGGGGATTTGCTGCTTGGGTAACAGCCAATTCTCCATAACCCAATCTAACCCAGGCTTTCGTGCTTCGCATGCAGTGTATGCAGCGCCAAGCATGACACCATAGTCTTTCAAGACTGAAGGAGGCCAGGGCTTACTTCTGGGTAGACATGGTTAGGAGGCTGCAATCCAAGACACTTTCAAAGTATCTCCCCACTTTCTCCTTCTCTTCATCCTGAGCCTCTCTCTCCCCCTGCTCCCTTCTGGCTAGCCCCAAGCTGCTTCCCTCTTCTCCACTGCTGTTCTTTCCCTCTGCCCAGTGGACGCCCAGCCACAGAAGGAACAGCATGGAAGTGTTGCTTTCTCTATGGGCTGGTGCACTAGGCAGCCCTGACACTTTTTAAAAGGGCTGCCGGCCAGCGCGTCTGCCCCAACTGCCAACAAGTGTGCTTGTTAAGTGAAGCAACACTTGTTATGTGAGGCAGAATCTTAGAGAAATTTTTGCTTGTTATGTGGATCACTTGTTAAGTGAGGCACTTGTAAAGCGAGGTGCCACTGTACCTCACATTTTTCCAAAGTTGATCAACACAGAACTTCATACCTGTTAAATGTATTGTCCATGAGTTTTGCTTTGAAGAATAAATCATATACTGGTAAATAAAGCTTTCAGAGCATCCAACAAAAATGTTATTCCTAGATTTTCATCATATATATATATATATATATATATATATATATATATATATATATATATATATATATATATATATATATATATATATATATATATATATATATATGAATGATAAATATTCTTCTAGCTTTCCTGACACCAGCAAAGATATTCTCTATAAAGTGGAATCCCAGCTCTCAGTTGATAGTGTGTGCATGTGTGTGTGTGTGAGAGAGAGAGAGAGAGAGAGAGAGTGTGAGAGAGAAGGAGTACATGTGGGTGGGGGGAAGAGATGGAGAGTGTGAGGCAGCCAGGGAACAGAAGATCACAGAGTCTGCCTGTGATGTGCCATTTGCAATGGAGTACAGGCAGAGGGGAGAACCCAGTGAGCTTATAGGGTAAGCAAACAGTGCCCCACATGCATACACACACACGCCTGCCTGCCTTTCAGCCTGCCTCAAAACTATGATTAGGGAACAGCTCAGCCAGTCGCATTAACTCAGATCCATGGATAAATAAAACACTATAATTAGGCTCCACCTGTATAAAGAACATAAGAAGAGCTGTCCTGGATTCGCCCAAGTGCCCATCTAATCCAGCTTCTTACATCTCAGAGGGATCCACCAGATGCCTCAGGGAGCATTCATTACAACCACCAGATGCCTCAGGGAGCATTCATTATATCACATAAGTCTAATTATTAGACCATCAATCATTCCCTATTCCATTAATGAGATTTGAGTTATAATCTAAACAAGTTATTCAAACATTATCCTCAGAATTCAGATTCCAATGATTAATAAATCAAACCCACTTCTTAACTGAAAAAAACGAACTGCTTGTTTACTGAATCCTTATGCTTTTTCATACACCAATTAAAAAAAATACATTTCAAATTTATTTATTTGGAATGTTCATCTCTTTCCAGTAAAGTCCATTCTAGAGCTCAAGATTACAAGTCCATTCTAAATCTCAAGTTCCCCTTCTAGATCTCAACACTTATAATGCAGAAAAAAATGCATTCATGCTGCTGAATGTGCTGTTTCAGCTTCAACCTTCTGTAAACAGCAAACCATGTTTTTAAACCAGGGTATTTAAAGCATGAAGTGTAATCCACATTTAGCATCCCATTGATTTCAAATAGATATATTTAAGCATGCTTAAATATTATTGACTTTTTTAACTCTCTGAGGCTGCAATCCTAACCTCTCGTTAGGCTGGCCTAAACCCTGGCATATCTTGTATGCTGACCCGAGGATATCATGAAAGTGCCATAAGACACTTCTGTGCCACTCCTGGGGGAGGATTAGGCTAGTGAACAAAGATGCACTTGCCTCCCTATATCACCACAGGAAAGGGAAGACCAATGAGTTATGCCAGCCTAGGTTAGGATTGCTCAAGATGAATTCATGAACATTTTGTTTGTGATGTAGGGTGAATGTTGGAGAATACGGGGTAACCCTCTTATCTGGGACTGAGATTTGTGGTGGATTCAAATCCCTATTTGTTTAAAGTCAGGGGGATACTCATTGCAAACTTCTCCTTGTGTACATGGGTTTGATGGGTAAGAATTTAATATACTATTTAATATACTGCGTACTTCTTATTGTGCCCGTTCTAGACAGCTGATGTTAATGTTATATAAAAACAGTCTACATAAATCTAGGATGTCCTTGAATCATTCAGGAGCATTGTCAGTTGTGCTTCATTAACCTACCACATTAATTATGTTCCTATTTAGGAAAGCTTGTACACCTTTTATACCAGCTTTTATAACAGCTGCATGAGAAATCAGTTTATTTGTCCTTGAGGAGTTCAAAATGCATTCCAGTATGCACATTAGGAGTTCATGATGGTAAAATGTGTAAACAAGCAAGTTTATTTTCAATAAAAAAGCTATTTACATGCAGTGAAGTCTTAAATTTGTTTCACTTTCTCAACATGCTCACAAATCACCAAAAGAATGCACTTGGGCAGGGAATCTTTACCAACCACCAACAAAATGTTAAGTGTTCTTCCTTCATGATCAAATTAAAGCTGCAATTCTATATAAACTTATCTGGGAGTAAACCTCACTAGGACTTCTGAGTCAACATGGTTAGGATTGTGCCACACGTCTGCAATTCTAAGCATGCACAGTAGCTCCGTAGTAATTCTATACTCAGTACATCAATGGTAACAAATGTATTTCAACCTTGAAGTAAATGGAGCTCACTGAGATTTAGTAGATCAGTGGTTCCTATACTGTGGGTCAGGACCCATCAGTGGGTCATGACCTGACTTTTGGTGGGTTGCAAAAAGGGGGAAAATGTATGGAGTCCTATAGACACTTAAAATGGGCAACATTTGGCCCCTGGGTCAGGGTTTGAGCGTCACTGAAACAGAGTGACATTTTATTACATTGGTTTCAGTGCTGAAAAGTTTGGGAAGCACTTTACTAGATGATCCAACATTTCAGCATCACCATGAAATGTTTCCAGCCTTAGGCTTGAGAATATATATTTTATAAAAGATTCCCAAAAGAATAAAATACATCATAATACTAGCAGTAAGCAAAATTGTTATTCATATTTTAGTTCATTTCAGCCACAATTTCACCTCAGGGAATATTATTTTTTTTTAAATTCCCAGTGGTGCTTTGGGAAAATATGGTCCTCCATGGCTCTCCATGAGCTTATGTTAATCATTTGTTTGCACCCATTTTACAGTCCATTTCTTCGATTTTCAGCCCAAACCTATCCTAAACACATGCACCCCTTCGTTGATGAAACTGCATCAAAAGGATATTGCTGTATCTAGTGGGGAAGGGGCTGATTAGGTGGCTTCAGATCTCCTTGACTGTGTTGAGAATGATGAAAACTTTTTGAAAATGGTCATAATAGGTGATGAATCGTGGATCAATGGCTATGATTCCAAATCCAAGGCTCAGTCTTCGCAGTGGAAGACCCTAACCTCTCCGAGACCGAAGAAAGCACAAAAGAGTCAAAGTAATGTGAAGACACAACCATTTTCTTTGACTTCAAGGGGATTGTTCATCATGAGTATGCTCCATGAGGTCAGACAGTAAACAAGGAGTGCTACTGTGACATGTTGTGGCATTTGCGGGATGCTATTTGTTAGAAAAGGCCAGAATTGCATGCGTCTGGTGAGTGGCAATTGCATCGTGGCAAGGCACCTGCCCATTCAGCGCAGCTTGTGCAATAGTTTTTGGCCAAGCACAACATTCCCCAGGTCCGACAGCCATCATATTCCCCAGATCTCGCCCCTTGCAACTTTTTACTCTTTCCAAAAATTAAATCCCACTTGAAAGGACAAAGATTTCAGGACGTTAAGGAAATCCAAGTGAATGCGATGAGGTAGCTGCTGATTATCCCAGAAAATGAATTCTAGGAATGCATCCATCAATTGAAACAGCGCTGGATTAAGTGCGTGGCTTCCAGAGGGGAGTACTTTGAAGGAGATTAAATGCCAAATTGTTATGTGTTTTAAATGCCAATTTTCTTTTTATAGCACCAGTCCTTATACTTATTGATCACACCCCATATAAATCCAATCAATCAATCAATCAATCAGTAAAAGATCTATAAGCCCAATAAGACATTACATTATGCTTCTGATTCATGTACAATCAGAACCAAGTTGGCATTTGCTCCCCTACCCCAAAATTATTATTAGACAAAAAATAGTGGTTTACTGGGAAGAACTGCACATAGCAAAATAAAAATAAGGATGTCCACTGCAACCAATGAACGGTCAAAATAAAGTTCTCTCCTTTAACAGTTTCACTCACCACTGCCTCAGATTTCCCCATGTAGTCAAACAAAGCAGAAAATTCCTTTAAAATTTAATATCCAACTCAACCCTAGTTAGCATCTAGTCTGAGCTAACAGACTCTACAACACAAAGCTGTCCATTCACCCTAGAAGTCCCGAGTCAGAGAAATCAAATTAATTAATTAATAACTCCTGCGATTAGTACAGAAGTCCAGAAACTTTTTTTAGAATTTGCAAATCTGTATGCAAACAGTTTCACCCGTCACCACATCCTCGCGCATACTTTGACACAATTTCTAGCTTGCTGCCTACCCGAGACTAAATTATTACTTTGCTTTCCCCCACAAATTATGCACAATGCTTGCTCTTTTCAGGGCCAGTCATATGTAAAATTGATTTTTCACCATCCGTGATTGACATATGTAAAATAATCTATTCTTTTCTTTCAACTGGGTCAATGTGGTTGCATAAAAACTATGATTTATTTAAAATGTATGTACTTTGGTGTTATTGTACCGCTAAAATTGCATTGACAGTCAAATTATATGTAAACGGTGCTTCAGTCCATCATCTCTTGGTTACCGTAGATTTGCTGATGTAGCATCAAAACTCCATTTGCAATCCTATTTCCTATTTTTTAATTACCTCAGAAGATGAGCGTACAGTGATTCATTTGATATCAGCTCAGTTCTCTTCTAAAAGTCGGCAACTGCTAACGCAACAAAAAATTCATTTGCATTAGCTGCTATCTCTATTCACATGAATATAATATTAATGAAAATAATTGTTTTGCTCTTACTATATCTCTGATAATTCCAACTAAAATAATTTTCTTGTCCCTCTCCTCTCTCTATGTAATAAAATAAGATATTAAAAAAAATAATTCGTGTTAGAGGCATCACTAGAGTGTATGGCACCTGGTGTGACAGCTCATTGCATCACTTTATGGACCTCCTCCTTACCTATAGCCCACATGTAGTGACATGTTAGTGTCACCCCCTTTAACCATGTTAATTTATTTTAATATATAACCAGTGATGGGCTAGAAAAAAATTAACAACCGGTTCTATGCCCATCTGGCAGCCACTTTTAAATGGCTATTTTTAAACTTTATATGTCCTGTCTCTCATTAACAACCAGTTCTATAGAGTAGGTGCGAACCTGCTGGAGCCCACCACTGTATATAACAGTACTGATCACCCAACAAATCAGTCACCAACAAAAAAACCAGTATCCAACTTGATGACATTCACACAACTGAATAAGAGTTCTTGGGCCCAATCCTAAGAAATTTAGGCTGGCCTAACTCACCTGGCCTATCTTTATGTAATTGTGTGGGGAGACCAGCAAATGCCTGTGGTTTGGATTAACACCCCCCAGGAGTGGGACAAAAATGTCTTGCTGCACTTTGGTAACTCCCCAGGTTGGCACAGGACTTATGCCAGAGCTTAGGCCAGCTTAAGTGGAAGTTAGGATTTCAGCCCTAGTGATAGCTCTGTTTCAGGTTGAGCTGACTCATAACATACACCTTCTTGGTGTCCTGGTATGTCATAACAATACCTCATTGGCTCTCGAAACAATCTCATTGGTCAGTTCTGAGTTAAAGAACTCCATTTTTTATTACACAAGGCTAAAGTTCATTTTTTTCTGGTTATTTTGCCATAAGTTTGGATAGAATACAAATAATACATCAGTATCTGTTTCACTATATTATGTACAGAATTTCCTCTCCAATGATATATAACATGAAAGTACTATTCCTAAATACAATTTTCCAAAAGGTTTCCAAAATTATGGCCATTAGTGGTGGCTCCTAAGAGTATCACAATCTGCAATCCTCCAAGAGATGCTACTGGTTCACATGCGTTTCAAGCATGCTTCAACATATTTGTTGGATTGAGGTAAGTTGTTGTCTCAGGGAGAAGGATTTCAGGATATGGTATAGCACAGCTCCATCAGATTCATCCCTCTTGCCCAGGTTGCACCTTCACATCATACATATGGCATCTGGAGCTAAGGTTCTGGACTGGTTTAGGATAGGCCCTTTAGGAGTTGAAACAGTAGACCGTGAAAGGAGGACATTTCCAGCACCATGTCCAATCAAGATATAGCATTGTTCTAATACAGGGTGACCAGATGTCCAAACCTCAAAAGGAGGACAAGGTCCTGGATTCCTCTCAGCCTGGCCTTTCCGGCAGACAATGGCATGTTTGCCTACTCATGAGTAAAGCCGTTATATTGGGTACTTTCACATAGAGTTCAATGCATATTTTTGATTTTCAGTTTTTGGGCCATAACTTTTAATAGGAAGGAGAGATTTCAAAACTGATTTTTGCATTGGATTCGGCTCTTCAATACAAATCCAACAACACATGATACGAAGGGGTACTGCACACCATTGCAAAGTTCTAAAATGGAGCACTTTTGGAGGACACCCGGACAGAATGCTAAAAAAGAGGAAAAATCCAGCAATATATGGTCATATGATCACCCTGTTCTAATGGGAATTCTAAGAGAACAAAATGGCTGTCACCAGGAAATACCAGCTACTGAGAGAAGCATGGCTATGTTTTAAATATCCCCAAACTACTCTCTGGAATATTTAAAAATAGAGAGAACTTGGGTCTTATCTATAGCCCTTTTCTGCATTTGTTTTTATAGAATGAATTGTGTGCATGCATTCTCGGAGCTATAGGAAATCCACCACATATATGGCTGTACATGCAGGAGCTCCTTAGAGATGGTCCATTGAATCACATAGGCACATTCATTCTACAAAAATATGGGCATCTATGAAAAGGGCTTTTATGATGGATGGTTGTATAAGTCAACTGACTCCACTGAAAAGCACTGCATTTCAGCAAATGTGAATGTTTAGTCACATAATTTAATTTCCATCATGGCTGATTTATTCCCACAGATGTGTGAACCAGCCTACTAGCCCAATGGAATCATGACCATTTTTCTTTTCTTTTTTGCTTAGTTTCTAAAAAGCAAGGGGCCTTTAGGAAGAAAGACGAGATAGAAATTGAATGAACGAACGAACAAACACTGTTTACTATGCCAATAAAGGTTTTTGAAATTGAATTGGTACAGACACTCAAGCCTGCATGGAAATCCTGGCTTCTGCTCCAAATTGGAAGCTCACCTCCATCATGTGTGAGCAAAGGCTGCAGTATTAAATGCTCTGTCCTGCTCACTGGTATTTTTGTATATATTCCCACCTCTTTCAATGAGGCCTTGGACTCAGCAACATAGGGTGGTTTCCCACAGACACTGCTAAAAATCAGAGGGCTGGGCCATAGGACCATGACATGATACCTACCACACATTGGTCGTCTGCTTATGTGACTGGATATCGGTTTAAGCTTCCCATGTAAGCAAAGTCACTAGGGTTTGCATCACCCAGTGCAAGGTGTGTCGCCATGATGGACGTCCTCCCATGAGTGGGCAGGTGAATGTCTTGACCGCTGAACATGGTGATGCACCATTGTCACCCCCTCCATGCAAGTTTTGGCTACAACTTTTGGTAGAATAGAGATCTTTCAATAAGATTTATTTCATTGTGTTCTGCATGAATTTACGAATTCAATACCAAGATTGTATTATTCCAAAATACCAAGATTTTTTTTTAATCTGGCCCCTGCTGTGCACCTCATCCAGTGTGCCCCAAGTGATGCCACAGAGGACATTGCTGTAATGCTAGCATCTTCCCTTTCCATTTGGCATCACTGTCCTCATTTTGCTTACAGAGCGAGCATCCAGGGCTGAACTCCACAGACATTTTCCTGGCAGCCAAGCGATGTGCTACCTGCAGGGCAGAGCTCTCACACTCTCAGGGATGCCCGACTGCCTGCAGGCAGGTTGTACTTTTAGGGCCATTCTGAACATGAGGATTCTGCAATCCAGATCTCTCTCTTGTGCAGGATTCTGCCCCCAGGGCAAAATTCCTCCTGCTACAGTTACAGTGATTTAGCTCATCCTTCAGAAGGAATGTTTCATCCTGTTAACAGCTTAAGAGCTGACACCTGGGAAAGTTGGCTTTCCCATGCTGCTGAGATATTCATTATCTTCTGTTGTCTCTTTCTTGCTGGAAATTCCATACAAGCAGATGTTTTATAGATTTAATTTGGCATTGCACTATTATAAATTAATAGGACATCTTGAAGTAGACGACAGTGGGGACAAAGTTAATATTTATAGGGGCTCTGTATTTTTGCTTGAGAGACAAAAACCACATTGACAAAAGACAAATCTGATTGGAGGAGATACTTTCTCAACATCACTCATCATCCTTGTTTTTTTCAGAGTTTGTTCTCTGGGTTTTTGAAGGCAAATGGATCATCATTGATTGCTAGACTTCCCATTGATTACCCTTCTGGCCCAGAATGGTAGGTCTGTAGAGCTGAATGTTGCTAAATTAGAAGCGATGGGCTATGAGAGAAAGGATGGTGTAGTGGTTAGGAAGTTGGGCAGAGACCTGGATTCAAATCCTTCCGTGACACTGAAGCTTCCTGGGTGATCTTGGACTACTCTCTCAGCATCACAGGCAGGGAGGAACAAAGCTTTGCCAGCTGCCTTGGGATTTTGCTTTGGCATGGGAAAGATGGGTATAAATTCCTTAAATAAACAATTAATAAAATCACCAGACTGTACTCTTAACCCATGTGAGAGGCAGACAAAACTGTAGTATGTCTCTCCTTCCCAGGTTTCAAATGGTGAGAACATTGCTTCAAATTCTTCCCAGAATGTGATGGCATCTTCAAATGACTGGCTTCCTATTTAATTATATGCCCACCATATGACTAACATTAGTCCAAATGACCAACATTAGGGAAGTTAAAACAATCTGTTCAAAGTCAGACCAGACTCAGCACCTTTCTGGGATCAGGTAGAACTATCCAAATGCAAAATATTTATACTACAAACCTATTTAATTCAAACTCATAAGTTTCACTGAGTTTGATGGGACTTGCTCCTCGGTAAGTGTGTTTAGGGTTGCAAACTGCAGTTTCAGACTGAAAAGGGTGATTTCAGGAACGAGCAGGTGGACAGGGAGCAGGAGGCAGGGCTGGGGCCCGGTGATCTCAACCCCCAGTACCGAGCGGCACAGAGCAGCTGCTCATGTCTACTCATTTCTGTGCCAACTCCATGGAAGTGAGAACTGTGTAGATCCATTGGAGTAGATCCAATGGAACTGAGTAGACCCATTGGGGCTTCTGCAGCCCTACCTGTGGAAAGGGGAAAAGTTTCCCCTTGTGCTCTGGTAGCATGGCAACAGTACCAAACAAAGCATGTAAGACTGCAATCCTAAAGATACTTTCCTGGGAGTAAGACCCATTGAACACAATGGGGCTTACTTCTGAGTAGACATGGTTAGGATTGTGCTGTTAGGGCACAATCCAGAGTAACTACAGGGAGTCCTTGCTCCAGTGTAAGAACAATTTACTCTGGATTGCAATATGAATTTCCCATAGGTTTTCACTAGGTGGTGCAGTAACAACGGGTGCACGTAATGTCTCTTACGTGCTCCCGTAGTTACTCTGGATTGTAGGGTTAGTCTGCCTGCCCTAGTGCTTCTCAGGGTTGTGCTATTAATTTCCTACCACTACAGAAAGGATTCATTTTTCCAGAGAGGCTCAACATTGCAAAGCAGATGCAAATACATTCACCACTTCCCCCCACTTTAACCTAATGCAGCAATGGAATCACAACATTTGATCAATACATAGAAAAAGGGCTGAACAGTCTGAGACAGGGACAAAAGCAATACTCCAAACAAAAAATAATCCTCTCTACTGCTTTAGATCTATTTTAGATCAGCTCCAGGAAGATGGCTTGACCTGGGAATTTATATAAAGTATATGAGTAAAAATGAATGATGGTGAGTAATTACAGCCTTGTTGGAAGCACTGTTTAAAATGAAATCTCCATAAATTTTAAATATCAGACCTGCAATGAAAGTGAAAATGGTTTTTAAGCGCCTACAATAAAAATAAACCTGTCAAAATAATAGTCTTTTACTTACCCTGTCGCTGCAGTTCCTTAATGGATCTGAGTAGGAAATTATTTTCCAACTTAAAATGCAATTAATGGGAATGAAATGTTTTATCACAACTGTGTTGTTAAATATGGTATTTAGACTATGAGGCAAAACAAGTTAATGGTCCCACCAGGTAGTCCTGCAAAAGAGACAGGATTATTAAAAATGCCTTTGCAGAACACCTACCTCCAAAGACTCCACTTTTTAGTGAGACTGCTGCACATTATTATTTTTAATTATGTATCTTTAAAAGCTGGATTGTTATTCCATAATGGCATAAACATTTTAAACAAATAATTGTTTTTTTAGTTTACATCCATTGTAATCATGTAAAATGTTCAATAACAATTTGGGGTTGGTTTTTGTTGGGGGAGTCAAATTATCTCTAATCATTCAAATTGCTTCCTCTTTATTAGTTTGTCAGAGCATTGAAGAACCTGGCTGGATCAGGTCCAGGGCCCATCTAGTCCAGCTTCCTATATTTCACAGTGGCCTCCTAGATGATGAGGATGAGGATCATCCTCATCATCATCATCATCATCATCATCATCATCATCTTCTTCTTCTTCTTCTTCTTCTTCTTCTTCTTCTTCTTCTTCTTCTTCTTCTTCTTCTTCAAAATTGGTCATCTCAACCAGTATGCTACTGTAGGTGCCACTGGATTTCATGTGTCATTCACAATATACTTCCATTCTTGGCAATTGGTGGTTTATTGCCTCATCAGTGATCAGTTGCTGGTTCCTTAGGACTTCCTCAATAAGTCTGAGCCACGTCTTTTCTGTGTTGTTCATTGGACCTTCCAGTGGATAGGTTGCTGTCACCAGAAGAGCTGTCTGATGTTCGTTCTACAAACATGCCCGGATCATCTCAGTCTGCACTTTTTAATTTGTTCTTCGATTGAAGACCCACTAAATGCCTTAGGGAAAACACAAGACCACAAGATACTTGAATCTTGTGACCAATCCCTTGCATCTGGCATTGTATTTATCCTCACACACCAGACACCAGACTGCATTTGGGTTTAACAGGCAACCACAAGTGACCATTTTTCAATATGTGAAACCTACTAAACATGCCTCTCTCTCTCTCTCTCTCTCTCTCTCTCTCTCTCTCTCTCTCTCTCTCTCTCTCTCATTTGAGTTAGGTGGCGAAATCTTTATGTTTTCCTTTAGTTCTACTTTGTAAAGCATGTTGATCTTAGTGAAGGAATTATTGAAATCGAACTGAATATTACCACTGTCCATATTACTGCCTGAATCATACCTTGGACCATTGGCACCCATCACATTTTATGGGTACTGGGAATCAGCTCGCTGTCAAAGAGGCAGGGTTAGGTTTGCAGTATAAAAATGCAGTTTGGTTCTGCACCAGCACACAGACTTCCTGTCAGTCTGAAATACATCTTCAAAATAGGTCAGGCATGGTTATCTTTGAGATGGACGTATTTCAGGATGTACGTATGCATTTATGAATGCTGCTAAATAGCTCTGAGGGTTCCTCTGACCTGCATGCACAAGTAGTGTGTTCACTAAGAAAATTCAGGAAAAAATACCACTTTTTCATTGAAGGAGGAAAAAAAATGTCAACTATAATTAGTTTTAATATGAATTCATGGCTTATAAAGTGGTGGAAATTATAATTTGGTAGCTAGAAATTCAACCAGAAGCATAATTCTGCAGTCACAGTCTACTTTAACACAGTGAGTATTCTTAATTAGTTTTAATGAAACAAAATAAGAGAAATAATATGGAAATTTCTTCTCTCCTGACTGGCGTCTCCTGACTGGTGAGAGGGTGCTGGGGCCAGGGAGACTCAGTTACCCATGGGGCAACTCTTCTGATTGGCAACACAGGAACCAATGGGTGCCTCTCCTGACTTGTGACAGAGAGTTATGTCTGGGAAACCCCACTCCCTTGTGGAACCAGAAGGAGGGATGCAAAGTGCATGATAAACTTTGGGGGCAATCAAGAGTAACTATGGGGAATCCTTGCTCCAATGTAACAACAATTTACTCTGGATTGCAATATGAATTTCCCATAGGTTTTCACTAGGTGGTGCCATAACTACATCAACATAAACGTCTCTTATGTGCTCCCATAGTTACTCTGGATTGTAGGGTAAATCTCCAACCAGGCGAGGAGTGGACCTGCCTGACTGGCAACGGAGCACTCTGACTCCCCCTTCCCAGTTTGTTCGGTTTCCAGCCATAGCATTCTGCAACCTGCCAGGGAGATCCGTTCCATGCTCAGGTGGTGGTAGCTGCGAACAGGAGGGGAAGGAGCTCTCCTTTCAGGGAGAAAAAAGTTGATGTAAATTTATTCAAATTTGAAATAGAAATTAATTTTTTCACAGCCCTGGACACAGCGTTGGAAAGATGATGTGGCCCTCCTGCCAAAAAGATTACACACCCCAGCCCTAAATGCTACTGAATATATCCCAAGATCAGACCTGTGATCTCGGTGTAGGTGCTTTACCGAGAAAGCAAAGAAATCTTGGCTTTCAGCTTGCTTCTTCTGCAGCAACTTCTGCTGCTTCCAGAAATCTTAGCTGCCTGCTTACAAAAGAACCACGCCAGACAGCTTAGCATGGATGTCAGCAGCCTCTCTTTTACACCTGGCTAAAACAGTCTGATAGATTCTCTGTGAAAGAGGAAAGCAAACGGAACAGGCAAACAAATAGCTATATCCACATGTTTCCTGTTCCCTTAGGGACTGGATTGCTAGGCTATGAATCTCTGGCAAGCAGCTTACTCAGCTCTTCTGGGAGTTGACATGGGTTTTCGGAATAAGTAACACCAGTTGTTCAACTGCAGAATACAAAGGAAATTTTGTAACATTTGATCGCTTAGCGCCTCTCAAACTTAACTGAAACAATCCCATTGCTTAGAGTGTGTTTTCCCCCTCCGGGAGTTTGCTTTCCCCTTTCAGAATTGATTTTGATGGAGCCTCTGGCAAAAATCTGATATGTCACAGACTCAGTGCATGAATCGAAGTGTCAGCAGGTACAATTTACACCTTCATTTGCCTTCTTCAAAGTCACCATCATTGCGGATACCATAAACTCACATTTGCCAAGATTTATGACCCTTCTCTATCCGTCTCTTCTGAAGGTACTTTGCTGTAATTAAGGCTTCCAAGCTGAGTGAACTTAACATGCCAAAGGGCTTAATGACTGTGAAAGTTAAACCATTTAAAAAAAAAAACTCCAACATTTGGTTCGTGTTAGAAATTCTATAAAACTGTGACAGATGACTCTCATTTCTTCTGTACAGTAATTAGATTCTTTCCTGCTTGAACTAGGATCTGAACCAGGATAGTGAGATGGTTTGAGATTTGGACTTAAACTGGAAGATCCAGGTTCCAATCCTGCCATATCCCCAAATCCACCGTAACTACGGGAGCATGTAAGAGACTTTACGTGCACCTGTAGTTACTGCACCACCTGGTGAAAACCTATGGGAAATTCATATTGCAATCCAGAGTAAGAGCACAATCCAAACCATATCTACTCAAAAGTAAGCCCCATTGTGTTCAATGGATCTTACTCCCAGGAAAGTGTCTTTAGGATTTAAAAAAAAGTTCTTACACAGGAGCAGTGACTTCACATAGCTACTCTGGATTTTCAGAAATCCTTAGTCAGAAAGCTTGCTGGGTTTTCTTAGGTCAGTCTCTGTCTCTCAAGCCTAACTTACCTCACAGGACTGTTGTGAGGACTAAAGGAAGTAAGAAACCATGTACGCCTCTCTGGTTCCTTTGAGAAAAAATAGTATAAAAATGATATGTAAATGTAAAATTTCTTTTGAGTATTTGTGCATAGGATTTTACTGTTGTACCTAATTTCTTTAATTGCATCAATTATCCCACTTTAGGGCTAGCATTACTATTATCATTATGCAGATTCTCTTTGGTTTCCTCAAAATGTGAATAGGAGATATGTCTTCTGGGCAGAGATGGTTGTAGGTATGCAAGGTGCCTGCACATTCTCATCTCCAACCAGGGAGTTGTAAACCAAAGCATTACTAGTGGGAAAATGGGTCATCTATCATGGTTATCCATATCCACACCAGTTTTTAAAAAGTGTTTTCTGCTACACTGAGAAAGAAATGGATGTGACATTTCAAATTCTGTGCATTTCAGAGGCTCATATGTTTCATTGTTGGCCATTTGCACAAGCAGCTCTACCCCATTGCCAAGGGCCACTGTCCCACTGCTGATATAATGCCTGAATCACACCCAATTCATCACATTAGATGAACACATTATAGTGGTGGTTCCCTAGCATTTCAACCTGGGACCCCTTTCTGAGAATGGCAATCTGTCCAGGACCTCCTGGTGGAGGAAAGGGGGATCTGGTGTGCTGCAGTCCATGGGGTCACAAAGGGTCAGACATTACTGAACAACTAAACAACAACATTTATCACATTTTTTGGTATCAGCAGAGAATCCCAGAATCAAACCCTTGCAGTTACTGAGCCACAACCTTATTCCATTAGGCGTAATGGAGGAGCCAAAGCCCTGGAAATGAGTCTTTAAATTCATTTTTCCACTCTTTTACAATCCACTGATTTCTTTTATGCATGGGAGGTTCTGGAATGGAACTAGTGGATAATGAGTGTCCACCTTTACTGTACATAAAAGTTTTTGAACTGGTTCATGCTCACTAGATTTTGTCCCATCTTTAACAGGAGCACAAGGCAGGGATCACACAAGGCAGCGCATATGTGTGTGTGTTTTTTCTCCATGTAGCTTAATTGCAAGAACACCTGTGCTGAATCACTTTATGCTGATCTATTTGCAGAGAGTTTAATAGTCCTGAAAATCCCCCATTTCTGAGCTGTAATGGGCCGGTGCTGTTTGCACATTATGCTGTGTAGGCTACATGTATATTTAGGCAAAAGCTGCTTGGAAGACTTATTTGCCAATCAAAAGCCTTACCTGCGACTTCCAGCAAGATGCTTACTCAAACACTTCTAATGGCTTTGCTAATTAATGAACCACATATTATTGAAGGCTCCTGGCCCTCGCAGTTAGAGTGGATTGGCTTCTGTTGCATGTTGCTATGAGGGATTAGTATTGAGAGGGACTCAGCCTGGAAAAATTATTTACATCTCTGCAAGCTGGTCAGTTTCTTTCTTCCTTAAGTCTACAATTTCTTTTTAAACAAGGAACTTTTCTCCCCAGGTAGGATCTGGATAGCATTTAAGGGTTACTACAAATCCGGGATATCCACATTATTTTCTTGGCAGAGAGACAATAACTGCTGTTTCATAGTCCAGCCTGTGCACATTACAAATGCATAAACAGCAGTATTACAGAGAGCTTTTAAAAATCTTTCAGCCTTGAACGGTTAGTAAACATTTAAAAATAACTTTAAAGGTGTTTATTGGAATCCTTGGAATAGTTGGAAAGAGAAATGTTTCTTATGTGATACTCTTCCCCAGAGTACATTGTAATATGCAAAGTTTCTTCGGAATAAAATACCAAAGCAAATACAGTCGCTAATCAGAAATGGGAATGGACTGTGGTGTGAGCAAAGAGCATTTTGTAGAGTTATATAAATTAACTTGCAAAATGTGCCTGTGTTCCGGGAGTAAAATAACTTCCTGTGCACCATCCATGATGCTTCCTATCCCCCCGTTGTGCATCATCCAACATGCGCAATATCCCCCAATCCGCATCAAGCCCAACTGCGCAACATCCCCATTGTGCATTAAGCCCCCACTGCACAACAAAACTCCATGTGCAACAAACCCCCATGTGTATTATCCCCCTTTTGCACATCACCCCTGTGTGCATCACCCCCATGCACATCACCCTCCCATGTGCACCAACTCCCTATGTGCACCAATCCCCCATGTACTTCAACTCCCCAAGTGTATCATCCTCATGTGCACCATCCCCCCAGTGCACCGTCTCCCAGTGCATCAGCCAGCAGGCACCATATTGGCTGGATGTTGATCAGTTACTCTTCAACGTCTAGTGCAGGACAAAAACACGTTATACCCCATTTCACCCCCATAAGGGTTAGATTTCTCAACATCAGTTTTTTGGTGGGTGTTGATGTCACAGAAGGAACACCCTCCCTGAATTTCATGCTTTTAGGTCCAGGGGTTGGGGCAGGGCTTGGATCAGTCAGGGATTCTTCAATGTAAAGTATAAGGAGGAAAACATGTTGTGCCCCTTTTCACCCTTTTCCGGTTGGAGTTTCTGAAAACCATTTCTTAGTGGGTGCCTCCATCACGAAACGAACACCCTCCCCAAACTTCACACTTCTAGGCTCAGCAGTTTTGGCTGGGCATTGATGAGTCAGTCCATCAGTGAGTGAGTGCATCAGTGACTTTTCAATTATATATAAGTATTTGTTGCCCATAAAAAATACAGCGTTGTACCATGTGAGTTCGTGCAAACGGCTGTGATTTTTCACTTGTGCCATGAACACTGCATATATTTTGTCCTGCCTCGACGCAAACTTTTCATCCTGATTGAGAGCAGGTTTAAGAATATTATCATTAGCTGTATTGTGAGCATCCATGTAAGGGTTCTTGGAAAAAGGCACACATGAGCTGAAAAGTTCACATGCAAGATTAGGGGCAAAACAAATTATAGCAATACAGTGTAGATACAGATGTTGACATTTAGGAACACAAATGTAACTGAAATAATTTAACATGTGAATGTCGCTAATGAGCATGGTTTAGCTGATTTGGAGCCTAATTCTATTCAACCTGGCATCAGGGATCTGTCAGTGCCACTGGCCTGACCACTACAAAAGTGCCGTTAGGTACTTTTGCACTGGAGGTACAGATGAACTACTGGCACTGGGCTAAGAGGCAGTCAGGACAGGATTGCAGTGCTGGATGCCATGTAATGAGTGCTCCCAGTGGTAGGTTTCACTTCTGGCCAGTGACAATGCGTTTCAGTGTGTAGGGAGGAAAGGGTGGGCAAAGGATGGGGGTGGGAAAGGATGTGGAGAGAAGAGTAGCAAGTCAAGGAGAGGGAGTGGAAACAGTGTTGAGCTTTGCTGCCATATTCTAACTCCCCAACTGGGCCAGGAGATGCCATATGGGTTTCTTGAATCAGCTTCACAACAGGAGGTGTAAATTCAGATACCCACTGGGGCAATCTGGATCTTGCACAAGGTGTGGAGATTACCCTAAACAGATCTGATAGAGCTTCCATGGCTCCACTGGATCCAACAGTTGCAATTTTGACACTGCTGCATCCCTGGGCACTAGAGAAAGTTAAGATTGGGCTGCCCGATCGCAGTAGCATAGCTATTTATGATGTAGCCCAGTGCAAAGCTCAAAATGTTGCCCCAGAAGTATGTCACAATTGGAAATGTCATCCCCAGGTATTTTTAGAAAGAAAATTGAGGAAAAACCTGCCTCCTCCTCCTCAGCAGTTCACCACCCATTTGCTCTGCTAGTGGCAAAGCTAAAGCATCTATTTGCTTTCTGGAACTGAAGATTTTGTTCCACCCTTCCCCTGTGACAACAAAATCAAATTTAATTAAGTAAAAACTGAAAATTGTGTCCCTTATTGGTTAAGGAAACTGTGCTGGAGCAAAAAGGAATTGTTATTCTTTCCCTGCTAAATATAAGAGGAGCACCACTTAAAGGAGCCTCTTTACCCAGTTAGCAGGGGTAACTATATTGTGTTATATGCATATGGAAATGAGAGCTTATTCGTATTATCAACTTATTAACTCCATACAACATCAAAATTACATTTCATTGGCTCTCAAAGCATTCAGTATCATGGAAATGTTTGAGTTAAGAAAATCCGCTTTTTGTTCCATAAGCTGTTGTGTTTTCATTTTCTGGTAAATTGGCCATAACATTTGGTAGAATATAGATTTTACAATGCAGTTTGTTCCACTGCATTCTGCATTAAATTACCTTTCCAACAATATATAACATGATGGTATTGTCATTCATACATACCCCGTTTTTCATAATTTTGCCACTAGCGTCAAGCTCAGCTTGTAGCCCCCCTAAAGCTTGTAGCCTGGTGCAACTGCACCCCTTGCACTTTCTTAGCCATGCCACTATGTAGGAATATCCAGATTCTTACCTGAGCAGAAGAAGACATCACTTAGTTCTCTTGATCCTTAGAGCATGTATGAATGTATGTGTCTATGCATATCTGTTTCCTGTGCCTGTGTCTGGGTGATCATTAAGAAATAATGTCATAAATAAAATCAAGAAGTTGGACTGTGAAGGATGAAGTATTGCTGAATATAGTTCTTGGTCTGCTGCAGTGTGATGGGGCTTTTGGGACAGGGAGTCATTACTTACATCAATCAATAATTTGATTGATTGATTGATTTTCAGCACTGACAACGCACCACATTTCTTCCATTATTTGTTCAGTCTACTCCCTTTCAATATACAAACTATGGACATTCTAAATGTATCAGGCAAGGAACTTAAATTCAGAAATATATTTAATTTGTTCTGGTGGACTGAATAATGCAAACTGCATGTGATTTCATTTCCCTTTTACATTGAATAAGAATGGCCATTGACTTCAAGACCAGTGCTTTACATTTCTCTAGAAACTCATGTTATTCATCTTTAGAATGAGAAATTGATTGGATTGGCTTTCTACAACATAGCTGATATCCATTTTACATTGAGACTGTCTACAAAGGATGGGTTCTGGTGCAAGGCTAGGTGTATAACTGTGACTCAATGGCTATTAACCATTACAGCTAAATAGAGCCTTGATATTCGAAACCACCTAGTTCTGAATACTAATTTAACCCAATTTCAAGATTATTGGTGTATTTTGCTATTCAAATGCTTTTGTGTATGAGAATACAGTATATAAACACTTTTATATAAAACACTTTTATATAAGTATATAAGCAGTCTTCTTTGTAATAATGTGTGGGCATAACCAACCAGAGGTGGCATCCTTTATGTTTGCACTGGTCTGAACTGGTTTCCTGATTCTGGCATTATGTCCATTTATAGGTATACGGTGAAATATACCTGTCAGTTCATTTTACTTAAATCTTCTTATTTTCAGGAGTGATCCCCTGTTTCTATTTCAGGAGTAGAGCTGGACTGCAAATCGCTGCAGTAAAATGATCTTAATTTTATTTGAACTAATTTCAATGATACTACATTTCCCCCTGATAATATAGTTGCTAAGTGTGTCGTGGCGCAGGCGGTAAAGACGCTGTGCCTGTTAACCAGCAGGCCAGGGTTCAATTCCCGGGTTGGCCTCACAAGACAGGGTGAGCTCCTGTCCTTAGCCCAGCTCTGCTCTGGATCCAATCGTATTGGCTCTGCCTTTCCATTGGACTAATTCAGTGGCATGGAGAGGGGGGGATTTGCTGCTTGGGTAAGAACCTATCCTCCATAATAATCCAACCCAGGCTTTCGTGCTTTGCATGCAGCGTATGCAGTGCCAAGCACGATACCATAGTCTTTCAAGACTGATGGAGGCCTGCTTTTAAGTGTGTCGTGCAATCTTCTACGCATTTACATGAAACCTATTTGTCAGTAAGTGGGTTGAATATTGTAATCTTAATGATGATGACACATCTGGTCTTAGACTACATTTATTGTTGCTTTTCTCTCCTTATATAAACTATCTGAGCACTGCATTTTAAACAAAGAAAACCAAATTTTAAAAAAGAACAACTAAAGATTTGTATGCAAATAATTTTGGATTAAAAAAAAGAGTTTCCCCACTGAAGAATAAGAACATAAAAGAACCCAATGGATCAGGCCAAATGTCCATCTAGTCCAGCTTCCTGTATTTTACAGTTGCCCACCAAATGCTTCAAGGAGCACACAAGCAGGATTGTCATATGTCCTGGAAAACAGTGACAGTCCCAGTATTTGAGGATTACATTCATACAGTGGCAGGTTTGACAGAGGGTCCTATCCTGGTTTTGTGGAAGAGAATTATGGCAACTCTACACATAAGACAATGAGATACCTTCATTCTGGTGCAATCCTTTGCATTTGGCATTCCTACCTACATAAAAGGAGACTAGATGCCATCACCGCATCCTGTGGCAAGAAGTTCCACAGACTAATTACATGCTGGGTAAAGAAATATTTTCTTTTGCGTGTCCTAACTCTCCCAACATTCAATTTCAGTGGATGTCCCCTGGTTCTGGTGTTGTGTAAAAGGGAAAGCGCATCTCTGTATAAATTCCTTGCATGATATTGTATGTCTCAATCATGTCCCCCCTCAAATGCCCCTTTTCTAGACTGAAGAGCCGCAAATGCTGTAGCCTTTCCTCATTTGGAAGGTTTCACAGCCCTGTGATCATTTTGGTCATTCTCTTCTGCACCTTTCCCATTTCCAGTAAGGCAAAATTCAGAGTAACTATGGGGAGTCCTTGCTCTGGTGTAAGAACAACTTACTCTGGATTCCAATATGAATTTCCCATAGGTTTTCACTAGGTGGTGCAGTAACTATGGGTGCACATAAACCCTACAATCCAGAGTAACTACGGGAGCACGTAAGAGACATTACGAGTACCCATAGTTACGGCACTACCTAGTAAAAACCTATGGGAAATTAATATTGCAATCCAGAGCAAATTGTTCTTACACCGGAGCAAGCACTCCCCGTAGTTACTCTGGATTGCGCCCAAAGTCTCTTATGTGCTCCCGTAGTTACTCTGGATTTGGAGGTAAATCCTTTTTGAGATGTGGTCACCAGAACTGGACACAATACTCACCACATCAATTTGTACAATGGCATTTTATTCTCAATCCCTTTTCTAATGACCCCAAGCATGGCAGCCTTCTTCACCACCACCACTTTCATTGAGTTATCCACCAGCACTCAAAGATCTTTCTCCTAATCCATCACAGATAGTTCAGAACCCATTAGGCTATATGTAAAGATTCTTTGCCCCACTGTGTAATTTTACATTTATTTACATTGAAGTGCTTGAACTCTATTTACTCCCATAATATGCACTTTCATACCTCTTTCATTCTAAATCATTCATTCAGGAAAGCCATGAATCTTTCTAGGGTTTTGATGTTTTTAAAACCAAGATGGTAAATAGAAATTGTTAATTTTAGGCCCAGCTGGCTCCTTTTGGGACAAACTCAAAAGATGAGTTTCCAACATGCTTGCAGATCCTGCACTGAGATTACTGTGCTTTAACATCCCTTATTTTGGAAAATCAATCCAAGAACATGCAGTGATGAGCTTATCCAGAGCTTCATTTGAGGCTCAAATAAGAGGGATTCAAAAACAATTTACCACCTAGAGTCTAATGATTCTGAAATTAGGAATGCAATTTAAGCTACTCACAATGATTAATGCCAGCCCTAATACCAAAGGGTCATCTTAAACCCAAATTAAGGGGAAATCTACAGAGTGAAAAGCACCATAGGGTTATTATCAAGATAAGATGTGATGGGACATGTGCAAGGCAAGGTGTGGAGTTCATCAGAGTCCAATTCTAGATGCCTTGAACATATGGAATGTATGACCTGTTTAAAATCTACAAACTAACTCTCTCTCTCTCTCTCTCTCTCTCTCTCTCTCTCTCTCTGGGTCTGGCAACTGGGTCTCACATTCTTTCTTATATGAAAATCTAAATTGCCTAGAAAGGAAGAAATAAAGGGGGAAATTCTCTCTCTCTCTCTCTCTCTCTCTCTCTCTCTCTCTCTCTCTCAGAGAAAAACATAGGCAAGCAATACAGTCACAGAATGTCAGCCATTCTAACTCACGTCTTTGGCTCGAAAGATTTCGCAAGATCTGAACATCCTTCTGCACATATAGTTGTACAGGCAACTAATAAATTTGTATAAACATCCTGCAGCATTACCTGCAATTTGATTAATTTTCCTCCCATAGGACTGCAACCCCTATGAGCCTCAGTACAGTGTGCCAGTTTTCCCAGCCAGGTTTGCAAAATTTCCCACTGTGGTTTTCTGACCTGATCTATTTCTTCCTCCCATGGAAGCTAATGACGGGCATTCATTCCATATGGGAAGAGAAAAACATGATAATGTGGGATAAAGTTAAAAAGGACAAAACCTAGTGGCTGCCTCTGATGCGGTGCTGACAGGTTTCTAATTGGGGGAAATGGACACCCACCCAAGTGACCCTTGCATTATGCACTATGCCTGCCAGAATGTCAAGTCTTTAACAACACATCAAAAGTATAATTTCAGGGAAGTTAATCAACATCCCCCCTCCCCAATGCAAGTCCCTGATTGTCAAAATCAGACTCAGGCAGGCAACGGGGTCTCACATTCTTTCTTATATGAAAATCTAAATTGCCTAGCAAGGAAGAAATCAAGGGGGAAATTATTTTATGCAGTTTTAAAGCAGTTAAACAGCAAGATATAAATCATTCCATAGTGAGATTATAAGCGTTGATAGTAGTACAAGAGGGTGATCACCACTTCTGCACCTGGTCTCCAGTCTCTGTTTTGCAAACATTGAAAAGTAAGAACATGTGGTTTCTTGCAAAGAAATCCTGCAAAACTGAATGAAACCAGTTCCTATTTTGGTACCCAAATGCTTGGGAGGCATTTGATGAGTCATCTTATTTCCTTCGCTTCTCCCAGTAAAAGGCATTTTTTTTAAAAGCTTGTTGTGTGGCACTGTGTGCCATTTATTTGCATTTTTTTAAAGTACTGTAGTTGCTACTCTCCTAACATAAGTTTATTTGTTGAATGATGATGAGTGTGGGTGGATGGGTGGGTGAGGAGGGTAGAATATGGCAGAAAATTGTATTCTTTTCTCTATTGGAAAAAAAGTAGCTGGAGGTTTGAATAGAGAAAAAATTAAGGGTTACACCCTTAATCCCTTCCACCCTGCTTTTCTTGTTTTTGATTGCCTTAAGGCAGTGTTTCTCAAGGTTCGTCTTCCACCATACATTTCACATGGTTCACCTACTTCTTGTACCACTGAAAGTAAGTGGTGATGAAGACTGTTGATGAACTGGTGATGAATGTCTTCAGCACCAGTTACTTCCATTTGGGAGTCCAGATGGAGTGTGACAAACACCAATAAGATGTTTGGAGAGGACAAGATAATGTTTGGTTTTTAAACACGTGAACAAACATTCTTTGGAGTGTTACATGACAAGCCAGGCTTTATACCCCTGTTTCTTGTGCCATATTCCTGGTTTTGTTGACAGGTAGCAAATGTCCAGGAGTTCCACACATACCACCACCTCAGGTACCACTGGTAGTACCCATACCACTGGTTAAGAAACATTGCCTTAAAGCATATTTGCATATATAAAAAGCAATCAGGGCAAAGAATCATATATGTATCCATGGCAGAAAATAAAAACATTATGAAATTCTTACATATTCGGGCCCCAAAGATGACAAATCTTGGAAGTATATTACATAAAATATTTCCAATGATTATTTTTTACTGGAATTCTTCTGGAACAGCAAGTAACTGTCAGCCCTCTTCTTGTGAACCTTAGGAATACTAGTTTGAAATGTCATGGCATCCAAGAGCAGAGGGGGAAGATTCACAAGGGTGACCATATGACCGGATTTTTCTGGATTTGTCCTCCTTTTTAACCTCCTGTCTGGCTGTCCTCCAAAAGAGATTCATTGTCCTCCATTTTGGTTTCATTTTGGAACTTTGCAATGGTGTGCAGTACCCCATCATGTCATATGTTTTAGGGTTCATATCAAAGAGCAGAATTCAATGCAAAAATCAATTTTTAATATCTCCTTCAAAAGTTATGGCTAAAAAACTAAAAATAAAAAATATGCATTGAGCTCTATGGGAAAGTGAAAGTGTCCAATATTATGGCTTAACTCATGAGTAGGCAAACATGCCACTGTCTACCGGAAAGTCCAGGCTGAGAGGAATCTAAGACCTTGTCCTCCTTTTGAGGTTCAGGCATATGGTCACAAGGGAAACCTGCATCCAATCCTAAAGATCGCATCCCTGTGGGAGAAGGGGAGGGCTATATTTAGACTAAGTTTAGATTCTGGCAGGATGTGGGGAGTGTGGGGAGCCCCACAGAATGTTTGCAGGGCTCCCTACAGCTTCTAAATAGTGAAAGTTGCTATTGCAAAAAAATTATAATGCTGTAATGCTTAATAGCAGTTGAGACAAGTGGACACACCAATTCTCCCAGTTAGAACCCATCCATATAGACAATGCATAGCAGGGGACAAGTATGTTAATGAGTTGTACAAATCCAATCCATTTTCCCATTCTAAAAACAAATACAATTAGTTTTCAGAGGAAAAATAAAGCACTGATACTGAAGTCAATGTTAATTTTTTATTCTTTGTAGAAGGAAAATGCAATCACATGCAATTTTGTTTCATTCAGCACATCAGTGCAAATTAAATACATTGCTGGATTTAATTCCCTAGCTCAGTGCAATTAGAATGTCCATAGTTCACATTCAGAATGGCAGTAAAGTGAACAAACAGCGGACATCATGTGATGCTTGCTTACATTTCTCACAATGCCAGAGCCTTTTGCAACGGGAAAAAGGCAATTATGTCATCAAATGATTGCCATATGAAGGCATTTCCAGTTCACCAGCAGATTGCCAAACAACTAGTGCATCATAAAAGGTAAGTGGTGGGAAGAGGCATGATGGAGCCAGGGAAGACACATGAGGGGTAAATCTGGAAGTTATGGCACTCATTGGATCCTGTGCCCCTTTTCATCCCCCTGCTGCTTTTTTCCTTGAATTTTTCCCGCTGGCACAAGTCCAAGGAGATCTTTTGTCGGTTGGAAGACATCCCCCAAAATCCAGCGTAACTACGGGAGCACATGGGACTTTACGTGCACCCATAGTTACTGCACCACCTAGTGAAAACCTATGGGAAATTCATATTGGAATCCAGAGTAAGTTGTTCTTTCACCAGAGCAAGGACTTCTATAGTTACTCTGGATTTTGCCCTTAGGCTTCAATCCTAAAGATGCTTTCCTGGGAGTAAGACCCATTGAACGCAATCAGGCTTACGTTTGAGTAGCCATGGTTACTTGGAGTGTGTTCTTAGAGCTACTCAAAAATTACTCAAAAATTAGCCCGATTGTGTTCAATGGGTCATATTCTCAGAAAAATGTCTTTAGGATTGCAGTCTTCCAGTGTATAGATTCCTTTTCTTTTCTGAACCCTCCCAGTCTGTTCTCTGCTGGATACAGTATGTGCATTTTTGGCATTGTTTCACCATTGGGAGGAGACAGGACAGAACTGGGCATGCTGTGGAACCTCAACACCTTGCAGCAAACCAATGACCTGTATTCTGCAATGCTTCTCATTCTACAGTCCAATTTTTATCCCTTTACACAAGTGTAGAAAGACACAGCACATGCGCAAACAAACAGAACTAAGTGACTCTTTAATCTGTCAAGGTGGTTAGCTAAATTTTCCTAAATTTGACCTAAATCTGATAGGCAGCAACTATTGCATAGGTGATAAGCAGATGTATCCAAGTATCCATACCCTGTTCATAAGAGTTGTCCACATCTTAAAATATTTCTGGTACATCTGTGTTCCTGAAGATAGTAATTGTTATTTTGTATCTCCCATTGACACTCACCTATAAGTCAATGTCACAGATGTCAAGAACAAGTTTTGAGCCAAAAACTATGGAATTTTCTATGACTCTCAGATCATTCAATATATATAGTTGAATGCTGAATCATAGGTTACATCGGAGTCTCACTATAATTTTGTCTGATTTTACCTGCATCCAGATTCTGAAAAATATCCTACAAGTAATTGTTACCTAAGAACTTTTGCCTTTAGCCTCCTGCTTTTAAAATAACATACTGTACTTTATTCTCAGTGTACCAAATATACAATGAAATTCGGGAGCATTGCCAGGATGTGGGACAAACATAAAAAGAAAAAAATGATGGTATCATTGACAGTAGTTTTTAAGTAAGTTGTACAGGGTGGTTATAGCTTTTAGATTTAAAAAATCCTATTCAGAAATTGTGCATGTTTTAATAGATTTATATCATTTACCAAAAGGCAACAGATCAAGAAGATTGTGGGCTAGGTGGAAAGAATAATTAAGAATGCTGTGTAACTTGAACATAGGTCTTCCTCTTCCCAGGAGTGTCACTAGGGTTCGCATCACCAGGTGCGGGAGGCCAGCACATCACCCCCATACATTGGGCAGGGCAACAATATGAATGGTGGGCATGGTTATGTGCCATTGCCCCACCTCCACTGCTTTTTTTAGCCATACATTTTAACAGAATAAAGATATTTCAAAGTGTGTAGTTTACATCCATTTTCAATAAATTTCAATGCAATCATCAGAGACCTCCTTCTGGGGTGATTTGTGGAGGCTGCATTCATTGGCTCAGGGCATTTCTGGTGTCCTTCGATTCCTCTTAGCCTGCCTTTTCCAATGAACTATGGCACCTTTGCCTATATGCGAGTAAAGCCACGATATGGGTCACTTTCACTTCCATAGAGTTCAAAGCATATTTTAGTTTTTACGTTTTTCGCCATAACTTTTGATTGGAATGTGCTATTTCAAAATGATCTTTTGCATTGGATTCTGCTCTTCAATATGAATCCAGTGGTATTTGACATGATGGGGTTTCATGCACCATCACAAAGTTGCAATTTTTAGGTACCCCAGTGCACATCACCCTCCTTGGGCTCGTCACCCGGTGCAGACCGCACCACCCTAGTGATGCCACTGCCTCTTCCTCTTCCATTTCAACTGCTGCACAGTGTTACCAAGGACCTAAGAATGGGGCTTCCCCCACACCAAATAGACTGTTCTGCATTTTGTTCAAATGACTTAATATAGAGAATCACTGAGAGTATTCTGGATGAGTATACAGAATGTTATGGAAAGTCTGGAAGGCTGTAGGTAACATAAAATATGCTAAGATACATTAAATTAGTCAAAAATTCTGAGCAGGTAAATCATTTGCCAGTAAAAAAAAATATATACATAATTGGCTCATTCTGTGTGGCGTTAAGCTATGTTCCCATCAACCTTGAACTTTTTCCATCTGCAGTTTCCCTCACTACTGATGCATTTTAATGTTTAGAGTCCTGTGACCTTTGAATTTCTTTTTTTAACGTCAACTAGTCCTCAGATAATTCACCTTGCGACCACTTGCTATTCACAACATGTTTCTCTGTTGCTTCTGAAAGAAACAAAGAAAAATTGGATATGGTGAGGAAGTAATCATTTCGGACTGCTCTTATTAATACGAAACATACCTAAAGAGGCCCTTGAATGCAATCTGTCATAGGGCACAATCCAGAGCAAGTTCAGCCTGCTCTGCCCTAACTGCTCTCTCCTAACTATTCTCTATCCAGAGCAGAAAGTTATGCTACATCCAGAGAATCAGGAAACCTGGGCTGCCCTAACTGCTCCATAGCATGCTAAGTAATTGACACATGGGGAGGATTTGCTCCTGAGGAGACACCCCTCAGATCACACTGAACAAGGAATAGCTGTGGTGCCTACAGTGGTGACATGACTCAGCGCATCACCCGGTGCGGAAGTCTGTGTGTCACCCCTGGGATGCGCCCACCCCCCTACCTGGACTGTGCAGTCGCCAAAGTTGGCACCTGTGCAGTTTCTGAAGTCAACTGGCTTCAGAAAGAGTACTGCGCAGGCACCATCTCTGACGCCTGCACAATACTTTTCTGAAGCCTTTCAGCTTCGGGGGAGAATGTGCAGGCATCAGAGTTGGTGCCTGTGCAGTACTCTTTCTGAAGCCATTCGGCTGCCGCTCTGCCTCCTGAGTGAGGCCGAATGGCTGTGCAGAGGCGCGGACTTCCTCCACTCTAAGGAAGTCTTTTCTGAAGCTGTTTGGCATGCTCAGTATGTTTCTGCCCAGTGCACCTCAGCTGGCTGTTCAGGCCAACTCCAAGGACAAGTGGCAGCTTCTGGGCCGCTGCTCCGCCTTAGAGCAGGCCTGAATGGGCGTGCTGATGGTCCGGGGCCTGCCAAAGGACAGTCAAAATCCTCCAGCACATCACCCCATATGGAACGCATCACCCAATGCAGCCCACACCAGCCGCACCAGTCTGGTGACGCCACTGGGTGCCTGCCTTATAAGGAGTCCCTGATGAGATGCCAGTACATTCTCCAGTGAATACAAGGGGCTTCTTGGAGTGGCCTGCTGTATCCTGAGGTTTGTGGGCAGCTGTAATTTGTTCCATATCCTGAGGTTGAGAGGCAGGGGTTGCAGCTAGGCTGGCCAAGAACTCAGATTTTTGGTCAGCACTGCCATTCTTACTCAGGACTTATCATGGACCCCTGTCATGGGTCTACTCATTACTATACCTGCTCCTGAGGTGGTATATCTCTGAGAAACTGGAAGAGGGCATTTCTGCCTTGGAAACAGGCTTTGGATACGGAGTAACTGCTCTGCCCTAGGCAATGCTAAACATGCCCTCAACATGCCTCTCCTGAACTGCTTAGGCTGCCCCAGTTAGGGCAGAGCAGGTCCACCTCTCTTAGGGCACCCTATGTTGCCTTGCTCTCCCCTAAGCCTCTTCCAGAGTAACTGGGGTGGAGCATCTTGCAGTTGCTCCACCCTAGTGATAGATAGGGCAACCCAAGGGCTCTTATGTGGACAGATTAGTTGCTCTGGACTGTGCCGTAAGAGACCAATAGGTTTAGAGAACACTCTGATTTGGCTAGTGAAGAGGACAAATTACCAAAGGTGACCTATGGAGAGCAAAAAAAAAAAACCCAAAAACCATGAATCCCAAACAATGGGGCAGGGGAGAGAGAGAGAGAGAGAGAGAGAGAGAGAGAGAGAGAGAGAGAGAGAGTCTGCTTTGGGAACACAGAAATATCACAGCTGTCAAAACCTGTATTTTTAGAGGACTATAATGGGACAAGAAAGGATGGATTCGATATAGTCCTCCTAAGCTTTAGTTCACTTTGATCATGGATCAAGCAGCCTTAGGGATTGCATACCTCCAAAACTTCCCTGCTGTATGTTCAGTGCGCCAGCTTGGGGGCTATGCAATTCCCTGCAGCAACAATTTTAAATTTTTTTAAACCCATGGCAAGGAACAAATGTTGTCAATGCCATCAATTTTGTTTTTGGTTTCTTTGGGTTTTTTTGGCACACTACATTACTTGATGTAGTGCTAGAACTCACATCTCCCAACTGGTCTCCCAGTGACCCACAAACTTTTGCAGCACACCTGTGGACCATTTGCAGCACACCAATGTGTGCATGGGGGTTTTCAAACTGATGCTCTACAAAGTACTGCAGCAACTTGACATCCTTTCAACCAATAACTATTCACCTGACAGGTGACATTTGTGACATTGCCCACAGTTACTCCTACTGGAGCTGCCCCAACCAGTACCTTCAATTCCCAAACAGCACATGCATATATGTGCAAACAATCACAAACCAATTTAGTACTCTCAAAATAAAATGTCATCCTTTTAGCTTTCTCTAGTGAGACTTGTAATAGCTGTACTGGCTGCATGGGGAGGAGTTCGGATTAGGCTGTTAAAAATCACATCTAGTTTGGCCCCAGTTTAACAACAAAAAGAGAAGTAATAATGGTCCTGGAAAAAGTAGCAGCCCACTTGTTTATCGTGATGTGCTTGTAATGTTTGCCCTATAGACAAAGCCCCAGTGAGTCACTCACTCATGCAATGTGCAGAAAACAAGAAAAGCACCATTTTAGAAAATAAACACAGTCACACAAAAAGAAAGACAGTTGCTTTAAAAGGAGCTATTTTACAGCCCTGGAAAACAGTCAAATGGAACACAAGTTGCTATTTGGAAAATAAGAAACAGAAAATTTAACTGAAGGTATCATTGCTGAGAGCTTGAAAGCAATGTTTCTCGACCAGTGGGAGTTGAGATAGTGTCCTCATGCGATCACTGAGCACCTGCTGCTCAACAGCAAGACCATGAATGTGATGCAATTGGGTAACATGGATCCCAGCATCACATATAGTGGTGTATTGGTTGATAGGACATCCCAGAAAGGCTTTGAGTAGTGGTGGGGAATGCGCATGCCCTGATAAACAAGTGCTGCATTTACTTGAATCTAATGCACCATTGAATTTACTGCACACCCGATACTTATAATCAAAATACCACATTTTCTCAAATCTAACGCACACCCTGATTTAGGAGACTAAATTCAGCTGAAAAGGGTGAGCGTTAAATTCAAGCAAATACAGTATTTCATACACAGCCAAGTCACTATGCACAGTCTCTACTTGGGACACTGTGCACATGGGATATTGTGCAAGATCATCACATCACCTAGAACTGCATGAGGACCAAGCATCCTGACTGACAAATAGACATACTCCACACTATACTGCTTTGTTGTGTTTATTTGTTGCACACACACACTGCATGATGGATGGTGAACATTCACAGTGGCCAATGTTTATTCACATTCTCTTTTCAAGTTATATTAAACCTAACCATATTGCCTAATTAGTTTGGCTAAGTGTTTCAAGAAGTAAATTAAGGTCATTGCACTCAATTATGCAGAAAATAACTAATCTAAACAAAACAAAAGAATAGCCCTACTTTGCTGTCACAGAACCTGGAACATAAATGTGGACACTACAATCATATCTGTGAAAGCTTTCTTTAGTCTACATCTGATATTCTCGTCAGAACCTTAGAAAAGGTTCTGATAATTCTTTTCTTGCTGATCCAATGAGTTGAATTATTAGTGGCATCTTTTATTAAGTTGACATTCAGAGGACTTTTTAAAAAATTATTTGGATATAATATATTTTTTTACTAAATGATTTATGAAATATTGTTAAGGATCACAACCAATTTCCTTGACCCAGCCATTGTAGCCAGGGACAAACTAAGATGATCTTCCTGTGACTAAAAATTCAAACAGGCAGTGGTGATTGAATATAATAATAAACAACTATTTGTGTCCTTACCTGTACACCAACATCTGTCACATCAGTCAGGTGGTCTCACTATCTTTCATAATAAATCCAGCCTTAAATTAAGCTTATTTTTAAATAGAAATGCTTAGGAATAAAGTTTAAGTTTAGTTAAGTGTGCTGACTACATTATGGCTTCCTTTGGAGGGTCATCACTGGATGTCTGGTGCTTTGAAAAATTGCTTGCTTTTCAGATCTACAAGTTAGACCATGGATGGAGATACAAGTCATGCCTCATTATTCACTGAGGTTCTGTTCCAGAACCACCAGTGAATTTAAAAAAAAGAAATCCCAGTGTATAACAAATCAGTGAATAAATAGCTTTTAAGATCCACTTGCAGGTTTCTTGCTCCGGCATTGTTTCTGCAAAATGCATTGGTACACGCACTACACTGCATTTAGTCGGTAGATGGAGTGAATAACAGAATGAAATTACTTGTATACAGTATTTATTTAACAGAGTAAAGGTAGGAAATTAGGTTACTTGAAGGAGGTTTCGTGCAAGTATTATCTTTCTCTCACATCATAGCGAGGGCAGCATAGGGGCATGCCTTCTCAGTATTGGCACCACAGATATGGAACTCCCTATGGAGGGAATTAAAATCTACCCCCTGCCTTATGGCTCAAAACCATGTAGTATTCCATCATGTCATATGTCATTGGATTCATATTGAAGAGCAGAATCCAATGCAAAAATCTCTCCTAAATAACTCCTTCCTATCAAAAGTTATGGCCAAAAAAATAAAAATCAAAAATATGCATTGAACTCTATGGGAAAGTGAAAATGCCCTATATCACGGCTTTACTCATGAGTAGGCAAACGTGCCATTGTATGCCAGAAAGGCCAGGCTGAGAGGAACCCACATGAAAATCCACTGCAGTCTTCCCGTATCTCCAAACATGTACACAAAAATGAGTAATTCCAATTTTTGTCACAAAAAGCTAGTTTTTTTTAAAACACGTATTAGAGCATAGGGAGCTCTGTACCCCCCAGATCTTGCACTGGCTGCCAGTAAGTAAGTAAACTCTATCCTTTCTCCAGCAGCAGCATGATCCAGGGTATCACGTTGCTACCTCCCTCCATGTTACTGTCTTGGTCTCCAAAGCACAAAATTAACATTTATTATCTATCCTCTGAAAGACAGCTGAGACTTTGAACAAGAAGGTGGGTGAGATTAATAGTTGCTACATTTACAGTATGTGGTCTAAAGGTTCCCTGAAGAGTACAAGAACAAAATGTGTCAGAATTCCTTTGTGACATGTTGATTTATGCAGTGCTTATGAATCGTTGTAGTTTCAACACCCAAATAGCAGGCAAAACTCAGTTACACAGAGATATATATTCATATACATATATAGGATACAGTATATTTCTTTCCCCAGGTGGAATTCTTCAGAGGTGGGCAGATCAAATAGTTCTAATCTAAATCAGAGCCATCTGCAAGCCTCACCTGCTTGAAGATCTGACAAATTTAAAAGTTTTTTTTTAAAAAGTGAAATGAAATGAAATAAAACCTTGAGAAGACTGTATCAGAAAGTAATCAGAAATGCTACCATCGAAAGTGTTGTCTTGTAAAATTTACTGGGTTATTGATTCTATAAACTGAAGCAAACGTTTCTGCATACCGAGTAACTTTCCCAGGTGCATTTACATTTGAAACTGAAATGGAAACCATACAAATGGAAAAACTGTTATGAACAGAAACTAAAAAAAGAGATGGTTAGAATTGGACCCTATATCTGTGCTAGGAGTTGCTGAACACAGCATTTCAATGAGATTCTGAAAACCGTGAAAACTAGTTTGGCCTCGAATTACTCTTGTGTTGCTACAATAAAACATTGCCAAAATGGGGCCAGTAAAACACACACACACACAAGGGAGGGAGGAAGAGAGAGAGAGAGAGAGAGAGAGAGAGAGAGAGAGAGAGAAGCTCCAATCCTAAAGACACTTTCCTGGGAGTAAGCCCATTGAACACAATGGGGCTTACTTGTGAGACATGGTTAGGATTCTGCTCCATGTTTACTTACTACTGACTAGAGGTGTTTCCAACGGTCTTATTGTTTTGAATATTTGAAGAATTAAAATGCAAAATCATGCAAGGTTTTTTTGACATTTAAATTCACATCCACAGGGTTCTAATGACCTAAATATGTAAATATATTGCAAACATATGAAATGTGACATTTTATTGCTTATCAACAAAAACAAACACCTCTGCTAACGATATGAAAATTAAAAAGTGTTCCTAAAACAGGAGTCCATTTGCAAATGCCTGACTTATTGGATAGTTATTTCTATAGCATTCAGGGGGAGCTGTGAAGCCATTAGAATAGGAGTTTGTTCTCAAAAAACACCTGCATCAGTGGTTGCAGTACTCTGGGTTTGGGCCAGTGATTTGTGCCAGATGAAAAAAAACGCTTAGGATTGCACTCTGAGTAACATTTTTAGGGGGGGAAAAACATTGCTATAGGAAGTCCTTGCCACATTGAACCAATCCCCTTAACTGATTCCTCAAGCAGTCAGCCTCACCATGGCTCTTCCCTTCAGGTACCATTTCAGGTCCTATAGCTCACTTTTGTTCTCCCTACCTGGAATGCCCCGGGAGGTGAGGATTCCTCCAACATTGATTGCTCCACCCCCTGTCCACCTATGCCACTGTCATCAACATTTTCTTAGCTTTGTTTTCACTCCATGGTGGGATCAGCTTAGATGACTGACATATAGTCAGCAACTTACAGGGGTCTATTGCCAGGATGTTGCTTTTTTCCCCCACCAAAGTGGTACCTATTTATCCTGATAGGAGCTTACTCCATCATGCAGCACCGTGGGTCTCAAACTGCTGACCTGCCGATCTTCAAATCAACAAGCCCAACACCTTTAACCACTGACCCACTGCAGTTCCTACACCATAACAACTCCAAATTCTCTAATGCCAGATGCCAATGAAAACCCTCATAATTTACCTATTTCCCTTTTGCCCCCTTTTACCCTCTCCGTACTTATGCCATTATATGCCCCTTTTGCACTTCCTCTGTTATAGCAACTATGATATGTACTCTTAAGACTTAGCTGGGAATGAAAGGCTAAGATTTACGTGGACATATTACATTGCTTCATTTTGATCCCCCTTCTCTGTTATTGTTAAGTTAACCCCACAATAAAGTTTATTTAGTTGCACTTGTCACCCTCATCTATCTCAGAGCTCAATATTATGTTTATCTACTCAGATAAGTCCCATTATAGTCAATGGGACTTACTTCCAGGTAAATATGGATAGGATTGCAGCCTCACTCTTTCCCTCTCAAACCACTGCGCTCTTCCCCTGGTGACTATACTGAATCCTGGCACACAAATTAGGTTTCTCCCAAGTGCGCATGTTCCTCAAATTTAACATGCACCCAGTAACAGCTCCTGCCAAGATTTTATGCCATATCCCCTGCAATCTTACTCGTCATTTGAAAAATCAGTTTCCATTGAAGATCAAAGGGAGAGAACAAAGTTTTTCCATTTCAAATTATAGTACAAGAAAGTTTGTGTGGCTTCCTGGCTCCCAGAGGAGTTGCATAACCTGGTTCCCCCCCGCCCCCCAAGCAAGGCCAGATGTTTCATAATGCAATTTACATCTGTTCTCACCGAATGTCAAAGAGCAAGTGTGAGGATCACAGTTTTCTTGGAGTTACTCCAAAAAACCTCTACGTCTACTGGGCATCTTTGAAGGATGTATAAAAGGCTACGGTATCTGTGAAAGATATACCTTTTGAAAGTTATCGCAATCTTAGCAGGGAGGTTATTGTTCTGATTGCTGGCTTCCTGACTTCCTGCTGTAGAATTCTTTATTCAAACTTTTCCCACAAAATTTGGCATCCATCAATCTTGAAAGACTATGGTATCATGCTTGATGCTGAATGCAAAGCACGAAGGCCTGGGAAGATTTATATGGAGGATGGGCTGTTACCCAAGCAGCAAATCCCCCTCTCCACCCCACTGAAATAGTCCAGTGGAACGACAAAGCCCTTAAGATTGGTTCCAGCTGCGTCACAGAGCTGGGCTAAGGACAGGAGCTCACCCTGTCTTGTGGGGTCATCTGAGGTCTCAAACCCTGGCCTGCTGGTTAATAAGGGATGTTCCAAAGCCAAAATAAAGCAAGCAAAGAATGACAAAGAGAGCCATTTATTAATGAAGTTAATAAATTCATCTGTTCCAGATAATAGCCAAGCTTATAGTCCTCAAAAACATGCTTTTGATAATAGCCATGAAGAAGACTGTATAGATTCCACCTACACTTATACTGATGACTGATGGTCCAATCCTATGCATACAACCATCTCTGAAACCAATTTTTCAGTGGCACATATAATATATGGCTTAGCCATGTGCTTCTAGGCGACCACTGCAGATGGTGGAGAGGACCAGGCTGACCAGAAGAACAAAAAGAGGACATGTCAAAAGAACAAAAACAGGATATGCTCCCTAAAATGTAGGACACTCAAGAAAAATGTAAGACATTAAAAAAATGTAGGACATCACAATAAAAAGATAAAACACTCATATATATCGCTTTCATGTGGTTAATTTAACTCTATATTGCTTATTGTTAAAGTTAAAACTGTTATATATAAATTCATTACATATAATTTATGAATTACAAGACAGCTACAAGGAAAAGGAGGGCATGAAGATTTCTGCTAGGACACAAGGCTCAAAAAAGAGGACATGTTCTGGAAAAACAGGACATAGAGTTACCCTGAGGGAGGACCCTTCAAGAAACAATGGTGAGGAGAGGCCATGCCAATGCTGGTAAGTTAGCAGGTAGAATGGGGTAATGTTTGGGGTGAGTTGGGGGAGCCCAAGGAGGTGTTGAAGGCAGCACAGGGTACAAGTGGTTTGCACTGAATGTTATCCCCCCTACAGTTTACTAACCTATCCCCTTTGGATTGGGCTGATAGAGTTCTTTTTCTATTTTTTCTGATGCTATCAAAATGTGCCAGATAAATTCATAATATGTGTCAATATAGAATTTAAGCAAAGTACAGTCACTGATACTGTAGAGCTTATTCTAATATTATAAGAATGTACACATAAAATAAATGCAGTACTTTCCAAATGACAGAAACATCAAAAATATAATTATTCTTCACTTCCTGACTTCCAATTGCTTAGACAAACTTAAAACCTACAGTTAAACATCATTTATTGTCCTGTGAATATCAGTACATCATATCTACAAATCCTTCTCTAACATTTTTAAATAACTAACATTGAAGTTCAAATATATATGTGGAGTTTTCGGTTTATTATCATGATATCAGACCATTGGTGACAACATAGTGCTGTTGAAAAACCAATTTCAGAGATCACCTAACAAAGTTTAGCTGTGTATTCAGGTTAGAGTTACTCTGTTTGCCAAAAGGATCAGTGTACATCTCCAATTTGATCCTATATAAATCCAATTTCACACTAAAGTGTGTGCCATGCCAGGGAAAGCACAATTTCATTTCCACCTGTATAAACCAACATAGACTAAGGATTACTATTTCAATATCATTCAGAGTGAGATAGGAATCCAATGCGTGCTCACAGCTCAGAATGATCTGTAATTTGGGTTGTAAATTTGCCAATGCCAGTTCTGTGAATTAGACATGAAGGGAAGAACTTGCATGTAAAACACACAGGACAATTTGCAGGGGCAAGAGTGCAATGGCTTCCGTAAAACTGTAAAAAAAAAGAAAAGAAAAAGAATGGTAAGGTTAAAACAGTTAACATTGCATGGCTCTTTCTGCAAATTCTTTGATGTTTTGATCCTTATTTATTTATTTCGACTTTTGATCTTTGGTACAGAGGGGGATCCATTCGAAGACCCCTTATCGATACTGAATTTCATGGATAATGAGTTCTAGGGAGGGCTTTCCCAGCAAACAGATGTTTTTAAAATATAGATATATCCAGGAGACCTTCTGAGGTGTACAGAGGCCATGTGCTACCTCCCCATGCCTTAAAGGACCTCTGGTTTTTGACAACCCAGAACTGCCTCTTAAACGTGTCCAGGAGGCCTTATGAGAGATTGCGCATGACCTCTTTGCACCTCATAATACCTCAGAGATATGAGTGGAAGGCACTTATGGTTGCACTTACTGAAAGGCACTTAAAGGGAGGAGGTGGAAGGGAGATGATTCTGGGTGAGGTAGGACTGATGATGAGCAGAATTGTGGCTGTGTGGGTAAGGGTGGGAGATAGGATCCGAGGCCTGCTCAGGACCCCTATCCCAGGCAGGCCAGGGCACGTCCAGGCTGTTCAGATTTGTTCCACTGAGGCTGCAACCCTAATCCCCAGTTAGGCCAGCATATGTCACGGCACAAGTCCTGAGCTGGCCTGGGAGTTTCATAAAAGTGCCATTTCTGGAAGGGTTAGACTGTGCACAAAAAAGAACCAGCCTCCCCACACCACCATGGAAACAGGGAGTGGGTGAATTGTACCAGCCTAAATTGGTTAGGATTGTGCCCTGATGAAAATAGCCCCATTGGAACTACAGTGGCTTTCCCCCAGGTAAGAGGAAATGTTTCTTCATTCCATGGGGTGAGCCATGGGCTGCCCAAAACTTGCACTGCATATAGCACAGGAACACTGGCTTGTTTGTTCCAGCACAAGGTAGGATTGCTTTATTACATTTTTTCCCCTCAAGTGCCAGATATGAGTGACGATAGAGTTGCTCTCACTATTTCTGTCACCATGCATTTGAGCAGAAGCACATTCAATTATACAGTACTTCAGAAGCAAACAGATAATGATTGTTTTGAATTGTGGACACCAGTAATTCTGGAGTCCCCTAGGGCATTTTGATTTTGTCTCCCACCATTCCTATATTATTAAAGTACTGGGACAAATTTCACTTCAGTTAAATATTTATTCCATTTGTTCTTCTGCTCTTTCCATCTCACCCCGGCACTGCAGTACTCTCCAAGTACTCTCAAACGTTTTTTCTTTTTTCATGCTCCTGATGCATGAAATACCTGGACCTTCCTTCCTTCCTTCCTTCCTTCCTTCCTTCCTTCCTTCATTCATTCATTCCAAGATTATAAAAGTTTTGCCAATAGTGGTGTCACCCCATGTGCATCCCCTGGGGCACCTCCTCAGACACCACTGCGCATATCTGAAATAACTCCATATGCTTCCCCTGACTTTCCCTATAACCATTCCCTTTCTTTTCTCTCTTGTCTTTCTTGTGTCAGTATGTAGACTTAAGTTCCACAAGGGTGAAGCTTTTCTTTTCCCTGAAGAAGTGCTGAGTATATCTATAAATTATCTTTCTGCAATTTCACAACCGACTTATCTGCAAAGCATTGGAGACAACATAATAGCATTAAAATGCCCTGTGTTTTGTGACTGACAGATGGAGCCAATTAACAGTTAATTTTGCTACTAAAAGTGCTTGGATTATAGGACGACTAAAGCAGAAAGAACTTTTAAAATAATCTGAAAATAAGAATCTTTTCTACCCTACGGTGGAGCTAGTCCTAATGCAAAAACACCAATGAAAATTGTTAGGGCTGCTTTTATAATGGTGCGCCTGCCATGTACTCCATGGCCCATGTGTTCTCATTCTTGCAGTAGAATTCAGGCAATGGCCAAGTTCCAGATTTTACAGTCCATCAAAATAATACGGTTACAGATAGAAACCTTTCAATGGGCTTGTGCGGCTGCCTCTCCATGCCAGCATCGAGACTTTGATTTACAAACATAATACCCTTCGCTCAAAAGAGGCAGGCATAAAAGCGCCTCTGTATATACTTAATCTGCTTAGCGTTATCAAATCCATGACGGCACCAGGAGTGAAAAGGGGTAGGGGAAAAAAAGCACATCTCTTTTAAATATCCCCTGAAGAAAGAGGCCCGGTGCCATTTCATGAAAAGGATGCTTCCTTTTTCTCTGCAGATAGTTCTCTTTTGTGTCGATATGCCACTACTGTGAACGCGAAGCAAGGGATTTTGCAATGACAATGACAATTGAGCTCAGCTACAGTAACAAAGGCGAAATCTAGACACTGCCAAAGGTCTATTGCAATAAAAAACAATTTTTACTGCATGTGCCTCTTCTGCCAGATGTTCATCACTCTTTGTCAAAGCCGGAATCCTAAAGCGTCCTTAGTACATTAGAATGCCTAGAGCAATTACTTTCCAAAAAGCATCTGCAGGACAAGCTCTTTCATGGATGTCACCAATTGTCACCACATTCTGAATGGCTCGTTTGGAATGGAAAGCAATGGATTACTTGCTTTCCATTTTAGAACAGTGATTAGAGGAGGAAACACTAATTGCTTTTGTTTGCATTTTAAGCGGCGTATCTAAACACCGGGGCAATTAAATAAGGTGTTCTCAGTCAAGGAGGACCTCCTGCTTAGTTTCCTCTTCTGTATGGTTGTGATGATTGGGAGATTGGAGTAATTGTAGAAATACCTAATAGGAGACATCTCAACTCCATTGTGGTGGCACTGTTGCACTGTGGCACTGTTGGATTGGCACGGGGAAGAATCAGATTGGGTTGCAAAGCTCTTTGAGGACAATACGATCCATGGACGGGGATTCTGCTTAAAACTCGAAACTTTCTTCCTCTTCCCCCTCCCACCAACTGCTACTGATGGAGCCAAATTAGATGGGACCAAACTAGATGGCAATTTTCACAATGCACAGAGGTGAAAAGTGGTGTGTCCCAGGGGTCTGTCCTGGGACTGTTCATAAATGAATAAATGTCATAATAAATAATATCATAATAATATGTCAAATAATGTCATAATAATAAATGTCAATTCCCACTATATTGGTGCATTTCTGTACCTCTGCATGGGTATTATTGGCATGGACACTTTTTACATGATGGAGAAAATCATCATGCCAACAGGTTCCATCCACCAATGTGCTCCCAAAATCCCACAAGTTTGACATGTATCACTGCAGACAAATGTTGGATGCATGGACCGGATTTTGGGATCTCCTCTCTGCCAGCACAGTCTTTCTTCCACACATTGCATGTTCTAAGACTTTCTCTCCCTTTCTCTTTTTTCTGTTGGAAAAGCAGGGATCTAAATCAAATTGCCCAGCTCCTGTCAACCTAGCAGTTTGAAAGTGTGTAAATGAAAGAGAGAAGTATATATGAAAGTGAGAAATGCAAGGTTTTGCACTTAGGCAATAAAAACTAAAAGCACAGGTATAAAATGGGTGATACTTGGCTTGGCGAAGAAGGCAAATGCCATTTTAGGCTGCATTAAGAGGACTGTGGCTTCCAAGTCATGAGAAGTTCTAGTTCCTCTTTATTCTGCATTGGTTGGACCTCACCTTGAGTGCTGTGTTCAGTTCTGGGCACCTCATTTTAAGAAAGATGCAACCGAACTGGAGCAAGTCCAGAGGAGAGCAACAAGAATGATCAGTGGGATGGAAGGGAAGCCGTATGAGGAAAGATTGGGGGAACTTGGGATGTTCAGCCTGGAGAAGAGAAGGCTGAGAGGAGACATCACTACCCTCTTCAGACACCTGAAGGGCTGTCATAGGGAGGAAGGGACTCATTTGTTCTTTGCTGCTTCTGAAAGCAGAACTAGAACCAATGGGTACAAACTGCAAGAGAGGAGATTCCAGTTGGATATCCGGAAAAAATTCCTGACAGTGTGGGCAGTTCAGCAGTGGAAAGTATTGCCAAGGGAGGTGGTGGACTCTCCCTCACTGGGAATCTTCAAGCAGAGGCTCAACGAGTACCTGTTGGAGATGCTCTAGAATTTCCTGCTACAAGCAGAGTGTTGGACTAGATGACCTACTGGATCCCTTTCAACCCTATGATTCTATGATTCTATGAAATGCAAGTAGATGAATAGACAACACTTTTGTGGGAGGGTAACAATATTCCATGTGCCTCTTCAGTTTAATCATGCCAGCCACATGACCACAAGGCAGGGACACCTTTAACTGAAATCAAATTGTGTCATAAAGTAGTGTATCATCCTTTTTCTGACTGCTCCCTACTAATCCCCACTAGTTTGCTGCTGACAGTTAAACTGGAATAGAGGCACTCAAATCTCACAACATGTATATTTCCTAAATTTAAAAATATGACATCAGTCCTAAGTGTAAAGATCTGTGACTGGTAGCTTCTGAGTCAGCTCTCAGTATTCTCCTGGAAAATACACTAGTGTCTTGAAGTGTCCCCTAGTGTCCTAAAGATAGCATTTTAGGTACTTTTTCAAGCACCTCTTCCTCCATGTGTTATGGACACTGTGATAATATCATCTATGATGGACACATCCTTTTCATAGCTCCTTATAGGAAATACTCCTGTGAAATACAGCTCAGTTTAACTAGTCATTTCATTAAAAAATTTGATTGTTCTAATGTAAAGTTTTGAAATCTATGTATATAAAACTGGAAAGTCACTCACTGACTCACTCACTGACTCATCAACGGCCAGCCAAAACCACTGGGCCTAGAAGCATGAAACATGGGGGGGTTTTCCTTCCATTACAGAGGGACACCATCTGGAAGGGAGTGAAAAGTGACGCTCTACCCCAACTCTCTGACCTAGAAGCATGAAATTTCGGGAGGGTGTTCCTTATGTGATATGAACACCCACCAAGAACCGAAATTGAGAAATTTAACACTTAAGAGGCTAAAAAGGGGTGCAAAGTGTTTTTGTCCTATACAACATTGAAGACTGACTGATCAGCATCCAGCTGATGGGAAGGATGGTGCACATGGGAATGATGTGCATGGGGAGATGATGCGCATGGCAGGATGGTGCACACGGGGGATGGTGCAGGTTGATGATCATGGGAGAGGTTGATGAGCATGGGGGATGTTGTGCATGGTGTTTAATGCACATGTGGGGATGATGTGCATGGGGGTGTTGCACATGGAGGGACAGTGCGCATTGGGGGAATGCATGTGGGGGATTATTTGCATGGGTGATGATATGCATGGGGTGTTGCATATGGTGCACATGGGGTGTGCATGGAGAAAGCATGGAGGAAGGTGTGCATGGGGAATGGTGCACATGGGTGTTATTCCACATGGGGGTGGTGCACATGGGGGAGGGTGTGCATGGGGTTATTGGGAAGGTGCACATGGGGAACAGTGCACATGGGTGGTATTACACATGGGGGGTGGGTGCACATGGGGAAGGTGTGCATGCTGGGTTGATGAGCATTGTGGGTTGATGTGCATGGTGGGTTGATACACATGGGAGCAGGTGCTCATGGGGGCCAGTGCACATGGGGGGAACGATGAGCATAGTGGGATGGTGCGCATGGGGGAGGGTGTGCTTAGGGGGATGTTGTACAAGAGTATTGTGCATGGGGATGATGCGCATGAGGTGTTGCACATGAGGGGTTGGTGTGGATGGAGGGACGATGTGCATGGGGGATAATGCACATGCGGAGTCAATGTACATGTAGGGACAATGCGAAATGGGAGGATGGCATATGGGGGGAATTTCACTTCCGCAACGTGGATATTTTTTCGCTAGTATGGGATAAATTGCAAGGACACCAGTTAAAAGTTAAAACTAAACTTTTCTTCCATCACACATTTTGTAACAGTGCTAATAAATGCATGGATAATCTTTTCCTGTAGTTAAGATATAAAAGAAGACTCACTCAGCAATGATCTCCATCTATTTAAGATGATCAAGACTGCTGCTTCTATTCAACCATCAAACTTTTTAGGGATTGCAAGGAATGGCCACTTGGGGAATATAGATGGAGTGAGTCAGGAAGTCAGACAATATCATTGTTCCATAAAACAAACAAGAACCTTGTGAATTATATGCCCACACCTAATTTCATCTTGAGATTCTAACGACAACATAAAGCATTCTATCTCTGTCCTTGATTGTTTATGATGTTGCCAGAGCTCCTTGGTAGAAGTGAACTTCATCATTCATGATTCCCTATTACGTAATGATGGGTAAAATATCACAAATGCAAAAAAAGTCTGCCATTGTTAGCAGAAAGGCATATCTTCAAAATATGCAATTTAAGCTGCAATCCTACACTTTGGCACTTTGGCATTGAACACAAGGGGACTTATTTCTGAGAAGACATGGTTAGGATTGTGCTCAAAGTTTTAAATTTAATAACAAGTAGCAGTGTTTAAACACATGTAATTAATATACATGTTTTAATTTTTATTTTGTCATGTTATGCATTTTTTCTTAAATGTCCTACATTTTGTTTTCTTTTTCAGTTTTCACATATGGTCATCCTGCAATTGGGGCACATACCCTCACTCATACCTTCCTACAACAACTAACTGAGCGCAATCATAAGAAATTTAGGCTGGCCTAACTCACCAGGCCTATCTTTCCATGACTGTGCATTAGCCTAACCCCCACCCAGGAGTGGAGCAGAAGTATCTTTGGATTGTTGTGGTACCACCATGTCAGCACAGGACTTATCCCGGGGCTAAGGCCATCCTAAATGGAAATTAGGATTGCAGACCTAGAGAGCTCTCAACTCCCTTGGAAGAGTTTGGGAATCCTTGCTTTAGTAAATGTACTAATTCAATTCTGAATGCTTTTCTCTCTTTGTTTTGTGAGCCAGAGCTCTGTTTAAATTAGCACTGCGCCCACTATTCAGGTCTATGATTAGTAACCCAATACTCTACCAACCAAGTAAATCAGTACTGAATAGTAACTGTGGGAGCCAAACACTTAATTGGTGTAGAACAAGCTAGTTTTTTTTTAAGTAACTCCACCAAATGCCCAACCAGAAAATAATTTGTAACAGAACCTACCACTAACTGAAATATCATCTACCAGAAGTCTTCTGAGCTTTAAAACTGCACTAAACCACCCAAGCCATTTGTCACGCAGCCATTTGAGAGCTGCTTAATGAGGATTTGGTATCCCGTCATCATCCATCTCTAATCGGCTTTTTCCTATCCTACAGATATCTATTGCTTAATCTCCAGACAGGAACCACCAGCTGGCAAATGGTGCACAGTGTCTGAATCTAAGCAGATTTAGAGAGGACTTTTGTGGACATTTATAATGTTTAAGCTAATTGGGAATAAGATTTACAATGCTTCTCTTAACCAATGCTATCCTAGATTTGGAGGGGAGAATTAAGAGACCTTGCTAAAACTGTAATCTAATTTGGCCACGAGTTTAACTTTCTTGAGCACACACACAGAATCATCATGGCTAATCTAGGCAAAACAGCATATTTGATCCTTTGACTTTAGCTCTGTGGAGTCAATAACGTACTGGGAGAGTCTCTTAAGAAGCTACACTAAATTAGACCAATACATCAAGGTCATTCTTGAGCATCTCCGGATATTGAAATTCTTACACAGATTATTTGTGTGATACTGATCTGTGCTTTTCTAGAAAAAGAAATATTTCCAGTCACGCATTTCCTAAGGAAATAAAAAGTCTAAAGGTCTTGGTCATAAATCTTATTCTTATTATAAATAACCTCTAAGTTAGTTATTATCAACTACACAGCAAACAAGTTTTCTATGCTGGTTTTCATGATATGCAGTAGAAGATATGAAGGTTGGAATGGGAGAAGGATGCAACAAGAACATGACTATGGAATAGAGTAAGGGCAAAATCCAGAGTAACTATGGGAAGTCCTTGCTCTGGTGTAAGAACAACTTACTCTGGATTCCAATATGAATTTCACATAGGATTTTACTAGGTGGTACAGTAACTACAGGTGCATATAAAGTCTCTTACGTTCTCCCGCAGTTACTCTGGATTTGGGGGTAAGTGAAGCAGGGTTAAAGTACTTTATTAAAGTTCTTTACTAAAGTAAAGGGTTAAAACAACTAGCATGAACTTGCCACTGAAAATGGCAACCTCAAACGTCTGATGTTAAGTCAATCCCCTGGAAAGAAGAGGAGTCAAATTATTTGACACTGATATCCAAAGGGTGGTTATTAATAGGCATGACCAGCACGTCGGTTCTCCTTCCCCTTTATGTGTTTCCTGATTGCACAAAGCTTTCAATAATGCAACTGAAAGCTAAAACATTGCAAATATATTTTCTTTCATTCTGATTTTTTTTTTCTTCCTCAAGATGAATGGTTTTCTTTTTTCCCCAACTTGGGCAAAGAGCGTTAATTATTTTAACAGTATCTGGCACCTTTTTCTTGTTTTTGCAGAAACTCTGTTGGTCAGCCTGATTCCATCCTTGCTAAATCGAAAGGTGTGTCATCACAGTCTACATTTTTTTTCTGTTGCCTTTGCAATTTCCAGCAGATATTGATCAACGGCTAGGAAGACAAAGTGGCATGAATAGATGAAAAGTAACAAGCTGTAATTTTATTAATTTTAAAGGTAGGCGCTGACACCGTCCCCAAACAATCAGGCATTGATTAGCTTTTAGGCAGGACTGAATGGCTTCAGGCCAATAAGAAAAAGTAAAGCTCATTTCTTGCAGCCCGAGTCATGATTCATCTCACCGTTGGGTCCCAAAGCAACAGTAAGAGCATGTTAAGGACAAAAGAAGAAAGAGAGCTTCAGTTTATGTGGGTATAACGTAAACTGGGAAAAGGTGAGCATTATATGCTTCTTGCAAAATTCACTTTTAACTTTGTAAGGAAAATCTAGGACTGATCCAAAGAAGATAAGGAGAGCCTGACCACAGCCCCATGCAGACAAGTATTCTTTCCTAGCAGTGACAAGTGATGTCCAAGAACCTGACAAATTGTGACAGCCTTTCCCTGTGAATCTCCAATATTCAAATTACCAAGATGGTAATCTAATTTCAGTTACTTGGGAGTAAACTCCATCAACTATAATGGGACTTACATTTGAGTAGATAGGAATAGGGTTGCACTCTCAGATATTTAATCTAATGCCCCAATCTTCTGGCCCACAAGCAGGAATCTGTGCATAAGATCCATGCTCAGGCTGACCCAGCAAAGAACTCCCACCAGAGCAGGTAATGGGAGCTGATTTGGCCAGAATGCATTGCTCCTATTGGTTAAAACATGGTAAATCATGCTGGTAATAAATAATGGTATGGTAACCATGCATGTTAACAAAACAGAACAGAAGAAAGGAGTGGCATCACTAGGGTTTGCGTCGCCTGGTGCAGAAAGCCAACGCATCACCCCTGTAATGGGCCTCCTCCTACGCAGTGGGCATTGCAAAATCCCAGAAGAAGGGTGTGGTGATTGCCTCATCACCACTGGTTTTTTTGGCTGCAATGTTCCATAGCCTAGAACTGTGGTCTCCAAACCCCGGGCCAGATGACCAGATATGGCCCACAGCGAGCCTCAATGTGGCCTATGGGATTACCCCTCTATCCCGCCTTGGGCAAGCCTTGTAATCTACTCCAATACAATCTTATTTGTAAATATATGTAAATTTATTCACATTTGAAATATAAATTAGTTTTCTGAACCCCCAACACAGTGTCAGAAAGATGTTGCGGCCCTTTACAGCACTTTTGTGACATCCCCAGTTCAGTACAGGACTTACATTTCAGCTTAGGCTGGCCTATCTGGAAGTTAGGATAGTAAAGTAAGTAAATAGTAAAATAGTATAAAGATAATAAAGTAAGCTAAGTAAACGAACAGTACCAAAAGCCTGAAATGTGGATTTAAAACATAAGGGTCATTAAACATTTTGAGTTAAGAGCCTACAGCACAGCCCTTGCAGATCTTTTAATTACAATGCTGGGTAAGCACGGCTTGGTGATAATGGGTATATTGCAGCTACTAATAGGAATTTCTAACCTTGGTTCTTTCTATTAATTACCTCTTTGAGAAGCTAAGAAGGTCTAGTGGGGCCGTTTGTGAAACCTTTATTGTTGAATGATGTGATTTTATTTTTCTTTTTTCTTAAAATCAATTTAAGGCTAAGTATATCACTAAACTGCTTTTCTTCATTCCTGTGGGTTATTTTTGTGATGTGATTTTTGTGATGTGAGAGGAACAATGTTAATTTGTCTCTTGGTTAATCGACTTGGAATTTAAGGTTGGATAATTTAGTGGAAAGTTGCTGATACCTTACCCTGATCAAAAGTGTAAATGAGCGCAGGGATGGAATCTGCAGCATCCGTGCTTCACAATAGTCTGTACTGATACCTACAACACCTACTTTCAAATGAGGTTTGGGTTGAAAAATGTGAACCCAGGGAAAAATTGCACCTGTTTTTGAGTCAGTCTATGTGGTTACTTTACTGCCTCATTTTTGTATATGGAGCCATTTGAGCAGCCTCCTCGAGGAATACTCGGAAATTGCTCTGCCAGTGAAAATAGCATTGTATATGTACTTCACACATTGCCTTTTCACTGTCAAGATAATTTCTGTGTTTTTCCTTCTGGGGGCTATTTTGCACAAATAGCTCCCCATTAAAAGGCTGTGTTAGAGTTACAGCAGGCAGAGGATGCCTACCGCAGAAAAGAAGGCATTGGCCCAAATCTTTCTCTCTGACGTAGCAGCTCGAGAAATAGGGAGATTTGCTTCAAATCCCTGCTCAGCTATTAAGCTCATTGGAGGGCATTGTCTCAAACCCAAGGCAACGTCACGGGACTGTAGCAAAGACAAGATGCCATTAAGCCCCTTGCATGCTGCTCTGAGATCATGGAAGAAAGACAGCAGACAAGTGGTAAAGACCAATGGAAATATGTGTGCTATTACAGTGAACCCTTAATTTAATAGACAACAGATTTCTGAAATAATGGACCGTTTCTGATGTCTTCAGGGACCTATTAAATTCTACCTTACAGCCCTACAGAAGATCCTTAAAGTAGATTACAACACAATCCTCAGCATATCTACTCAGAAGTAAGTCCAATTGTGTTCAATGAAGGTTACTCCTGCGAAAGCCTTTTTAGGATTATATCCTTAGTGTTGAAAGAGACTAGGGGCTGATTTACACATTCCCAGGACTCCTTTGGCATCGACATTTTTGCTGGGAGTGGCATGAAAGTACCAGTACCAGCACCAGCATTGAGGGAGCCCTGGTATACCTGCCCTGAGCCTCTTTCAAAACATGCCTACCTTAGTGTGGTCCTTTGCCCTGACATCTGAGAAAGATGTTCCTCCATTTCTAAATTTCCTGGGTAGAGGGTGGAAATGCAATGTCAAAGGAATTTTCTAAGGTAGGGCTTTATTACAACTAGGGAAACGAAGGGGTGCCTGGATTTAATGGATCTGCAGAATTAATGGATATCCATTTATTATCAGCTCATGTAATGTATGCATGCAACATTGGAGAAGCAGTTATATAGCTTAGCATTGGCATCCATCAGACTTGAAAGACTATGGTATCATTCTGTATGTGAAGTATGAAGGCCTGCGTAGATAAACATGGAGGATAGGCTATTATCCAAGCAGCAAATCCCCCCTCTCCACGCCACTGAAATAGTCCAATGGAACGGCAGACCCAATATGATTGGTTCTAGCTGCGTCACAGAGTTGGGCTAAGGACAGGAGCTCACCCTGTCTTGTGGGGACCTGGTTCTCGAACCCTGGCCTACTGGTTAACAGGCACAGTGTCTTAACCACTTGCTCCATGTGACTGTAAAAGTATTGGGTGGCAGAGTAATGCCGGGAGGACAGCATACCAGACATGTGCCCTAGAGCACCACAGGGGCCAGATCCATAACTGACTTGCACTATCAATAATTGGTTCTTGGAGCAAATACTTTAACCCAGGGTAATGTAAGAGAGAATTAGGCTGCGATCCTAAAGACAATTTCCTGTGACTAAGACCCATTGGACACAATGGGGCTTACTTTTGAGTAGACATGGTTAGGATTGTGCTCTTAGTAAGCAACCAAAATAAACAGAGGGTGAAGAAAGGCTGAAGAAAAGGATCTTAAACATTTTGACCAGAAGCAAAGAAAAAATGTCCACTAGAAAGAAAGAAGCAAAGAAAAAATTCCTCTCCATTCATTGGAGACATGTGTTTGCTTTGATCCCTATTCAATCTAATTTAAACCCAAATTTCAATTCATTCACAAACATGGTATAGGGCAACGACAGTGTCTCGATAGAACAGCTCTTGCTAATTAGCACCCTCTGCTCTTGTTATACAAGTCAGTGTGACAAGGTTTAATTAAGCCTAATTATTTTTGAAAAAATATTGATGTATATTAATTCCATGATGAAGCTAACTGTTTCCTAACAGGGAGTTAGAGAGTATGGTATTAATTTAACTCAGTGCAGTCACTCATGACACTTGATTTCCCCTGCCCATTTTGTAATCACAAGCCTTAAACAGCTTGTGGCGAGTGAATGGAAATGAACAACATTTTTGCAAGTTAACAATGATAGGCTATCTGTATTATAACAGATGTCTAACACTCCCCTAAATCTAGCTTTGGACCTATCTGTGGATCATACAAAATTTCATGATTTTTGGCTCACAACCTGTCTTCCTTTTGTCAGTGAGATGATTTATAGTGTCAACAGAAGTCCTGCATGTATAGAAAGGTATTGATTTGTATTTTCTTTCACATTTAACAGACAGAAATATCCATCTGGCAAAGATCAATGGTCCAAAGACCCATTATAATATTGATCTGCCCATTGAAAGAGCAGAAAGTGGATCACCTCCCACCTTGCCTTGGTCCAAGATTGGTTTCTCCAAACACGGAAGTACAGGTCTTTCTGCATTGATATACAGGACCGTCCTTCATTTCTGTGATCCCTTTAAATCAGCCCAGATGTCCTGCATTTCTGGAACGAAAGATAGTGCATGAGGAGCATGGTAAGTGGTTGCTTGTTCTTAATTGTGCAGAGGCAACAGGCTCAAGGCAGCATTGAGCAGAGTTCTGCTTCATGCCACAATTATGAACGAGGCTCAGTAGGTGTTCCAGCAGCATCATTGAAGTTGCGTTCCATGTGCTTCATCCCACAGCAATGCTGAATCTTTGAGTTCACCACCATACACATACTTTCTTTTCTTTTTTATTATATTTATTTAGAAAAAAAGAAACAAACAAAAATGCAATGAGGCATATCTTAGTTATTCATATCAGAAAGATGATATATGAAAAAGAGATTATGGGCAAAATCCAGAGTAACTACGGGGAGTCCCTGCTCCGGTGTATGAACAACTTACTCTGGATTCCAATATGAATTTCCCAAAGGTTTTCACTAGGTGGTGCAGTAACTACGGGTGCACGTAAAGTTTCTTACGTGCTCCTGTAGTTACTCTGGATTTGGGGGTATCTCAGACTGCCTCTGTCTTTAAGACTCTTCTTATCAACTTATCAACTGATCCTTTCTATGAAACTATTATCTGGCAGGGTAATGGGAACATAGGTGGGATTGTCCTTGCTCATTTATTATTAATATTAAATGTTCCAGCTGTGTTGTGGGTTGAAGCCATAGAGGAGTGTCTCTTTCTATTGCTGTAAAATATATAAAGGAAGCATGAGACATCAAAGATCAAACACCTCTGACTGAATGCTTCTACCGCCTCGGGCACAGAGCTTTTCCGCTGAGCCGCACAGTCTGCTGTATGTCATGCTGCCGGGTGAAAAAGGTCACTCAAAAACATCCAGAGACACTATTCATAGAAGCCTGTGCTTGTGGAGCACAAGTCCAACCTGCAAACCAACTTAGAACTGGTTAGCCCAATCCTATCTGGATCTTGCGCAAAAAAAGGTGTGCATTAGATTTGAGTAAATATGGCACTTTTTATTACATCTTCCATATGTCTTGATTGTGCCACTCCATAGAATGTAGCACATGCCTCTTCGGTGGTTCTGCATTGTCCCTAATGGTTTAGGATAGGATCGGGTTTGTTGTTTCCTGAGCATCACTACAATAAAGTGATGTTCTGGTTTTCTTTCGTTCTTTTTTCTCTTAAGGGCCCTTAATGACCTGGGCTTCACCAGTCCAAAGGGACAAACCCTTTCTTCCTGAAGAAACTATGCATAGGCTTCAGCAAAATCCCAGCCTTAGTAGCAAAGCAAAGCAGTTATTTTGTGTCCTCTGAACTTCAAAACTGTATACCTAAATCAAAATACAACTAAGGAATAGACCCACATTCACAGTTGTATATTTTCTCTGCTGTAAGAGACGCCTTAAGCTTTCCATTTGTTGTTTAACATGATATGACACTAAGAGGGTAAAAGATGAGCTTACACCATGAAGGAGATGGATCTCTTTTTGTTCTAGGCTGTGCTAGCAGCTGTGCATAAGGATTTCCAGATTTCTGGTGTGAAATAAAGAGGACTGCCAATCAAAGTAATATTTCAATGCGCAGCACATACAGCCTAACCTGAAGTAGCTGCGGGCACCTTCAGCAGACAGTTGGGCTTCGAAGATGTGACAATGACACAGCAGTGGTATTTGATTCATTAGTCTTCTGGCTTGTTAGTGTTATAAAGATAATGAGAAGCAGAGAAAGATAATTATGGGACATAAAAAGCATAATCTAAATTCATCTCCAGTGCATAACCTTTAATTTAAAGATATTGCAGTTACTCTTGGTGCCTCAGAAACCCGAGCTCTTTTCCCTGGCCTCCCAAGAGGGCTACACCAGACAAGAAGGCAAATGATTCATTGCATGTATATTTTCTGGAACTAAAAAGAAAGGAGTCATGGGGTCCTGGTTTAGAGAAGAATGTGGAGCAGGGGAGATGAGTTTGATGGCCCCCCATTGTGAGGCAGACTGGCAGATTGCCAACAACCTCCATACACCTCAATACACTCATTTGTTCTTACTCTTACTTCGTGGAGCTGAAAAAAGGAAACCAAAGACAAGAGGAGAAAAGAATGGTGAAATAGAGTGACCCCATTGAGCACCACCCTATTCTTCTTTTCTCTTTAGAATCCAGGTAATGTGGGGAGAAGAGCTGTGAAGGTTGTAGCTGACATACTATTGGTAATGAAGGGTTAGTTAGGGTTGCCATAATTCTCTTCCACAAAATCAGGACAGGACTTTCTGTCACACTTGCTAGTATGTGAACACAGTCCCCAAAAATCTGGACTGTCCCTGTTTTTCAAGACATATGGCAACCCTAAACACAGTGCCGCACAAGGGAGGCAGTGTATTTGCCATGCCACCTAGTGTTCCCTCTAACAGGTTCTTGCTGATGTATGGACTTCTTTGGCAACTGTACTCTGTCATGATCCATCCACCTACCCTTTAAGACAGTGATTTTCAACCTTTTTCATCTCATGGCACACTAACAAAGCACTGAAATTGTCAAGGCACACCATCAGTTGTTTGTACCATTGACAAGGCACACCAGGCTGTTCAAATCCCCTAATTTTCCTATTAATAAATAACTTTTCCCTAGATCCCATGGCACACCTGAGGACTATCCACGGCACACCAGTGTGCCATGGCACACTGGTTGAAAATCACTGCTCTAAGATGCGCAGCAACAGTATGGCTTCCTAGAAAGCCAGAATCGGCTGGATATGTCCAGTCTTTGACTATTGGACTGTTCAGCCCAATAATCAAGTGTCCGGCCTTCTGGGAGGGTTTTGGGGTGCAATTTGGTGTAGCTTGGGTGTAGTTAAAAGCAGCCGCCGCTTGGCACGGTTGAGTTCAGGCCAGCCGGGGTAGCCATTTTCAAAAATATGCATACAGTCTGTTTTGATAGCCTAGCTTCCTAGAGTGCGCGCTTGTATGGGCAGGTCAGGCCTTAGAGACAGTCTCAAACTTTTGAAAATGGCTGCTTAGACAAACAAAGTAAACCATGGCACTGGGGCAGCCACTAAAGACCCACTGCACAAGCACCAGTGGGTGCTGCACAAGCACCTCCCCAGACAAGGTAAGCCTCAGTATCTTTACGTGTCAACTCAAAAGTAAGCACATTAAAAGTAAGCCCATTAAGTCAATGGAGCTTACTTCTGAGTCAGGGGGTGATTTTTCAAAAATGTAGGACAAAGTATAGGACTTTGTCCTACTTTTTAAAAAGTCCGGATTTTCAGTTTTGGAGGACATTTTTGCATTTTGCCTTTAGGATCTGGTCACACTGTGTGTACTGTACCTCCCAACTGAATTCCACATTGCATGGAGCTCAGCAACCTGGTCATTTGGCAGTGATATTAAGATATCATTGCTGAATGTCCAGAGGCATGATGACATGAGGATGAGTCATGATGAGTGATGTGCAACCACACTGTTTGAGGGAATGCTGATACGGTATTATGTGCTTGGAAGCCTTAGACCCCTCCCTAGCAGGACTGGACCAAGCACTAGTTCCTCATTCTTTTCTTTCTTCACTCCCAACTGCTATTTCCCCCAGAGGGAAAAAAAATCAAGCAGTCTTATGTTTTTATTTCTGGGACAAATAACACCTTCATCACCCTCTCAACCCCTGCAGCTGCTATTTTTTTAAGATATGAAAAAGACAGAAATGCAATGCCACATTTTTCATTTCCTCTAGTTTAGCCTAGACTTGAAACCTGTCTCGAGTATCAATTTTTAGCACAATAAATGAGCAGTTGTTATCCATTTGTTACAGACATCTTTCCTCTAGGTTGTTCTACTGCTGTGGGGATATCACATTTACCTAGTACTTGATGTTCTACACTTTAAAAAAAATGATTTTATTGACTTTTTCAACGGAATGCAAAGGAAAAATGAATGCAGAAGAAAACAAGAGCAAATGAGCAAAGAGATCACATTCACATTTTGAGACCTGTATATATAGCACAACCGAAGGACACCAAATTTATAAGGGACAATTGAAAAACAAAAGTTAGCAGTTAGTGGACAGACATAAAATACGAGGTTGGGGAATATTTCTGGATGTAATTTTTCTGAAAACATAAGTAGGATTACTAATCATCCCACTTATCCAGACTCAAACTTACACCCTGTCAGAGGGCAAACTCATTATGATGGTCTCCTCAAAGACCCCATTGTACTTCTCTTGGCCGCTGTGAATATGGGAACTGCTTTGCACCAGAAGGGACCTCATCCAGCAGTTTCTCATACAAGGCACCTCAGTCTTCTAGAGCAACCTCCTTAGCACATCTGTCTTTTTGGAAGTTCCAAACTTTTGCACCTGGCTAAAGACAACCATTTCCTTCACCAATATATCCATCGCTATGTAACTGACTATGCTCAATGTGGTTATACAAGCGTCATGGAATCCCTTAGGTGTTGTTGGTAGTGTCTTTAGTAATGGAGAAACAAATTTCCCTGCCAGTGTTCATTTTTCACATAAATTATGTCCCCAGGGGTGGTATGTTCCATTATTTGCTGCCACAGCAGTGGAAAGAATTCATTCAGCACTAGTCTGAAAAGGAGCACATCCTTACCCCCTCAATTCCCTACCTTTTTAGAATCATGTGCAATGGTGATATTGTTAAGTTTTGGTCAATAGGTAAAAGTATGGAAAGTGAGTGTAGGAAAAGTAAGGAAAGAGTTGAATAGATGCCTTTCATATTGATGTGAACTATGGCTGCAATCCGAAAGACACTTTCCTGGGAGTAAGACACATTGAACACAGTGAGGATTACTTTGGAGGAGACATGGTTAGGATTGTGCTGTATATCTCCTATAGGCAGATAAACAACTGGTTACAGGATAGTTTAAAAATTTCGGTGCATCATGCACATGAATTCCACTGATCAACATAGCCTTGGATGTTGTCATCTTGGATTCCTTTGATAGGGCATTGCACAGATTGCCAGAGGAAATGTCACAGGTTACTAGTCATGATGGGTATGTATGTTCAACCTTCTGGTTTTAGAAGTAGGCTACCTCAACCCATCAGATGCAATGGAGTGACAAGATATGTGTCTTGCTATCTTGTATGCTCCCTGAGCGTATCTGGTATCTGGTGGGTTACTGTGAGAAACTTGAAGCTGGAATAGGGCTGCAATCCTAAAGATACTTTCCTGGGAATAAGACCCATTGAACACAGTGGGGCTTACTTTTGAGTAGTCATGGTTAGGATTGTGAGTCTTTGGCTTGATTCAGCAGGGCTTATGTTGTACAAATGGTGAAACCTTCCAAAGGAACCCCAGAAGGACATTCCTAGAATAGACTGCATATTTCATATATTAATAGATTTACATAAACATCATGAGGAACAATTTACAAATTAACTTACAGTTCAAACTTGGGCTCTTAAACTTCACTAACCAGTTCCCTTGAATTATGTGCAGAAGATAGTGAAGGAAAGTTATATTCATATATCTTTCTGCTATTAGCAGCACATGTAAAGCTACAGCAAAACCCGAAAAAGTTCATTTCTTTCTACAGCTCATTCATAAGCTTTTTAAATATATTTTCTTTAAGTCCCATTGATTTCAATGGATATCATTCCAAATGATTAATATGTTAAAAACTGAATTATCAAACTGCTTCTGAAATGTACTTCAATCACAGTATTTTGGAAGTCTTCAACCCCACGCCACCAAGGGAATGAGGTGAAGAAAGATTCTTGACGAAAAAAATCTAGTTCACATTCTTCTACTCCAGATGTATTCTCAGTGGTTCCTTTGATTTTCTTATTCTGCCTGAAGAACTTGGAGAATCATGAAAGCCATGATTGTGAAAGTGCATTAATCATACACTCAGCCAGTCATTTACAGGCTGTTCTTCAAAACTATCAAGTGCATTGTCAGTTATCAAGCCACATATCATTCCCCGGCTTTGTGATTGGCCTCTGCCGTACATACACACTCAGCCACACAGCTCCTGTTCTGTGCAAAAAAAAACCTCTGATGAAGAAGTCAAGTGACACGTGACCATGGCAGTAAAAAAATAAATAAATCTGAATTTCTCAGGCTAGACATACAGAATGCTGCACGCCGTAACAGACGTACTGAACTCACAAGTTGCACCCAGCTTATTGAGAGACAAGGTAACTTCAGAAAAATTGTTTCTTCTGGCACCAGGAAATATTGGAAACTGCTATTTGGTCGGGAAGATTCGGGATCTTATTCAGCCCACACATCACCCCACAGTTCTGATGTTTTTGGAGGAAACAGTTACTCTGTTATCAAATCAATATACAGGAACACTCTACTTCCTTCCTTCTTGCATAACCTTGCACAATCATTCAGCTTATTTTTTCCCTGCTTTCCTATTCCTGATTCCAAGCAAACACCCATCCAAAATATCACCACTGGGTCTGGGTGCAATCCTAACCTAGGCCAGCACAACTCCTTAGACTTCTCATTCGCATGGTGATGTAAGGAGGCAAGCGCAAGTCTGTGCAATGACCTAACTCACCCCCCAGGAGTGGCTTAGAAGTATCTTATGTTACTTTTGTGACACCACCAGGCCACTACCGGACTTATGCTAGGCCTGCAGTGTTTCTCAAAGTGGAGGTCGGGACCCCTTTGGGGGTCACCTAAAGCTTTCCTGAGGGTCGCCTAAAGACCCCTGGTGCAGGGGGCCAGATCAGGCTTGCCAGACCTCTGGCTGTAGCTGCATGCGCACTGGGGCTGACTGACAGCCTCAGGGCCCAATCCTATGCATTCTACTCTGAAATAAATCCCATTATAGTCAGGGAGGCCTTTACTCCCATGTAAATGTGGATAGGATTGCAGCCTCAGGGCCCAATCCTATGCATGCCTACTCTGAAATAAATCCCATTATATTCAGGGGGCCTTACTCCCATGTAAATGTGGATAGGATTTCAGCCTTAGGGCCCTCTCCTATGCATGCCTACTCTGAAATAAATCCCATTGTGTTAAATGTGTGCATAGAACACACATTTCATTTGTAACAATGAAAATACATCCTGCATATCGGATATTTACATTACGATTCATAACAGTAGCAAAATTACAGTTATAAAGTAGCATCGAAAATAATTTTATGGTTGGGGGTCCCCGCAACATGAAGAACTTATAAAGGGGTCACGACGTTAGGAAGATTGAGAACCACTGTGCTAGGGCTCAGGCTGACCTAACTGGAGTTTAAGATTACTGCCTTAGATTACAATCTTAAATTACAATTAGGCCAGCATAAACCCCAGGATATGTCCCATGCCAACCTGGGGGGGTGTCACAAAAGTGCCGTAAGGCACTTCTGCCCTACTCCTGGGGGATAAGGTCAGGGCCCAGACATACATCAACCTCTCACCACCACCACCACAGGAAGGTGAGTTAGGCCTAAATTTGTTAGGATTGCACCCAAAGTTTCTCTGCTAAGAAGCCCAATCCTATCCTTTGCCATGCTGAATCTTGCAGTTGCAGGGTGCTGCATGTTATCATGGGGGAGGGCAGTTGTAGGCCATTGTAGGAAAAAAGGAAGGGACAAGGTGAAAGAGAGGAGGTTGGAGTCTCTCGCATGTCACTGCAACTAGAATCCACATATTCTTTCCCCAATCCGTTCCTACTTTCCCTCAACCCATCCCCGCAAATGCCCCATTACTAATACAGTATATTTTTTTCTGCAGAGTCTGGCAATGTTCCAAGGCTGTTGTCACTTTGTGGTGGTGATTAAGACTGGCTACTCTGTGAGCCATCACAGGAAGGGTTGCCATAATTTTCTTCCACAAAATTGGGACACAACCCTCTCTCCCATTTGCCAGTATGTGAACACAATCCCCCAAAATTGGGATTGTCCCTGTTTTTCAAGGCAACCCTAATCACAGGGCCTTGTGATAGTGAAACCTTCATTCAGTTGTTGCATCTTCTCAGGAAATTTGTAAAGCAGGGAACAAGAAGTATATGCTGATGTCCCTTTGGGGACAAGAGAGCTTCACATGAGAAGCATGTTCCTGTTATTCTATCCATCTATCTCTATAGTTTCTCTATTCATGGATAGTAGTTGTCCAGACAAGGCTCTCCCCAGCCTAGCTTTGACGTGCCAAGCATTGAACATGGGACTTTATGCAAACAAATATGAACACTACTGCCGAGCTATGATGCTATCATGTTTGTCAATATTTCTGCAGGAACCCAAGGCAGCTGAATCTAGGGTAACTGAGGAGAAATCAATCTGAAAACTTTTCAACACTATGACCTACTCTGTGTGATTTCACTTGACCTGCTGGTATCTGCCGGTCAATTTTCCCAGCGGTTCCATCTCTCAGTGTTTTGCTCAATTCTTTAATATTCCCTCAACCTCCTTCTTCTCCTAGGAAGTTCTTAGTTGACTCACTCAGCACAGACCCTGCCATCAAGAAGAACTTGAAATGATCTTTTTTGTTTCCACTCATGATATTTCTGCAGCTAACAGGAGAAACCATTAGCATTTAAATGAAGACGTTGTTGGATTCTGTCACACAAGAAATAATGAGAACTATTAGAGGGGGAAAAATGCAAAATTTGTATTTTATCAAGACTTGATCTAGCAGCAGCAAAATGAACCTTCAGAACTGAAAACCACTAAGTTCAAAATAAATTGATTTTCACATTATTTTCACAGACTAAGAAATGCCACTTTTTCATGAACCTTGTTGAACCTTTAATTTTTTTTAAGATTATTAGTTTTGTAGCCCTGTGTCTTTTTCTAGAACACAATGAGATTCTTTCCTGCATTAACTATAAGATTTACAAAGAAGATGAGCCTTAGCCTCTCTCTAACCCCAATATCTGAAATAGCGCAGGTGGCAGAGCAATTTTAACTTGGCTGTGAGCTGGAAAGCACATTTGTGGCTACTTGTGAGCCAGTGGCTTCAGCCCAATGGCCAGCCCAATTCTTTGCACTGACTCCAGGAGCAGCACTGGTCTGACGGCAGAACCCACAACCACTCCATTTTGACAAATTTCACCTTAAGCGTGCAGCTTCTTCTGATACCCATACTTGACTTTGGGAATCCCTGACTGATCAACGCCCTTCCCCTAGCCCCTGCACCTCGATACCCCTGAATATAAGCATGAAATATTGGGGGGAGGATGTCTCTTCACTGACGGCAGCACCCATAACCACTCCATTTTCACAAATTTCACATTAAGCATGCAGCTTCTTTTGATCCCCATACTTGCTTTTGGGAATCCCTCACAAATCAACGCCCACCCCAGCCCCTGCACCTATATACCCATGCACGTAAACGTGAAATTTGGAGAGGCAGATGTTCCTTCTCTGATGGCAGCACCCACAACCACTCCATTTTCCAAAATTTCGCCCTCAGCGTGCAGCTTCTTTTGATCCCCATACTTGCTTTTTGGAATCCCTCACAAATCAACCCCCTGCCCCAAGGCCTGCAACTAGAAGCATGAAATTTTGGGGGGAGGATGTTTCTTCTCTGATGGCAGCACCCACAACCACTCCATTTTCACAAATTTCACCTTAAGCGTGCAGCTTCTTTTGATCCCCATACTTGACTTTGGGAATCCCTGACTGATCAACGCCCTGCCCCAACCCTGCACCGAGAATAATGAAATTTGGAGAGGCAGAAGTTCCTTCTCTGATGGTAGAACCCACAACCAGTCCCTTAATACAAATTTCACCCTAATTGTGCAGCCTGTTTTGATTCCCATACTTGCCTTTCAGAATCCCTGACAAATCAACGCCATGCACCAACTCCTGCACCTCTATACCCTTGAATATAAGCATGAAATTTTGGGGGGAGGATGTTTCTTCTCTGACGGCAGCACCCACAACCACTACATTTTCAAAAATTTCACCTTGAGCGTGCAGCTTGTTTTGATCCCATACTTGACTTTGGGAATCCCTGACAAATCAACGCCCTGCCCCAAGGCCTGCAACTAGAAGCATGAAATTTTGGGGGGAGGATGTTTCTTCTCTGACGGCAGCACCCACAACCACTCCATTTTCACAAATTTCACCAGAATTGTGCAGCTTCTTCTGATCCCCATACTTGCCTTTGGGAATCCCTGACTGATCAACGCCCTGCCCGACCCCTGCACCTAGAAGAATGAAATTGGGGGAGGCAGATGTTCCTTCTCTGATGACAGAACCCACAAGCAGTCCTTTTTCACAAATTTCACCCTAAGCCTGCAGCTTGTTTTGATCCCCATACTTGCTTTTGGGAATCCCTCACAAATCAACACCCTGCCCCAACCACTGCACCTATATACCCATGCACGTAAGCATGAAATTTGAGGAGGCGGATGTTCCTTCTGTGTTGGCAAAATCCACATACACTCCACTTCCTAAAATTTCACCCTAAGTGTGCAGCCTGTTTTGATCCCCATACTTGACTTTGGGAATCCCTGACTGATCAATGTCCTTCCCCTAACCCCTGCACCTCTATACCCCTGCAAATAAGCATGAAATTTGAAGAGGCAGATGTTCCTTCTCTGACGGCAGCACCCACAACCACTCCATTTTCCAAAATTTCACCCTAAGTGTGCAGCCTGTTTTGATCCCCATACTTGACTTTGGGAATCCCTGACTGATCAACCCCCTGCACCAACCCCTGCACCTCTATACCCCTGAATATTAGCATGAAATTTTGGGGGGAGGGTGTCTCTTCTCTGACGGCAGCACCCACAACCACTCCATTTTCACAAATTTCACCAGAATTGTGCAGCTTCTTCTGATCCCCATACTTGACTTTGGGAATCCCTGACTGATCAACCCCCTGCACCAACCCCTGCACCTCTATACCCCTGAATATAAGCATGAAATTTTGGGGGGAGGATGTTTCTTCTCTGATGGCAGCACCTATAACCACTCCATTTTCACAAATTTCACCAGAATTGTGCAGCTTCTTCTGATCCCCATACTTGACTTTGGGAATCCCTGACTGATCAACCCCCTGCACCAACCCCTGCACCTCTATACCCCTGAATATTAGCATGAAATTTTGGGGGGAGGGTGTCTCTTCTCTGACGGCAGCACCCACAACCACTCCATTTTCACAAATTTCACCTTAAGCGTGCAGCTTCTTTTGATCCCCATACTTGCTTTTGGGAATCCCTCACAAATCAACGCCCACCCCAGCCCCTGCACCTATATACCCATGCACGTAAACGTGAAATTTGGGGAGGCGGATGTTACCTCTTTGATGGGAGCATCCACAAACCCTCCAGGTTCAGAAATTTCACTCCCAGTCGGGTGAATTTCACTCTCAGGTGCTTCCTCTTTTCGTCCCTATGCTTAGCACTGAACACTGATCAAAGCCAACTCCTAAATTTGAAAGTGGCCGGCAAGTGTACCCATGTTTCTGGGGGGATGGTTGAAAGGCAAGGTTGTATTTGCAAGGCTGAAATGTTTCCAGGTCCCTCTTCCTGCATTCTTTTGCATGGGGCTCCAGCCTCAGCTTGCAGGTGGAACCAGGTATTCTTACCCAGAATGCCCTGTGCTCATTTGCATACTGCCTGTTTTGAAACCCTTAGGAACCTTAGAAACCCTTCTTTTCTGCAGAGGAACGAAGGAATGGAGGAAAGAAATGACAAACGGATCACGGCATGTGATGTTTCAAGTAGTATGGTTTCAAGTAAACGGATAACGGCCTGTGATGTTTTCTTCAGAGTAGGTTCATTGGTGCCTCTTCTTGAAACCCACCCTGACCTTAAAGGCTGCCAAGAAAGAGCTGGTGGAGGAAGAATTTCTTCACTGACCATCTCTGTGGCTGCCTGGTATGATATATGGCGCCTGGGTCATGCTTCACCTACTGCCCACTGGTCTGTGGTACCTAATGGAACCTAGATGGCCTTGTGGTGTCAAGTAGCCATGCCCAGTGCCCACTATCTGCCGGTGCCCGCTACTAACCGGCGGTGCCTGGTCAGGATCCTGGAACTTGCTGCTGTCCACTGGGGCCCATTGGCACCCAGTGGCCAGTGTTGAGTAGGGTCCTCTGGTGCCTCATCCTGAACAGGCACCCCACAAATACGGTTCAAAAATAGATTTAAACCAAGGCTTTATTCTGCTAGTATATGGCAGTGTCTCAGCTTGCTCGAAGCATGAAGTTTGGGGAGGGTGTTCCTTGCACCATGATGGAGGCACCCACTGAGAACCGGTTTTGGGAAATTCCAACAGGAAGGGGTGGAAAGGGGTGCAAAGCGTTTTCCTCCCTATACTTGCCTTTGGGAATCCCTGACTGATCAACGCCCTGCCCCACCCCTGCACCTAGAAGAATGAAATTGGGGGAGGCAGATGTTCCTTCTCTGACGGCAGCACCCACAACCACTCCATTTTCCAAAATTTCACCCTAAGTGTGCAGCCTGTTTTGATCCCCATACTTGACTTTGGGAATCCCTGACTGATCAACCCCCTGCACCAACCCCTGCACCTCTATACCCCTGAATATAAGCATGAAATTTTGGGGGGAGGATGTTTCTTCTCTGATGGCAGCACCTATAACCACTCCATTTTCACAAATTTCACCAGAATTGTGCAGCTTCTTCTGATCCCCATACTTGCCTTTGGGAATCCCTGACTGATCAACGCCCTGCCCGACCCCTGCACCTAGAAGAATGAAATTGGGGGAGGCAGATGTTCCTTCTCTGATGACAGAACCCACAAGCAGTCCTTTTTCACAAATTTCACCCTAAGCCTGCAGCTTGTTTTGATCCCCATACTTGCTTTTGGGAATCCCTCACAAATCAACACCCTGCCCCAACCACTGCACCTATATACCCATGCACGTAAGCATGAAATTTGAGGAGGCGGATGTTCCTTCTGTGTTGGCAAAATCCACATACACTCCACTTCCTAAAATTTCACCCTAAGTGTGCAGCCTGTTTTGATCCCCATACTTGACTTTGGGAATCCCTGACTGATCAATGTCCTTCCCCTAACCCCTGCACCTCTATACCCCTGCAAATAAGCATGAAATTTGAAGAGGCAGATGTTCCTTCTCTGACGGCAGCACCCACAACCACTCCATTTTCCAAAATTTCACCCTAAGTGTGCAGCCTGTTTTGATCCCCATACTTGACTTTGGGAATCCCTGACTGATCAACCCCCTGCACCAACCCCTGCACCTCTATACCCCTGAATATTAGCATGAAATTTTGGGGGGAGGGTGTCTCTTCTCTGACGGCAGCACCCACAACCACTCCATTTTCACAAATTTCACCAGAATTGTGCAGCTTCTTCTGATCCCCATACTTGACTTTGGGAATCCCTGACTGATCAACCCCCTGCACCAACCCCTGCACCTCTATACCCCTGAATATAAGCATGAAATTTTGGGGGGAGGATGTTTCTTCTCTGATGGCAGCACCTATAACCACTCCATTTTCACAAATTTCACCAGAATTGTGCAGCTTCTTCTGATCCCCATACTTGACTTTGGGAATCCCTGACTGATCAACCCCCTGCACCAACCCCTGCACCTCTATACCCCTGAATATTAGCATGAAATTTTGGGGGGAGGGTGTCTCTTCTCTGACGGCAGCACCCACAACCACTCCATTTTCACAAATTTCACCTTAAGCGTGCAGCTTCTTTTGATCCCCATACTTGCTTTTGGGAATCCCTCACAAATCAACGCCCACCCCAGCCCCTGCACCTATATACCCATGCACGTAAACGTGAAATTTGGGGAGGCGGATGTTACCTCTTTGATGGGAGCATCCACAAACCCTCCAGGTTCAGAAATTTCACTCCCAGTCGGGTGAATTTCACTCTCAGGTGCTTCCTCTTTTCGTCCCTATGCTTAGCACTGAACACTGATCAAAGCCAACTCCTAAATTTGAAAGTGGCCGGCAAGTGTACCCATGTTTCTGGGGGGATGGTTGAAAGGCAAGGTTGTATTTGCAAGGCTGAAATGTTTCCAGGTCCCTCTTCCTGCATTCTTTTGCATGGGGCTCCAGCCTCAGCTTGCAGGTGGAACCAGGTATTCTTACCCAGAATGCCCTGTGCTCATTTGCATACTGCCTGTTTTGAAACCCTTAGGAACCTTAGAAACCCTTCTTTTCTGCAGAGGAACGAAGGAATGGAGGAAAGAAATGACAAACGGATCACGGCATGTGATGTTTCAAGTAGTATGGTTTCAAGTAAACGGATAACGGCCTGTGATGTTTTCTTCAGAGTAGGTTCATTGGTGCCTCTTCTTGAAACCCACCCTGACCTTAAAGGCTGCCAAGAAAGAGCTGGTGGAGGAAGAATTTCTTCACTGACCATCTCTGTGGCTGCCTGGTATGATATATGGCGCCTGGGTCATGCTTCACCTACTGCCCACTGGTCTGTGGTACCTAATGGAACCTAGATGGCCTTGTGGTGTCAAGTAGCCATGCCCAGTGCCCACTATCTGCCGGTGCCCGCTACTAACCGGCGGTGCCTGGTCAGGATCCTGGTACTTGCTGCTGTCCACTGGGGCCCATTGGCACCCAGTGGCCAGTGTTGAGTAGGGTCCTCTGGTGCCTCATCCTGAACAGGCACCCCACAAATACGGTTCAAAAATAGATTTAAACCAAGGCTTTATTCTGCTAGTATATGGCAGTGTCTCAGCTTGCTCGAAGCATGAAGTTTGGGGAGGGTGTTCCTTGCACCATGATGGAGGCACCCACTGAGAACCGGTTTTGGGAAATTCCAACAGGAAGGGGTGGAAAGGGGTGCAAAGCGTTTTCCTCCCTATACTTGCCTTTGGGAATCCCTGACTGATCAACGCCCTGCCCCACCCCTGCACCTAGAAGAATGAAATTGGGGGAGGCAGATGTTCCTTCTCTGACGGCAGCACCCACAACCACTCCATTTTCCAAAATTTCACCCTAAGTGTGCAGCCTGTTTTGATCCCCATACTTGACTTTGGGAATCCCTGACTGATCAACCCCCTGCACCAACCCCTGCACCTCTATACCCCTGAATATAAGCATGAAATTTTGGGGGGAGGATGTTTCTTCTCTGATGGCAGCACCTATAACCACTCCATTTTCACAAATTTCACCAGAATTGTGCAGCTTCTTCTGATCCCCATACTTGACTTTGGGAATCCCTGACTGATCAACCCCTTGCACCAACCCCTGCACCTCTATACCCCTGAATATTAGCATGAAATTTTGGGGGGAGGGTGTCTCTTCTCTGACGGCAGCACCCACAACCACTCCATTTTCACAAATTTCACCTTAAGCGTGCAGCTTCTTTTGATCCCCATACTTGCTTTTGGGAATCCCTCACAAATCAACGCCCACCCCAGCCCCTGCACCTATATACCCATGCACGTAAACGTGAAATTTGGGGAGGCGGATGTTACCTCTTTGATGGGAGCATCCACAAACCCTCCAGGTTCAGAAATTTCACTCCCAGTCGGGTGAATTTCACTCTCAGGTGCTTCCTCTTTTCGTCCCTATGCTTAGCACTGAACACTGATCAAAGCCAACTCCTAAATTTGAAAGTGGCCGGCAAGTGTACCCATGTTTCTGGGGGGATGGTTGAAAGGCAAGGTTGTATTTGCAAGGCTGAAATGTTTCCAGGTCCCTCTTCCTGCATTCTTTTGCATGGGGCTCCAGCCTCAGCTTGCAGGTGGAACCAGATATTCTTACCCAGAATGCCCTGTGCTCATTTGCATACTGCCTGTTTTGAAACCCTTAGGAACCTTAGAAACCCTTCTTTTCTGCAGAGGAACGAAGGAATGGAGGAAAGAAATGACAAACGGATCACGGCATGTGATGTTTCAAGTAGTATGGTTTCAAGTAAACGGATAACGGCCTGTGATGTTTTCTTCAGAGTAGGTTCATTGGTGCCTCTTCTTGAAACCCACCCTGACCTTAAAGGCTGCCAAGAAAGAGCTGGTGGAGGAAGAATTTCTTCACTGACCATCTCTGTGGCTGCCTGGTATGATATATGGCGCCTGGGTCATGCTTCACCTACTGCCCACTGGTCTGTGGTACCTAATGGTACCTAGATGGCCTTGTGGTGTCAAGTAGCCATGCCCAGTGCCCACTATCTGCCGGTGCCCGCTACTAACCGGCGGTGCCTGGTCAGGATCCTGGAACTTGCTGCTGTCCACTGGGGCCCATTGGCACCCAGTGGCCAGTGTTGAGTAGGGTCCTCTGGTGCCTCATCCTGAACAGGCACCCCACAAATACGGTTCAAAAATAGATTTAAACCAAGGCTTTATTCTGCTAGTATATGGCAGTGTCTCAGCTTGCTCGAAGCATGAAGTTTGGGGAGGGTGTTCCTTGCACCATGATGGAGGCACCCACTGAGAACCGGTTTTGGGAAATTCCAACAGGAAGGGGTGGAAAGGGGTGCAAAGCGTTTTCCTCCCTATACTTGCCTTTGGGAATCCCTGACTGATCAACGCCCTGCCCCACCCCTGCACCTAGAAGAATGAAATTGGGGGAGGCAGATGTTCCTTCTCTGACGGCAGCACCCACAACCACTCCATTTTCCAAAATTTCACCCTAAGTGTGCAGCCTGTTTTGATCCCCATACTTGACTTTGGGAATCCCTGACTGATCAACCCCCTGCACCAACCCCTGCACCTCTGTACCCCTGAATATAAGCATGAAATTTTGGGGGGAGGATGTTTCTTCTCTGATGGCAGCACCTATAACCACTCCATTTTCACAAATTTCACCAGAATTGTGCAGCTTCTTCTGATCCCCATACTTGACTTTGGGAATCCCTGACTGATCAACCCCCTGCACCAACCCCTGCACCTCTATACCCCTGAATATTAGCATGAAATTTTGGGGGGAGGGTGTCTCTTCTCTGACGACAGCACCCACAACCACTCCATTTTCACAAATTTCACCTTAAGCGTGCAGCTTCTTTTGATCCCCATACTTGCTTTTGGGAATCCCTCACAAATCAACGCCCACCCCAGCCCCTGCACCTATATACCCATGCACGTAAACGTGAAATTTGGGGAGGCGGATGTTATCTCTTTGATGGGAGCATCCACAAACCCTCCAGGTTCAGAAATTTCACTCCCAGTCGGGTGAATTTCACTCTCAGGTGCTTCCTCTTTTCGTCCCTATGCTTAGCACTGAACACTGATCAAAGCCAACTCCTAAATTTGAAAGTGGCCGGCAAGTGTACCCATGTTTCTGGGGGGATGGTTGAAAGGCAAGGTTGTATTTGCAAGGCTGAAATGTTTCCAGGTCCCTCTTCCTGCATTCTTTTGCATGGGGCTCCAGCCTCAGCTTGCAGGTGGAACCAGGTATTCTTACCCAGAATGCCCTGTGCTCATTTGCATACTGCCTGTTTTGAAACCCTTAGGAACCTTAGAAACCCTTCTTTTCTGCAGAGGAACGAAGGAATGGAGGAAAGAAATGACAAACGGATCACGGCATGTGATGTTTCAAGTAGTATGGTTTCAAGTAAACGGATAACGGCCTGTGATGTTTTCTTCAGAGTAGGTTCATTGGTGCCTCTTCTTGAAACCCACCCTGACCTTAAAGGCTGCCAAGAAAGAGCTGGTGGAGGAAGAATTTCTTCACTGACCATCTCTGTGGCTGCCTGGTATGATATATGGCGCCTGGGTCATGCTTCACCTACTGCCCACTGGTCTGTGGTACCTAATGGTACCTAGATGGCCTTGTGGTGTCAAGTAGCCATGCCCAGTGCCCACTATCTGCCGGTGCCCGCTACTAACCGGCGGTGCCTGGTCAGGATCCTGGAACTTGCTGCTGTCCACTGGGGCCCATTGGCACCCAGTGGCCAGTGTTGAGTAGGGTCCTCTGGTGCCTCATCCTGAACAGGCACCCCACAAATACGGTTCAAAAATAGATTTAAACCAAGGCTTTATTCTGCTAGTATATGGCAGTGTCTCAGCTTGCTCGAAGCATGAAGTTTGGGGAGGGTGTTCCTTGCACCATGATGGAGGCACCCACTGAGAACCGGTTTTGGGAAATTCCAACAGGAAGGGGTGGAAAGGGGTGCAAAGCGTTTTCCTCCCTATACTTGCCTTTGGGAATCCCTGACTGATCAACGCCCTGCCCCACCCCTGCACCTAGAAGAATGAAATTGGGGGAGGCAGATGTTCCTTCTCTGACGGCAGCACCCACAACCACTCCATTTTCCAAAATTTCACCCTAAGTGTGCAGCCTGTTTTGATCCCCATACTTGACTTTGGGAATCCCTGACTGATCAACCCCCTGCACCAACCCCTGCACCTCTATACCCCTGAATATAAGCATGAAATTTTGGGGGGAGGATGTTTCTTCTCTGATGGCAGCACCTATAACCACTCCATTTTCACAAATTTCACCAGAATTGTGCAGCTTCTTCTGATCCCCATACTTGACTTTGGGAATCCCTGACTGATCAACCCCCTGCACCAACCCCTGCACCTCTATACCCCTGAATATTAGCATGAAATTTTGGGGGGAGGGTGTCTCTTCTCTGACGACAGCACCCACAACCACTCCATTTTCACAAATTTCACCTTAAGCGTGCAGCTTCTTTTGATCCCCATACTTGCTTTTGGGAATCCCTCACAAATCAACGCCCACCCCAGCCCCTGCACCTATATACCCATGCACGTAAACGTGAAATTTGGGGAGGCGGATGTTATCTCTTTGATGGGAGCATCCACAAACCCTCCAGGTTCAGAAATTTCACTCCCAGTCGGGTGAATTTCACTCTCAGGTGCTTCCTCTTTTCGTCCCTATGCTTAGCACTGAACACTGATCAAAGCCAACTCCTAAATTTGAAAGTGGCCGGCAAGTGTACCCATGTTTCTGGGGGGATGGTTGAAAGGCAAGGTTGTATTTGCAAGGCTGAAATGTTTCCAGGTCCCTCTTCCTGCATTCTTTTGCATGGGGCTCCAGCCTCAGCTTGCAGGTGGAACCAGGTATTCTTACCCAGAATGCCCTGTGCTCATTTGCATACTGCCTGTTTTGAAACCCTTAGGAACCTTAGAAACCCTTCTTTTCTGCAGAGGAACGAAGGAATGGAGGAAAGAAATGACAAACGGATCACGGCATGTGATGTTTCAAGTAGTATGGTTTCAAGTAAACGGATAACGGCCTGTGATGTTTTCTTCAGAGTAGGTTCATTGGTGCCTCTTCTTGAAACCCACCCTGACCTTAAAGGCTGCCAAGAAAGAGCTGGTGGAGGAAGAATTTCTTCACTGACCATCTCTGTGGCTGCCTGGTATGATATATGGCGCCTGGGTCATGCTTCACCTACTGCCCACTGGTCTGTGGTACCTAATGGAACCTAGATGGCCTTGTGGTGTCAAGTAGCCATGCCCAGTGCCCACTATCTGCCGGTGCCCGCTACTAACCGGCGGTGCCTGGTCAGGATCCTGGTACTTGCTGCTGTCCACTGGGGCCCATTGGCACCCAGTGGCCAGTGTTGAGTAGGGTCCTCTGGTGCCTCATCCTGAACAGGCACCCCACAAATACGGTTCAAAAATAGATTTAAACCAAGGCTTTATTCTGCTAGTATATGGCAGTGTCTCAGCTTGCTCGAAGCATGAAGTTTGGGGAGGGTGTTCCTTGCACCATGATGGAGGCACCCACTGAGAACCGGTTTTGGGAAATTCCAACAGGAAGGGGTGGAAAGGGGTGCAAAGCGTTTTCCTCCCTATACTTGCCTTTGGGAATCCCTGACTGATCAACGCCCTGCCCCACCCCTGCACCTAGAAGAATGAAATTGGGGGAGGCAGATGTTCCTTCTCTGACGGCAGCACCCACAACCACTCCATTTTCCAAAATTTCACCCTAAGTGTGCAGCCTGTTTTGATCCCCATACTTGACTTTGGGAATCCCTGACTGATCAACCCCCTGCACCAACCCCTGCACCTCTATACCCCTGAATATAAGCATGAAATTTTGGGGGGAGGATGTTTCTTCTCTGATGGCAGCACCTATAACCACTCCATTTTCACAAATTTCACCAGAATTGTGCAGCTTCTTCTGATCCCCATACTTGACTTTGGGAATCCCTGACTGATCAACCCCCTGCACCAACCCCTGCACCTCTATACCCCTGAATATTAGCATGAAATTTTGGGGGGAGGGTGTCTCTTCTCTGACGGCAGCACCCACAACCACTCCATTTTCACAAATTTCACCTTAAGCGTGCAGCTTCTTTTGATCCCCATACTTGCTTTTGGGAATCCCTCACAAATCAACGCCCACCCCAGCCCCTGCACCTATATACCCATGCACGTAAACGTGAAATTTGGGGAGGCGGATGTTACCTCTTTGATGGGAGCATCCACAAACCCTCCAGGTTCAGAAATTTCACTCCCAGTCGGGTGAATTTCACTCTCAGGTGCTTCCTCTTTTCGTCCCTATGCTTAGCACTGAACACTGATCAAAGCCAACTCCTAAATTTGAAAGTGGCCGGCAAGTGTACCCATGTTTCTGGGGGGATGGTTGAAAGGCAAGGTTGTATTTGCAAGGCTGAAATGTTTCCAGGTCCCTCTTCCTGCATTCTTTTGCATGGGGCTCCAGCCTCAGCTTGCAGGTGGAACCAGGTATTCTTACCCAGAATGCCCTGTGCTCATTTGCATACTGCCTGTTTTGAAACCCTTAGGAACCTTAGAAACCCTTCTTTTCTGCAGAGGAACGAAGGAATGGAGGAAAGAAATGACAAACGGATCACGGCATGTGATGTTTCAAGTAGTATGGTTTCAAGTAAACGGATAACGGCCTGTGATGTTTTCTTCAGAGTAGGTTCATTGGTGCCTCTTCTTGAAACCCACCCTGACCTTAAAGGCTGCCAAGAAAGAGCTGGTGGAGGAAGAATTTCTTCACTGACCATCTCTGTGGCTGCCTGGTATGATATATGGCGCCTGGGTCATGCTTCACCTACTGCCCACTGGTCTGTGGTACCTAATGGTACCTAGATGGCCTTGTGGTGTCAAGTAGCCATGCCCAGTGCCCACTATCTGCCGGTGCCCGCTACTAACCGGCGGTGCCTGGTCAGGATCCTGGTACTTGCTGCTGTCCACTGGGGCCCATTGGCACCCAGTGGCCAGTGTTGAGTAGGGTCCTCTGGTGCCTCATCCTGAACAGGCACCCCACAAATACGGTTCAAAAATAGATTTAAACCAAGGCTTTATTCTGCTAGTATATGGCAGTGTCTCAGCTTGCTCGAAGCATGAAGTTTGGGGAGGGTGTTCCTTGCACCATGATGGAGGCACCCACTGAGAACCGGTTTTGGGAAATTCCAACAGGAAGGGGTGGAAAGGGGTGCAAAGCGTTTTCCTCCCTATACTTGCCTTTGGGAATCCCTGACTGATCAACGCCCTGCCCCACCCCTGCACCTAGAAGAATGAAATTGGGGGAGGCAGATGTTCCTTCTCTGACGGCAGCACCCACAACCACTCCATTTTCCAAAATTTCACCCTAAGTGTGCAGCCTGTTTTGATCCCCATACTTGACTTTGGGAATCCCTGACTGATCAACCCCCTGCACCAACCCCTGCACCTCTATACCCCTGAATATAAGCATGAAATTTTGGGGGGAGGATGTTTCTTCTCTGATGGCAGCACCTATAACCACTCCATTTTCACAAATTTCACCAGAATTGTGCAGCTTCTTCTGATCCCCATACTTGACTTTGGGAATCCCTGACTGATCAACCCCTTGCACCAACCCCTGCACCTCTATACCCCTGAATATTAGCATGAAATTTTGGGGGGAGGGTGTCTCTTCTCTGACGGCAGCACCCACAACCACTCCATTTTCACAAATTTCACCTTAAGCGTGCAGCTTCTTTTGATCCCCATACTTGCTTTTGGGAATCCCTCACAAATCAACGCCCACCCCAGCCCCTGCACCTATATACCCATGCACGTAAACGTGAAATTTGGGGAGGCGGATGTTATCTCTTTGATGGGAGCATCCACAAACCCTCCAGGTTCAGAAATTTCACTCCCAGTCGGGTGAATTTCACTCTCAGGTGCTTCCTCTTTTCGTCCCTATGCTTAGCACTGAACACTGATCAAAGCCAACTCCTAAATTTGAAAGTGGCCGGCAAGTGTACCCATGTTTCTGGGGGGATGGTTGAAAGGCAAGGTTGTATTTGCAAGGCTGAAATGTTTCCAGGTCCCTCTTCCTGCATTCTTTTGCATGGGGCTCCAGCCTCAGCTTGCAGGTGGAACCAGGTATTCTTACCCAGAATGCCCTGTGCTCATTTGCATACTGCCTGTTTTGAAACCCTTAGGAACCTTAGAAACCCTTCTTTTCTGCAGAGGAACGAAGGAATGGAGGAAAGAAATGACAAACGGATCACGGCATGTGATGTTTCAAGTAGTATGGTTTCAAGTAAACGGATAACGGCCTGTGATGTTTTCTTCAGAGTAGGTTCATTGGTGCCTCTTCTTGAAACCCACCCTGACCTTAAAGGCTGCCAAGAAAGAGCTGGTGGAGGAAGAATTTCTTCACTGACCATCTCTGTGGCTGCCTGGTATGATATATGGCGCCTGGGTCATGCTTCACCTACTGCCCACTGGTCTGTGGTACCTAATGGAACCTAGATGGCCTTGTGGTGTCAAGTAGCCATGCCCAGTGCCCACTATCTGCCGGTGCCCGCTACTAACCGGCGGTGCCTGGTCAGGATCCTGGTACTTGCTGCTGTCCACTGGGGCCCATTGGCACCCAGTGGCCAGTGTTGAGTAGGGTCCTCTGGTGCCTCATCCTGAACAGGCACCCCACAAATACGGTTCAAAAATAGATTTAAACCAAGGCTTTATTCTGCTAGTATATGGCAGTGTCTCAGCTTGCTCGAAGCATGAAGTTTGGGGAGGGTGTTCCTTGCACCATGATGGAGGCACCCACTGAGAACCGGTTTTGGGAAATTCCAACAGGAAGGGGTGGAAAGGGGTGCAAAGCGTTTTCCTCCCTATACTTGCCTTTGGGAATCCCTGACTGATCAACGCCCTGCCCCACCCCTGCACCTAGAAGAATGAAATTGGGGGAGGCAGATGTTCCTTCTCTGACGGCAGCACCCACAACCACTCCATTTTCCAAAATTTCACCCTAAGTGTGCAGCCTGTTTTGATCCCCATACTTGACTTTGGGAATCCCTGACTGATCAACCCCCTGCACCAACCCCTGCACCTCTATACCCCTGAATATAAGCATGAAATTTTGGGGGGAGGATGTTTCTTCTCTGATGGCAGCACCTATAACCACTCCATTTTCACAAATTTCACCAGAATTGTGCAGCTTCTTCTGATCCCCATACTTGACTTTGGGAATCCCTGACTGATCAACCCCCTGCACCAACCCCTGCACCTCTATACCCCTGAATATTAGCATGAAATTTTGGGGGGAGGGTGTCTCTTCTCTGACGGCAGCACCCACAACCACTCCATTTTCACAAATTTCACCTTAAGCGTGCAGCTTCTTTTGATCCCCATACTTGCTTTTGGGAATCCCTCACAAATCAACGCCCACCCCAGCCCCTGCACCTATATACCCATGCACGTAAACGTGAAATTTGGGGAGGCGGATGTTACCTCTTTGATGGGAGCATCCACAAACCCTCCAGGTTCAGAAATTTCACTCCCAGTCGGGTGAATTTCACTCTCAGGTGCTTCCTCTTTTCGTCCCTATGCTTAGCACTGAACACTGATCAAAGCCAACTCCTAAATTTGAAAGTGGCCGGCAAGTGTACCCATGTTTCTGGGGGGATGGTTGAAAGGCAAGGTTGTATTTGCAAGGCTGAAATGTTTCCAGGTCCCTCTTCCTGCATTCTTTTGCATGGGGCTCCAGCCTCAGCTTGCAGGTGGAACCAGGTATTCTTACCCAGAATGCCCTGTGCTCATTTGCATACTGCCTGTTTTGAAACCCTTAGGAACCTTAGAAACCCTTCTTTTCTGCAGAGGAACGAAGGAATGGAGGAAAGAAATGACAAACGGATCACGGCATGTGATGTTTCAAGTAGTATGGTTTCAAGTAAACGGATAACGGCCTGTGATGTTTTCTTCAGAGTAGGTTCATTGGTGCCTCTTCTTGAAACCCACCCTGACCTTAAAGGCTGCCAAGAAAGAGCTGGTGGAGGAAGAATTTCTTCACTGACCATCTCTGTGGCTGCCTGGTATGATATATGGCGCCTGGGTCATGCTTCACCTACTGCCCACTGGTCTGTGGTACCTAATGGTACCTAGATGGCCTTGTGGTGTCAAGTAGCCATGCCCAGTGCCCACTATCTGCCGGTGCCCGCTACTAACCGGCGGTGCCTGGTCAGGATCCTGGTACTTGCTGCTGTCCACTGGGGCCCATTGGCACCCAGTGGCCAGTGTTGAGTAGGGTCCTCTGGTGCCTCATCCTGAACAGGCACCCCACAAATACGGTTCAAAAATAGATTTAAACCAAGGCTTTATTCTGCTAGTATATGGCAGTGTCTCAGCTTGCTCGAAGCATGAAGTTTGGGGAGGGTGTTCCTTGCACCATGATGGAGGCACCCACTGAGAACCGGTTTTGGGAAATTCCAACAGGAAGGGGTGGAAAGGGGTGCAAAGCGTTTTCCTCCCTATACTTGCCTTTGGGAATCCCTGACTGATCAACGCCCTGCCCCACCCCTGCACCTAGAAGAATGAAATTGGGGGAGGCAGATGTTCCTTCTCTGACGGCAGCACCCACAACCACTCCATTTTCCAAAATTTCACCCTAAGTGTGCAGCCTGTTTTGATCCCCATACTTGACTTTGGGAATCCCTGACTGATCAACCCCCTGCACCAACCCCTGCACCTCTATACCCCTGAATATAAGCATGAAATTTTGGGGGGAGGATGTTTCTTCTCTGATGGCAGCACCTATAACCACTCCATTTTCACAAATTTCACCAGAATTGTGCAGCTTCTTCTGATCCCCATACTTGACTTTGGGAATCCCTGACTGATCAACCCCTTGCACCAACCCCTGCACCTCTATACCCCTGAATATTAGCATGAAATTTTGGGGGGAGGGTGTCTCTTCTCTGACGGCAGCACCCACAACCACTCCATTTTCACAAATTTCACCTTAAGCGTGCAGCTTCTTTTGATCCCCATACTTGCTTTTGGGAATCCCTCACAAATCAACGCCCACCCCAGCCCCTGCACCTATATACCCATGCACGTAAACGTGAAATTTGGGGAGGCGGATGTTACCTCTTTGATGGGAGCATCCACAAACCCTCCAGGTTCAGAAATTTCACTCCCAGTCGGGTGAATTTCACTCTCAGGTGCTTCCTCTTTTCGTCCCTATGCTTAGCACTGAACACTGATCAAAGCCAACTCCTAAATTTGAAAGTGGCCGGCAAGTGTACCCATGTTTCTGGGGGGATGGTTGAAAGGCAAGGTTGTATTTGCAAGGCTGAAATGTTTCCAGGTCCCTCTTCCTGCATTCTTTTGCATGGGGCTCCAGCCTCAGCTTGCAGGTGGAACCAGGTATTCTTACCCAGAATGCCCTGTGCTCATTTGCATACTGCCTGTTTTGAAACCCTTAGGAACCTTAGAAACCCTTCTTTTCTGCAGAGGAACGAAGGAATGGAGGAAAGAAATGACAAACGGATCACGGCATGTGATGTTTCAAGTAGTATGGTTTCAAGTAAACGGATAACGGCCTGTGATGTTTTCTTCAGAGTAGGTTCATTGGTGCCTCTTCTTGAAACCCACCCTGACCTTAAAGGCTGCCAAGAAAGAGCTGGTGGAGGAAGAATTTCTTCACTGACCATCTCTGTGGCTGCCTGGTATGATATATGGCGCCTGGGTCATGCTTCACCTACTGCCCACTGGTCTGTGGTACCTAATGGTACCTAGATGGCCTTGTGGTGTCAAGTAGCCATGCCCAGTGCCCACTATCTGCCGGTGCCCGCTACTAACCGGCGGTGCCTGGTCAGGATCCTGGAACTTGCTGCTGTCCACTGGGGCCCATTGGCACCCAGTGGCCAGTGTTGAGTAGGGTCCTCTGGTGCCTCATCCTGAACAGGCACCCCACAAATACGGTTCAAAAATAGATTTAAACCAAGGCTTTATTCTGCTAGTATATGGCAGTGTCTCAGCTTGCTCGAAGCATGAAGTTTGGGGAGGGTGTTCCTTGCACCATGATGGAGGCACCCACTGAGAACCGGTTTTGGGAAATTCCAACAGGAAGGGGTGGAAAGGGGTGCAAAGCGTTTTCCTCCCTATACTTGCCTTTGGGAATCCCTGACTGATCAACGCCCTGCCCCACCCCTGCACCTAGAAGAATGAAATTGGGGGAGGCAGATGTTCCTTCTCTGACGGCAGCACCCACAACCACTCCATTTTCCAAAATTTCACCCTAAGTGTGCAGCCTGTTTTGATCCCCATACTTGACTTTGGGAATCCCTGACTGATCAACCCCCTGCACCAACCCCTGCACCTCTATACCCCTGAATATAAGCATGAAATTTTGGGGGGAGGATGTTTCTTCTCTGATGGCAGCACCTATAACCACTCCATTTTCACAAATTTCACCAGAATTGTGCAGCTTCTTCTGATCCCCATACTTGACTTTGGGAATCCCTGACTGATCAACCCCCTGCACCAACCCCTGCACCTCTATACCCCTGAATATTAGCATGAAATTTTGGGGGGAGGGTGTCTCTTCTCTGACGACAGCACCCACAACCACTCCATTTTCACAAATTTCACCTTAAGCGTGCAGCTTCTTTTGATCCCCATACTTGCTTTTGGGAATCCCTCACAAATCAACGCCCACCCCAGCCCCTGCACCTATATACCCATGCACGTAAACGTGAAATTTGGGGAGGCGGATGTTATCTCTTTGATGGGAGCATCCACAAACCCTCCAGGTTCAGAAATTTCACTCCCAGTCGGGTGAATTTCACTCTCAGGTGCTTCCTCTTTTCGTCCCTATGCTTAGCACTGAACACTGATCAAAGCCAACTCCTAAATTTGAAAGTGGCCGGCAAGTGTACCCATGTTTCTGGGGGGATGGTTGAAAGGCAAGGTTGTATTTGCAAGGCTGAAATGTTTCCAGGTCCCTCTTCCTGCATTCTTTTGCATGGGGCTCCAGCCTCAGCTTGCAGGTGGAACCAGGTATTCTTACCCAGAATGCCCTGTGCTCATTTGCATACTGCCTGTTTTGAAACCCTTAGGAACCTTAGAAACCCTTCTTTTCTGCAGAGGAACGAAGGAATGGAGGAAAGAAATGACAAACGGATCACGGCATGTGATGTTTCAAGTAGTATGGTTTCAAGTAAACGGATAACGGCCTGTGATGTTTTCTTCAGAGTAGGTTCATTGGTGCCTCTTCTTGAAACCCACCCTGACCTTAAAGGCTGCCAAGAAAGAGCTGGTGGAGGAAGAATTTCTTCACTGACCATCTCTGTGGCTGCCTGGTATGATATATGGCGCCTGGGTCATGCTTCACCTACTGCCCACTGGTCTGTGGTACCTAATGGAACCTAGATGGCCTTGTGGTGTCAAGTAGCCATGCCCAGTGCCCACTATCTGCCGGTGCCCGCTACTAACCGGCGGTGCCTGGTCAGGATCCTGGAACTTGCTGCTGTCCACTGGGGCCCATTGGCACCCAGTGGCCAGTGTTGAGTAGGGTCCTCTGGTGCCTCATCCTGAACAGGCACCCCACAAATACGGTTCAAAAATAGATTTAAACCAAGGCTTTATTCTGCTAGTATATGGCAGTGTCTCAGCTTGCTCGAAGCATGAAGTTTGGGGAGGGTGTTCCTTGCACCATGATGGAGGCACCCACTGAGAACCGGTTTTGGGAAATTCCAACAGGAAGGGGTGGAAAGGGGTGCAAAGCGTTTTCCTCCCTATACTTGCCTTTGGGAATCCCTGACTGATCAACGCCCTGCCCCACCCCTGCACCTAGAAGAATGAAATTGGGGGAGGCAGATGTTCCTTCTCTGACGGCAGCACCCACAACCACTCCATTTTCCAAAATTTCACCCTAAGTGTGCAGCCTGTTTTGATCCCCATACTTGACTTTGGGAATCCCTGACTGATCAACCCCCTGCACCAACCCCTGCACCTCTATACCCCTGAATATAAGCATGAAATTTTGGGGGGAGGATGTTTCTTCTCTGATGGCAGCACCTATAACCACTCCATTTTCACAAATTTCACCAGAATTGTGCAGCTTCTTCTGATCCCCATACTTGACTTTGGGAATCCCTGACTGATCAACCCCCTGCACCAACCCCTGCACCTCTATACCCCTGAATATTAGCATGAAATTTTGGGGGGAGGGTGTCTCTTCTCTGACGGCAGCACCCACAACCACTCCATTTTCACAAATTTCACCTTAAGCGTGCAGCTTCTTTTGATCCCCATACTTGCTTTTGGGAATCCCTCACAAATCAACGCCCACCCCAGCCCCTGCACCTATATACCCATGCACGTAAACGTGAAATTTGGGGAGGCGGATGTTACCTCTTTGATGGGAGCATCCACAAACCCTCCAGGTTCAGAAATTTCACTCCCAGTCGGGTGAATTTCACTCTCAGGTGCTTCCTCTTTTCGTCCCTATGCTTAGCACTGAACACTGATCAAAGCCAACTCCTAAATTTGAAAGTGGCCGGCAAGTGTACCCATGTTTCTGGGGGGATGGTTGAAAGGCAAGGTTGTATTTGCAAGGCTGAAATGTTTCCAGGTCCCTCTTCCTGCATTCTTTTGCATGGGGCTCCAGCCTCAGCTTGCAGGTGGAACCAGGTATTCTTACCCAGAATGCCCTGTGCTCATTTGCATACTGCCTGTTTTGAAACCCTTAGGAACCTTAGAAACCCTTCTTTTCTGCAGAGGAACGAAGGAATGGAGGAAAGAAATGACAAACGGATCACGGCATGTGATGTTTCAAGTAGTATGGTTTCAAGTAAACGGATAACGGCCTGTGATGTTTTCTTCAGAGTAGGTTCATTGGTGCCTCTTCTTGAAACCCACCCTGACCTTAAAGGCTGCCAAGAAAGAGCTGGTGGAGGAAGAATTTCTTCACTGACCATCTCTGTGGCTGCCTGGTATGATATATGGCGCCTGGGTCATGCTTCACCTACTGCCCACTGGTCTGTGGTACCTAATGGAACCTAGATGGCCTTGTGGTGTCAAGTAGCCATGCCCAGTGCCCACTATCTGCCGGTGCCCGCTACTAACCGGCGGTGCCTGGTCAGGATCCTGGAACTTGCTGCTGTCCACTGGGGCCCATTGGCACCCAGTGGCCAGTGTTGAGTAGGGTCCTCTGGTGCCTCATCCTGAACAGGCACCCCACAAATACGGTTCAAAAATAGATTTAAACCAAGGCTTTATTCTGCTAGTATATGGCAGTGTCTCAGCTTGCTCGAAGCATGAAGTTTGGGGAGGGTGTTCCTTGCACCATGATGGAGGCACCCACTGAGAACCGGTTTTGGGAAATTCCAACAGGAAGGGGTGGAAAGGGGTGCAAAGCGTTTTCCTCCCTATACTTGCCTTTGGGAATCCCTGACTGATCAACGCCCTGCCCCACCCCTGCACCTAGAAGAATGAAATTGGGGGAGGCAGATGTTCCTTCTCTGACGGCAGCACCCACAACCACTCCATTTTCCAAAATTTCACCCTAAGTGTGCAGCCTGTTTTGATCCCCATACTTGACTTTGGGAATCCCTGACTGATCAACCCCCTGCACCAACCCCTGCACCTCTATACCCCTGAATATAAGCATGAAATTTTGGGGGGAGGATGTTTCTTCTCTGATGGCAGCACCTATAACCACTCCATTTTCACAAATTTCACCAGAATTGTGCAGCTTCTTCTGATCCCCATACTTGACTTTGGGAATCCCTGACTGATCAACCCCCTGCACCAACCCCTGCACTTCTATACCCCTGAATATTAGCATGAAATTTTGGGGGGAGGGTGTCTCTTCTCTGACGGCAGCACCCACAACCACTCCATTTTCACAAATTTCACCTTAAGCGTGCAGCTTCTTTTGATCCCCATACTTGCTTTTGGGAATCCCTCACAAATCAACGCCCACCCCAGCCCCTGCACCTATATACCCATGCACGTAAACGTGAAATTTGGGGAGGCGGATGTTACCTCTTTGATGGGAGCATCCACAAACCCTCCAGGTTCAGAAATTTCACTCCCAGTCGGGTGAATTTCACTCTCAGGTGCTTCCTCTTTTCGTCCCTATGCTTAGCACTGAACACTGATCAAAGCCAACTCCTAAATTTGAAAGTGGCCGGCAAGTGTACCCATGTTTCTGGGGGGATGGTTGAAAGGCAAGGTTGTATTTGCAAGGCTGAAATGTTTCCAGGTCCCTCTTCCTGCATTCTTTTGCATGGGGCTCCAGCCTCAGCTTGCAGGTGGAACCAGGTATTCTTACCCAGAATGCCCTGTGCTCATTTGCATACTGCCTGTTTTGAAACCCTTAGGAACCTTAGAAACCCTTCTTTTCTGCAGAGGAACGAAGGAATGGAGGAAAGAAATGACAAACGGATCACGGCATGTGATGTTTCAAGTAGTATGGTTTCAAGTAAACGGATAACGGCCTGTGATGTTTTCTTCAGAGTAGGTTCATTGGTGCCTCTTCTTGAAACCCACCCTGACCTTAAAGGCTGCCAAGAAAGAGCTGGTGGAGGAAGAATTTCTTCACTGACCATCTCTGTGGCTGCCTGGTATGATATATGGCGCCTGGGTCATGCTTCACCTACTGCCCACTGGTCTGTGGTACCTAATGGAACCTAGATGGCCTTGTGGTGTCAAGTAGCCATGCCCAGTGCCCACTATCTGCCGGTGCCCGCTACTAACCGGCGGTGCCTGGTCAGGATCCTGGAACTTGCTGCTGTCCACTGGGGCCCATTGGCACCCAGTGGCCAGTGTTGAGTAGGGTCCTCTGGTGCCTCATCCTGAACAGGCACCCCACAAATACGGTTCAAAAATAGATTTAAACCAAGGCTTTATTCTGCTAGTATATGGCAGTGTCTCAGCTTGCTCGAAGCATGAAGTTTGGGGAGGGTGTTCCTTGCACCATGATGGAGGCACCCACTGAGAACCGGTTTTGGGAAATTCCAACAGGAAGGGGTGGAAAGGGGTGCAAAGCGTTTTCCTCCCTATACTTGCCTTTGGGAATCCCTGACTGATCAACGCCCTGCCCCACCCCTGCACCTAGAAGAATGAAATTGGGGGAGGCAGATGTTCCTTCTCTGACGGCAGCACCCACAACCACTCCATTTTCCAAAATTTCACCCTAAGTGTGCAGCCTGTTTTGATCCCCATACTTGACTTTGGGAATCCCTGACTGATCAACCCCCTGCACCAACCCCTGCACCTCTATACCCCTGAATATAAGCATGAAATTTTGGGGGGAGGATGTTTCTTCTCTGATGGCAGCACCTATAACCACTCCATTTTCACAAATTTCACCAGAATTGTGCAGCTTCTTCTGATCCCCATACTTGCCTTTGGGAATCCCTGACTGATCAACTCCCTGCCCCACCCCTGCACCTAGAAGAATGAAATTGGGGGAGGCAGATGTTCCTTCTCTGATGACAGAACCCACAAGCAGTCCTTTTTCACAAATTTCACCCTAAGCCTGCAGCTTGTTTTGATCCCCATACTTGCTTTTGGGAATCCCTCACAAATCAACACCCTGCCCCAACCACTGCACCTATATACCCATGCACGTAAGCATGAAATTTGAGGAGGCGGATGTTCCTTCTGTGTTGGCAAAATCCACATACACTCCACTTCCTAAAATTTCACCCTAAGTGTGCAGCCTGTTTTGATCCCCATACTTGACTTTGGGAATCCCTGACTGATCAATGTCCTTCCCCTAACCCCTGCACCTCTATACCCCTGCAAATAAGCATGAAATTTGAAGAGGCAGATGTTCCTTCTCTGACGGCAGCACCCACAACCACTCCATTTTCCAAAATTTCACCCTAAGTGTGCAGCCTGTTTTGATCCCCATACTTGACTTTGGGAATCCCTGACTGATCAACCCCCTGCACCAACCCCTGCACCTCTATACCCCTGAATATTAGCATGAAATTTTGGGGGGAGGGTGTCTCTTCTCTGACGGCAGCAGCCACAACCACTCCATTTTCACAAATTTCACCAGAATTGTGCAGCTTCTTCTGATCCCCATACTTGACTTTGGGAATCCCTGACTGATCAACCCCCTGCACCAACCCCTGCACCTCTATACCCCTGAATATAAGCATGAAATTTTGGGGGGAGGATGTTTCTTCTCTGATGGCAGCACCTATAACCACTCCATTTTCACAAATTTCACCAGAATTGTGCAGCTTCTTCTGATCCCCATACTTGACTTTGGGAATCCCTGACTGATCAACCCCCTGCACCAACCCCTGCACCTCTATACCCCTGAATATTAGCATGAAATTTTGGGGGGAGGGTGTCTCTTCTCTGACGGCAGCACCCACAACCACTCCATTTTCACAAATTTCACCTTAAGCGTGCAGCTTCTTTTGATCCCCATACTTGCTTTTGGGAATCCCTCACAAATCAACGCCCACCCCAGCCCCTGCACCTATATACCCATGCACGTAAACGTGAAATTTGGGGAGGCGGATGTTACCTCTTTGATGGGAGCATCCACAAACCCTCCAGGTTCAGAAATTTCACTCCCAGTCGGGTGAATTTCACTCTCAGGTGCTTCCTCTTTTCGTCCCTATGCTTAGCACTGAACACTGATCAAAGCCAACTCCTAAATTTGAAAGTGGCCGGCAAGTGTACCCATGTTTCTGGGGGGATGGTTGAAAGGCAAGGTTGTATTTGCAAGGCTGAAATGTTTCCAGGTCCCTCTTCCTGCATTCTTTTGCATGGGGCTCCAGCCTCAGCTTGCAGGTGGAACCAGGTATTCTTACCCAGAATGCCCTGTGCTCATTTGCATACTGCCTGTTTTGAAACCCTTAGGAACCTTAGAAACCCTTCTTTTCTGCAGAGGAACGAAGGAATGGAGGAAAGAAATGACAAACGGATCACGGCATGTGATGTTTCAAGTAGTATGGTTTCAAGTAAACGGATAACGGCCTGTGATGTTTTCTTCAGAGTAGGTTCATTGGTGCCTCTTCTTGAAACCCACCCTGACCTTAAAGGCTGCCAAGAAAGAGCTGGTGGAGGAAGAATTTCTTCACTGACCATCTCTGTGGCTGCCTGGTATGATATATGGCGCCTGGGTCATGCTTCACCTACTGCCCACTGGTCTGTGGTACCTAATGGAACCTAGATGGCCTTGTGGTGTCAAGTAGCCATGCCCAGTGCCCACTATCTGCCGGTGCCCGCTACTAACCGGCGGTGCCTGGTCAGGATCCTGGTACTTGCTGCTGTCCACTGGGGCCCATTGGCACCCAGTGGCCAGTGTTGAGTAGGGTCCTCTGGTGCCTCATCCTGAACAGGCACCCCACAAATACGGTTCAAAAATAGATTTAAACCAAGGCTTTATTCTGCTAGTATATGGCAGTGTCTCAGCTTGCTCGAAGCATGAAGTTTGGGGAGGGTGTTCCTTGCACCATGATGGAGGCACCCACTGAGAACCGGTTTTGGGAAATTCCAACAGGAAGGGGTGGAAAGGGGTGCAAAGCGTTTTCCTCCCTATACTTGCCTTTGGGAATCCCTGACTGATCAACGCCCTGCCCCACCCCTGCACCTAGAAGAATGAAATTGGGGGAGGCAGATGTTCCTTCTCTGACGGCAGCACCCACAACCACTCCATTTTCCAAAATTTCACCCTAAGTGTGCAGCCTGTTTTGATCCCCATACTTGACTTTGGGAATCCCTGACTGATCAACCCCCTGCACCAACCCCTGCACCTCTATACCCCTGAATATAAGCATGAAATTTTGGGGGGAGGATGTTTCTTCTCTGATGGCAGCACCTATAACCACTCCATTTTCACAAATTTCACCAGAATTGTGCAGCTTCTTCTGATCCCCATACTTGCCTTTGGGAATCCCTGACTGATCAACGCCCTGCCCGACCCCTGCACCTAGAAGAATGAAATTGGGGGAGGCAGATGTTCCTTCTCTGATGACAGAACCCACAAGCAGTCCTTTTTCACAAATTTCACCCTAAGCCTGCAGCTTGTTTTGATCCCCATACTTGCTTTTGGGAATCCCTCACAAATCAACACCCTGCCCCAACCACTGCACCTATATACCCATGCACGTAAGCATGAAATTTGAGGAGGCGGATGTTCCTTCTGTGTTGGCAAAATCCACATACACTCCACTTCCTAAAATTTCACCCTAAGTGTGCAGCCTGTTTTGATCCCCATACTTGACTTTGGGAATCCCTGACTGATCAATGTCCTTCCCCTAACCCCTGCACCTCTATACCCCTGCAAATAAGCATGAAATTTGAAGAGGCAGATGTTCCTTCTCTGACGGCAGCACCCACAACCACTCCATTTTCCAAAATTTCACCCTAAGTGTGCAGCCTGTTTTGATCCCCATACTTGACTTTGGGAATCCCTGACTGATCAACGCCCTGCACCAACCCCTGCACCTCTATACCCCTGAATATTAGCATGAAATTTTGGGGGGAGGGTGTCTCTTCTCTGACGGCAGCACCCACAACCACTCCATTTTCACAAATTTCACCAGAATTGTGCAGCTTCTTCTGATCCCCATACTTGACTTTGGGAATCCCTGACTGATCAACCCCCTGCACCAACCCCTGCACCTCTATACCCCTGAATATAAGCATGAAATTTTGGGGGGAGGATGTTTCTTCTCTGATGGCAGCACCTATAACCACTCCATTTTCACAAATTTCACCAGAATTGTGCAGCTTCTTCTGATCCCCATACTTGACTTTGGGAATCCCTGACTGATCAACCCCCTGCACCAACCCCTGCACCTCTATACCCCTGAATATTAGCATGAAATTTTGGGGGGAGGGTGTCTCTTCTCTGACGGCAGCACCCACAACCACTCCATTTTCACAAATTTCACCTTAAGCGTGCAGCTTCTTTTGATCCCCATACTTGCTTTTGGGAATCCCTCACAAATCAACGCCCACCCCAGCCCCTGCACCTATATACCCATGCACGTAAACGTGAAATTTGGGGAGGCGGATGTTACCTCTTTGATGGGAGCATCCACAAACCCTCCAGGTTCAGAAATTTCACTCCCAGTCGGGTGAATTTCACTCTCAGGTGCTTCCTCTTTTCGTCCCTATGCTTAGCACTGAACACTGATCAAAGCCAACTCCTAAATTTGAAAGTGGCCGGCAAGTGTACCCATGTTTCTGGGGGGATGGTTGAAAGGCAAGGTTGTATTTGCAAGGCTGAAATGTTTCCAGGTCCCTCTTCCTGCATTCTTTTGCATGGGGCTCCAGCCTCAGCTTGCAGGTGGAACCAGGTATTCTTACCCAGAATGCCCTGTGCTCATTTGCATACTGCCTGTTTTGAAACCCTTAGGAACCTTAGAAACCCTTCTTTTCTGCAGAGGAACGAAGGAATGGAGGAAAGAAATGACAAACGGATCACGGCATGTGATGTTTCAAGTAGTATGGTTTCAAGTAAACGGATAACGGCCTGTGATGTTTTCTTCAGAGTAGGTTCATTGGTGCCTCTTCTTGAAACCCACCCTGACCTTAAAGGCTGCCAAGAAAGAGCTGGTGGAGGAAGAATTTCTTCACTGACCATCTCTGTGGCTGCCTGGTATGATATATGGCGCCTGGGTCATGCTTCACCTACTGCCCACTGGTCTGTGGTACATAATGGAACCTAGATGGCCTTGTGGTGTCAAGTAGCCATGCCCAGTGCCCACTATCTGCCGGTGCCCGCTACTAACCGGCGGTGCCTGGTCAGGATCCTGGTACTTGCTGCTGTCCACTGGGGCCCGTTGGCACCCAGTGGCCAGTGTTGAGTAGGGTCCTCTGGTGCCTCATCCTGAACAGGCACCCCACAAATACGGTTCAAAAATAGATTTAAACCAAGGCTTTATTCTGCTACTATATGGCAGTGTCACCCACTGAGAACCGGTTTTGGGAAATTCCAACAGGAAGGGGTGGAAAGGGGTGCAAAGCGTTTTCCTCCCTATACTTGCCTTTGGGAATCCCTGACTGATCAACGCCCTGCCCCACCCCTGCACCTAGAAGAATGAAATTGGGGGAGGCAGATGTTCCTTCTCTGACGGCAGCACCCACAACCACTCCATTTTCCAAAATTTCACCCTAAGTGTGCAGCCTGTTTTGATCCCCATACTTGACTTTGGGAATCCCTGACTGATCAACCCCCTGCACCAACCCCTGCACCTCTATACCCCTGAATATAAGCATGAAATTTTGGGGGGAGGATGTTTCTTCTCTGATGGCAGCACCTATAACCACTCCATTTTCACAAATTTCACCAGAATTGTGCAGCTTCTTCTGATCCCCATACTTGCCTTTGGGAATCCCTGACTGATCAACCCCCTGCACCAACCCCTGCACCTCTATACCCCTGAATATTAGCATGAAATTTTGGGGGGAGGGTGTCTCTTCTCTGACGGCAGCACCCACAACCACTCCATTTTCACAAATTTCACCTTAAGCGTGCAGCTTCTTTTGATCCCCATACTTGCTTTTGGGAATCCCTCACAAATCAACACCCACCCCAGCCCCTGCACCTATATACCCATGCACGTAAACGTGAAATTTGGGGAGGCGGATGTTACCTCTTTGATGGGAGCATCCACAAACCCTCCAGGTTCAGAAATCTCACTCCCAGTCGGGTGAATTTCACTCTCAGGTGCATCCTCTTTTCGTCCCTATGCTTAGCACTGAACACTGATCAAAGCCAACTCCTAAATTTGAAAGTGGCCGGTAAGTGTACCCATGTTTCTGGGGGGATGGTTGAAAGGCAAGGTTGTATTTGCAAGGCTGAAATGTTTCCAGGTCCCTCTTCCTGCATTCTTTTGCATGGGGCTCCAGCCTCAGCTTGCAGGTGGAACCAGGTATTCTTACCCAGAATGCCCTGTGCTCATTTGCATACTGCCTGTTTTGAAACCCTTAGGAACCTTAGAAACCCTTCTTTTCTGCAGAGGAACGAAGGAATGGAGGAAAGAAATGACAAACGGATCACGGCATGTGATCTTTCAAGTAGCATAGTTTCAAGTAAACGGATAACGGCGTGTGATGTTTTCTTCAGAGTAGGTTCATTGGTGCAGAGGGCAGAAAGTGGGCAGATTGGGGCCAGTAGGGGCCAGATTATCAGAGGAAGTCGCCACCATATCCTTAAACCTCTCTGACCCACATGGCATTATACCAGGTTTTCTCATGTGCACTGCCTAAATATCTCAGAAACTGTATAGGGGCAGCTGGGACTTTACTGGGGGTAAGAAGAAGTAAATCCCCTTATTCCAAGATGCCCTCTAGCTGCTTCCTGAGGTGTACTTGATGAAGGGCAGGCCACGTGCATTTTAGGATTAGTTGCTCTCTCCCCTATTAATTATATGTTAGGGTGTGGAGATACTCTTCTCTACCTGGAACAATTGAGTACTCTCCTTCTCCCTCTTTTCTGCCTACCAATTCCTCCCATGATTTCAGAAAGGCTGAAGTTAATAGAGGAGAAGAGAAGGTAAATTTGATCTGCATGAAAGGCAGGAGAGAAACTGGTTGAGAGCAAGTTGAAAGTCAGAAGATCTCTGGGTAGAGAATGCCTGCGGAACCGAAGACGCATCTCATAGCTTCGAAGGGGCTCTGCGATCAACCTTAACTAATGCTTAACATGCACATTTGCAACAAATCAAATATTACAAAGATACCAAAAGCCTATATTGCCCTCCCTCTTGTCAGATGTGTTTAAGGTGAGGGGGTAGAAACATGCAACAGTTTCAACACTGAACATTACAGAGGATTACTAAGGCAAGTTTTCTTTTCCATTGGCATTTCATATTTTTCTGCTGCAAAAGAGGAAATGAAAACTTTTGTAGTCTAGATAAAATTGTACTCTGCTGCTGTCTCCTGAGAAGACCTTTTTAATGCATTTTCCATGTTTTCTTCTTTAAGCTGACATTCAATATTCAGCAATTTTTCTTTCGTCCCTGTAGAGACGGACCCTCTCTTTCTTTGCTGCTTGCAGCAGTACATGGAACTGAAAGCAATATATGTGTTTGACACTGGTTTTGTGTGCAAACATCAAAACTCAAGGTAAGGTGGTAAAAAATTTCTATAATTTATTATTTCTTTCTTTTAAAAGACACGGACAGACGGACGAAGGAAGGAAGGAAGGAAGGAAGGAAGGAAGGAAGGAAGGAAGGAAGGAAGGAAGGAAGGAAGGAAGGAAGGAAGTTGTCTCTTACAGTTGGAATTGAATCTAAAACCCCCAGAAGAATTTAGATGAAGGTACATGAAGGCAAAAATGTCTACTGTCTACAAAAGTCATAATGCCATCCTGAGTATTTGTAGGTTTTCCTCTAGGAAGCATTTTAGCTTGGGAAAACTTAATCATGAAAAACGAGGAGAAAGGGTTAACACCTGCTTCTTCATTCATTAACACCTGCTTCTTCATTCATTCATTCATTCATTTTCAGCACAGGGACCCACTTTTAGAATGTATTTGTGTGTTTGTGTGTGTGTGTGTGTGTGTGTGTGTGTGTGTGTCTGTATACACACACACACACACATTCATGTGTGCATCAGAGCTGTGATGTTTCCCTCCCAGGCTCTCGCCCCAGTTCTTCCTCACACCCTGTCCTCCTCCAAACCAGAAAGCCTCATCCCCAAAGGCCCAAACCTCTTTGAAATCAGTATCTTAATGATATATAGATTTGATATATCTATATATATCTAGTCCTCTGGCTGGCTATAGTCTTTAGTATCAAGAAATTGAGGAAAAAATTTTATGTTCTGAATAGTTCACACAATCTGACCACAACCATGTGATCGGATGAGTAGTGTATATCACTAAAATTCCTCTTTAGGACATTTTTACATTACACTACAAATCAGAACCCTTCCCTGGACTCACTTTATTCACACCTATGAAAGCAATTTCCAGACTCCTTGCTATATATATCAGCCCACTCTCAACAACTCATTTAAGCAGCTAGAATCTTATTTGCTACATGATTGAACATATAGTCATTATGATCACAGAGCAGACATTATTGAATACATATACAATAATATTGAAAAATTATGACCCTTCATTCTATGCAAAGATCCATGAAAATAATCAGTTATGATTGTCATCAATAAAGTAAGTGCCCACTATTCTGCTATTATTTACAATCTGGTCCTAACTATCTGCTTCAGGTATCAACATTACATTTGATTGCATCACAAGCACAACAACACTTTTCTATACTGTTTTACTAGCACAAAAATTGATATTCCGTACCTCTTTTTTGGTGGAAATTTGCTAGCCAGGGGCATCATTAAGGTTTGCATCACCAAGCATGGTAAGCCAATGCATCACCCCTGTGATGGACCTCCTCCCATGTAGTGAGAAGGGAAACACTCCTAGTAGTGGGGGTGGTGATGAACCATTGCCCCTTCCCTTCTATTTTATTTTTGTGGCTATAACTTTTGATAGAAATTGTTTCATTACATTTCATTACATTCTGCATGAAATTGTACAACCATTGATATATAACATGATAATATTATTCAAAAAACCATGGAATCCATGAAGGTTTTAAAAATTTTGGCCAGTAGTGTTGTCACCTTGCTGTTCAAGTTTGTCACCCAGTGCAGCCCATACCCCTTGGCAATGCCACTGTTACTGGTACAGCAAGTTTGCTTACTGGTCAAGCATATCTATTCATTGCCTAATGGGGAAAAGGTAATAACTAAGTTGACAGCAAAGACCAAACTCGTGTTAATCTCAAGTGTTCCAAAGTCTTAGGAGAGCTTCCCATATCAAACAAATGCACACACAGCATTTGTCACACAATAGATTTGTTATTTTATATGGGTCAATATAAAATCTGCATGTGTGGTTTTGATCATTACACACTTTTTGGGCTGGGAAGCTTTTACATAGATGGATTTACAACACCTGCATATCTGATTTTCACTGAGAATTTAATCCACCTACGGCACAATGCTAACTAATTTAGGCAGCACAACTCACCTGAATTCACGTTCCTGTGGTAGGGAGACTGGCGCATCTCTGTGCTGTCTTCCATGTGGCAGCAAGGGGATTTGCGCTGGGACTAGTACCAGCCTTACCAGTGGTTAGGATTGTGCTGACAGTCATAGAATCACCATATTTGTCAATGACTCTGCATAGCCCTACATTTGTATCAATCTGATAATTCCATTGACTGAAACAGAATTTCCTCTCTTAGTCAATAACAGCCCAGTCCTACCCAACTTTTCATCACCGATGCAGCCATGCGAACAATGTTCTCTACGTTCAGTAAGGAATATAGGTGATTCAGTACTGTTAAGTTGGTAAGGCCTGAGGTATAAGACCACTGAGTCCTGGGGTGACTCCTACCATTTAATAAAAACCCTTTAACTTCCCTTAGTGAATGGTAGGAGTGGCCCCTTGGGCCAGTGACATATTTCCGCCAGTGACTTTGCTTCCCTTGAGTACTTTATACATTAAAAGGTTGAAATGGCTTTTGGCCATTTGTTTTTATTCAAGCAATAGGAAGCCTTGATATTTTTTGTCTTATTTCTCTTTTCATGCTTACACTTGAACAAGGTCAAACAATTTTTCTTAATTTTTGGAGGCATATTGTGATAATTGTTTGAGAATTTCGCCAAAAAGGTGGTAATATTTGACCCCCTTCACTGGCATCTTAGGGCCCAATCCTAGTCATCTTTTCAGCATCATTGCAGCTCTGAGGAAGGGAGTAAATGTTCCCATAACTTGAAGAGGCCTCTATGACTTTCCCCACCACCACCACAGGGTGTAACGCATATCCCATTTACATAGCTGCACCAGTACTGGAAAGCTTGATAAGACTGGGATATCAATCTTTGTATCTGATACAAACTAGCATGCAACCTGAGAAAGACAGGGTGAGGTGTGTGGAAAATCTGACCACTAATATGTATTCATGTAACGAAGCATTGACAACTTTTCCCATAGAAAATGATAAATGAAAAGTAAATGCATGACTATTTTCACCCATCATACAAGATTGTGCAAACTACTTGAGGATTGGTTCCACAATATGGTGTCATATGAAGCTCCTTATACTGTGACTATTCAGATCCACCCATGTTATACACAGATTTGGAATCCATGAATTTCTTTATCTGTGAATCCCCAAACTCACTGATGGGCAGACTTAGATCCTTTGGACACGACCTCAGAATGCCTTATAAAACATAAAAACATCACTTTTGATTTCCCACCAGAAACAGTAAGTAGAACCTTTTTTGCCTAGACAGCCATCCTGATGCCCGCAGAGGCCACAGGAAGACATGCACAGTCTTTGCAGGAAAAGAGGCCCTGTTAACTGAAGATCTGAACATTTTTGGATTTCTTTATCACAACGACAAGAAATAGAACAAATTATCCGAACAAATTATCTGAGAATGTTATTCATATCAATGGATAACTCAAGCCACCGGTGTGTTCATCACCCTCTACATTAATGACTTTGACAGCCCAATCCTAAATAAATTCCACTTCTGCTAATGCAGCACTGGTTGAGCCAGTGTTGTAATGTCTTGGGGAAGCAGTTCAGAGGCCTCCTCGGATTAACTTTCCTGCCCCAATGGGTCTCTTTGGATTGAATTCAGCTACTTTTCTGACAAATGTCCTAATGTTGCATCCCGCTCTATTGTTCCCCTCATCCCCAACCCCCCTGTACCATTCAGAAACTCCTCTATTCTTCCCCCTCCGCACCAGTTACACCAACTTCCTTTCATACCCCACCCCCATTTCATATCAGAGATATCCAGCAGCAAGCCTTCAGCATCATTCAAAACAGTTGTTGGTGGTGCATACAGTATTACCATTAACAACAACACGAATGTGTTCCACAGTAAAAATAGTCATCACAGCCCTCCACTGGATTGGGCTGTTCAAATGTTTCCCCAATATATTTATTTAGCCATCCTACTTGAAATCCTTAATTAGACATGGTAAGGATTGAACCTGGGACCTTGTGAATGGAAAGCATGTAATGTACTACAAAGCAGTAGGCCCTTCCTCTAATGAAAGGGGTTTTTTTTAACCTCAAGACAGCAAAAATGCTCTTCCAAAGACAACTTGAGTTTTCAGTCAAGTGACACAAAGGTTCACATTTGGCAGGAATACTAAGAACATCTGCTATAAACCCAGACGTTGTGCTGTGATGGATCCAGCATATTTGCTTCATTAACACAAAATGTGTCAGTTTATACTGCACACTTAACATTTTTACTACATCATATATTCTTCTCAGAAGTTTAAGCTCAATGGAGAGCACTTAGAAGGCAATCCAAATAGTTTTTAGTGGCACCATATTTCTTGATTAGGTGAAAATATTTAGTGACATCTTGGCTTCTTTAATATCCATACACTTTCCCTTGAACTTCAGCTTTACAGCCTGAATATCAATATAGATTCATCATCCAGCATGTATATTATAAGATATAATATAATGCCATTAACACTTAACATCAACTGCCTGGCAATTGAAGACATCGATTTTGCCAGCTGCACAACACGCTGTTTGAAAAGCTACTAACACACAGGAGGTTCGGCTGTGAGTCTCATAGCTTCATTTTCCCTACAAAATTTCCCCCGTTACATATGGCTTCCTAAAAAGCTCTTGAGCAAAAACCTGGGTTACAAGATTTATGGGCAATAAAATCTCAACAACCCATTTGCAGGGTCCTTGTATTCAGAGGTGTGAGAAAGTAAGTAGCATGAGACTGTTTGATAACCATTCCCATCCTTGCATATGCCAACTTGATCAGACAACCATCTAGGATTGTATGGGGCAACCATTTGGGGGGGGGATTTGAAGGCAGCATTACATAGGAAATAAAACAGACTTGGAAATTAACATAAATTTGCAATGTAATCTATGCTGACTGCTTTTCTGATATTGATTTTGCTTAAAAATTTACATCCTGCTTGTCTCTTCACCATCAGGAGGTACCCAAGATGACCCATAGGATATATTCTTACAAAACAGAATGTAAACATTAATGGTGGGTGTAAATCTCTTTTGCTCATCTTCCTCCTCCTCATAGAACAGGAGCAGCCCAATCCTAAGTGCAGTCCAATCCTATTCCTGATGTTACTGTTATGACAGCAGAACACAGCAAGCCTTCAGCAGCCATTTTTGGGCAACATCTGCAAAAGGTGGTAATGCCAGAGACCTCCTGCCAGCTGCATCTAGCAGTGTCAGTAAACCATTGGCAAGAGTGGAGAGTGGGCAGGGAGGGGGAGGAATAGGACACTGTATCGGTAGGAACTAGGCAGGCTGGAGGCAAGAGAGTAGAGGAGCTTGGTCTCAGAGACACCACCATATACCAGATCCTTTCCCTTTCTCTTGTTGACTTGTGCCAGCAAAAGAGCTGGCACTGACCAAAGAGACCAATTAGGCAGCAAGTTTAGAAAGTAGCCTGAAGATGGTGAGAGACAGGGGAGGGTTGCTTCCTCACGCCAAGTCTGCAGCTCCATATCTGCTTCTTCCAAAAGGATTAGCGAGTGAGTGAGGAGGCAAGCGCCAGTGGTGGGCTTCAGGGGGTTCTCACAGGTTCTATAGAACCCTTTGCAAATGAGCACCTGGTTCTGAGAACCAGTTACTAATGGGACATAGAACCTGTTGTTAATTTAGGTTTAAGGGGAAAGTTTAAGTGGAAGTTGGTTTCAATTCTTTTAACAAAGATGCCAATTCTTTGTTAAAATTCAATTCAATACTTTTAACAAAGATGCCAAATAAGGTGAGGATGGCTTTGGAAAATGTTCCAAGCATATATTCAAAACTTGGAATAAAGTCCAAACTTAAACCAACACATCTAAAAGGTCCCTGGAGGGGGGGAGAAATTGATGGAAAAGGAGCTGGTTGGTTGCATGCTTGCTTTACAATTACAAATAAAAATGGATTACAATGTGGTTTTGTGAATGAAAGGCACCTAGACCGCTTAGGGAACTGATGAGATAAAAATGTAATTAGGAGAAAACCCTATTAAACCTCAAAAGTCTCTAAAACTGATTCTGTTGTTTGATTTCTATCTACAGCTAGAAAAGTAAGAAGATGTTACTGAATTCAGAGGCAACCTACTATTATTATTGACAAAACAAGCTTTTTGGGAATACCATGGTTGTCCAGTACTACTCCCTTTTTGGTTTATGATAGTTTGGATTGCAAGAATTTTAATTGGTTTTAATTGTTTTACAGTTTTGTTATGCTTCAAAGTCACCTTGGGGGATCATGTTGGAGAAAACTGAGGAAAGTGCAAATGGGGGGGGGAAGCTTGACTAAGGCTGCAATCCTACTTTCCTGGGAGTAAGGCCTATTGAGCACAGTGCAGCTTACTTCTGAGTAGACATGGCTAGGATTGCAGCCTTAGAGAGCTAAATGTGGAGGATTGTTGAAGGGGAAGATTCAGAAATAGCTATACTGAAGGAAAAGTGCCAAAGGGTATGTTTTCAATATTGCTTAGGTGATAATTCTTCCATCTCTTTTGTAGAAGTACTCCTTTAACTGTTTGAAAGGTACAGTGGAAAATTGAAAGGGATAATGGAAAACTGAGGAACATTCCCCCGAAGAGTGCTTTACTGAAAAGGACAGCAAGTGTAGCGTGACCTTCGTCACAATGTTTGTCATAATATTCATCTGGGATGTCAACAGACTAGATGTGAAACAATCTGTTGTGGATTCATCAGTTTTAAGGATGTATGATTTGCAGTGTGAAAACCTCCCTGATCAGACGACAAGAAAAATCTAGATCCCCCAGGAAAAAGGGAGGCTATCTGGGGAGGGGAAAACCCTCCCTCAGGAATTCTGAGGGCATTTCCGAACCATTTGGCCCTTTAAATCATTTTCGTGTGCAGCAATAACTGCATGCGGCTCTGCCCTTCCTTCCTGAGGCATCTCCAGCTGGCGGGCCTCCTTCTGCAGCTTCTCCACTGCTTCACCAGCTGGCACGCCTCCTTCTGTGGCTTCTCCACAACTTTTGACTGGCGTGCCTCCTTCAAAGGCTTCTCTGTCACCTTCTGAGGCTTCCCTGGCTGGCATGGCTTCTCCACCGCCTATCAGCCTCCCCAGCCAGCACAGCTCTCCCCGCCACCACTGCGCCATCCCTGGAACAGGTTTGTGTGTGAGTGCATGCTACGTGTGTATGTATGTATGTGAGTGAGTGAGTGAGAGAGTGCATGGTGTATGCATGTGTGTGTGAGATAAAGAGTGCATGCTGTGTGAGTGAGTGAGTGCATGCTGTGTGTGAGTGAGAGTGAGTGCATGTCAGAATCATGTATGTTAAAGTTACTGGGGTTGTTAAAGCATGGGTTGTTTTGCTGCAAACTGCTTTGAGGGCATCTTACATATATGTGTCAGAATCATGCATGTTGAGTTCACTTACTTGGGTTGTGTTGCTACGAACTGATTTGAGGCCATCTTACATGCCTGGGTCAGAATTATGCATGTTGAAGTCACTTGCATGGTATGTGTTGCTGCAAACTCCTTCGAGGGCAGCTTACATGTATGTGTCAGAATGATGCATGTTGAAGTCATTTTCATTGGTTGTGTTGCTGCAAACTGCTTTGAGGGCATCTTACATGCCTGGGTCAGGATCATGCATGTTAAAAGGTTTTCAATTTTAAAAGTATTGAAATTAAGTACAGGAAACCAATATGAGTATTTTTTTTCCCTTTATTTTAACATTTCCTACATTTTTCTAACATTTTTGAGGTGTCCTACAGTTTTTTAAATTGGGTAGAAACTTTGGTTTGGGGAACAGGAATTTTGGGGTGCTTGGGGGGAATTTTGGATTCGGCAACTGGTCATCCTGACACATGGTGTTTCTTCAGCAATTTTTTTAGATTATGAGCCCTTTGGGGACATTATTTATTTAGTTTGCTCTGTAAACAAACATTATTTGCTCTGTAAACAAACATTATTTAGTTTGCTCTTTGTGAATTTCTTTGTTGAAAAGTAGACTGTCTGTCTATCTATTTATCTACTTATATATATATATATACACACACAATTGAAGAGTCACTGACTGACTCACTGACTGACTCATCAATGCCCAGCCAAAACTGCTGGACTTAGAAGCATGAAATTTTGGAAACATTCCTTCTGTTATAGGAACAGAATAGGCACCAACTAAGAACCAATTTTTTAGAAATTGCAGCAGTCAATTGCAGTCTGAGATAGGTGAAAAAATTCAACCATAAGGGGGAAGCCATAAGGGGGAGAAAAGGGGTACAATGTATTTTTGTCCCTATACTTAACACTGAAGACCGATGGATTTACTGTGTCCAGGGCTCACAAACATTCTTTAAATTTTACTCCTGCCACAATGGCTAAATTCAGGTAGCAGTATTATAATAATTATTATTAAATGCGTGTGAGAGAGAAAACACCCTTTGGGTGCAAACCAGGTGTGCTACTGCTGCGTTCTCTTCCCACCCACAATGTAAGTCCCGAAAGAAATCACCAGGTTTCATATGGTTTCAGGAAGGAACACATTTTTATGAGAATTGCTTACATGCTCACATGCTTATTCACAATAAATATGGGGAATGACAATTTTGATAAAGAAATCTCAACTGCTAGGTAGCAACTGCGAGATAAGTGTTACCCTAGCAAGACTTTCCAAAAGGATTTTTGCCCACTTGCTGACAACTGTGTGTGGGGACTGTCCTTGCTTAGTCTCCACCCCAAACAAAGCTGAGGACCTGCCAGGTGCTTGTTTGGTGCCAAGTCAACCACGGGGAGCACCTGGATGCAGGTGTCATATGTGCTCCTTGAAGCATGTGGTGGACCACTCTGTGATATAGGAAGCTGGACTACATGGGACTTTGGTCTGATCCAGGGGAGGCTGTTCTTATGTTCTTAAGGTCACACGATGACTTCCCATGCTTAATCTTCAATCTTATCAGTTCAAGGATGAGAATGGGATCATGATTGATCCAATATACCTGTTAGGAAAATTTGAGATTTGAGTTGGTCAGGAATTCAGGGACATGGCAGGAACGTTTTCAATTGCACTTGATTGGTCCTTAAAGTTGAATTTTTTTCATCTATCTCAGACTCTTCTTAAGAAGGGTTTGAGCCAAGATATAATTGGCAAGAATAATGTCAGACAGGGACAAGGAGTACAGATTTGGTGTTTGCCTTCAGACAAGTGACAGTGTCATCATTAGGGAGATGCAGGTGTGGGAAGTAAAGATTGCACCAGCTGATACCATTCAAGTGTGATATGAGACCATTCAGAACTCTGCAGCCCAAGACTACCAGGTTTCCTGAAGCTTCTAGGCCAGCCAGTTTTTGTTCTCCATGTGGTTAGGTCTATGTGACAAGAGGGAGGGAGATGGCTGGCTGTTGGAAGAATAGGTGTATGAGACTTCTGAGGGTAGATATGTTCCATAAGGTTATGGGAATTTCTTCTATGGGGTACTGCATTAACCACAGGTGAGAGTTTAGAGAGAGAAGCAGGTCTCAAGAAGCTATCTGGCTTGAGAGTGTAGCCAAGTGATCCCTTGATCTTCAGTTGCAAGGTCTATTTCAAAAACTGTCAGATTTGGCTTAGATAAAACAATTCCATTTCCTTGATACCCTTTCCAGGGGTTCATATTGAATGGCTGGGGTCATTAAAAAAAATATTTAGTTGGCGATGTCTTGACATGTTAATTGTCTCCTCCAGGGTAAATACCCACACACAGAGAGAGAAGGAGTTAGATAGGACCTGCTGCAGGTGTGCATCATATAATTCAATAAACATTTGACCACCTTTTCTTGTGTGATTTGTGGCAGGATTTTTGGATAGTGTGGAGAGCCAGCTGTGGATGTGGAACACTCACAACTTTGTTTAAAAACTTGAAATAATGCCATTTCATGTAAAAGGGTCCTGGTATAGGCATTCCCCTGGAAAGATTAATATTATGTATAGGGTTTTTTTCCTGAGAAGGCAGTGTCCCAAACTCTCTTATGCCATCTGGTTGGCATTAGATCCAGACTAGTCTTCCAATGAAGTGCTATTTCTACTCCTGCTGCAATCAATAAAAAAAATAATTAAATCTTTAGGAAATGAAAGGAAAGTAATCTTTATGAGCGCTCAAACTACCATGGTCACTGTACACTAACCGCAAGGGGTAATTTAGGACACAGCCTGACAGTGTAAACTATTATTAATAGGTTACATTGTCAGACCATGTGTAACCTATTATTTTTTAAATCTCAGAATATACCACTTTGCAGAACTGAGCTATTTCCTTACAGTTTCATGACATGGGGAACAATGTGTCCCTATCTCCACATCTAAAATAACAGATTACAAATCTGTACATGTGAACTTATGTTTTTGTAAGCATCAATACCACTTGAAAAATTAGATACATTTCCTTTAATAGGAGAGGATACTGATCACAAAAGGCTTATTTAAGCATAAACCACTCCATTCTCTTGATCCAAGATGTTATCCTATAAATCCATTTCCTTAAGTACTTTTTGGTCTGTGGGAGATCCATAAGTTTCAGCTGTTATAGATTTCCTTTCCTTCAAAAGAACTTTAGTATTAGAGATTCCATTGATTCAGTTTTATCAGCGATTATGGCATAACTGTTTCTGCCTTCTCAAACACCGGCCTTCACGCTCAAGAGGATACTTATCTGTGAATATACAGCTTCATATTGATACCACTTCCAGCCTTCCTGGGTGATGATTGCTTTGTTGTCAAGCAATTGCTTTAATTGGCAACAGCTTGCACATCAAGTAACAGGATTTTCCCCCTTGCAAATCTGAAAATATTCACCAGCATGTTATTTGTTTGGAACACATATTTACAACTATAAATGTGTGGGTTTGGGCACGAGGCGCATAAAATCATCAGCATTCATAGTGCCCTGAATAAATTATTTATTAGCTTTATTTGTATAAATTGACATTTTAACTAACATTACAACACGGATGCCATTTTGAGGATATTAAATTGCACAGCTTGTTAACTATGTTGCCAGCACTACAGAATTCATAGGGAGCTGAAGTAACAGGGAATACAAACCTGAGAAAAATAAAGATCAATATTACTTTCAAAAACCTGTCAGAGGCATTTAAAAAACCCAGACTTTCAAGATATATTGCATGGATGTAATGAATTGACTTTTCTGTAAAGGAAATGTTCATGATGCCCAAAAATCACTGGAAAAAAATTTAGTGTTTCCAAACATGATTAGAGTATCTATTTTTTAGACCAGTGGTTCTCATGCATTTCAGCCCAGGACCCCCTTCTGAGATTGGAAGTGACTTCAAACTGAAAATAACATCACTGTTTAACATCACCAGAGATATTCCGTGTCTACTCAGAAGTAAGTCCTATTGCGTTCAATGAGATTCAGGAAAGCAGCCTTAGGGTGCAATCCAGAGTAACTACAGGGAGTCCTTGCTCTGGTGACCAAAGATACACTTTCCACCTGATAGGAACCAACTACAGACAACAGCGAATAGGTGTTCCAGTGATAATATTCAGTAGAACTGAGCCCGAATGCCTACTCATGCATGAACAAAAGAAGTGTGCTTTAACTTTCCTGATGTATGGCTATCAAAGAAAATATAAGGCTGTTGACAATGCACACAGCTTTAAATCCTTTGGTAATGAAAGCTTTAATGCTGTTTTTATAAGATGCGTTTGTAGAATGGAGTGCAAGAAGTCATAAAGTACAGTTGGCTGCACAACCATTTTAAGAGCATAGAGTAATAGACTTGAAAGGCCTTAGCACTAAAGCAGGATTGGTACTCAATGCATTGCTTCTGAGTAGATTTTTTTCATCAGGGAGGCATGGCTTTTTAACTTTAAAAATAGACCATAGGCATATGCTCAAAACACGTATTGAGAAGTTACTCCATCTCCAGTTCCACCTGCTCCTCACTTGCTATTTATGTGTAAAACCTACCTACCTACAGTATTTATATACTGCTTTTCAACTAACAAGTTCACAAAGCGGTTTACAAAGAAAATAGAAAAATAATAATAGCTAATTAAAAGCTAATGGGTCCCTGTCCCAAAAGGGCTCACAATCTAAAATGCAAAAAAGAACACCAGCAGAAGCCACTTGAACAGACACTGCTGGGGTGTGTAGGGCCAGTTACTCTCCCCCTGCTAAATAAAAGAGGAGCACCCACTTGAAAGAGTGCCTCTTGCTCAGTTAGCACAAATCCCATACCAAGATATGGGCAAATCCAGCAACACTTGGCTGAAATTAAATTATAAGTTTCTCTCCCCTTTAATTTATCTTGAAAATGAGCCTAATGTTTATACTGTCCAAGTTATCCAGAGGACTGAAAAGTCTTGAGTTACTAGCCTTTTCCATTTAAAAAAATCTCAGCCATGGCTCTGGGGGAAAAATAACCTGGAGCATCTGTGCCTGGGTTAGAGTTCTCATTTTATAATCCCCTGATGTCTTCATCCCATCTGTAAATCATGGGATGGAACAAAGTGGCAAGAGGAAGGAGGGTTATGCCCAGAAGCTGGGAGGCTTACCAGTAGGTAGGTTCCATTCATTCGCAGATCTATTCAGAAGAAGTCCCTTTGTGGTCAGTCATTTAATGATTCATGCCATTTTTCTTGGATGGCTAGGAACCTCCTCCTCCCATCTTCTTACCTCACTTATCTCAGGGGAAAACCTTCATCCAATGATCATTGGTTCCTTCACAGATGGATAAGAGAGTCCACTTCTACCTTCTCCCAGCTCCTTCTTGATGCAAAACCAAAACATTAACCTTTCCCTAGCTCCCTGCTGGAATTCCCTGATGCTCAGAATGATATCTCCATGAGGTCTTTTACAATACAAAAAAGCACCTATAGCTAAGTATGAGTTTAAATCTTCCTGATCCATGCCCAACGTTCTAATACTGCAGCAGCTGTTTATATCTATGTGTTATCAAGCATCTGCCAACCTCCAGCTCACGGTAATAATGCTAATTCTGGCAGCAGAATTTATTTGCATGGTTGTAAAATGGTGCTCCAGTCAAGTATAATGTCAGATGTATTCATATTTAATCAAGAATACATGACAACACTTCCTCCATGGGAGTCTGTTCCCATGCAGTAAATAAATACCTTTTAGATTGTAGGTTCAATTGGGAGATGTAAAGAAGAAATATTATAGTACTTCCTCATAAGTAGTTTCACCTGGGTAGAAAGGAGGTGTTGCCTCAGTTGAGAACACCTGTAAGCACCTCCAGGCAATATATATAAGACAACAGCCCACTACTTTCCAGGGGCAATGTTGAGGAGAGCAGGTGAAGGTGCTGTTGGTTTGTGGACCTTGCTTATGAATTGGGTTATTATGCTGAATTGACTCTGGACTACTTATTCTTGTTTACTGTTATTTGCTACTCACCAATATATCTATTCTTTGCTATGAAACCTTGAACTCTGGTGTGGTTTTTGCTCAGTGCACCTTCCTAATTGCCCCTGGAAATCTTCTTAATACCCCTAAGAAAACTGCAATGAATGAATGGTAACATAGACTATCCCCACAGAAAAACATTTCACAGCCAATCACCAAGTGTGAGATGCGAGATTATATATCCCATGCCAATTTTGGTGTGTCTTATAATTAGAATTATAGATAATAAAATCACAGTTATTCAGAGCTATCTTTCCACAGCTCCACATGCAGTTGAACCTATTGTTACACTAAGGGCGCAATCCAGAGTAACTATGGGGAGTCCTTGCTCCGGTGTAATAACAATTTACTCTGGATTGTAATATGAATTTCCCATAGGTTTTCACTAAATGGTGCAGTAACTATGGGAGCACGTAATGTCTCTTACGTGCTCCCGTAATTACTCTGGATTGTAGGGTATATTTAAAAAAATCAAACAATCCCTACAATCCAGAATAATTATGGGAGGATGTAAGAGGCACTTAACTCTGGATTGCTCTATGCATTTCCCATAGGTTTCCCATAGGTGGCACTGTAACTATGTTGATGTAAAAGATCTTGTAGTTACTCTGGATTGTAGCCACAAGCTGGAAATGCTTTCAGCATTCAAGTCATGCTCTAGTCTATACTGTTTTGAAAGAGATGGAAAAGTTTGTTTTAAAAGCCTTGTCAAAATGACAGCACAAGATAGGAAACCCTCTCCCCCCTCAAAAAAGTGATGAAGCATATTTCAAATGAGTTCAACCTTTTCTGTTATTTTACTAATACTGTAGGACTTAAAATTATAGGATTTGGCTGTTAATGAAGACACATTTCTATAGATATTTCACTTTTTAAAAACATTTCCTACCATTTAACTTTGTGGATTATGCTGTCAAAGATTCATTTATTTGCATCCAGGGCTCTTATTCACCGAGAATGTTGTTTAGGAGGGAGTGTTTGCCAGTCATTAAATGGATGCCCTGTTTGTTCTTTAGAGACTGATGCATTTTTTCTCTTAGGACTTTTTTTTTAAATCACTGAATAATCATGGAGCTGTTCTCATCTGTAACGTTATTGATTTCCAGTACGGGTGGTTTCTGTTCACTCCTTGACCACCTCAACTTTTGTTTCTGCCATTACCTGCTGATTGCTTTATCTATAATTAAACTCAATAAAAAATCTCCTTAATGTACTGAGCTGTTGTGTATCATTAAGTAGTGGCTATAGCTGTAAAACCGCTTCAGTGAGTTGAAAATCTTAGGACGTGGAAAGTCTGCCTTCAAAATAGTCCCTTTAACGCTGCAAAAACATAGCAGTGGGCATTCAAAGTACATAAAGCGTGAAATATTAAAACAGTTTCATTTCCAGTCATGATGATTCCATCCCATCCAGTCCTCCATTTACTCAACTCCATTAAATCAATATCCTGTGTTGTTGTTTCAAGCTTGGGTGACAGCATGAAGGATGAGGTGCTGAATCAGTATGTGTGGTCCTCAGCTGGAACAAAGTTAGCACTCTTAAAAACATTATTCTTGATTACCACTCACAGATCCGCATCACCTCTTTAGGTGATGGTAATACCTCTTTAGGTGGCACAGATCTGAGTAGCCTCATTTGGACCACTGCCACACAGCAGAAGTTAAGGGGAAGTGATCCCTGACAGATCCCTGATCTGTTTAAAAGAAATTTCCCAAAAATCCCAAAGGCTGAAATCCTCTCCACACTTACTGGGAATAAATTCCATTGACTATCATTGTTAAAAGCATACACACAGCAGCCTGTTAAAAGTACAGATCTGTAACTTTCCTTCAAATGCAGTAATATACTATAGTGGCATCAATTCTAATATATGAAAAATAAAATTATATATAAATATATGTACATATAAATAACATATATATGTGAAAAATAAAATACACATTGAAGTCAATGGAGTGACACCTGAAATTGGCTTACAACCCATCTAGTGAGTCTCGATTCACAGTTTGAGAAACAAAGTCCTAAAGCATGGATTTAGACTTCCACTAGGATTTCTACAAAAAAATATCACAATTATGCTTAGTGCAGCATCACCATCTATTAATGTTCCCTATCTGCGTTTTCAAGAAATGTTCATCTATCTTGCTTAGCTAGAAGTACATCTACCTATATGTTTCCACATGCATCTTAAGCCATTTTTGCCCAACGTTGTATATATGCAGCAGGGACCAAATATGTATTCCTGTGGGCTGAGTAAGAATGAGTTAAGATGGTCCAATGCCAGATCCTATCCCCTCTTTTCCAAACCTTCCCATCCCTTTGTTCATAAAGAAATGCTCCAGTGACAGAGCTGAGCCAATGATAATAATAGAAACACATTCAAAAAATTTGATATAGATAGAAATGTATATAGTAAGAAGGCTTTGTATTTCTTTTCTTGAGAGCACACGTTCTACTGATACCACTCACTACATTGAATATTTCCCCTATAATTATTTCCATACAGCTTAATACATTAGAAAATGAAAGATTACCGGCCCAATTCTATTCCCCATCATAGGCACTGAAGCACCTAAGCTGGCAGAGATGTGTTGCATCAAATAGAACAGATATCAGACTAGGGGTGAAGCGACCTGGATATGGGGATAGAATAGTGACACAAGGGTCTGCTATTAGAATCAACACACCCTTTCTCTCCCTACCCACTATTTCCCCATTTCAGCCCACAGACTCCCTCTGCCTACCCCCTCCCACATCACAACATGCTCTGTCACCAAATGCACCAGTGGAGACCTCTGGATCTGCCTCTTTTCATGCTGACTATTTTTGGCAATGAACCAGAAATGGACAGAGATGGCCATAAAGTAGCAATCTGTGGGTACGAAGAGCAGCCTTACTGGAAACACAGCACAAATGATGGCGGAATCAGAGGTTCAGTGCTCCATACTATTAAAAGGAGTGATATGAAAATCTAAAACATACATATCAACAAATCACAGAGTAGAAAATTGATTTTATAAAAATTGAGATAAGTTGCACCGGCTTACGTGAGGACTGCACCCTACATCTTGTCCACCTATTCCAGAGCTGTCTAACTTGATTAGCAGAAGTGCTGAAAGACCTTCTCCAGCCCTACTACTTTCAGTCCTTTTAAAAGGCAATACCAGTGATTTAAACTGGTATCTTTTTTATGACTCATGGGGTTCTACCACCAGTCTATGAAGCCTCCTAGAGGACTCATTTTCCAAGCGTTGCTGGAAAAGTAGTTCCTCTCTATTCAAGTCCTTGCAACTTCCCCCAGTTCAGTGTCAATATATTCCACATTTCCTTTAGGCTATGCCTTCATTGTGATGTTGTTGTGTGCATTTAGGTTTAGAACAAGAAGCCAACCTTCCCAGACAAAACAAAAGGCAGCTTGTGAGCCAAAGCCCTCGAGCTTTGAGGTGCTTGTTTGCCTGAAGGGTGAACATAGTTCAAGGCAGGCTCAGCAAAAGTACCATTGTGTTAATAAATGTACAGCATGTAGCCGACAAAATGAAAAACTGAAACTCAGTTATAATACCCTACAGGAGTTCAGGGATGTGTTCAACTGGTGGGACTCCAATTTGTATCTTTAACAGGGCATTAAACCGATGGAACATCAAACCTGTTTCATAGAGGTGCAGAGCATGAAGGCAGTCTGGAGAATAGAATAGACTTTCAAATGCAGTTATAATGAAACTTCAATTTTTCACTTTATCTGTTTGTTCTCTCTGTTTTTATGAGCAGGGGAATTCTGGTGTTCCTGAAATACATAAAGAAAACCTAAATATATTGTCAGAGAACATTAAATGAATTACTGCAGTGTAAAAACCATAACAAAACCCGCTTCAGTTATTCTGTGTTTAATCAATTATCTTGCCCACATCTACAGTTGTCCGATTTTATAGAGCACATACCATATTTAATTATCTACTCTCATTGTTTATTCCTTTCTAGTCTATTATATTTTTTTAGTGTCTCTATTATTAGGTGTTCAAATTAGGCTTTTAAAGGCATCATAAGGGCATTGGTACAAAGTGTGGGAATGTGTGCTGCACTGTGTGATCTGCAATTTGCAAAAATTTGCAAAATCTTGGGATTTTTGACCATCATGTTATATATTAATATGAGATTTCATGCAGAATGCAGTGAAACAAACTGCATTGAAATATTGCTGTTCTCTCAAAAAGATATAACTGGAGCCAGCAAGTACATCATCATGCCCATTACCCAGGGCATTGTCTCGCTCATTACACAGGGAAAGCACTTTGTTCTCATATTAAAATTCAAAGTGCAATCCAAACCTGTGCTGGAACAGATAAGCTAGCGCTGTGCTGTGTGCACTAGTACTGAGATGTATGCACCACAAGGATTGGGACCACTGCCATGCTACTGGGGGGAAGGGGAGACTTTTCCCCTTCCCTGGCATAGGCTGTAGCATCCCCAATTGGTCTACTCAGACTTAGGCTGCAATCCTAAACTCCAGTTAGGCCGGCCTAAGTCCCAGCAAAGTTCTGTACTGACCTGGGGGTATCACAAAAGTACTGCAAGACACTTCTGCGCCATTCCTGGGGGAGGGTTAGGCTAGTGCACAGACATGCACTTGCACACCAAAATGCCCCCTTCTACCCCCTATCAACCCCGTTCCCAACCCATGCACTGGTTGACCTTGGCCAGAGCATCTCTCTGGGTAGCACAGAAGTGCCTTATGGCACTTTTGTGACACCCTGGAATAGCACATACACCTAGCATTGGCCCACATGAGTGCTTTTGGATTGCACTCTCATCTGCAAATGGCAGAGGAGAAAATGTGCAAATCTTGTTCATATTTACAAAATATAAGGAAATCCAATTATCATACTAAGAGAACAAAGTTATGTTGGGTGTTGGGATACATAGGGCCTGAGAGTCTTATGTTTGACACTCCATTCTGACAGGGGTGTCCAAATCTGGTCTAGGGGCCAGATGTGTTCCACAGCAAGCTCCCATGTGGCCCATGGCAAAACCCTCAATCTGGCCATTGGCAAACCCTATAATCCTTCAGAGGTGAGGGAAGCTCTGCTCCCTGAACCTCCAGAAGGTTCTTTCTTTTTTTCTGGCCCCCAACCCAGTATTAGAGAGATGTTGTGGCCTTCCTGCCAAAAAGTTAGGACATTCCTGTTTTAGATCAGTGGTACTCAAAGTGGGAGTCGGTATGGGGGGGGTCACATTCCACCATCTTGGAATTTGGCACTAGGCTTTCCTGGAAGTAATTCTCATCAAATATAATGGGACTTACTTCTGAGTAATGGGACTTACTTCTGAGGGCTGTGGGTGGTGCAAATGGCTAAGACATTGTGCCTGTTAACCAGAAGCCAGGGTTCGAGACCCGGGTCGGCCCCACAAGACAGGGTGAGCTCCTGTCCTTAGCCCAGCTCTACGACGCCAGCTGGATCCAATCGTATCGGCTCTGCCTTTCCATTGGACTAATTCAGTGGCGTGGAGAAGGGGGATTTGCTGCTTGGGTAACAGCCTACCCTCCATAACAATCCAACTCAGGCTTTCGTGCTTCGCATGCAGCGTATGCAACGCCAAGCACGATACCATAGTCTTTCAAGACTGATGGAGGCCTGCTTATCGGCTGCTTGCTTACTTCTGAGGAGACATGGAGGAGCTCTCGCATCACAGTGATGTCACATCCCAGTATATTTGATGGGGGCCCCAGACAAATTTTTAGTTTGGAAGAGGATCCTGGCCTGAAATACCCAAACACTGCTGTTCTAAACTATCAGTAAAAGTGACAACAGTAAGAATTAGGGATATTACTACATTTAGCCTACAGCACTGAGTGCAAGGACAAAATGCATTGAGCCCCAAATGGATAGATTTGAAATCTTGGCTACCTCTTGTTTCCAGGCTTGCTTCATTTTCTACTTCCTTCTAGCAGATCAGTGTCACAGTTTTCAGTGTCTGGCAGGCCAAGATCATTTGGGACACTCCTGAGGTTATCACATTAGTTACTTACAGTGGCAAACACAGCTGGAGTTGCAATTGCCACTGATTTGCATTAGCAGCTAACAGCATGAGATACTGAATCATGCAGTGTTCCTTTGGAATGCACAATACCTCCCAATGCAAACCCTCCTATTTCTTTTTTGAATGAATACTATTCCAGTTCTCTCATGTAACCCCTGAATGCATCTAGTGGTTAACCAGGTTACAATCTGACTGCAATTTTTAGACCATCCAACAAAGGTGGTAAATGAATTAATGAATTCATGAAATGAAATACTGTTGCATACTCTGGTAAATGAATTACCATTGCTAACTGGGCAAAGATGCACCATTCAAAGTTGTGACCTCTTATATTTTGGCAGTGCTGTTGTGCCAGGATGTCAGGGTACGATTGGGCTGTCAGAGACAAACCTGGAGCTGCAATAAATGTATACTCTCAACTGGAAGCTGTCCAATGCATAAACACACATTTGATAAATTCACACTTAGGGTCAAGGTGTTTTAAGTGTACGCATGTGCATGTAACTTGCAAAGTGGTCTGGACTGGGCCTAAGCCTGTAAATCCAGATATAATACCAACTAGCTAGTTAATCTGGCCTGAGTGAGTTTGAACTTTGTCTGTTGTTGAAAGGGTTCCCAAGATATGGCTATAGGATAGATGGGGAGTACTACACAAAAATTTAGTAAGCCAAGTCAGCCCAGTAAGCCAAGTCAGCCAAAATGTCCATGCTTAATCCTACATCCCTCTGCCATAGATTTTTAGTTTGTATATCTCCAAACAGAAGGGTTATTTTCCCTCTTTCAGTAAGAATTATGTACATAGTTTCTAACTTTATACGCTGCATTAAAAACAATTAAAAGGCAGTTTGTTCATTTTAATATAATTACTGTACAGTGCCTTGCTCTAAAACTGCTTTGCAAACAACAATAAACTGCAGATACAGTTACTTGCAAGAGGAGATGAGTTGCACCTTAAAAGGTGAGTTGCACTTCCAGTTTTCACTGGATTTAAAAGGATCAGACAGTGTCTTTCAGGCCTTTTCTATATTTTTCCTCTTAAAGTGTCTTTACAAAGTGCCTGAAATGAAAACAAAAACAATTTTTTAAATTTAATCTTAAGCAGCACCGTCCTAGAGGGTATTTGGGTCCTTTTGAATGCATAGGAGGAGAGGCGGAAATGAAAATGCAAGCCTATAAGAAATACCTTCTGCTTTAAGAAGCTCACCATATGAAACTCTCACTATGGCTAAATCCATGCAGGAACTTGGTAGAGATAGCTTTCAGCACTAGGAGAACAAAATTAAACTAGTTTAGTTGCAAGTAAAAAAATGAACCAAATGAAGGAAAAAGTATTAAAGAAAATGTTCTTTAATGTGACTGTGACCTTTACAAATGTGCTTTTAACTTCATGTGCATGATCTTTGTTTTGCAAAAGGATCCTTCAGGGTTAAGTGAGAATTTAATAGTCCTGTGGCTAAGTTGGTTATGGTAGTTCCATCTTCATTGAATATTCATTCCCTCTGGGAATAGTTTGGAGAAATGGATTCTCAGTCTTGCATGTCACTGAATATTTCTACAAAATACTGAGGACTCCTTGCAGTAAATTCCAAATATATTGTATATACATGAGTTTCAATAGAAAAATATACAAAGATTCCCATTTGTTCTTACATGTTCCTTTGAGAGTTCTCCATCCAAAACTATGTAATATTTTCTGCAAAATCCAATCTCCTGGGTTTCAGATTTGGGGAAGGGGAATCACATGATTCAAATGCCCCATATTGACCCCTAACGGGGCAAGACACACTCTTTCAAGTGGATGTTCCTCTTTTATTTTGCCAATACTGAGCAGGAGGCACTTGCTAACTGGGCAAGTGGGTGTTCCTCTTTTATGGGTGGTGATGCCTAGTACAGCTAGTATAGTGCAGCCATTTTCAACCACGGTGTCATGGCTGCAAATGGTCTGCAGGATCCCACAGGAGTTTGGAGGAAGGTAGGGTCATTGGAGGATGTGACCTCCCCTACCAACAGCATGGTGCACCTTGTCAATTGTCAAAAAAGGTAAGAGCGTACATTGACAATTTTTGTTCCATCAATGTGCCATGAGATAAAAAGGTTGAAAATCACTGCCTTGGAGTGTATATAGTTTCCACCACTGTCACCTCCATCCATCTCCTTAGAAAAGCATCAATGTGGGCAAGAAGATGTGAAGGAGTCTTGGAGAAGCTAGTTCCCTCACCTTGAATTCTGATGCTGCCTTTCTTCCAATTCTTATTTCCAACAGTTCCGTTTAAAGTAAATAGCACGAGCATGGCCCTATTGGGAGATCTCCCTTGATCGCATTGTGTAACATTAAATAAGTCATGGCACCTTAATATCACCCCAAATCTCTTAGCTTGTAAATGCTCATATTTTCAATAACCACTTCCTCATGGTGCAAGTTAAGATGCTTAAATCACAGGTTTCAGCAGCTGCAGAATTTCTTTCTTCTGAACAATTGCAGCTGTAAAGAATGACTCTTTAAAGAATCCCCTCTTACACTTAACTGCCCATTAGACATAATAATGGGTGAGTTAATACACCCTAATTAAACACCAACTGGCCATTAATGTGTTGTCTACAGCAAACAGCAAAGTATTAATGTAATGTACTGCTTAGGCTCAGATATCTTTTAGCTAGTAACAGTGCAAAGCATGAAGTAACCTCTTAACATTTAAGGAAATGAGCAAACATGGAAGATTATTGCATTAAGGTAAATGTAATATTCTCCCTATGCTAAATACATTTAAATATGCAGCCAGTGGTGATCATGCCAGGGATCAAAATATAAAGGTGATGCTAAGAAAGATGTAAAATTCCATCACAAAAATTCACAAGCATATTTGCATGTTTCTCTTTACACACATGTATGTGTTTTTTCCGGATGATTGCACAACATAGGGGCTGATTTGAGAGCTATAGCTAGTGAGGAGACTGAGAAGCAGCTGCTCCGGGTGTCATGCCAAGAGGCTGATGCATGTCATTGCTCTGGCGTAATTCCCCCACACTCCAGGAGTGGCACAGGCAGAACTTCAGGCTTCACCATAGTTATGGAAGAGTCAATGGTGTTTCTACTCCTCCAGTTTCTTCTTTTATGGACCCTTCACAGGAGAGGGAAGAAACAGCAAAAAGTTGCAGGTAGCACCCCCTCTTCCAGGGAGAACTGATTACTAGGCAGGGAGGATGGTAGAAGAGGCAGAATTGGCAGCATTAGCCATCCTGAGAGCCAGCTGGTATAGTGGTTAGGGAGCTGAACTGAGATCCAGGTTCAAAACCTTCCTTGGCAATGGAGCTTCCTGGGCCAGTTGCTCACTCTCAACCTCACCTACCTAATACGTAGGGCAGCAGCGGAGAGAAATTAAAACTTTGTAAGCTGCCAAAGGCATTTTCTTTGGTGTGAGAAAAGTGGAGCATAAATAAATAAATAAATAAATAAATAAATAAATAAATAAATAAATAAATAAAAAAATTTTCCTGTAGCCATATCCTTATCTATCTGTCTGTCTGTCTGTCTCTGCCTATTGACAGTATTTACGTATATACCACTTTTCACAAAGCAGTTTACAAAGTAAATGAAAAATAATTCCCCTTCTCTTTCCCTTTCCTGATTCTTTACTCTTTTCAGTTCCATGAAATCAGACTTGTTGGTGCAGAATCAAGAAAATCCATTGGGAAAGTGGAGGCTTTCCCCCGAGTTAAGGGAATAAAAATTTGCTTACCTTGAGGAGACCTCTGCAACTGGCTGTCTCCAAAAGATGTAACAAGACTCACAGGCATCTTTGGGGGAGGGTTTGGAAAAGATTGAAGCCAAAGTAGTTTACAATGTAAAATAAATCAATAAATGGCTTCTCGTTCCCCAATAGCTCTAAAGAAAGAAACTGTGGACAGATCAGCAACCCCCCAAGCAGCTAAAGAAATGTCATCACCATCATCATCATCATCATCATCATCATCATCAGTATTTATATACCACTTTTCAACAAGTTCACAAAGCAGTTTACAGAGGTTAAAAAATCAAATAACTAATAAATCAAGTAACTAATGGTTCTGCCATGATGGAGTAGAGAGAGACCATTGCTCTCCCCCAGCGAAATATACATTTTCAAAGGTGCCTTTTTGTCCAGATTATTCTGAAAGTCGTTTGCATTGTAAGAACATTTGATTTTTGAAAGAAAATTTGTTTTCTATTTTTATGTCACTTGCAAACCTACTCTTATCCAACTTCCTGATTCCCACCAGCTCCATCCTTAGAATTTATCAAATGACACTTTCTATCCTCCCATTCATGGAGGGAAGTTTATACAGCCTGTTCTACAACACAGAGTGGAAGCAAAAAGCTGGCAGAAAAAGGGAGCTTGGAGAGAACTTTCAGAGTTATGAACAGTGCTGGATTTACGTATAAGCTAAACAAGCAATAACTTAGGGACCCACTCTCCCCCCCAAATAAAAAATTTAAAGAAAAAAATAAACTGGATGTCCTTATAAAGATAAAAACAAATAAAATAAAACCTACATACAGCAATAGTGTTTTGTTTTGTGTTGTGTAGGTCCATAAATTAGATCCATAAATTACCATATAGCATATATTCAACACAAAAATACAGCGACAATTTGTTGTTGCCAAAGGGCAACAGGACATATAAAGGATAGCATTACCTTCAATATCTTAGGGCCTCCTCAAACCTAACTCCGACCCTGGTTATGAACCACCTCCATTCATGAGATTTTTAAGTCTGACGTTTCTGCTGTAATGCGCATGAATGCATTGGGTGTGAACTTCCATTTGGTATATTGTCTTTATTCATCCTGTGTCCATTAAGTTCAGTTGTACATCCTAACAGGCCTAATAAAAATCTACTAGCAAAGGCAGGCAGGGCAGTGGTACTAAGGATGAAATAGTAATCTGCCTTGAAATTTCAATTAAATTTAATGTTTTGAATAAATGGACAATCCCCAAAAGATGCATTGGACTTAAAGCACTCATTTGAATGTTTCAGTTCCATGATCTGAAGGTTTGACAAATGAAATAATAATCACTGATCTGAGTTTGCAAATGTAATGTTTGCACTGATTCCCCCCTCCACCTTGCTGCAGCATTCCCCCTTGAATGCCTTTATGGAAAGTGCTATTAAACTTCCGTTCATTCTCACATGCCTCCTCCTTACATTGCACCAACTGTCTTTTCACAATGAGGGATTGTTTGCAACAGAAAGTGAGAGTGTCACCAACTCTTTTTTTTCCAGCGACAGATTTTCTGCAACCAGATCACGTGTTTATTATTATCCATCTGTGTTGGTCTCTGTCTGCCTTTTAAAATGACAGTATATTTTTTGAATGACTTGTAGCAATATTTAACCACTGAACCCTTTAATTGCTTACATCGCCAACATGCGGGGCTTAGAGAAAGCTTTGTACAGGCAAGTGGAATTAAAATGGTAAATGGTTTTGCCTTTCCATATTTGATACACTGCCAGTTTTGTAGTGGGGAGTGAGTATCCAAGGCCCGTGTTTATGGATACTGAGGATATCCAATTTATTTTTGCTGATGTATAATTCACCAAAGGAGCCTGGTAGGCTGAAAAAGCAGTTTACAGAATTGACTGCACAATAATGTCTGCTATAATAAAGTTCATTTGGTCTGGCTGACCAGATGGCTCTTTTGCTTAATATCTTAGATTTCCTTCCTCTGCTGCTGAGATTTCTCCCCCTTTCCAACTATATACATTCTCTGCCTTCCATACTGTCTTAGCTCTTTAAATCTAGCTTCTGTGCATATGGAGTATGTTGTTGTAGAGGCATTGATAGAGGGGGCAGATGTTTACCAGTCCAACTCCTCTGCTCCTTTTAGTCACGCCACTCTGTTGGAGACACAGGCTGCAATCCTGTCCACACTTAAAAAGTATAATTGAGTATTACGAGACTTACTTCAGGGTCAACATTCGTAGGATTTGGCTCACACTCTTCATTTTCATATCACTGAGGCTGCATAATCTCTCTCCTCACTGCTGTGTACAATTTCTTTATATGGGCAAAATCCATAGCAGTTATGGGTCCACGCAGTTACGTCACCCTCTAGTGTTATCTTATGGAAAGTCACCTTTACTGCTCCAGAGCAAAGGGCTTAATTTGACTTTAGGATATGGGCCTATGTTTCGTCTGAACTGGCTACAGTGCCCATCAATGTTTTCCCTGTACGCACTTCATATATATTGAAATCAAGCTGTAGGTACTGCCGATCCAGTATTTTACTCACAGAGACAATCACATGCCATGTCAGCACAATGAATTTTGCTTATGTTAACTTTCTGAATAATTTTTTCCACAGCATTCATTTCGCCTCTAATTCAACCAGAGCAGAAATGCTCATGAGATGTAAAACTGATTTGTACATTTTGGGAGAGGGTAAAAAAAACAATAACCGTGTGGCACCTTATGTTGCATGCACATTATAACCATAGTCTCATGCTGTGCAAGTTTCAGTGGTGGTGCTGCATGCTTTTAAAATTAAAATTACAAAACTAAAGATTTTACCTACAAAAGCTGACACTTAATACAAACACAGAGAGGATTGTAGAGTTGACCAGGGTCCAATCTTCTCTTTCCAGAATTGGCCTCCCTCTTTTTTATTCCCAACAAGAAGCAGGATCATTGTGCACTGTGCATTTGAAAAGAGATAGAGAGCAATTTTATATTGCATTGAGGTGCAAAATAATAGCAGTCTACAAAATAATAGCAGTCTACAGAAGGACCCACTTCTTTGGTAGGATGGTGGTAAAACAGGGTGAAAGCAGGCTTCCATTTTTTGCCATTTTGAGGGCCACAGTGGTGTTTTGGTTGCTGCCAAGAGAACTATCATTACTGACATTGCCCCCAAATAGTCCAAGTGCCCCACATTTTCAGAAGAAACCGGGCTGCAAAAAAGGGGTCAGCTAGGCTGAAATTCAGACATGGATGTTATTAACCCTGAAGATAAGGGTTTCCCTTCCTTATTCACTATCTGTGTTGATGCTTTTTCATACAGACCCCCATGTGCCTTGCTTTTAATAAGGGACATAGCTCTAGTTCAAGAGCCAATGTCCGATATGTGTGTTCAGCCAGAACTATTATACAGTCTAGGATAAAATTCACTGTGCATGGTTTTCATTTCTATGTTGGTTGCTTCTCTGTTTTAAAAAATACTCAAAGCACTGTGCAGTTGGTCAAATATATATAAACAAAAACATCAGTAAAACCACAAGGCAGTAAAAATGCCAAAACAGCTGCTGCCAATGGCTTAAACACCAAGGGATCTGCACAGTTGTTCAGTCTATTATGAAAGGCCTTTCTTAGCAACAGAAGTTTATATGCCCAGAGGATGAGTAGTGTCAGTGGCATCGCTAGTGCCACATGGCGGGCCACACCAGGTGACATGCACAGGAGGTGTGACACAACCACTGCCAAACCATTTTTTAATCTTGGTATTTCACCATCATGTTAATTGCAATATGAATTTCCCATAGGTTTTCACTAGGTGGTGCAGTAACTATGGGTACACGTAATGTCTCTTACGTGCTCCCATAGTTACTCTGGATTGTAGGGTAAGACACTGTGCCTATTAACCAGCAGGCCAGGGTTCGAGACCCAGGTCGGCCCCACAAGACAGGGTGAGCTTCTGTCCTTAGCCCAGCTCTGTGACGCAGCTGGATCCAATCGTATTGGGTCTGCCTTTCCATTGGACTATTTCAGTGGGGTGGAGAGGGGGGATTTGCTGCTTGGGTAACAGCCTATCCTCCATAACAATCTAACCCAGGCTTTCGTGCTTCGCATGCAGTGTATGCAGCACTGAGCACGATACCATAGTCTTTCAAGACTGAAGGAGGCCTGCTAGTATTCTTATAGTGCAATCCTATTTGTGTCTATTCAGAAGTAAGATAGATCCATTGAGTTCAATGCAGCTTACTCCTAGTAAAGTCCTTTTAGGATTTCAGCCTTATTTTCCAATAAGAATGAGACTATTCAGTTATTTCTGTTTCACTCTCCTGTGTCAACTCCTCTTGAATTCCAGTTTAACTGAAATTTCTAAATTAATCATGGAATAAACTGTGCAGTATTCCATTTCCTCATCTGACCTGCATCTTTTTGCCATTTTTGCATTCTTAATGCACAAAAGTGTACACTGGGTCACTGGGGTTTGGGCATCTGAGTTACAGGAGGCCTCATCACCAGGGTTGCCATATGTCCCAGAAAACTGGGACTGTCCTGGTTTGGGGGGGGCATTGCATTCAGACTGGCAAGTTTGACAGGGGGTCCTGTCCTGATTTTGTAGAGGATAATTTTAGCAACCCTACTCATCACTATTCACACAGGTACGGATCTAGGACAGTAATTTTCAACCTTTTTCAGCTTGTGGCACGCTAACAAGGCACTGAAACTGTCAAGGCACACCATCAGTTGTTTTTACCATTGACAAGGCACATTAGGCTGTTCAAATCCCCCAATTTTCCAGTTAATTAATGACCTTCGCCAAATTTCCGTGGCACATCTGAGGACTATCTGCAGCATACCAGTGTGCCGCAGCATACCAGTGTGCCACAGCACACTGGCTGAAAATCACTGATATTGGACATAACTTCAGGACTTGTTTAAAAATTGCCAATTAAGCTATTTTGATGTACAGTAATTGTATGTTTGGTTGTGTTTTATTCACAGGTGGGCTGAGGCTGGTTCTGACAGGTTCTGTAGAGGTGGTTGTTAATTAGGGGCTGACGTTAGAACGGTTGTTAATTGGGGGCCCTTATCTTTGAATTGCATGCAAGTGTGTTTGCATTTCTCTTAAAGGACCTCTGGGTCTGTCTTTCCAGAGCTGAAGCTCTACTCCTCCCTCCTCCTCCTCCCTCCCCTCCCCTTCTCTCTCCCTCCTTCCCCTCCCTAAGTTTATTTTTTAATTTTAAAATACAAAGAGTGTTCCTTTTACCATCATTCAGACAGAGCACTGTGACCATCCCCAGCACATCCAGCCTCTGACTGCTGAGAGGGAGGGTGTTTGCATCACTGTTAGTTCCATGCTTTAAAATCAGGGTTAGGAAATATAAACCTCTGGGAGCCTGAGGTGAGTAGTAGCAGCAAGCCTTCCTGCCTGCCTCCCTCCTTCCCTGGGTGCCTTTGTAGCCCAGTACTAGAAATGGAGAACTACTCAGTACTACTCAGGAGTAAGCCACACTGTATAGTAGAGGACTGCAGCCTTTGGCCACAATCCTAGCCACACTTTCCTGGGAGCAAATCCCATTGACTATCATGGGATTTCCTTCTGAGTAGCATAGGATTTGAGGCTACTTTCCCATCCACACTGTCCTGAGAGTAAGCCCACTGACTATAATGGGACTTACTTCTGAGGAGATTGGCAGAGGATTGGATCTCTCCCTCCAGCCCTGTTCCTCCAGCCCTGCCTACTTTCCTGAGAGTAAGCCCACTGTCTATAATGGGACTTTCTACTGAGTAGACATGATTAGGACTGGGCTCTGAGGCTGCAATCATATCCACACTTACATGGGAGTAAGCCCCGCTGACTAGAATGAGAGTTACTTCTAAGTAAGCCTGCATAGGATTGGACTGTAAGGCTAAAATCCTGACCACACAGTTTTGGGAGTAAGCCCCATTGACTTGAATGGTACTTACTTCTGAGTAAACACTGTTAGGATTGGGCTCAGGCTGCAATCCTATCCACACTGTAGACCTTTTGCTCCCCCCCCCCCCAGAGATCTCCCCACCTCATCCTGCCCCTCTGAGAAATCTCTCTACCTGAGATTATGGGCAGGAAGTATGGGGGGTACCTGAAGAAATAGCCCCAGTTCCCATCCTGCCCCCCCCCCCCCCGGAGCCCAGTCCACTGCCTACTCTGAAGTAAATCCTATTAAAGTCAGCAGGTTTACTCCCCTGTGAGGATAGGAGTGTAGCCTCAAAGACCAATCATATGTCTACTCAGAAGTAAGTTCCATTATAATAGTGAAGCTTACTCCCTGGAAAGAAGCTGGTTTCTAAGAGCTTGTAATCCTATGCCTGACTACTCAAAAGTTAATCCCATTTCAATCTATGAAGCTTACTCCCAAAAAAGTGTGCAGAGGAGTGCAGCATTAGAGCCCAATCCTATTCTTGCCTACTCAGAAGTAAGTCCCATTAGAGTGTGTGGAGCTTACTCTCAGGAAAGTGAATAGGATTGGAGCCAGAGGCTGGTTACTAAGAGCTCAGTCCTTTGCTTGACTACTCAGAAGTCATATTATATTCAGTGGAGCTTACTTACAGGAAAGTGTGGACAGGATTGTAGCCTTAAGTAGTGGCTTAGAGGCAAACCTCAGCTTGCAGAGGGGACACCACAGACTCTGGTCCTAAATTGTAGATTTCTCAACCAGTGGTATGAGTACCACCAGTGGAACGTGTGGTAGTGTCTGCTGTATTAGGCACCTGGATGCAAGTGTCATATGTGCTCCCTGAGGCAGCTGTGGGTCTCTGTGTGATTCAGGAAGCTGGACTAGATGGGTCTTTGGTGTGATCCAGTGGAGGCTTTTCTTATGCTTTTATGTTCTTATTTGTGGCACACATTCCACTTGAGAGCACAACAAGGCATAATGCATAGGAATAAATTACACAGAACCCAGGGGCTTAATACTGATTGATGCTGTCACAAGTGATACAATTTTTTTGGTAAACTAAGGGTTAAGGTGGCGTGCCCTCCCCTGCCCTGCCCCTGGCCCCGCCCCTGATCCATCCTGGCCCCACCCACTTCCGGAGAACCAGTTGTTAGGGCAGGCTGGGCCCACCACTGGTTTTATTGATATGCAAAGACACTCCTATTCATTGGTAAAACACCATGCCAAAGAATCCTGATCCACTTGTATACAATTGCATCGAGAGAGGGGCAGGAATATATGTTTTCTCAATGGGAGCACTGCCAAATCTACATAAAAGTTGTGACCTGGGTGTGAAGTGTCCGCATGTTCTGTGTCAATCAAGCAGGATGAGGGCTCTATTCCCATGTGTCTCTGGGGCAGAGAAGGCTGAGGGTTCAATTCTCACGTATCTCCAGAGCAGGTCAGATAAGGGCTCTGGGGAGAGAAAATACTTAAATTTCATGTGCTTCCCACTTCCTTCTTGCTGCATGCTGCTTAGTTCTCCCAAAGCATCTTTTCCAGTTAACGCACTTTTCCAAAAACTGTTGAACTGGGTCCTTGGCTGTCTCTCCATCCCTCCGTGCCATGACCAGGGGAGGAAAGTTCAAAATTGATGGGGTTCAAGGATGCCTGTATGCCAGTGGTCTTTAGCCATTTCAGCCCATTTTTTAATCTTTGGAATCTGTCCAGGACCCCCTTTTCAAACTTGCAACCCCCCCATCCAGGACACAAGGCTGAAAAAAGAGGACCTTTCCTGGAAAAAGGGGACATATGGTCACTCTGCCTCCGAAGTCCCTATGCTCTCTTCCACCCCACTGTCCCCAACCCCACAGGTCCCCTCTTACCCCCAACTGTCCCAATCCCCCAGATTCTCTCCCACCCCACTGCCCCAACCTTGACATGTGCTCTCAAACACACCCTTGCACACACCTTTCATCCAATGCACTCATTCACACACCCACCACACATATACCCACCCCATGTTCTCACATACACATACCCACCCCATGTTCTCACATACACATACACATGGTCCCCATGGACCACCCCATGGTCTTCTTGCCATCCTGGAAGAAGACGGACTTAGAAGCCACTTGTCAGGGATCAGGCAGTGCCTGCAACAAGAAACCCTTGTGGAGCATCAGGGAGGTTGGCTTGGGAGCTCCTGATGCTCTGTTTTAATGCATTCCCGCACCGTCTGGCTGACATCTTCATTCTGAAAGTAGGACCCCTCTTAAAATGCAGGACACCCAAGAAAAGTGTAAACATAACAAAATAAAAGCTCATGTGTATATTGCTTTCATGTGCTTAATTATATTAATTAATTAAACACTATATTACTATATCTTACATTTAAAATTATTGCATGCACAATTTATTACATATAATTTATTAATTCCAGGCAGGCTATAAACTGACTACTCACAAGGAAAAGGAGGACGATGGAGATTTTTTTCCAGGATACATGGATAAAAAGGGGACATGTCCTGGAGACAGAGGGCATCTGATTTTAAAAAAATAAAAACAGCCTTAAACACCACCCACCACTGCCACCCCCCCTCCCCAAGTACTAAAACCCCAAAGGGATAGGGACAGGAAATTAAGCTGGAGGGACGGAGAAGAGGAGTTTGGACTATTTTTACAAATAACTTTAAAAAAAAAATTCACTTTACCTGTAGAGACAGTTTCTATCACTTTCAGCATGGGGGGGCTGCCTTATGGGGTACTTGTAAGCTCCAAGTGCTTGGGATCAGACCCATGCTGGAAGCTTTGCACCCCCTGGACTGACCCTTCCACACCACCCCATGTGTTTGCTTACACATGAGTAAACGTGGCTGTGCAGTTTACTTTTAATGGCGTTCAATGTAAAGGGGAAGCTTGGAGGCTGGAACTTCCTTCTGGGGGGATTTTGGGGGCTGCACTCATTGGATCAGGATCCTTCTGGTGTCCGTGGATTGCTCTCAGCCTGCTCTTTCCAATGGAGTATGACACAATTGCCTACTCAAGAGTAAAGCCGCAATATAAATTACTTTCATTTTCCCATGAATTTTCTATGCATATTTTTACTTTTCGGTTTTTTGGCCACAACTTTTGATAAGAAGGAGCTATTTCAAAATGGATTGTTGCTCTTCAAGATGAATCCAGTGACATAGGACATGATATAGGACATGAATCCAATGACATAGGATATAGTGTGCATCATTGCAAAACTGATTTATGGGGGTCTCCAGAACAAGATTGTGGTCCCACAGTCTTTACAACCCTCCTGTCCACTTTGAAGACTTCTGCTTTATGCAGTGGGTACTTTTGGCATGTGTTGCATCCAACAGTGGAGATGTGTGATCAGGAGGCCTAGAAGAGGTAAGAAATATTTTTCCTATATCTGTCCGTAGGCTTACTGATGGCCTATGTGTCTCCTCAGATTCACAGGTGCTATTTAGCTGGTATAATCCAGAGAGTGAAAAGGAGAGGGACATGAACAAAAAGAGGGCAACAAAAACATTATCGCCAACAGGATCCCCCCTTCTTTCTACCACCCTGGTTCTCCCTTCCTCCTCAAACTGCCTCCTCAAACTTGTTCTTCCCTTCCTTATCCATGACACATCCTATCGCCAACAATTTACTGGAAGCAGCGGACCCTCCAAGAGCCCTGCTGCACATGTAGCCCAGAAGCATGCAAAGTCAGCCCAGATTTTGCAACACCATAAAGGAGCTTACACTGTCAGAAAGCAATTTCCAGACCTGCAAAGCCCAGATTGACAGGGTCCTAGTGAAGCCGCAAAATCTACGGCCATTTTTATCTTTTCGAAGGCCATTATTTCCAGCACACCAGCAATCTATCTGCAATTGGCCAATTAGCAAAAAAAGCACAAATTTCATGAAGACCTTTGAATCACTTCAGGAAAGAATTTTAAACCCCGTAATACCACCCAGCAGTTTTGCTGATATCTAGCTTATCGGGGAAAGGAAAGTCTTGCCTTTTTAGCCGTCATTGCGGATGCAAGATGATTTTTTCCTTTTTTGTAAAGAAAAGCACAGCTGGGAAAATTTCTTTTGCTGTTAGGTAGATGAAAGAAATTCCACACAGAATGAATGAGTTTGCCATTTCGAAAAGTACCTATGCCGCAGTCCTGCCTGAAGACTCTTCAGAAGCCGGATGTCGACGGCAGCTGAGCTTTGATGTGCCTCTGTGTACTTGCATGCTTAAAGGGGGGCAATGTCTTGCCAGCATCACTGTTATTCAGGACATTACTGCTAAATACCCTTTTCTTGATGCAGTCGGACAAGGCATGACATTGGCCAGCTAAGCCTGACTGAGCCTCGATTGTGCATGATTTATAGAACAAGCTGCTGGAAGCTTTGGGGAAATCTGTCCAAAAGTCACAGACAGTGATCTGGCAGCCCTTTTCACTAAGCCCCTAGGTGTGGGGGCTGGCGCTGTCTTAGTGCTACAAAAATGGAACTCTGCATATGTGTGTTTTGTGATAACTTATGAGGTCACCAGATCTAGCAAAAGCCAGAAATCCTACAGAATTAGCAATTGTTTGGGACAGATCATTAAAGGCCCAATCCTATCCAACTTTCCAGCAGGAATCCCTCTCTGGTACTCACTCAACAGTTGCCTAACAACTTTAATATCAGTGCACAGTGGAAAGCTAAATGGGCCACTGAACCACTGAACGCCCAGAAACGGGCAAATACATAGACAACGCTACACAAAATGTGCCAGTTTTTGACCTACCTCATCAGAATTGGTCAACTCTGAATAGGATCCATACCCAACACATTGTCTGCCAGAGCTCACTGTTCAAATGGGGTCTAGTGTCTACCCCTACGTACACTGCACTGTCAGTGAACAACCCTGTACCCCGTGCTCTGTAACCCTACATACACTGTTCACAAGTATCTAGTACCCATGGGAATTAGTATCTACCCTTCAGTATAACTATGGTGCTCCTTGACAAACGATTCCTCACATTATCTGCAATCCTAAAGACACTTTCCTGGGAGTAAGACATATTGAACACAATGGAGCTTACTTTTGAGTAGACATGGTTAGGATTGCAGCCATTGTCTCCAACTGTAGCTCAAGAGCTTATATTAACCTAGTGTCTGAATTTTTCATTTTAGACTACTCCGCCCTTAAATGGCTGGATGGACTGGACGTTGACATCTGATTTACCATAAGTCCATGTATTGTTTGCCATACGGTATGTAAATTCCAGCGCCTATGTAAGCATGATAAAAGGGCCTGCTATGAGATGGCAGCCATAGAAGCCTCCTCAACAAGAGAGAACATTTGCTCCCTTATTTTAGGGTTGCATTGATGTGGGAAAATTGGATGGATTGGGTCCCAAAGCATGTTTCCTCACTTTTGTGCTACTCTGGGCTAAATTATACAATCTGTGAAAACCAAGTGGCCCTCACCATCATCACCATACTTGCTTTGGCCCAGTACTGGTCTGTTGGTGGCATGAGCACAGAGCTGCCAGCTGTTTGCAGTGGTGAACTCTGATGTGCTTGGTAAGCAGCATGCCATGTAAGCAGCACCATGGCATTTACAACAACAGAATGCAAATTCTTCCATCAGCCTATTCAGGATTGGGTCATTACTCTTCATTTCGACTCAACTTACCAAGATATCTAACAATGGCATTTGAAGCTCACGTGGTGGTGGGAAAGTGTTTAAACCACTTCACTTAGATTATTTCAATAACCCTTTAAAAAGCTGAAACCACTTCAAAGTGCTTGAACAGTACTTATCCTCAATAAATAAAGCTCACTTATTTTCACCTCTGAATCCATTGACTAGCAGAGCTTCTGCAAGTGAAGTGGGACCAGTTACAACTGAGCCTTCAAGTGATGGGGCAGAATATCTGGACAGCCACTGTGATCCATTTGCAGATAAAGTCACTCATACACAGGGTGACCAGATGCTAAACCCAAAATTCCTGAACCCCAAGTCCAGAATTCCTATCCCCAGGCCAAAATTCCTAACTGCTTAAAAATTGTAGGACACCCCAAAAATGTAGGACAAATGTAGGACATGTTAAAATAAAGCAAAAATACTCATTGCTTTCCTGTACTTAATTTCAACACTTTTAAAAATTGAAAACCTTTTAATATGCCTGATTCAGGCCCTAACATGTAAGATGCTTTCAAAGCAGTTCAAAGCAACACAACACATACTAGTGACTTCAGCATGCATGATCCTGACTCAAACACACACACACATACATGCATGCATACACAGACACACTCACCCATGCATACCGTCACTCATGTATACTCTCACACACTCATGCATGCATGCATACACAGACACACTCATGCATACACAGATACACTCATGCATGCATGCATTCACAGACATAGTCATGCACACACACACACTTATACACACACTCACACTCACCTGGAGCAGACAGAGGGGAAAAGAAGCATCAGGGAGAAGAAGGTTGCAGAGGCACATGGTGACCACAGAAGAGGCCAGTGGTGCCCAAGAAGCATTGACTGAGAAGTGGCGCTCAGGACAACCTGGCTGGGAGGAAGGAGCGGAGAGGAGAGGAGGTGCTAGGCCGTGGAGGTGAGATGGGGGAGGAACTTCCTTGCAGTCTGGGGATTCCCAGACCAGCATAACTGGGTGCAATAAGTTTTAAAGGACACGCACATCTATTTAAAGGACTGCCGGAGCTAGGGGGAATCCCGGAGGTGCTCTGGGGTTTTCCCCTCCCCCGTAAATGGGGGGGTTTGGAGGAGGAGTCCGGGGAAGTCCGGATAGATGGTCAGCCTGCTCATAAATTCAACTTCAGACAAGCAGACTCTGTAAATAAAACCAGACTTCGTGCTCTTTTTCATGTGGAGTACCTATTTAAGAAATGCAAAAAAAGAGATGGAATATTTACATTCTGCTAGCTTTTAGCAAGGAGGAAAGCAAGTCAGTATAGCTCCTGTATGCAGCAGGCTGGAAAGGGACAGTCTCCCACATTTAATGGAACTGTCCACCTTCTGACTATGGTTCTATCCCTGATTGTATAGCAGAGTTAAATATGAAACTTTTGACCCACTAAAATTTGGAAGAGAGGTTGATAATTCTGTCTATGAGATGTTACTGTAGTTCAATTTGAAGGGAAACCTGCTGTTAACAGTTCTCTCTATGTGGCCCTGCCGCCTGCCCAAGCATAAGGCACCACTCAGCTGCTTGCTATGAAAGGACATTCTTGCTGCCATTGCTTCAGGGGGAAATGTATTTAACTGCAAATTATAGGCCTGTTAATGAAACAGGATGATTTCAGCTGAAATAAACTGGTAAAAAGCAATTCCTGGAAAAATGTTCCTTTGGGAGTGTCTTCAGAGTGGAGTGCCAGATTGCAAAGCCAGACTTTAAGACACAGCTTGCAAAAGGGACAGATGAGATACCTCTGGACTTGTAACAATGGTGTTGAGGACTTTGGGGACCACACATGAGAACCTACACCAGCGATTTTCAATCAGTGTTCCATGACACACTGGTGTGTCATGGATAGTCCTCAGGTGTGCTGCAGGAATTTGGGGGTTGACATTCATTAATAGGAGAATTGGGGGATTTGAACAGTCTGGTGTGCTTTGTCAGTGGTAAAAACAACTGATGGTGTGCCTTGACAATTTCAGTGCCTTGTTAAGTGTACCGTGAGATGAAAAGGGTTGAAAATTACTGCCCTTGATCCATTATGCTCCCTGAGATAATTAGAAAGGGTGCTGTTTGTTGTGGTTGGAGCTGGTGGTGAAAGAGGGCCTGGGAAGAATCAGGAGAGAGAGAGAGAGACAGAGAGAGACACAGAGAGAGAGAGAGAAACGAGGGAAGCAAGGCTCTCTCAAGACCCTTGGGATTTTTTGTCAGCTAGCAGGCATTTAGGTACCAGAGCACCAAAGGGGTTCTCTTACATCCTTCCAGCTTCACAGAGCCAGTCGCCACAATATAAAATGGAATCCCAGATCTCAATGAGCACAACTTTGGTCCAAAGGGACTCAGTGAAGGAAGTGTAACCTCCTTGTTGAGAAATGTATCTTCCTTCGCAGGAAACGATTCATTAGTACCATTTCAATTGTCTCTCGGTGTTCATACTGACTTGCTAAAAGTGTCCTTTTCATGAAGGGTTTGCCCTGTTCTAGTCCCTGTGCCATAGGTGTAACTCCTTAGAATAAGGCCATGGGGAGCACTTATCAGGGGACCCAATACAATCCCATTCAGATCATAATAGGGTTGTAATTTTAGAACTATGGATACTTTTCATTCTCCTATAAAAATCTGATTTCCCTTGAAAATGTTACGGCATTTCTCCTTAGAGGATATTCTGAAATATGCTTTAGATTTCACTTTTTAAAAGTTTGGTACTATGCCTAATTTTATCACAAAGGGAAGCATATTTTTTTCTCCCACTGGAACTGGAACCAACCCCAGGTACGGGACAGGGAGACATTCAATTGAGAAACCACAGGAGCATTATACAAAGCAAAAGATCCACTTTTTGATGTTAAAATTAGACAGCCATCATCATCATCATGCATTAGAGGTGCATGAGGTTGACGCAGGAACACAGAGTGTGGGTTGCTCTCTTGTCATCTAGTTTACCCTCAGAGAGTTCTGCTTGCATGACGAAATTTTCATGCACCCTGTAGCTTTACCCAAGAGTAGTCCCAAAAATAAGTGTTAGAGATTTATTAGTTTTTCAACAAAGCTGTAAGATCAGAAACACCAGAAAAAACCTTTGCATATTTTAGGACTAAGAACTATAATCTAAAGCTTCCTTTATCCTCACCAGCGTTTTGATCCATAAAAGACTGACATGCTTCATAAAGCCGAGGGATCCTTCCCGTAGGTGCAAATGTTTTGATTTTTAAAATGTAGTGTTTGGGAAGAGGGTTCATATAGCACCTCAATTCCCGTGCCTGCAATCGTGAATTATCACTGCCACCTATAGGCAGAGAGTGGAGTGACTTGGAATTCCCGCATGAAAGTGAAGACGAGCACAAACAAGAATTAACATTTCAGATTTTTCTTGTTTGAGCAACAGATCACAAACAAAAGTTGTTCACAGTAGAGCAGCCTGGCATTGTCAAAGATGTGTCTAACCAATCGTAGCATTTCCTTTGCACCTTGTTTTTGGTTCTTTTAGAGTGAGCACAGTATGTTTTGATTCAGTTGCATGAAGATCACGAAATGTCAAGCTAGAATGTATTGCTGTCCACTCTTTGTGTCGAGCAGTTTAATTTCGGGTGCCTGTTCCGGAGTAAAAAGGTTGCTCTCCCTTCTCTTGAACGAAAGCATACCATTTATTGTAGCCTGAAACTGGCTGATTGTCAATGTCAAGCAGAGAAACTGAACTGCAACGCTTTCCACAGGTTACATTTTCCAAAAATGAGGGTAGCTTATGTAAGCAATCCTTAGGAAAATGTCATATATGAATATTTCATGCACTTAGTTGGCTTCTGTAGCTTTGATGTCTGTAAACATGATGTTGGGAGTCAGATGCTGAATCCTTTTACAAAGCACATTCATGTGCATGAATGATTTACAGATTCCATTTTCACTCAAATCTGGACACTTACAGAAGTGACCCTATATCACAGCAAGATATAGAATGGTGTCAGAATATTGCCTAGTTCCATACTTAGTATTGGAGGTATACTTAGGTTGCAATCCTAACCTGCATTGAAACAGGCAGGCCGACTGGCCTGCACTGTACCCAGTGCTGTTTTGCTGCAGTCTGGGATGTAACTCAGAGTAAGAAACTCAGTTATTATTCCCCATACTTCAAGAAATGGCCAGGCAGCTTATGGGGCCACTTGGATCTGTGCCCACAATTTGGATCTGAATGGCCTATATGCTGCTCTGAACTGTGGTAGGGATTTTTTTTTTTTTTTTGCATTTTAGATTGTGAGTCCTTCTGGCACATGGACCCATCAGCTATTAATATTTTTCATTTTCTTGTAAACTGCTTTGTGAACTTTTTAGCTGAAAAGTGGTATATAAATACTGTAGATAGACTAGAATGCAGCCTGTGCCACTGTGGTTTGTCCTACACTCCCTCCTGGGTCTGATCCGTCCCAGGCCACCCTCTCTCCATCTTAAAATGCCACTCTGTTGAGGAGCAAGTCCAGCACCACATAGCCAGCACACATCAGTGGACGGGCACAGCCTGCTCTCATGTAGTGCCAAACATGTTTTATGGAACATTTGTGACATATGGAAGTCAGCACAGAAGACGTACACTGGCTGAGGACTGCATCAGGTTTGTGCTTTTTACAGGAGGAAATACTATCTGTCTCATCTGTCCCATAAACATGAATTTGTACAGGTATATCCAGAAAAGAACCATAGCATTTTGTCATATCCTAATCTGGCCACATAGTGTTGTTTAGCTTCGACATGCTAAAAATAACCAAAAAATATACACTTGGAGTACAATCCTAACCATGTCTACTCAAAAGTAAGCCCCATTGTATTCAGTGGGTCTTACTCCCAGGAAAATGTCTTTAGGATTGCAGCCTAAGTACCGTATATTAAAAAAATAGCCTGCCATCTCCAGTTACTCTCTGCCATTCTATTGATTTTGTTTCCCAATTTCTTTCTGCCAACCAGAAAATTAATGGATATTCAAGGAGCGGAAAATATGGTCTTACAGCTGATGTAATACAGAATCTTTATTATTGACATGTGCAGGTATTCTTGGGAATTGGTACATCTGCATTTGCTCCCGTTCTTTGCTATTGACTCTTCAGCTTTGTGTCACATCCATGAATCTAGAAGTGATCTCTACTCAGAGTTGGAATTTTGACAGAAATCAGTGCAGTTCCTCACCCTTAATCATAGGCACCAGCAAATTTTTATAGTATATGCACTCTGTGATATATGCCAGCTGCCTTTGGAGGACACATTGCCAATAGAAGAATTTAATGTGTGTGTCAGCTTCTTCACATCACTGCAACCTCCCAAATATAATATTTTTAGTCTGACCTGGAAGTAATTTTTTTTTCTCGCTACATCGGAAGTTGCCTTGTTTTGAGTCCAACCAATGGTCCATCACACTTAGTACTGTCAACACAGCAGTGATGTGCAGACCTGGGGAAGCAACAGATGCTCACTCTCCCCCCTCTAAGCTCAGTCTCTGAAATTCTCTTCCCCCACCCCTCCAGAATTCATTATCTGGAACACAGACTCAATCCCCCGACCAGTTTTTCTTTTAAAATTCACCTCTTCTTTCCCCAATGGGAGCTAGGGAGAGCTTAACAAGGCCAAAAAGCTGCCTCTCTGTATGCTGTACAGCAAGGTTGTTTGCACAAGCTTTCTTTAAGCTTTTTCATGGCTTAAAAAAAATTTGAAGAGAGTTTATTGAGAATCCAACTGCCTCCCCAGCACATGCTGATGCCAGTTCCCTGCTAATTTTTTATTGGAAAACAGTAGCCGTCTTTGGAAATCACCCATTATTACAGCCTCACCTGCTGAAAGCAAGTTTTCTGATGCCTCCCCAGATGCCCAGTGCTTTTTCTGGAAATAAAGGTGGGGGTACTCACCATAAAGATGTTATAAATGAAGATGATTATTTGTAATCATGGGCATGTCTACTTGGGGGCCGCAGAGATGCCAGTACTCACCAAAGATGTGCCGTTACTGACATGTACATGCCGGTACTGAGTTGCCAGTACTCAGTACCAGTAAGTACCCCCTCAAAAAGACCCCTGCTGATGACACAAGCACTGTCTTTTACTCTTACTGGACAAATGGATTTATCTCTGAACTGATTAGCAACTCTCCTAGTTCCCTCCTTGTTCATGTGTGTGCTATTTTAAAAGGACAGCCCAAAAAGCGACAGCTTGGGAATGGCAAAGTGTGTGTGTGTGTGTGTGTTTGTGTGTGTGTGTGTGTGAAAAAGGGATTCTCTGGGCAGTTACTTTCTGTACATCATGTCACAAGCTCTTCTGGGATGCCCATGTGTCCAGTGTGTCCCTGTCCTCCAAAAGAGAAGAACTTTGTGTAGTGTCAGAGCTGAATGCTCAGATGTGGTCTGGATGGGAACTATTTCTGGATGCGCACCAAGTTCAAGTTTGAGCATAAGTACTGTTGATGGAAGTGCATGCCTCTCCACTTCGCACAAAAAAAACTAACTGCAATCTTATGCTTCTTTCCCTCTAGCTTCACAGATATGATCCTTTCCAGAAATTTGTTGTGTTATGTAGGACATTATCAGTTTTTCCTCGTGGCAACAAAAATAGTGAATATTTGAAGTATCCCTAGGGAACATACACCTAGCAAGCAAAATAACAGGCTTTGATGTGCAGTGCAATAGACATGCTTGAATACATCCACAGCGTGGATGAAAGCACATGTTTGGTATCTATCTAATCAGATTGTCTTGTATTATGAAAGAGGATACTGTATAGTTTCTCGATTAGGGAGTTTAAAATTCACAGATTATTTAATATCGCTCCAACCATCTCAAAAACTATAGTTAAAAGAAGCTAAACTGTCTTGTATTTCATAAGTGGATGAAATTGATTTGAAAAGGCAATTTCCGAAAGCTCTGCAGAACTGATGTAAATCAATTATTAGAGCTGAATTTAGCCCGCACAGCATTCTGTTATCTTGCAGTGAGAGAGAGCTTTTCATTTAGTATCAGCAAAAGTTACTTTTGAACTGTGACCTCTAATTTTAGACAGTTTATGGAAGGCTGGCCACTCAGAGAAGAAACGTTTCCAAAACCTGTTAAAAGTCAATCTTATAAATGTTTTTGGAAAATTGGGAAAACTAACAACCCAATCCTACCTAAATTCCCTGTGCTGAAGAATTGGCACCAGTATGGTCTCCACTTCTTCCTGCAAGGCAGTTTCAACTGCTGTTGATCTCCTCAGTTTGTCCCCTTGCCCTGGGGTAAGTCCCAGCATCCACAATAGAACCTGGGCCAGTGATACTACTGGTGCAAGGCTATGTTGACCCAGATCAGACCCAGGAAGAGAGATAGTGCACAGCGCACACTTGCACAGCAGATCCCACCCCACTCACAAACCCAATCCTCCCATCCTCTAGTCCTATCATTGTCCTCCCCCACCTTGTTCCACCCTCCTCATTCTCCCGTGCCTCTGAATTTTCTGTGAATTTTCTTAATTCTTGCAGAATTGTTTAATTTTGCAATTGACCATAAGAGGCACAGTCCTTATTCCTATGTGGATATATTCAGTATTCACAATAGAAATATTATGGTGCTTTTAACAAGTCACATTCAGCCACCCCTAATTTAAAAAAAAAAACCAAGCAAAAACATTTAACCAATGTTGAAACTGCAAAGTTACTGTTTTATTTCAAGCAGCTGATTCTCTCTGGTATTGCACAGACAAGGTGAGAAAAAACAGCCTGGCTGCCTTTGAGCTTTCATCTGCACATCTGTACTTTTATAAGTGGTTAAGAACTCTAAAGGCTACAGCCGCATTCATCTATCACAATAATATCATATGTGATTGAACATTTGCAGTGTTGCCGCTTTAAAAAAAAGACAGCCTTGCGTTAACATAGCATTTATACACAGTAGCGTTAAAGAAGTACTGAAACATTTTTTAAATGACTGCCATTATCTTGCAAGACGGTGTAGGAAGATAAAATGGATAATCTAATTCAGCAGTTGGCAGCATACGTTTCATATATCATATTCACATCCTTCACTTGAAGGTCAGGATTTAAAGGTAAGCACACCTGGGGAATTTCTTATGCAACTGGATTGGTTGCTCATTTATTTTTTGCTATTACTAGTTTAGGTACCATATTTCTCAATAGATGCAAGATAACTCAAAAGGTAGGCTAAAAAAACAACTATTTTTCAATAGAGGTTACTATCAGATGTTTGCATTTATATATTCACTGTATTTGCTGATATATACATTTATACATTTGCTGATTCCATTGTAGCTCCTGCTGTAAGCAACAGGCATACTATTGCATCCTCGGGTGCTCAGTGTGTATGATATTCTTGGACATCTCCCCATGGAAGTCAGTGGTGTGTGGCTCATTCATAGTTCACCAGTGTTGGTCGTTTTCTGGCCATGTACCTGTCCCTGCCTTCTACTTTCACCCTGGAAACACTTCTCTGAATGTCAACATTGTGGCTGTGTGGATGCTCTTTAGACATCACACCAATGGCGCATAGATATCCCACAAATGACCAGCTGACACTGTAGCAATAACTTGCTGACCTAACTATTGTGCTGGTATCACACTAGAGTAACTAAGGGGAGTCCTTGCTCTGGTGTAAGAACAAATTATTCTGGACTGCAGTATGAATTTCCATAGGTTTTCACTAGGTGGTGCAGTAACTATGGGTGCATGTTATATCTCTGATGTGCTCCCATAGTTACTCTGGATTGTAGGGTTAGGAACATCTGTGATACTCTGTCCCACCCAACACCAGTCCTGGCTCAGTGCAGTGGCTGCCACTTGGAGAACCTGGCCATTACATAGTGGTACACATTACACAATTCCACAAACTGGGCATTACATATTATTACTGGAAGATGGAGTAATGGCAGCCACATGTTCACCATAACGTCTACCAAGGCTTTTTAAGCAATGGTGTATATTACTGTTATAAACCAGAAATTTGATGATCGGTTAGTATGGTACATTTCATGCTTGTTGATCTGCAAAAATCATTTACTCATATGATGATTGCAGTTAGAGGGTAATATATACATTATTACATTAATTAGATTTATTACATTAATTAGATTTAATTCATTTTGACAATTACAATAATCACTGTTACCAAGCCAATAGTTACTCAGTTTTGCAGAAAACACCTTGGTAAAGGAATTACTTGTAAGAACAGCCGAGAACCAGAGGGAAGATATTCCCTGGATTCTCTTAAATTCCAACAATTCTTTGAAAAGTAAGAAATTGAGGCCAATGTCTAAATTAGTTGTGACATTGTCTGTCTCTGCCATGAAAATAAGCTTTGACAATCAATCCACAGGCTCGGTGGAACAGAATTATTTCACTTTATTTTACTACACATCATGAAACTTAAACCAAAGTCTGATGACTGAGATGGAAAACTTCTTTCTCTCACAAATATCTCACAAATACCCACAAGAAAATGTCCAGAAGTCATTATGATTCCACTTCAATCAAATTGTTTCTAGGTATTTAAAAGCAGTGTTCTTGAAATGGAAAATGTCTTCAATATCAAGCAACAAATTAAATAAATTGGATACAAAACAGATAAATTATGTTCCATGAATGTACCTTAACATATAAAACCTACTTTTTTGTTGTTTTTCTTGTTGTTTTTCTTGTTGTTTTTCTTTGCCATTTGGCTGCAAAGGCCACTTTGAGCTCATATATATATATTGCTGGAAGTCACATCAAATAGAAAGTGGCACCACCGTGGTGCCAGAGCCCCTTCATGTCCACTTAAAAGTAAATCCTATTGTGTTCAATGAGACTTACTCCCAGAAATGCACCCTGAGTGCTGCATTCCAAGATGGTGGCACCCAGTGCCAGATACTAAGATGGCGGCACTCAGCTTTTTGTCACCCCCACCCGAAATAAAGTCACGATCCTCCCAAGGGGTCCTGACCCCCACTTTGAGAAAAATTGCTTTATGCTATGTCCCAAAGAACTGCATTTCCACAGGATAGATGAGTGATTTTCAGTGTTTTTCATCTCACGACACACTGACAAGGCACTAAGTTTTTCAGGGCACAACATCAGTTTTTGATCCTTGACAAGGCACACCACATTGGTGGCTCACATTCCCCAGTGCTCCTACTCCTGAATAACCCTCCACTAATTCCATGGCACACCTACAGACCATTTGTGGCACACCAATGTTGAACATTACTGTTTTCATCAATAATGCTTAAGTTTGAAATGCAAAGGAAACAAACTCAATTCTGTGGGTTCACATATCAATGGTTGAAAAGCATAACCTCTCCCATTGCTACTTTCTGTAACATAACAGACAGTTTAAGGAAGAATTTCTATAAAACAATGCCTATTAGGGTCGTCACTTTTAGACATCACAGAAGACTTACCCAGGAAGTGGTAGTAAACATAGCTATAATATCTAGCAGAACCAACCGGGTTGGTTTAGTTATCATCCCAGAATTTAATTTTGATCCCAGCATAGATTAGCACCCAGAACAACCAAGGTTATTATATGCATTCCATCTCCTAGTAGTTTTCTTAATGGGTAATGTCGCGGACACCTGTTTGGAGAGGGAAACCTGATCTCTTACTGTAAGTCTTTTATTGACATCTGCTTCCAGAATTGAGTTTTTCAGCAACACCTCCCTCATGTGTTAATACATTCTGCCCACCATCTTTAGAAGTTCTATTTTCTACTTCACTGAATTTTTGCTTAGTTCTGCTTCAAAAAGTTTTATCCTTTAATCTCTCAAGCAATCTTTCTCTCATCCTTAACCTTTGAATTTCTCATTCCTTCCTGTGTCATAACCTGAGAAGATGTATCCTTAAAGTGAATGTTCAGCAGGATTCATATTTGTTTGGCAGATTCGGCTTCATGGAAATGGTCACCTTTTAACAGGTTGGAAAGAAAAGGAATGACTGTGTTAAGTCTCAAAACTGTGTGTGAGAAGCAAATTTTGGTGGGGGCAGCTCATTTGGGCCCCATGACCAGCAAAGTGTCCAGTTCCCCAATATTATTTTCTGTTTTACAGTTTGAAGATTGGCATCCATGCCACAGTGAAGTTAAGGGGACACTTGTTCAAAGTCCCTCTCCAAAGACCCAAGGGGAAAAAAGAATTGGTTCATTAATCACCAATATAACTATAAATCAACTGTATCTCCATTCAAGACTTTTCAGATGAAAACTGGGAGTGGGTTGTGCTCACATTAGGGGGCTCCTACCACCCTTTGGAGGGCTGGTGCTACTAACTGGTACTTAAAATTCTTTTTGCATGGTGGTGGTGCTATCCTGGATGTGTCATCACCACCATTCCCCCCCCCAACAAACATAGTGGCCCCAACTTTCATGTAAAGATTGGGAATCACTGCTCTCTATTGCTTAACTCATTCATTATGTATGAATGAGTTCATAGTAAGTAAATGAGCACTGTACAGTATGCCTCAGTGGATTAACTTTACTCATGACATGTCTCTTCTTGCAAATCTTTTGTGTCAATTACTTGGTGTCATAACATCATCTACACTGACATTGCTATAGTGCTTTGAATGTAATAGCTGTAAGCCTCTAAGAGCAAAAATGTATTTTTCAGTGTAACTATTGTAAAGGTGATAATCAGCAGTGAAAATTTGCTGAGATATCTCATTCTAGTATTGGAGAAGGACTGCATACCATCTGCAGAGGATCAATTTGCAGTTAAATATCTTTTTTATTTTGTATAAATTTTTAGTGACTGAGATCAGTGGCAAGATTGACACTTGCTGAGGCTTTGGCTGGCCTAAGCCTTGCAAGACCTTGGGTGGGCTATGAGGTCAGAAACAATGCATATGGAGCTGTGATGCCAAGGAGGAAGATGCTTTCTTTGGGAGCTCCAAGGAGGTGACCTTGGGAGGTCTGTCCACTGAGCTTCCTCAGCCTGGCCTGAAGAAGCCTTGGTAGTGCTCATTGAACTGGATTAACCCTTGTTGTCCTAGGCAAGGACCATCATAGGTTACAAGCCAAGAGGGGTATGTATAGAAGTGGACAACCTCAAAATGTCAGATGCAGGGGGGGCACCTGGATGCAGGTGTCATATGCGCTTCCTGAGAGCTGGACTAGGTGGGTCTTTGGCCTGATCCAGTTGAGGTTCTTCTTATATTCTTATGTTCTCACCTAACATGACCGGGGGCATCCATGCTAATACTTGTCAAGCACACAGCTACTATCTTACATGGCTTGTGGATTACAATGTGTGTAGGCCATTACCATGCCATTATTACCCTTTAGCTGATCCAATTCTTGAACCAAAAAAAAGAATAGTGAATTATTGTCACATTATGTTATGCATTTTACAAAGTTTGGCTTGCTCATCCCCAACCTTCTGTTGAACCATTTCCTAAGATGGTTCTCCAGCAATGCACTGATTAATATAGCCAGTGGCATTATAATGAATGCTTGGGAAGAAGCACTGTCTGCCGAGTGAAATTGTCTTTGGGTGAAAACTCATCCCGTCTGTAAACAATTAACCTTACATCTTACAAAATAAATGCTTGGATTTCATTATCATTACTAGTTATTTCCAGATTCCAGTCTCATGGAAATGCATTAAATTGTGGTTTGTGCTGCTTCAGAGAGCCTATAATACTTGAAATGGAGCTTCTGAAATCCACAAACTTAATGAAATGTTGTAAATTATGTATATGTAAAACAGAACTACATGCTGCCGCATTTGAAGTTGATGGTATAAGCTAAGCAGCTGGTTGGGTCTGATAAAACATTCTCTTTATGACTCAATAGATAATCTCCGTTCTTCAATTTCAATCTTTGATGCAGTGGTTTAAATCTATGGACAGATATGTTCAACCACTTGCTGCATATAAAACCAATTCATTTCCAGGTGACTGCAAACATGTGGAAAACTAATCATCAGTGGCGCCTATGGGCCCATGATGGTACATGTTGCAATGCCTGCTGCCTCACAACTGCAAGCAATTGTGTTATGATAAAATACTCCTCATCCTATGGCAGACACAACAGACAACCAACTTCACAAACGGTCACCTGGGGTGAATGTGCAATTAACTTCTATCCATTTCCACTATCTGAGAACTGTCATTTGACGGATACCTTGATTAACTGTATATGACATAAAGAAGAGTTGAAGAGCATGCGCAGGGCTTCCTTCCTGCATGTCTTTGATTACTCTGCCAGCTTCAATAAGGAAGAATATATAAGATTTATTTTAACTCAAGTTCTAATTTATCATACGTTTCAAATTGGCAGACATTGAAACATTGGTTTCAGGTTCAAAAAGCATGAAAAATATGATATTAATTCCTTAATATAGTAGTGAATCCTTAATATAGTGCTAAATCTTGGTAGAAAAAAAATGACGTTAAGAGTTGTCATTATTTTGGGTACTCTGCAAAGAAGATGAATACCAAGAATATTCAAAGGAAACCAAATTCCAAGCCCTCCAGAATCTCATTCTGTTTTTATGTGGAAGCCTTGGTTGGAACAACTATTCTTCCAAGGGCTGCTTTAGCTTCTGCTTAGTAATTTTCTTCCTAGCCTTGTCCACTTCATCCACCATCTCCTTAGAAACAACAATATAGGAAGTGCTCATTTAACATAATATAAAGTCTTGTTGTGACTTTACATACATAGACAGTTGACCCATCCTCTACCTCTGCCCTTTTTCCAGGTTTGAATATTTTAAGAATTAAGGAGCATGTTCAGGTAGGCAGATGAAGCAAGGTGTACCAATGAGGTGGACAGCAAAAGGTTCTACCTGGATCTATAGGCAACCAGCTAATCTAATCTGCACATAAAATGATCAAAGTACTTTTGGGCAGCACACCAAAGCTGAACTATGTCTCCACCAGAGCAGTGGTATTTCAGCCCCTTTCAGACTTAAAAATCTGTCTAGGATCCCCGTCAAACATACCGGGATGTGATGCCAGAACTCTTCCATGTGTACTCAGAAGTAATTCCCACTGTATTCAATGAAAATTACTCCCAGGAAAGCTCAGTGCCAGATTCCAAGATAGATGATCCCATCCTCTTGCAACTCCCCCAACCCAAGATCACCAACCCCAAGGTGGTCCCAACCCGCAGTTTGAGTAACACTGACTACAGGGTGTATCAATCAGTTAGGGCTTCCTGCTCTTTCATAGCATGATGAAGCTAGGCAAGAATCACCCCTTCATGCAAACACAGCAGCAGGCCAGTATTCATCATAGCAATCAGAACAGGAAAATAATGATGGCCAAGTAGAATCTCTGCTTCTTGCATGACGCAAAAGAACACTTTATGCAACGCGTAATACACTTTATACAACAAAAGTATTTTCTATAGAAAGTATGAGCTTTAAAAGACAAAGGCAGTGAGTTCAACTTCCAAATACATTGTCTTTATAGTGAAAATAATTAGCATCTATTAATCTCTCTTCCAGCTGCAACCCTCTTGTCTCAAAAGCTTTTCAATTCATGGAAATATTTAAATGATTTCGATTCACAGTATACAAAGAATAACATGCATACAGCATGATAATGACTTTTGGAAAGATTTTTGGAATGTGTGTTCTCACTTTTGAACCGAGGTGTACATTTCACTGTCAAAGCAGCACTTAGTTAAGCACTTCAATAGCTTAGGGAAAATGAGATCCAATTGTATGTATCATATTCTGAAATCTGAAAAGTTGTTCTAAAAGATCAGTGAAGACTCATGAAATTAAGACCCCCCCCCCATCCAATCCTGTGCTGTTAGTGCTACGGCAGACAAGATCTAGCACTACCCATTGATACTAACACCAATCCAACAGCACACTATAGAATGTCACATTTTGTGATGCTATAAATCAGGCTATATGGCTGGAATGCATGTTCCAGAAACACATTTCCACCACAGTATTGGTGAAAGAAATGCAATTGTCAGAGCCCAAGCCTACTCAGAAGTAAGTCACATACAGTAAACAGTGCTTACTCTGAGGTAAGTTTCGTTAAGCTTGTAGCCTCAGTCTCTTAACCATATCTTTTTTATGTCCCCCATTCAATATAACATTTAAACGTATAGTTTTAAATGCTTGTTTTTGGCATAATCCTGTTTTCAACCTGCGTTTCACTCCATGGAATATATGTTTGGAGTTGCATATGTTTTCTTGGTTGTGTTTTGTAGAAAAAAATGTTTCTACACATTGAAAGTGGTATCCGCATTGAATCTGTAGCAGCAAAAGCAACAAAGATAGATCCACTTTAAACACTGAGATTGCAATCCTATACAAACCTTCCTGGGAGTAAGCTTTATTGTACACAAAGGATTTACTTCTAATTAGACCTGTATAGGACTGTGCTGTAAGAGTGCAATCCTAAGTCCTCTTTGGGCATGCTCAAATTTCATGCGCTGGCCCTAGAGTGTTGTAAACATCCGCCCTCCCGAGAAATGCAACTGTCTTATATAACTTTCTTTGAAATTTCTCAAATGTTTCAACTTGGGAGGAAGAGGAACCTTGAATTTACTTTGAGATTTCATTTCCAACCCTAATGTGTCTGTGCTGTAACAGTCAGAATCCTGTGTGCCTAAATATATATTGTAATAAATAAGAACAATTCTTGTTCTTTTGGTGATATTCTTCAGGGAAAATAAAAAATTTCCCTTGAAGGACATTGCAACACAATCTCATTAGAACTTGCCAGCTGGGAGCAATGATTAGGATTTTAGAAAGCAATGACTGTTCTCTCTTCTGATACTTGCATAATACCATATAATTTTGGTACACTGTGCGTTTTCAAGATAAGAGTTGAGTTTTTAGATGAACTATCCTCATTCTGTCCATTTCGGAACGGGTGTTTTGCATCACTGAATCCCCATTAAAGGTCAACTGACAATGGTGAGAAGTCAGCAAGAGAAAAATCATTAAATGTAACGGTATTGATCAGTGTGTAATTGTCCCATTAAAATTAATGGAGTTGCCAATTATTGCTCTTCACCAATAAAAATAATTTACTGGGTGAATGTGCTTTTGATGTTATATTGTCCTTCTGGGACTTTTACAATCAGTTTCTCTTTTAAACACCAGTGAAATTTTATTCATGGATACACGCTTGCCTGGTGTTTCTGACTCTTAAATGTTTTTTCTTGGAAGTTGTATTCATTTAAAAAAAATAAATGTTTGTTAGCAATACAAAGCCGGCGGCTCCCACCTCCCTACAAGCAATCATAGAACATTATGAGACTGACCTAGATTCATTGGTCTTAAATTTACCATTTCACTCTGAGCAATCATCTTTCATAGGTAATCAATTCAATTTTTTAATGTCATAAAACTGGGCCATAATTTGTCATTTAAAAAAAAAACACATGTGCCTATTAATGTGATGCCTTCATTTCACATTCTTATTGAATCTAGCCTGTGTGATTCTGATGGTATTGCAAATTTAAGATGTGTTACAACTCAGTAGAAGAACATCTGGATTGCATGTATACCGCTGAAATTTAAGACTTGACTTAAAGAAGGTAGTAGAACTTGGAAAAAACCTTTGCACAATATCTCAGCATATAGTAACCTCAGAAGATCTGCTGTGCATTCTTAGAAGTTTTGAAATGCTAAACTTACCAAAAAATTAAATAATCTGATTCCATGATCAGAATACCCAAACAGGATAAAATTATGCAAAATATAAATACATCTAAAGTTGAATCCTTCTGTGTTAGCAAACAGCCATATCCTTTAGTAGCCCATCAGCTGGCTGAAACAACACAGATGTCAGGACAAAGGATTGAAAGTGGTGCACCGTCATACTCCAGGTACACATAAGGCACATAAGGCACTGATGCAAATCATACAGCAAAGCAGTTGTCATGGAGAGCACAATTCTAACCATGCCTACTCTAAAGTAAGCCTCATTGTGTTCAATGGGTTTTACTCCCAGGAATGTGTTTTCAGGATTGCAGCCTATCTCTCTGATGGCTTCACTATACCACCACAAAGTGACTGCCATTCCACAAATCAAGAGAATATTACAAATTTTGGGGCTTAAAAGTCTCTAGTTGTCAGGTAGCAAATAGTGTCTTCTAGTGTTTTTTTTTAAAGAATGCAGGCCTCCGTCAGTCTTGAAAGACTACGGTATTGTGCTTGGCGCTGCATGCGAAGCATGAAAGCCTGGGTTAGATTGTTATGGAGGATAGGCTGTTACCCAAGCAGCAAATCCCCCCTCTCCATGCCACTGAATTAGTCCAATGGAAAGGCAGAGCCAATACGATCGGATCCAGCTGGCATCACAGAGCTGGGCTAAGGACAGGAGCTCACCCTGTCTTGTGGGGCCGACCCGGGTCTCGAACCCTGGCCTGCTGGTTAACAGGCACAGCATCTTAACTGCTTGCGCTACCGAATGGCTGTTCAATGATAATGATGATTATAAATGACTTTATGCATTTATGAGTTCCCTGTGATTGAACAAAAAGCAGGCCTCCTTCAATCTTGAAAGACTATGGTATCATACTTGACGCTGCATACGCTGCATGCGAAGCACGAAAGCCTGGGTTGGATTGTTATGGAGGATAGGCTGTTACCCAAGCAGCAAATCCCCCCTCTCCACGCCACTGAATTAGTCCAATGGAAGGGCAGAGCCGATACGATTGGATCCAGCTGCGTCGCAGAGCTGGGCTAAGGACAGGAGCTCACCCTGTCTTGTGTGGCCGACCCGGGTCTTGAAACCTGGCCTGCTGGTTAACAGGCCCAGTGATTGAACAAGGGTGAATCTAAATGTATTTGGATGAATGTAAATGTACTTGGATACAACTGAGGATAGCAGTCATAGCATAGCATAGGAGTGCCAACTTCAAGGACAGAGTTCTCTGTCCAATTTTGCCTCTGGAAACCTGTGAATATTGAGTGGAGTGTTCAAAGGGCAGCTGGTATAATCATTGACCTTCGTTGGTGGGTGAGAAAGACTCGGTGGTAATTTAATGAGCAATCCTGATTGAATGTTTAATTGTTCTCTAATTACTTGAAATGTAGTTCATTATAGCTTCTCATTACGATCTGTTCTTTCTTTTTCTGCTTGGGAAAAAAAGCATGTAAAAGTTCAGCTGGAGCAAGTACAGTACACACTTTTTAGAGCTAATTTGGGGGAAAGATATCGGACACAGGCATGCGAGAGACACGGTGGCTCCATAAATGAAGAAGACTTGCGTCATAGTGGAGGTGAGAGACAGGTCAGTAAAGAAAGAATCCTGGAAAAGGTAGGATTTTTGCATTGAATTATCAAGGTTAGATGTCATATGAGTCTGATCAGAAAGCATCAACCAATCAATCAATCAGTCAGTCAGTCAGTCTGTCTGTCTGTCAGTCTGTCTAAACCAAGGGCCTCCAAAGTTTTTGGCAAGAGGGCCACATCATCTCTCTGACACTGTGTCGGGGGTCAGAAAACTAATTTACATTTTAAATTAAAATTAAATACATATAATAACGTATTGGAGTGGATTACACATCTTGGTCAAGGGCTGGATAGAGGGGTTTTGCTGGGGGCCACACTGAGGCTTGCTGAGGGCCACATCTGGCCCCCAAGCTGGGGTTTAGAGACCCCTGGTCTAATCCAGTGGATCCCAAAGTTGGGAATGACTTCAATCTTTGTAGGATCAAGAGAGAGGTTAGGATTTGCCCCAACAATGTGCAGCAATTGCAGCACTGCAGGGATCCAGGGGCTTTATTGACTTACCTGGAGGTTTGTACTGGGCTCCATGAGTCTTCCTATGACTCCCCAGAGCTCTGAATACCAGTTGAAACTCCATGGAGCTGTGGGGAGGCTCATGGAAGAGGTGTGGGCCTCCCAGGTCCTTCTAGAGGTCCATGCGATCCCCCCCCTCCCACCAGGAAATAAAAGAAAGCCGCTAGGTCTCCACAGATTTGTGATATACCATCAGGGCACTCATTTCTGGGCATTCCTCATAAGAGGGAATAGTCCATTTCTGGTTCCCTGATGGGTGATGACCCAGCAGTTTGGAAACCACTGAAGGGTGGTTTCTTCCCTTCTATCTTTTTCCCATTTCTACTTCCTTTTGCAAAACTGTGCCTTTTAAGTGGCAGGCTTTTATCTGGGGAAGGTGCATCATCACACAAAAGAAGCAGAAAAAAAGAGCTGAAAAATAGCTCTTCTGCTTTTGTAACCTGAATGATGGATCTGCTTTTTGGTGTTCTTGCAATGCACTTCATTTTCTTGCTTTGATCCGGCCGTTGCAGTCTGTAAGGCCTAGAGTGCCGCCTCTGCAAGCCACATGCCTCTTACATTGTGTTTTTTTTCCTTCTGATCAGAAATGCACAGACCTCAACAGTCAGGTCATCCGCTTTATGGTGACAGCAGGGTTTAAAAAGAAAACAAATCTCAACCCATTCCAGAAAGCAAGCTTGCTAAGGAGTGTTAAGAGGATGATACATTTCTTCTACATCTGTTAACAGACATGGTTAGAACACAAGTAATAACATGATCACGCAGGGGAACAAATGCATGTGCAAGATCTTATCTGTACACTAAAAGGAACATGTAAATTAAGCTTGACCTTCAACAAGGATATGAGAGACAGAGATACAAGTGCAAACAAAATAGTGTTTATTGGGAGGATAAATGTACAATAAGGAGGATTATTGAGATTTATGAGAATATTTGGATTATGGGGCTCTTTTATTTGTTTCTTTTTCCAGCAACCCTGCCTTTTCTTTTCTCTTCCTGCAAACATTACACTGCAGCCTCTGCTGAATATTCCTTCGTTTTCATTTTTGAGGTTAATTTAATTACAGACAGTAAAATAATGCATAGTGAATATAACAAATAACTATACCACGCAGTCAGTGCTATTTCATGACAAATGTGGGTGATGATATCTGAATTAGAGCCCAATCTTGAACCCTTCAGCACCGGGTGTCATAAATGCGCCATAAAGAATGTTGATTTCTGAGCATGTCAGTCAAGGAAAATGAAGGCAAATGTGAATGAAGGCTGGTGATGGCACAGCAATGTCAAGTCAAATATCTTTGCAAGCATCGTTGACTAAAAGCTAGAAAAGTATAGGGGGGGGGCATGATGGCACTGCCCAACAAATCTGCTATCAACTGCAAGTAGTTCCTGCAAGACCTAACTCTAACAGAACCCTTCCGGGGTTTTCTGTTCAAACAATTTGGCTCCTGAATGCATATATCCTTATTATGAATGTAGCATTTCTTTTCAGTTGTCAAATAGATATATTTACTCTGTTGCACTAGAAAAAACCTGTCAGTATTATAACTCCTAGTGATGTTTCAACACAAAATATGCTGGACCAGTTTCTGTACCCTGTGGTGCAATCTCTGCAGGCAACCAGGCCATCAAAAACTATATTTCTAGTTAAATTCATTCAATGACAACAGCCAGAGAAATCATGCAGTAATTAAAGTAATGGACAGCTTTCTGTAATGTGTTGTCTGTGAAGCATCAGTGAGTTTTTTTTTGTTTAGTGATTCAGAAGGGGCTACAGAGATGGCATTTTCTTCAAAATTTCTGAGACATTTTTCTGCTCTATTTCAGTGGTTCTCACATTTTTAGTGATGGGCCCCACTTTTTAGAATGAGGATCCTTCAGAACCCACCGGAAGTGATATCGTGACTGGAAGTAATGTCATCAAGCAGGAAATTTTTATCAATCCTAGACCACAAACCTATCCACACTTATGCAGAAGTAAGTCCCATTGGATCTCATTGTTAAAAACGTAAATAATAGCCTGTTAAAATTATAGTTCTGTACAATTCCCCCAAATGTAGTCCCATACCAAGGTAGTATCCAGACTACTATGGTTAGGAGGGCTGTTGTTTTTATTATTTTTAACCTACCAGTATATGTTTTTAGCTTGTATGTTTTAATTGTTTTTACTGAATTGTATTATTTATGTTTTTAATTAATGTTTTATGTCAGTTGCCTTGAGTCGGGCTATTGGGCCCGAGAAACACGGGATATAAATTTTTTAAATAAAATAAATAATTATGTTAAAAACAAAATATTGAAACAAATGGGGATCCAGCTGAAATTGACTTGCAAATCACGACACACCTGGTTGGTCCCAAAGCACAGTTTGAGAAACTGGTCTATTTTAAGATAGGTATCTATGTTAGAAGGTCATATGATTTAGACATATGCTCAAATCTTTCAGAATTTCACAAGATGGGAAGATGGGGTAAAGGGAGCAAATATAGATTCCAAATAGTTTCCAATTATCACATTTTGTTTGGAATAGGACTGTTTGAACCCCGGCCCGAGGGCTGGATCTGGCACTCAGATGAATCCATGCATCTGGTGCGTGAACCTTACCATTCCATCTATGTCTGTCTGGGGTCCTTCATGATTGGGGGACAGGGATGTTCTGGGCAGTCATATCAGTCCACATGTCCTGAGATATGGCCTTCTGGGACACCGGGCAGCAGATGCAATTATCCAGAGCATCGTTGTCCCCAATCATGGAGGACTATACACACCACCTGGGTAGAACAGAATGATGTGATCCAAACAGGGAGTGCTTCTTCATTGTGCAGTGCTCACTGTCTTAGACAAGGATACTTGGCTTAATCTACACATCAGGTGTCTCCGCAAATCAAGAAAGCAATCCTTTAAAGATCTGGCATATGTGTCAGCACATGGGGGTTACATTGGAACCAATGGAAGGAATACTGTCCACACTTTTCTTCTTAGGGACTGTACAGGTCCAGTGGTTTAGAAGGTGGTTGGCCCTGGATAAGCAGTGCTCTTGCATTTCTTCCAAGGGTAAGGAAAACAAGAGCTGGTCTTAGTACAAAAACCTGAGGGACAATCTCCAATAAAATAGCTGGGGTGGGAAACGGGGTCCCTACAAAACTAAGGGATTCAACTACTTCTTGCATTATACAGCCCTGAAAGCTAGAAAATTGCTGCTGTGTTGACCACTCAGTTCCTAGGTGTTTGCCTGGAGTCTGTCTGTTCTGATCAAAGCTTTTCTAGTGCTCTCAAAGCTCAAAAGCTGGCTTTTCATGGTGCAAGGATGTTTCTCCTTTGTGTTGGTGGTTTCTCACGCACCACACGCATGATTCAAACACTGGTACCTTCTAGAATATTGGTACCTTCTGTTCTAACAATCCATTTTTATTAAAATTTGTGATGTCCAATCAAACATACAGAAGAGTCACATTCCCATTTCTTTCTAGGACTATATTTCCACATTGTTGAGATATCCAGATATTTCACTCATGTTAAGCAGCTCCAGTTAAAATGTAAACTTTTTGACAGTACCCACTATGGTCTTTGCGATACCACTGCAGGAGAAATACTACTTTATATTTTTCATGATACAATAACTCACATTTTTCAAAAAGGGGTAAAGGATATTTTTAAAGGACTGCCCTTTGCTTAAAACAGTCCCTTCACCCTGAATATTCAGAAATAGTTAAAAACAGTCATCCTTAATACAGTACCATATTCATTTTTAATAATTATATCTTCAACCTTTCCTCAACTTAAAGAGTCAATCCAACTGAAAGAATCTTAGATGTTTTAATCATGTTTACTGTGCGCTTCACTTCAAACAAAGACACCTTACATGAAATTTGAGATCAAAGCACCTCAGTTCTGGATAGGTTTTTCAAAAATAAATAAATAATTGAGGACTTTATTGTCGCAGAGCAACCACCTAATAAAGCAAAGGTCCCAAGTCAATTTGATGGCCCTTAATTTACTTTGTTGAGGCCTTATGACCTGATATGGTGAATTTACGGCTCAATACATAATTGCTCTTAGGAAATAGCTTCTAAAATGTGACAGATGTTAGTGGGGTTTTACATGTACACTTACTTACGCTGTCAAATGAAAATTGTGGCACAAACCAGCTGCCAAGACATTGGAGAGCAATTAAATAACAAGCAAATTTTATATGGAAGTTAAAGATTTGTGTAGGGATTTGGAGTTGGTTTCAGTATTGTTTTGTTGTCTGCCTGCCCTTTTGTTTAGACTGTTCCACATATGAACAGTCACATATACCCCAGCTTGCCAGATCAGCAGTTTTTTGCGACTCCTGTCAAAAATTGGTCCCTGTTCAGGCAGCAGTTTATCATTCCATCTACTTGCCATGTTGTTTCCTAATAGATCTGCTCATTCTGGGCAGTTGCATCCACAAAGGATGCTGGACATCCATAAAGGATGTCCAGCAAATGTCCAAATGTCCAACAAAGGATGTCCAACAGGATGTCCAGCAAACATATCTGACGAGAGCAAACCAGTGTCCAGAGCTACTAGGAAAGAAGGCAGCATATGCCAGCAAAGCTAAGGGTTATGATTGCACATTCACTGAACTTGATGGGTTTATCTGAGATGGATCAGAATGCATTTCATTTCAATGCAATCCTAACCATATCTAGTAAGCCCCATTGTGTTTGATGGGTCTTACTCCCAGGAAAGTGCACTTAGGATTGCATCCTTAATTTGGAAAAAAATACTTGTGCATGACCTTTTTATTCCCATAATATATGTTTGTATTAAAAAAATACAATAAATGAAATCAGATGCAAAACAGTAAATACAACATGATATGGCAGAAAAGACACCAAAAGCAACAGAAAAAATGAAAGCAAATTCCCAAAGGCAAGAGAAAACAAATGGGTTTTTAGCAACTAGTAGTGTACATGCAAAGGGAAATTCATGTCTTATTCTAGATGTCAGGAATTCTACTTGCAAAGTACTGCCACAGAGAAGGGCAGCCAAATCTCTGATGCAGCATCTGTAGGATGACATCCCATGCATCAGTGACAGTAACTCACACTAATCAGCCTTGTCTACCTCACAGGGTTGTTGTGAGGCCAAAAGGATAAAAGCTTTTTAAGTTGCCTTGGGCATTTCTTTCACATGGTAGAGATGGGGTATGAATGTATATATGTATGGATGGACGGATGAATGCAGGCCTTCTGGTACCTTGGTACCTGAGACCACTATAGAGAGATAACTCCATCAGGGGCATATAGATTAATTCTCTCTCTCTCTCTCTCTCTCTGACACACACACGCATGCATGCACAGCGTAATATTAATATATCGTAATTCAAGGAATACCCTATGATACAACATGAAAAAGAAGAAAAGCTAGCCAGCTATAATACAGAGATACGGCAGTGCAGGACAACTCATCTTCAACATATCACTCCTCAAGCAATACAGAAGCTTGTGCTGAAATCATGGCTGTAAATATGCAGCCCTGCTCTCTCTGGATCCAGAAATTCTCAGTGAGCATCAGGCTTCATTCACTTTATGCACATCCTGCATGTCAGATACAGAGTTATGCATATAATCTGTCACATGCCAGCTGTTATATCCAAGAAGGATGCAATTTATAACAGCACAACATCAAATAGACTAGGCTCTCAGACAACCCAGGGGTTCCTTCAAAGTTGATTGGTGAGAAAATAAGTTATGTTAGACAAGTTTACCCAACAGAGATCTTACCTACCACTGCCAATTAATTACTGCAGTATGCCACCACTTGAAAATGGTTGGTGTTCTTTACTGTCAAACTATTGGAGCAGCCTCAGAGGTGCACCAGTTCCAAACTTGTATAATACATTTAGGCTGCAATCCAGAGCAAATTGAGCCTGCTCTGACCTAACTGCACTCTCCTAACTATTCTGTATCCAGAGCAGAAAGTTATGCTGAATCCAGAGAGTCAGGAAGCCTGGGCTGCCCTAACTGCTCCAGAGCATGCTAAGTAATTGACACAAGGGGAAGACTTGCTCCTGAGGAGACACCCCTCAGATCACACTGAACAAGGAACAGCTGTGGTGCCTACAGTGGTGACATGACTCTGCACATCACCTGGTGCGGAAGTCTGTGCGTCATCCCTGGGATGTGCGCCCCCCCCCACCTGGATTGCACAGTCACCAAAGTTGGCGCCTGCGCAGTTGTTTCTGAAGCCAACTGGCTTCAGAAAGAGTACTGCGCAGGTGTCAGAGATGGTGCCTGTGCAGTACTCTTTCTGAAGCCATTCGGCTGCCGCTCCGCCTCCTGAGTGAGGCCGAATGGCTGTGCAGAGGCGTGGACTTTCTCTGCTCTAAGGAAGTCTCCTCTGAAGCTGTTTGGCATGCTCAGTGTGTTTCTGCGCAGTGCATCTCAGATGGCCGTTTAGGCCAACTCCTCAGACAAGTGTCAGCTTCTGGCTGATTCTCCGCCTTGGAGCAGGCCTGAATGGGTGTGCTGACGCCCGGGGCCTGCCAAAGGACAGTCAAACTCCTCCGGCACATCACCCCATACGGAGCGCATCCCCAATGCAGCCCACACCAGCCGCACCAGTCTGGTGACGCCTCTGGGTGCCTGCCTTATAAGGAGTCCCTGATGAGATGCCAGTACATTCTACAGTGAATACAAGGGGCTTCTTGGAGTGGCCTGCTGTATCCTGAGGTTTGTGGGCAGCCGTAGTTTGTTCCATATCCTGAGGTTGAGAGGCAGGGGTTGCAGCTAGGCTGGCCAAGAACTCAGATTTTTGGTCAGCACTGCCGTTCTTACTCGGGCCTTATCATGGACCCCTATGGGTCTACTCATTACTATACCTGCTCCTGAGGTGGTATAACTCTGAGGGCTGGAAGAGGGCATTTCTGCCTTGGAAACAGGCTTTGGATACAGAGTAACTGCTCTGCCCTAGGCAATGCTAAACATGCCCTCAACTTGCCTCTCCTGAGCTGCTTAGGCTGCCCCAGTTAGGGCAGAGCAGGTCCACCTCTCTTAGGGCACCCTATCTTGCCTTGCTCTGCCCTAAGCCTTTTCCAGAGTAACTGGGGTGGAGCATCTTGCAGTTGCTCCAACCTAGTGTTAGATAGGGCAACCTAAGGGCTCTTATGTGGACAGATTAGTTGCTCTGGATTGGGCTGCCTGAGCACAATCCTAACTATGTCTACTCAAAATTAAGCCCCATTGTGTTCAATTGGGTCTTACACCCAGGAAAGCATCTTTAGGATTGCAGCATTCTCACAAAGGGTCATAATTGTCTTTCTGAGATAAACAATGCCTGAGATTAGGGTTAACCACTGATATATCCTGCAATAACATATGCACTTACAGGGCAATAATTCTAACTTGAAGCAGTAAAACACATTTTTAAGCTGTTTCGGACTGCACTGTTTGACTCCAAAAGAAGAAAAAATAGGAATAGCATTCTTCTTATGAAAGCATTCCTTTTGCTTGCAAGTAGCCGGTGCCGATCATACAGATCAACATAATTGACACCTTGCAGCTGGATTTTCCAGTGCTTTTAATGAAATGCAAGTCTGTGTGTCAATTTGAACAAAGCATCAGCAGTTGGGGAAAGACCTTGCTTTGCTCTTGCAGCATAAAATCTTGGCCGATGCTCAGGAATGTCAGCCAAAGAACCAAGTTGGAACTGGGAGAAACCGTGCATATTTTATAAAGTGCAGTCATTGGCAAAAAGGGTTAAACGGTGGGGTTTCTCAGCAGACTATAAGGAGGGTTTGCTGAAGCGAGCAAGATTGAAGTCATCATGACAGACAAAAATTATATCATTGCTGGAAATGAAAAAGAAACACAAACTGGTTACTGCAGGGCTTCCAGACATTACAGATTGTTCACTACAAAGAACTCTAAATAGCATTAAGTTTGTTTTTTTTAATTTCACATTTGCAGAATATATACCCAAAGCTCAGGAAGATTAGCCTTCCCTTGATATGGCAAGACAAAACAAAGGAAGTATAAACAAGGTCAATGAAAATCAATATTGGCATTTATGTCTCCCACTTCAGCTCCCCATCAGTGAGGGACATCTATAGCATACACAAAGAATTAAGCTCAACAATATCAAATAAGCGTCTCCCTGGTTGTTGTTTTTTCCTTTTTATCTCTCCATAATTCGCATTGGGAGAATATCCATACAAATGTGAAATGAACTGTTTGCTTTTTAATAGCGCCGGCCAAGGGCATGAAATGAGAGGAATTTCAAATAAGATACAGGAACCTGATAAAGCTGTTGTTCCACCAGCGCACTCTGCATAAGGATGTAGCGCATTTGTATCAGTTGTGTTTCTTAGAGGCAGATTTCCGACTTCCATTTATCAGGCAGGTTTCAAAAAAAGCAAGAGACCATTTTGTCCTCAATATCAGTCAAAACATTTATGATGACATAGTTTTTCACTGTAGGCATCCAGAACTATCTTGAAAGCAGTTAGGTGTTTGGAAAGCAATGGATCAAAAATAAAATAAGGCAAGGATGTGAAAAATTCATCCTGAGCATAATTAAAAAAAATATTTCCACTTATCAGCCTTCTTGGATTAAACACGTTTGTATGTTTATCTAGCCTGATCTTTCTTTAGCCCAGTAGTACGCAAAGTGGGGGGTTGCGACAATGACCATCTAGTTCTTGTAAAGTTCCTCTGTTTCTTTAAAAGGGTGGGGAAGGGAGAAAGCCATCAAAATCCCCAGGATCACATCCTTACAGAGGAATGGGGACTTTTTTCCATTTATCTGAGGTTCAACCAGGTGTAGGAGCCCTGGGTAGCCCTGCAAAGTGCTTTCAGAGGGTTCACATCACTATGCTGAAACTTCAGTGAAAACTTAGGGATTAAAGCTCCCTCAAGGTTTGGGAACTGTTGCTTTAGCGAAGGCAGTTGAATCAGAATGATGACAGGCAAGTGGGCATTTTGACCAAGGATCACAGGGGGCCATTACCCCAGACAGACGCAAATAAAGAGCCGGACAAAAGTGCTGGATTATGGGCCACTTTTATTTAACTATTTAACATTAAACAGGGACTGCTCTAACAATAGCTGTGCGGTCAAGGGGATGCGGCTCTCTGCATATTTCCCCATACAGATGTTAAAGGTGGTAAAGGGTGTTCCCAGCCTGGCTCAGGGCATTCCTTGAACAGCGTTTGCCGACCCGTCTTTGCCGACCCGAAGGTCAAGGTAGCCAGACGCGCAGCCGCCGGCTATTCCGGCCAATCTGCGCCTAGGATTCCCATCCAGATAAGGGGGCTCATCAGACCATACCCCCGGAGCTGGTAAAGGATCACAGGGAGGCTTCCTACCCCCAAACCCTTGCTACCTAAGGCTGCACACCAAAGCCCTATCCTGCCTACTCCGCACGACTCCTGCCAAAGTGACCGGGTTTAAAAGCCAATTAGTGTTAACCCTCTCCCCTCACACAGCTCAGGGTAGGCGAAAAAGAATGCCACCAATGGCCAATCCGGTGGCATCCAAAAAATTCCTACCCGGCCCCGAAGCGACCAGCTAATCCTAAGCTGTACTATAGGGAGGGAGGGTGGGGGACGCTTGCTGGAGCCCAACTGCCGAATCCCCTGGCAAAGCGCGCCCTGGGACAGTCGGGCTCCGCCCCCTCAGCCCTTGCAGCCAATGGCTGCAAAGCCTTTTGCCCAGGCTCTGCACCCGTCTGCAGATGGGCAAAGGGAGCCCGCACTGAGGGGCGCGAGCTCCATTCTGGCTGCTGTTTACCCCAGTAAAATCTTTCATTATTATTTTCCCTGGACAAATCTGATCAGTCGGATCCCTCCTTTCCTGACTGGAGAGGTGTTGCGGGGGGGCTTCTCTTATTCCTCTTCTTGTTTCAGTGTTCTCATTTCCTAGGGTCACAATGGCAACTTTCTCTCCTCTTATCTACCTTTTCTTTTCTTTTGCTCCTTCCTGCCCTGAAAAATCCTCTTGATTTTTCCAAGGCACTTTTCTGTGCTTCTCCGCCACAGTACGGAAGGCAAGGCTAACTCAGATCAAGATGTCATTTTCTTCCTGTAGAGGTGTCTTGTACCAGATCATATGGTCACTGTTGGATAAAATAAGTTTTCAGCAGACCTGAATCCAAATGAAAGATTTCTTCCTTTGGTTACAATAAACTATAGCTATTCATTTGTGAGAGCTGTGTCAGAGAAGACCCATTTTTTCACACAGCAAACCACTAAAAATATAAGAAACTGCATTTTGCTATTCAAATCCTGAATGCTAAGGGTCTGCAGAACCAAAACTGAAGTCTCTAGATTGCTCACCAGTTTCCAGCTGAAAAAAGTCACAGATTTTTTTTCTACACATTATACATCTTATTGCAAAAATTTCTTTTGGATTCCTTGAGACAGTTTCATTATATTTCTCCTATTGGAAGTTGCAGCTGCTGCAGTCCGAAATAAATAGGCCCACGGAGGAGGAAACATATATAGTCCATGGAATTCAAGGAAGTTTCATAAATCAAAGTGCATAGGATAATACCATGACCTGGAATCTATGAGCAACTATTATTTAAAACTTTCTTCATGATTTAGCCTAGTTTATATTTTAATAAGCTTCCTCTGTCCAAAGTCTGCTGCATTGGCTACTGATTACGAATGAAGATTATATTCTTTTTTTATTCCAAAGGGCTTATTAAAAGCAAAATATAAAACGAGGCTATAAAAAGGAAGGAAATAGAGTCTTAAAATATGCTTATTGTAAAAAAAAAGTGTGGCAATTTAAGAATGGTGTCACATTTCATATAATCCCCAGGGATAGGAAGCATGGATTTCTGTTCAGCCACAAAAAGAGGCTTTTAGTTAGGAAGAAAAACTAAATACAACTCTTAATGTTTGAATTTGATTCTTCAAGCACTTGTTAAATACATTATAATTGCCAGATCTTTGTTTCTCAGTGTGATGTCATAGACTAACATACAGCTTGGTTTTCAGACCTCAAGAGGACTTCCAGGCACCAGCATTTATAAGACATTTTTCAGCATATAAACTGAACAAATTTGATCTGGCAGTTGTTAGGACTGAAGTTTTCTAAAAGTCCTTACAATGACAATTTTAGAAAATCACTTTAGCACCAGGACTCAAAAGCTGAACTGGAAAAATATATTAGGTCTTTAAGCATCCTAAGTGGAATATCAGCTTCCAAGGCATTCAATACAATGTCTTGCTGTGTTTCCCTAAAACTTTTAGGACTAAATCCTAACCAACTTTCGTATACTAATACAGCTCTACCAGTGGGGTATGTGCCGCCTCCTGCAGTTGAGTGGCAGCCACAGAGGCTTCTTTAACATGAATGAATTTTTGCTGTATTGCCTTTACTTTGCTGTTGGAATGAAAGTTAGGATTGCGCCCTCAAGAACTTTGAGATCAAAGAGTTGGAAGGGACCTAATAGGTCATCTAGTCCTACCCCCTACCTGTAGCAGGAAAACTTAGAAAATCTCCAACAGATGCTTATCAGGATGTTTCCTTTAAAAATCGTGTTTCTAAGATGTACATCTTTTACATTCTTGCTATTTTTTCTAGGAAGTGTGTGTTTTGCTCAGTTCACGCTAACTACCATATTCTCATATATATTACAGATCAAAGGTATATACTGAATATTTGTACACATAAGGTATCATGTGCTTCCTGAGGTATCTGGTAGGATGCTGTGTGATACAGGAAACTGGACAAGATGTGCCTTTGGCCTGATGCAGTGAATGCTCTTCTTATGTTCTTAACATGTGTTCTGTAGAACAATTACCACCACAGCAACCCAAAAAATGATGCCAGATAATGCAGCTTGGATTTAAATGGGCTACTTTATTAACTTTGGCTGCAACTTAAACCACACTTTCTTGAAAGTATTACTGAACTCAGTGGGACTACCCCTACAATCCCAAGTAACTACAGGAGCACGTAAGAGACATTACATGCACCCGCAGTTACTGCAACACCTAGTGAAAACCTATGGGAAATTCATATTGCAATCCAGAGTAAATTGTTCTTACACCAGAGCAAGGACTCCCTGTAGTTCCATCTGGGCACCTGACCTAGAGAGGAGTCAAAACATGCCAAGTATTCAAAGCGCTACTAATACAGATAAGAGTCTAGAATTGTAAATTACAGCCACAAGGGCAAACAGTGACACCCGTTTGATTCATATAATAATGCATTTTTCAAAGTTAGAAAGTTTCCTGTGCCCTTAAGATTAAAAACTCTTAAGGAGTTATCTGGAATTTGCTAAGGGCCATAATTTCTTGTGACAAAAATGCTTTTCAAATTCTTATTCCACTTCTTATGGTAAATGCTTCTGTATTGCCCTCCAAGGAAGTGTTTACAATCATTTTCTCCTTCCTACATCTTTCTCTCTCTCCTCCCTTCCCCTCCACTCCCCTCAACCCCCGAGTTAATTGTACACTAACTCAGTTTTGATGGTGAAAAGAGAGAGCATTTGCAAATACAAATTTATATACAGAATCTTTCATTGTTCGCCCACAAATCACAATATTGTAGGCAGAGACGGTAGACTCTTCTGGCAAGTGTTATCATGATGATTGAGCACACTGTTCTTTTTATAGAACCCTGCAGATGATTAATATTTAGATCAGGGTTGCTGGATATTGCATTTCCATTTCTTAGCATTCAAGCTGGATTTAATTAACTGATTTGCTATTGAAATGTGACATCCCAACACATTAACCATTGTTATGGGTCTAAACATGTAAATCATTTTAAAAGGCATTTTATTTACTTTTGGTACTTCAAAAATATCAGGCCTTTTACATCCAAGAATGCCTTCTTAACTCCTTTTGCTGAATCTGAGTTTTTTTTCAAAATCATAATTGGAAAAAAATTACATCATTGGGGGAACTTTACTTCTGGTTGCAGAAATAGCATTTCAGACAGCCCAAAAGAGCTGTATATGTGTTCTTCTTTTTCTGCTTTGGAATTTATTTATTTAGTGTTTGGAACACATTGACTTATGATAAATCAGATATCAGTGTCCAGTCCTTCCAGCCATTCAAGGCCATAGTAAAAAAAAATCACAAACTGGACTAGAATAAGCTCTTGATTTATAGTAGATACAATGTGATGACTATTTGTCAATGAGCACCAGTCACACAGAGGGGTATATACTAGACCGCATGTAAACAGTGAGTCCTAGCATACCATGTTGGCTATTGATTCTGTTCAGAGTTGACCAATGCTGGCAAGGAAGGTCAAAATCTGGCATCTTTTGTGTAGGGTCATCTTTGTATCCACCTGTATCTGGGCATTCAGCGGCCTGTTTAGCTTTCCAAAAGGGTACTGATGTTAAAGTTGTTAGTCTGTCTTGGGATAAAAATAAACTAGGGCTAGTATCAGAGATTGACCAATTGGGACTTTGTTCAGGGGTCCAGGACCATCAGAGATTTCACAAATTATCTTAGTGACCCCTGTTCACCTTATTTGCACTAGTAGCTTACTCTACAGCAGGGGTCTCCAAACCCTGGCCTGAGGACCAGATGCAACCCTCAGCAGCTCTCAATGTGGCCTTGGCAAGACCCTTCTATTCCACCTTTGGACAAGCCTTGTAATAAGTCTTATATGCAAATTTACTCAAATTTGTCACATAAATTAGTTTTCTGATCCCCAACACAGTGTCAGAAAGATGACGTGGCCCTCCTGCCAAAAAGATTGGAGACCCCTGCTCTACAGCAATGTTTCTTAACTAGAGATACTTGTACCACTACTGGTACTTGAGATGATATCCAGTGATATTCACAGGCCCCACACCCAAAACATCAGACAACAAGGCAAGCAATGCAACATGTCAAACAGCAGTAGGAGTCTTGGCAGGCAGAACTCCAGTGTGTGCTTTTTATGTGCCTGAAAATGCCCTTCTTTGTGCCCTGAGCCTATTACCAGTATTTATTACATCGTATGCAGCCTCCTGATCCAGAAGAAACTGTGGGTGGCATCATCGCCAGTTGCTTCCTGTGGCACTTCCATTAGGTGACCATGCAAAGTGGTCAAGTGGGAGACAAACACTGAGAAGTGCTGTTGCCAGAGGACACAATAGCTTTTGAACATAGACTGCACTACCTGGTGCTAGCACTGAAATAAATACTACTTTGTACATGGGTAAGAAGTCCCAGGTGCCAGTCATAATTGCATGTGAAGCATTCATCTATAGGTTCCCTGACATTCTGAACATCATTCATAAACCCATAGCAAAAGAGGATGGGACGTTGTTATGAAAATGCTCGCTTTACCTTATGCCTGAGGTCTACTGCTTATCAGGCTATGCTGATTTTTTTTTCCACACTGCGGTAGAACATTTTGTGTAACAACCATATATTAAGAGGTTGTCTTCTTAGAAGCATAGAAATGCAAGAGCTACATGATATATTTCCTTTCAAGAGAAACCTGCAAAAGGCTGCATTCAGATCTTGTTTTTCCAATCAGGAGTTACAGTACAAGCTCCACTGGAGTAGAGGAACAAAATAGAATTCCCTTCCATCTATAATTCAGATCAATTTGTACATTATAACAATAATATGGTACCAAGGTTCTTATGGTTTCTTCTCATGTTCCTGTTTCTCTGATAAATTTCTTGATAAAATTCAACCATGCCAGGCTGCTCTTTGAGCCAGAACAGAAAAATACACATACCTATATAATCTATAGATTAAACTACTACACAGATAGAATGATGCGGTTTCTTCTTATGTATATATATATCACTTGGCCCCAGGCAGAGTGGGATGAAACTGCTTCAGTTACCATGTGGCTGTTATACATTAAGCATAGGAAAACACTACGGGGAACTAGCTCCCATGTTGCTGTGTGACCATGTGAGAATAGGGTTTTGTGTACACACTCCAGAGCAACCAGAGCATGTAGTGAGTTGAAAAGGAGCCAACAATTCCTTTTTAATTTCACATATAAATCAATACATATTTAACTCACTACATAAATTCAATTTTATCTCCAGTCAATCACAGAAAACCATGCTTATGAATCCAAAAAAATTAGAAGGGAGCCAACAAATCCTGCCAAGACTAAAGGTTCTGGACATGTCTCTGGGTAAGCGATCTATCAACAGTACCTGACCAATATATAAATGGAATTGAATTCAGAAGAGACTTATACAGGAGAGACTGGCATCTTTGGGATGTAATTTTCTGAGCGGTGAGGATGCTGGCAAGTGGTTTTTGCCACAGCCAGACTGGACCCATCACCAAGTGGCATAGACACCCAAAATAAATTCTATGGTGTATCAATTATTTTCAAGATTTTTCACTGATAAACTGCAGAAGACAACATTGTGGCTATCAGAATAAGAAGACAACATTGTGGCTATCAGAATTGGAAGACAGCATTACATCATTGGGAACCCTACTTCTACGTGCAGAAATACTACACATGCAAAGTATCTGGGTTCTGAAAACATTAGGATTGAATCTTAACCACATCTACTCAAAGGTAAGCCCCATTGTGTTCGATGGGTCTTACTCCCAGGAAAGTGTCTTTAGGATTGCAGCCTTAGTGGTGTAGCTAGCCATCCTAGATCCCCCAGCCCATACCCTGCCGCTTTGCTCTTAAGCTAGCTACCCCATTGCAAATAGAGCCAGAGACAATGATGCCTGATGCCAAGGAGTGCTGTTGTTCAGTCCTTTTTGCAAGTCGTGATCACGGGGGGGGGGGGGGGGTTGCATATTATTCTGCAGATTGGTATAATTGCTACCCTGTACCTGGTTGTGCCACTGAGATGAATTATACTGAGCACATTTCAGATTTTCAACTGCAGCATAAATACTCAATGACAGGGCAAAATCCAGAGTAACTACAGGGAGTCCTTGTGCCAGTGTAAGAACAACTTACTCTGGATTCCAGTATGAATTTCCCATAGGTTTTCACTAGGTGGTGCATTGATTACAGGTGCACATAAAGTCTCTTATGTACTCCCGTAGTTACTCTGCATTTGGGGGATAATGACATACTCAGTGCAGCAGTAATACTACTTTGAATACTTCAGATACTTAAGATTTCAATACCTTAACACAGACATAGCACATATTTAAATGTCCAGCTAAGATTTTAACTTCCATGCACCCACCCAAAACGGAGATAATAATGCCATTGGTTCTATCATAAGAATAACTGAAAGAATCTGCTATATAAAGTCATGTGCTCTATAAAAGTTAAGGGTTAATATAATAACATTATTTGGAAGCAGAATGGAGACACCACATTCCAAGCCACACACCTGTGTGCCATATGTGTTGAAAACTGTCTCTTGGTGAGGCTAAATGTCTAGTAAGGTATTTTTACAGCAAAAATTAAATTCTTCTTTAAGCTTTCTTCAACATGGATCTTCTACTGTGGCTTCAATTTGACCTCAACAGGCAATTTATTTCTGATATGTAATACACTGTCGGCAAAATTATGTCTTCACCCCATGTCCTCTTTTAAATCGGCACACCAAATATCACAACATTTACTCGTTATTGTTTAAGTTACCATCTTTCTTTTCAATCTCATCACATGAAAGGTGACCCTCAGAGCAAAGTGAGAATTTCTCCATGGATGATTGTCTTCTGATCTGTGATCACGAGCCAAACATAATATTTGATTGAAACAATATTCAAAAAACTAGGTCTGTATCATATTAGAGAGGGATGAAACAACCTCCTACCGGTTAGATTCTGTCTGGTCTCAATTATTTAGAGGAGATTTGCCAGATCCATGCCCTCCCTTGTCACTAGCCATACTCTGTAATCTTTATACCACACACATGCCACAAGATTGATCAGCAGCAGCTCCATCGTTGTTGTAAAGTGTTGAATTGAATGGTATGTATATTCCATGAATACAGGTGATTTGCCTGAAAAAATGCTACCTCTTCCAGTGGACAATTTTAATACAAGTACATTTCTAATGAAAATTGCTGATACCTAAACTCTCTCTCTCTCTCTCTCTCTCTCTCTCTCTCTCTCTCTCTCTCTCTCTCTCTCTCTCTCTCTCTCTTATACACACACTCAGAGAGAGAAAGAGAGAGCAATTGAGAGCAGAGTCTGTCGGACATGTCATTCAACGTGGCCCATAAAGGCAGGCTTCACTTGATATGTGATTTGTCCTTCTAAAACACATTGAAATGTGCCCTGCCATTTATTCAAGGAGTTATTTACACTAAAGATTCTTCTTTTATTATCTAATAGACCCAAGAGAACCTTGATCTCGCAAGTTAAACATTTGCCTGTGGACGTTGGTGTGATTATCCTGGGCCTTCTATATAAATAAAACAAGAAATAATGGCAGTGTTCTGAAATTTCATTTTTATGAAAGAATGCCAAGGACAATGTCAAAGCATAAAAAGAAAGTATTGTTGAATGTTTTAAAATCCTGTAGTTGCATGAGATCTGTAGGCCAGGACACTTGCTGTGACTGAAGTACCAAGAGTTGAAATCTGGAATTATGCACCTGGTTTTTATTTGACAGCTGATGTGGGTGGGAACCCTTAGTTTGAAATGTTAGACCTGTTGACCAGACTACAGATTAATTCATTCCACAACCGAATGCACAGTCAAGGTACAGCCAGTTTAATTACAAGATGATCAATCATCTGCACCTGGTTTCTGGTTCCCATTACATGCCATGCTAAGTTTAAACACCACATTGGTCTTCCAAGTTTGAAAATACATATATGATATAAACTGTGACTTGAGGAAGATATATAGGGTCAATTTCATCCTTGGTGTAGTTTCTGATCAGTGAAGTGTTTGATGTCTGCTTACTTCCATGTCCCATTTCTTTACTGATGCTAAAGACCTGGTTCTCGTTTGACCTTCAAACATATAATTTATATGGTTAAAGAGGTCTGCTTGACTCAGTGTGAATTTTGATACAATTATGGCTCTGATCTGCAGAGATCAGGTTCCAGAGTCCAGATGCACAAGCTTCATTTCCATTTATGTACTCTGGACCACTTCACATTACACCCTGCATTTTAGTTTAAAATATAGACTTTAAAATGGTTTATCTGTTCAGAAAGTGGGGTCTGCTAAAGTAGGGTTTCTCAACCCCCATGCCAGAAACCACTGGAGGTCCTTGGCAGCTGCCTGACTGGTCCGCGAGAGGTACTCTTCTAAGTGCCTCTTCCCCTCCTCACAGCAGGAGGACTCTGTCAGAGGACTGCAGCCTCAGAGCCCAATCCTATGCCTATCTACTTAGTAGTAAGTCCTATTGTAGTCAGTGGAGCTTACTCCCAGGAAAGCGCAGATAAGATTGCAGCCTCAGAGCCCAATCCAATGCCAGGCTACTCAGAAATAAGAAATTATAGACCATGAGGCTTACTCTGCAATAAAAGTGACTAGGATGGCTTTGTGCATTTTCAATGCATCCTGCAGTGGAAAAGGTTGAAAATCCCTGCTCTGAGTAGAGGCCAGGGTTCGACCCCAGGTCCCCACAAGACAGGGTGAGCTCTTGTCCTTAGCCCAGCTCTGCAACACAGCTGAAACCAATTGTATCAGCTCTGCCATTCCATTGGACTATTTTCAGTGGCGTGAAGAGGGGGGATTTGCTGCTTGGGTTAACAGCCTATCCTCCATATCAATCTACCCAGGCCTTTGTGCTTTGCATGCAGCGTCGAGCACGATACCATAGTCTTTCAAGACTGATGGATGCCATAGTGAGTAGACATGCATTGAGACATTGGGCTCTCACCTGCAATCCCTCTCCACAGTAACCTTGCAATAGCTCTCTTTATTAAAAATGGGATTTACAAGTGGAGGCTGTAATCAGGTCGCCAGAGGCAGAACTCTCCCCCAACCCCCTTGCTGGTCCCTGGAAAATTTTTTTCCCCCCAGAACCAGTCCCTGGGGCCAAAAAGGTTGAGGACCATTGTGCAACAATGGATAAATGAAAATTATAAGAACCGGTTATTAATGTGGCAGGAGTTGCCCTTCTGAAGAAATCCTAGAAATAGTGGCATAACATGCTGTAATTCAACAGAGGCAAATTTTACAAACCCACAATCAAAAACTTTACCCATTGAATTTATGTTACTGTTAAGGGGCCAAGGATTCCTTTTAGGAGAAAAAGAACACACCTAGAACATAAATAGCCAGCTGTTATCATTTACATTCACAATCTATTAGGACCCACTTGCTGAATGGATAAACCGCATTTTCAGTATTTTAAACTAAAATACGTTTAAGCATAGAGCTCTGAAAGGAAGAAAACTGTCATTCCTAATGTATGCCACCAACACATGAAACTCTTGATCATGTTTATATTTAACATGAAACAGGGAAACAGGGAAGGACTCCCACCTCCTCCCCAGCAAGGGTTGTGAATGCTTGGACCCAGGAATTTTAGTTGATGGGTCAAGGAGTATACAGATCACATTTATATAATATAGTCAGTGACTCTGATGCATCATCTGAATCCAACCCGCTACAAAAGCTACATCTTTTGTAGCCTAGTCTTTGTCCTTCAGCTATCAAAAGCTGAAGTTTTTCCTCTTACAAAGAATTCACTGATGCGTACTTTTGTGGCTGATGAGTCTGATATTTACCTGGATGTGACAGTTACACACTGCACAAATAATGGCAGAGACAGCAGATCTGGGGAGCCTATTCCTACTGTCAGATCTTTTATTCTTGATGATTATACTCCACATCCCACATACACTGGCTTTCAAGAAAATTGTACCACTGTGGGACCCTGGGAAAGTGCCACAATCTGGTGTTCTGACCTCTAGAAACCACAAACACCAAATGAATACAATATTTTGTTTCTCAAGCAATGTCATGGCTGAAATATTGGATATTAGAAGAAGCAACTTTCCATATGTATAATTACTCGGAGGAGATGGAAACCATAAACCATTGAACTGTATGCATTATACCCAGTGTAGAAAGAATGCATGCACAAATCACATTTAGAAGAATGGTCTACGTTATTAAGTGTTGTTTTCGTACAGTGATTGTACTACTGGTTCAGGATGAATGGGTACAATCTAAAAATGTAATTATGGCTACAATCCTAAAGACATTTTCCTGGTAGTAGGACCCACTGAACACAATGGGGCTTACTTTTGAGTAGACATGGTTAGGACTGTGCTCGAAGGCTAAGATCCAGTCGTATTACAAAGCTGAATTAAGGCTTAGATTCTTCCCCCGTTATAATCAATGGGGTTTATTTTATTGGGGTCTGAATAAATTTGATCAGAACCAAAATAATTTGCTGAGAGCTATGTCAGCCAGCCGAACTCCCACACTAAGTGTGCAGGAAGGCTCACAGACATGTCTTGTGGCACATTTATGACAGTGCACACTGCCATGCCCTGTCCAGCTAGCAGAGTGGGTGGTAGGGGTGGATAACAAAGGAGCACTCACTTGTTCCATGTTAAAGTCAACTTGATATAACAGGTAAGTTTATACTTGGTTCTTGCATATTCTCTGAAGAGGCACAGCAGCATAATGGTTACTGGTAAGTACAGCTTGACATCAGTTCCAACAGACTAACAGGTAAGCAAACTCCAAGCAACAGGTGAATACCTGCTCAAGCATGAGAAACTTCCGAGTCTTGGTTCCAGTGTCCAGGGCCTTGACCTCCCACACTGGTTCCAATAAGGCCCAAGTTGGCCTCCCCTCTCTCAGAGCAGGGCACTGATGCTCTGGAGAGTTCCTTTAGTTCCCCTGTCTCCACCTCTTGTCCTCTGCTCCTTTCCTGGGCTTTCCCCCCTCTTATTCCCTCCATATGCCCAGCCCCTCACTACATCCTCTTAGAGGAGACTGGGGCCACACCAAGTTCACTATTGGTCTCCTCCATCGAGGAGGTGGCTGTGGTCCCAGGAAATGAGCCATTGGTCGTCCCCACAAGGAAAACAGGGAAGGACTCCCACCCCCTCCCCAGCAAGGGTTGTGAATGCTTGGACCCAGGAATTCTGGCAAACATCCTCTCCTTCTCTCCACTCTGGGCACACTTCTTTCCACACTCTCCTCCACATGTTCTCTCCTCTCGGCTGATCCCATCTCCTCTGTTGGGGCAGTGAAGGCAGGAGTGTGGGAACACCCTCCCTTTCCTCTGCTGCCCTTAAAGCCAGTTCTTCCTGGAACGGAGACTGCCAGGTAGATGTAAAGTACGGAAGGTATCTCTCAGGCGAATCATCCTCGTCCAGCACATACAGATGCATTAAATCATCTGCCAGCTCTTCCTCCTCGGTGAGCTTCCTCATCTCACATACACCATCAGTTAGGGTCAGGACTGGGCCCTAAGGCAGCATTTCTGGATCAGGATTGGGCCCTAAGGCAGTGTAATTTCTGGAAGACAGTACTACTGAAAACGGGATGTTCTTCTGAGTAACCACATATAAGATTGTGCTGCACATCCATTGCAGGATCCCCTTATGCACTGCACAGGGTAGCTTCAACGCACCAATATTGTGCATGTCCACCAGTAGCCACATCAAAGAGGAAAGATTTGTAGCTAACTGTTGATGAAGTATGATGTTTTATGAACTGCTTCAAGAAGCAGGTGACAGAACCACAAAAAATAGAAGCATAAAGCAATCCCCCTAACTGACAAGAATGATGCATATATACAAAGTCATCCCAGGTTAACGTTTAAATATAGCAAAAGGCTGAAGTCTACATTTCAAAGCCCCGAGCTTGTTATGTTTCAGATTACTGATTTATCAATCTCTCAGGCAGTGAAGGAAATATTTGTTGTCCATATTTCTGAAAAAAAGAAATGCTCACAATAAAATATTGTTACTAGAAGAGTCTCTCACAGCAGCAGCACACAAGGTTCATTGTAACCTTCATTTCTGTTTTCCGTTCAGCAAATGTTATCAGTTAAACAGCCGGGCCTATTTATGTGTCTCCTCCTCTGGATCTTGAACTCTTTTGGGCTGAAAAGTCCTTTGCAGAGTTTCTATAATCTGCACCAGCAAAATTGGGGCCTTCCCCAGGAGACCTCCATCGGCCTTCAAGGTGAATCTATCGGTAGCCATTTTTGCACCATTAAATCCGACGGAGCCACCAGCGTCCAGATTGGGCTGTCAGGCAATTTGAGGACTGCTCTTTAAAAGGTCCTTCAGATGTGCTTCAATAGGCTGAAAAGCTGATCTATATTGGTTACGTTTTTCCTCTCTTTTACCTTTATTAGATTATTATTAATTATTGTTTATATAATTTTGTATCTTAAATAATCTATATGCAGTGTGACCAAATGTCCTATTTTTCCATGACATATCCCTTTTTTGCCTGTGTCCTGGAAAAAAATTCATTGTCCTCCTTTTTCTAGTGAGTGGGCAGCATGTTGAGATTTTGTAATTAATAAATTATATGTAACAAATCATATTTAATGTGCCACTGAGTTTGGCCTTAACTGGTCATGAGTTTGACCTTAACTGGTCATGGGGAAAAAACCCATACTCTAGATTGAGACTAAGGTCTCAATCCAGAGTAACTATGGGGAGTCCTTGCTCTGGTATAAGAACAATTTACTCTGGATTGCAATATGAATTTCCCTTAGGTTTTTGCTAGGTGGTGCAGTAACTGCGGGTGCATATAATGTCTCTTATGTGCTCCCGTAGTTTCTCTGGATTGTAGGCTATTACATTTTTCTAATTCTTTTCTGCAGAGCCTCCAAAACATCTCATTCAATTCACAGTGCACCACTGGTCTGTACTTTGTTCCATGGCTGCCTTCACCCTTCCCTGTATGCTATTAGTACTGAAAAGCTGACAATATAGCCATTTGTCCATCAGCTCTGCAGCCATTTAAGGTAATTAGTTTGGATACAGGCATTCATGAGGGTTCTTAAGTGCTAAGGGTACTTCATCACCAACTCATTATTTCCACTTGGGTGAGAACTGATCACTTTTGTTACTCAGCACCAGTTTCTTATTTCCTATTATTAGCTAAACAAGAATAATAATTTGGCATTCCCTACTTGTTGAAGATGTCATATTCTGCAGGTCCATTTCCTACATTATTAGAATGTCAGTAATATAAAGCTCCTCAACTTTATTCAGCTAGAACAAATTATGCGGACTGAAAAGATTCCCATGAGGAATCATTCTGTGGTCCCATATAGGTGCCCCTTTTAAGGGTTTCCAGCAGATCCTGAGGCAATTTGCTTCACTGGAGAATCTAACCACTCCAATATACTGTCTGCCATGTTAAAATGAATGTAAGCCTAATTACCTTGGACAAACAGGGAGCACTGACTGTTATTAGAGAAGACACCATTATTAGAAGTTCTTAGAGATTACTGTCATCCATGCTTAAAAGAATAACTTAAAACATAGTTGTACAAAAAGTTCTGTTATTTGGTCAAATTGAACTTCAGAGCTCATTCATTCAACAAGGTTGGTCATGCTTTATGAACATAGAAAGAGTTCTATATCTGAAACTGAGATCAAGCATTTGATTGTCCTAGGTTTAAAAGAGATGAAGAGGTTTATTTAACTCAGTCTTGTCTACCATGGATGGCAAGAGGTCACCATAATTTCAGGCAGGGATTTTAATATATTTGTATAGATGTTATTTATATGGTACCTTGCATAAGTAAAATATGTGTGCTACTATTGAGGTATGACCCCCCCCCCCCACCTCCAGAGCCAGCCACTGACTATCATGTCCTGGGCATAACTTAGCATCATCAAGCTACAGGGATGTCTCTTTGGTTATGTTGACTATAACTTATTTCTATTTTTATTTAATTCAAGGAATGCAGGAGATGCAAAATTAAATATGTGATGCTGTTGCATTGGTCGATATTCAGCCGTGTACCCACACATCCATGCTAAACTTTGTGGAATGTGGATTATTAACCTGAATGTTTTGCAACATGTCACTCCATACCAAACTCCACTTAACATCTACCATGTCAGCTGGCACCCAGGTCATGTCAGCACAGCTGAACTAACAGGTATATCTGTGCTGGTAAAGATTCAGCCAGTGCAGGTCTATCAGGGGCATGGGAAGAGTGGGAGGTATGGGGTGGGAGGAAGGCATCTGGGGAGGCAGATGGGAAAGCAAGATATGGGGGGACAGAGAGTAAGCAAGTAAGGGTCTAGGATCTTGCACAAGTTTTGGATCCTATCCTCACCCTTGGGCATCCTGTGGCTGCTCTGGGCTGCTCAGATCTGCACCTACTTTTTAGACAGTTCAGATTCGAGTAGCCCCATTGGAGCTTCTGTGGTTTTACCCAGGTTAATGGGACATGACCCTGGCTGAGCCACTTTTGTCCTCACTCCTGCCTTAGATGCTGGACAGCCCTACTGGCCTGCCTGCTTCCAGGCAGTTTAGAACTGGGCTTTCAGTTGAATTATGGTATTGGAATGAATTATAGGATTGCAACTTGTAGACAAAATAATTACGGCACTTATACATTAAGCTGCTTTAAGTGGGAAAATGGTCATGCTTCATATAAAAATATTTCTTGGTTGCACATCACCATTTCCCAGTTGCATTTAAATGTGACCAAAAAATCAGTGTGCTGCTAGTGTGAATCCCAGCCTTGCCTCTGCCATAGAGATGTATGCATGAGACACAGTCTTCATTTATTTGACTGCCTCAGCTGGGCAAACCAGGTAGACACGAGACCTCAAAGGCACAGATGGCTGCAGAAGGCAGGAATGTAAACAAACAAGATGAGAATTTCATTTCCTGGCAATGGCGTTTCAGGAGGCTCAAAAATATTTCCAGACATGTGCCTCTGAAATTCCAAAGCTTCAAAAATCAGCATTACAGAAAAGCATTTTCCTAATATAATCATCCACAGCTCTTGTAAACTTGGCAAGGTCTGGGAATTTAAACACACTGCCTGGTGTTGATTAGCCAACTCAATGAAACAACCGTGGCCTCAGGTGAAATATGCCAGCAGGCAGAAATTGATAAGGAAATACCTTGTATAATCCCTCGGGAAAATGCTACTTTGGTTGTGGGAGTGTGGCACATATAAACTATGTAGGACCAGGTCCTCCCACTGATGTAGCTAGTTCATTCATTCATTCATTCGTTCGTTCATTCATTCATTCATTCATTCATTAGTGAAATGTGCCTGGGTTGCATCCCCCCATGCAACAACCCTCCCATGTAACCCCCCCATGCAAGAACGTCCCCATGTTAATCCCTCCCAGTGCAAACCCTCTCCCATGTAAACATCCCCCCTGTATGCAAACTCCCCTATGCAACCCTTTGTGCAAATATACCCCCCTCATTCCACACAACTCCCCATGCACCTTCCCCCCCCCCCGACCATGCCCCCCTTACTGGACAAGTGCATAGTTTGTGGCTGGGTTTTATCAATCTTCAGTGTTAAGTATAGGACAAAAATGTGTTGCACACCTTTTCCCCTTCTTGGGTGTTAAATTTCTAAACACTGGTTCTTAGTGTGTGCTCAATATCCTCCCCAAATTTCATGCTTCTAGGTTGAGGGATTGAGGCAGGGCTTGGATCAGTCATTGATTCTTCAATGTATAGGGAGGAAAATATGTTGTGCCCCCTCTTTGCCAACTTCCGGTTGGAATGTCCCAAAACGAGTTCTTAGTGGGCGCCTCCATCATGGAAGGAAGACTCTTCCCAAATTTTAAGCTTCTAGGCCCGGCAGTTTTGGCTGGGCATTGATGAGTGAGTGAGTGAGTGAGTGAGTGAGTGAGTGAGTGAGTGAGTGAGTGAGTGAGTGAGTGAGTGAGTGAGAAAATGACTTTTCAGTTTTAGACAGAGTGATTGAGTGATTGATTTCATTTTTTAAATGGATTTGTATCCCACCTTTCTTTGCTAGGAGACTCAAGGCAACTAACAACATGGATTAGGAACATAATCAAAACAATATTAACATTATCCTTTAAAGGCAGCCACGTTGCACTGATTTACATTAAAGGTTCCCAAATGCTAAGATGTAAGTTATTCTGAAGTGCCTTAATGCAATCTGGAATGATGACTGTGGATGTTCAAATGTGCAAAGGAGGACAGAATCGTGACTCATGTTGTTCATGCATATGCCATAAGGGAAACCTCTTCTTTTGATGTAGTAGGATTTTTTTCCCTCCTTACTGTCTTTCATACCAGCTTGAATGGGTGTTTTTGCCTCTAGCTGAGACACCAGTGTTCGCTAATTTGAGAGTCTTCCTTGTAGGATTACATCTCAGCCTGATTTGATGCTTCATGAGAAGAGAACATCATCAGCACAACAAAATTGGGCTTTCTACACTGATGCATAAGCTGTAGTGACAGTGCTTTAATCAGGGCAGAGGGAAGGAGGGGTATTGAAGGAAGATATTTAGAGAGTACTCCTGGCTGCTCGTTTTTGAATTCTCGAGGAGAAAATCACTCTGTGCTACAAAGGAAACAACATCCTTGTGGGTCGCATGATCAATGTTTTCAGCCTAGAAAACTGGATAAATAATATGGATTTGCATTAATGTTTTAAAGAAAGAAAAACTAGTTTGAATCTCTTAAAGCTTAGCACATCCCCACTAAGGACTTCATCACCATTTTTTTGGCAATGTGGATTGTTGTTTTTATATTTATTAATAACACTGACCATAGTATGGCAGTTTTGAGTGTGCAAAGCATGTGATAAATACAAGCTGATATAGCACATACAATGACCTTTAATGTCAGTTTTATGATTCCCACACTGCAGCTGAGATCATGATGGTGTGGCTTACCTAAGATCACCTTGTGCGTTCATTGCAATGTGGAGATTCAAACTATGGCAGTCCTGACTTTTTAATGAGCAACCGAATCCTAACATGCCCTGAAACAGACAGGTGACAGGCCTGTGCTGAATCCACAGAATCACTGGGACAAGTTCCAGCACAACTTGGAGTAAGGTAAGTTTATTCCCTTAACACTGTGTTGTGCAGCAGCTGCCTCTGTGGAACTATTTGGATCAGCTCGAGATGGCTCAGATGCAAGTAGACTGGTTTAAGTCCAGGATGCTTGGAAATGGGTTTAGGATCCAGCCTAAATGCCTGATCCTTTTCCTGCCCCTCTCAATGGCCCAGTCCTCCCACTAGCCTGCCTGCCACCCACTATCCCCTGCCATAGAACACTTTTGTTCCACCCTCTAGCACCTCCCAATCCCACACCACACCACATGCCCTTAGCCAGCACAACTCACTGCCTAAAGTCTATGGCCATAGTCAAATCTATGTGCCAGCTTTCCCAACTCTCAAGGAGGTGCCTTACAGCACATTTGCAACAATCCCAAACTGGCACAATTTGCTCAGGTCCAAGAGCAACCCAGGAATTCACCTTGAATTTCTTAATGACGACACAAAACCGGCTCTCAATATATTTATGTATCCCATGTATTTATGTATGTGTCCATTCCCGCTAGCTCCAGGTCTGGAAAGCTTCAGCTTCTTTTTTCTTCTCATGTCACAATTGTCCTTGGGTCACTTGAGAGTGGTATAGGGTTGCCATGTGCCCCAACAAACAAGGACAGTCCTGATCTGGGGGGATTGTGTTCACATACTGGCATATGAGACAGATGGTCTGGTCCCAGTTTTGTAGAAGAGAATTATGGCAATCCTAGTGGTGGATGTACAAAGATATGTACTCAGAATAATTCCATAAATGTGAATGAAATTACCCTTGGAGCTGTTTAAATGGTTTGCATCCAGATTTAATTCAGGTCTTGTTCTTGAGCTTAATGAGTAGACCATGGGAATAAGAAAAACTGCCCCTGCTTTTAGTTAGACACCCTTCCCCAGTTTGCCAGTAGGTGGAGCCCAAGCAGTAGAACTCCTGTTCCTGATAAGTTTGCTTGGTACCATTATTGTATTCTTGCAAGCACTGGACAAGTCTTTCCTGCTTTCTAGTGCATTTAATATCTGTTAACAATAACTTTTATAAGTTTTTTAACTTACTACAGTAGATGTTAACAATAAGGCTGCAATCCTAAAGACACTTTCCTCAGTGGTGGGATTCAAATAAATTAACAACAGGTTCTATATCCTAATAACCTACATTAACAACAGGTTCTATGTCCATAGAACAACAGGTTCTATGTTCCATTAGTAACCAGTTCTCAGAACCAGGCACTCATTAGCAAAGGGTTCTATACAGTGGTGGGCACCAGCAGGTTCGCTGGTGATAGGACATATAGTTTAAAAATAGCCATTTAAAAGTGGCTGCCAGATGGGCAGAGAACCGGTTCTTAATTTCTTTGAAGCCCATCACTGGTTCTATAGAACCTGTGAGAACCCCCGTGAAGCCCACCACTGATTTCCTGGGAGTAAGATCCATTGAACACAGACATGAGTAGACATGGATAGGATTGTGCTCTAGCAGTATCAGCTACTTGTCTTTTATCTACTTTTTTAAAAAATTGGATGTACCTGCTGGTTTGACTTTATTGTTTTTATCAGCTCACTTTGTTGTACTGTCATTGCATTGTAGTGTGTTGTAGTTTTTAAAGATGTTGTTATAAATCTTTACAATTAAAGATCTTTTATAATCTTTACTGTTATGAGCTTACTGGACAGTGGCAATGCTGTGGATGTCATTTATCTTGACTTCAGGAAAGCATTTGACAAGGTCCCACATGACATCTTAATTGGGAAGTTGGAAAAATATGGGCTAGACGAGGCAATCATTAGGTGGATCTGCAACTGGCTCGATGGCCGCACTCAAAGGGTTTTAGTAAATGGCTCTGCAACAACCTGGAGGTCGGTTTTGAATGAGGTGCCCTAGGGCTGTCTTGGGCCAGGTTCTCCTTAATACCTTCATCAGTGACTTGGAGGAAGGGATACCGGGAAGCCTCATCAAATTTGCAGACAACACCAAGGCAGGAGGAGTAGTAACCACAACAGAGGGCAGGAAAAACCTTCAGGAGGATCTGGACAAACTGGAATACTGGGCTGTAACAAATAGAAGATCTACTCAGATCTTCGCCAATGAAATTGCTAACAGTGAAATGTTTGACCAGGCTGTTTTTTTCCCTAATATTCCTTGCAAATGTGCACCTGTTTGCAAAGATATGTACCTCTCCAACAGGCCCAAATTTCAGCCCTGTGGCAATTTGATGTTAAAGGTGCAGGAAAGATCATTATTTTTCACAGGGAAATTTCATTTATTTGCTGGGTGAAGATTAGATCCCTAACCCATTTATATTTTGTCAGCTAGTTCATTCTGATAGGGCCAATGGAATGGAAAATATGACTCACTTCTTGTAGCTGCTTGTGTCTGATCTATCGAGAGAGGAAACTATACATTCTGAGGAAGAGAGAAAATCTCTCTCCCCCTTCCCTCTCTCTCTCTCTCTCTCTCTCTCTCTCTCTCTCTCTCTCTCTGAATAAAGACTGCCAACTACTAGCCCACAAGGAATGACATAATTATACTGGGACTTGTTGTCTACCTAGCCTCCACTTATTGAGTTTAAACAAACACATACACAAATATAAAACTGAAAAGTAATTGATTCACTGACTGACTGACTCATCAACACCCAGCCAAAACCGCAGGACCTAGAAGCATGAAATTTGGGGAGGGTGTTCATTTTATGATGGAGGCACCCACTAAGAACTGATTTTGGGAAATTCAAACAGGAGGGGGATGAAATGGGAAACAACATGTTTTTGCCCCTATAGTTGACACTGAAGAATCCCTGAATGATGGACGGTTTGCCCCAACCCCTGATGTCAGTCACTGACATCAGTTCCGAGGAAAAACTGCCAGACCTGAAAGCATAAAATTTGTTGTACTGTCATTGCATTGTAGTGCCAATTGGTGCCTAGTGCCAATTTGGTGTCTACTGCACTGAGAGGGAGGGTGCACTGGGGGGATTGTGCGCATGGAGAGGGTGATGTGCTTTGGGGGGTGTTGCACATAAGGGATGATGTGTTTGGGGATTGATGCGCAGGGAGGATGATGCACATGGGTTTAATGTGCTGTGGGGTAGTGTGCATGGGAGGATGGTGCACATGAGAGGGTGAGGCACATGGGGGTTGGTGCTCATGGGAGGTTGGTGCACATGGGAGGATGATGCACATGGGAGGGTCATGCACATGGGAGGGTCATCGGCATGGGGTGGATGGAGCATTTAGGTGGGTGATGCGCATGGTGGGTTGATACGCAATAGGGGGATGTTGTGCATGTGGGGTGTTGCACAATGGAGGCTTGATGCACAATGGGGGATGTTGCACATTTGGGGTTGATGCATATTCAGGGTTGTTGCACAGGAGGGACGATGCACATGGGGGATGATATGCAATGGGGGATCGGACACAGGATGGAAGGTGAACAGGGGGTATTTTACTCCTGGAACACAGGCACATTTCGCTAGTTTTATGTATAAGAAAGTTTAGAGGGCATTATTATCCCTGCATTTGGCTGTTCCAGGAGCAACTTGCCTAAGCTGGTGCAGTGATTATATATATGAGGGATATCAAATTCAAACAGGGAGAAAAAATGATTGGTCCTACATGGAATAATACGAAGTATTCCTTTTATATAGTGTAATCTGATTGTGCAAAGCATGTACCTTGCTTTTGTCCTTCCAATGCCTTGTAAGGTAAATATTCATATGCTGATAGTCTGGCAGGCTGTGGCTAAGAGAATGGCTTGCCTATGGTCACTTAAAAAAATCAAAACTGGGGAAATTCTGATGCACAGATCCCGGGCCAACCAAGTCCGGACCCCCAGTACACAGCAATGCATCAGCAGTTGCCTTTGCCACTCATTCTCCTTTAGAAGGAAGAAGAACATTGAATGAAAAAGGAAATCTGGAGGAGTAATGAATTGTGGGCTATAGAATATCCAATGCTGCCATTCTCATCCTCTCCACAAACCCTCATTCACTCTATTTTCTCTTCCTTTTCAGGGAGGAAAAGTCCTAAGGGAAATACTTTCTGCCAATGCACTACTTGGGGCAACTGTAACAGCCCCCCCCCATTCCTCACCTGTTAACCCCCCCCCCACTGATCTCCCTCCACCATCTGCCTGCCCCAGAACATCCCCTCACTTCCTCCCAACATCCCCAGATCCTTGCACTGGCTGCAACAGGCCAGAGTGGCTTGTTGCACAGCTGCAAGTTGCGCAGGAAGATTGACACAACTCCCTGCGTCAGCATCCCCCAACTCCTGTAGTGTCACAGACATATTTTAATGGGACATTTGCAACACTCTGGGCCAATGCCAGTCAATTGCATCAACCCATCTATGCCTTCAGGATTGCGATTTGAGTCAAGCCGCAAGCTAAAAAAAGAACATCAAAATTAATAACATTTGTATTTAATAAAGAAAATACTGCTTCCACCTGGTTATTAATTTCAGATACACTATACTAAGCCCAAAGCAGGGCAAACAATGAACTTTTCAAAAGAAACCCCATATGTTTCAGTCTTCCTTTCTGAAACTAGCAGATGATTTATTTATTTTTTACAATCAAGTCCATGTTTTCTGTTTCTTTTCTGTTTCTTTTTTCTTTTCTTTTTTTTGCGCCTTCAAAATGTTAGTTGAGGTCTCCATATTATGTATCAAATTCTACAGGTGCACTGTGACCCAGGCCTTCCAGCGTCAAGTTCAGGAAATATGGTTTTCCTGCAATGAAATTTATTTTTGGATTGAAGACTTCTAGACTTGTCCACAACAAATGCACAACACATTGTGTGGATCTTACCCCTTGAAGAATGTCTGGATGAAATAGTAGCATCCATTCAAATGGGTAAGCTTTTTCCTGTTAACATGGGCATTGAGAAAGGACAGATGTTTATTAGTTATGAGTTATTTCATTTTCAGTGCAATCCTAAGCCTGTCTGGTCAGTAATAAGTCCTATTGTGTTCAATGGGGGCTACTCCCAAGAAACATTGCAGTCTTTTTCTGTAAGGCCATATCCTAAATTAAGCCCTTTTCTCCGGAGCAGTTAAGGTGATTTCTATAACACTAGAGAGTGACGTAACTGCATGGACCTATAACTGCTCTGGATTTTGCCCTAAATCACTTTGTGAAATTGTAGTTGAAAAGTGGTATATAAATACTATTGATGGATGGATTGAATGCGTGAACAAACGAACAAACAAATGAAGTAGCCAGGCAGCCAAATCTCATCCTTCCCTAGCACCTAGGTCTATAACAGTACCAAAATAGCAACTGCTGGATCCTATGGGGCCACAGAAGCATTGTCAGGTTTCCTCAGGTTAAGGAAATATTTGTTCCATTACCACATGTAACATCCAGGAAACACCAATAGATTGGCAGCACAAGCAAACCAGAAGTGCCGTTGCCCTGAATCATTTTTTTAAGCATGCTTCTTACATTGAAAAATAGTGTTTTTACATTTATTTCTTTAGGTATGCTATTATGTACAACATATTATATATGTTGAGATCATGTAAAAAAAAACTAGAGCAGAATAAGAAAGCAGTAAAATCAGTGTAAGGAGGAGTCACCATCACAACTCATCCTCGCAAGACAATTGAAACAATCAAAACATATCTATGTTTAGCAGAAGTTAAAGCATGAGTTTTCTTTTTATATCTTATGTACAAGGATGTAACTGAAGAAGAACATGAATTGCACTGAAGCTGCATGAAAAAACAATGGGGAGAAATGTAGAGAGGGAAGATGCAAGAGGAAAATAAGAGGAATAACAGTTAGGTTATGCAAATCGGTAAATGGAATTTGGTGATAGAAGTAAAAAACCAGCCAAAATCAGAAGAGACCAAAGAAACAAATAGATCGAAAGGAAATAGAGATATTCTCAGGAACTCAGAAATGTTTTCAGAACTGTGAAAGGAAATAGATATGCAAGGGGAATGCAATTTAGAAGTGAAATAGAATTACATTCCAGATTATAGATCCACCAGTGTCATAGCCATGGGGGCAGTGCAGTAAGTACTGTAAGGCTACAATCCTAAAGACACTTTCCTGGGAGTAAGACCCATTGAACACAATAGGGCTTACTTTTGAGTAGACATGGTTAGAATTGCGCAATCCAAAGTAACCACAATCCAAAGTAACTACGGGAACACGTAAGAGATATTATGTGTACCCGTAGATACTGCACCACCTAGTGAAAACCTATGCAATAAACATATTGCAATCCAGAGCAAATTGTTCTTATACTGGAGCAAGGACTCCCCATAGGTACTCTGGATTGTGCCCTAAGTGTCACAAAGTATAATGTAAGTTCCCCTCACATTCACTGAACCAAATGGTGTATCTTACACAATGTCAGCACTGCCCACAATGCCTCAGACATTGAGTGGGAGGTATGCAGCATGTATACAACATGGAGGCACCTGCCATACTTACTGCACACTCCCTTCTCCCCATATCTATGCCACTGAAATCCACCACATTAAATGGACAGGAGAAAGGCTTGCCTTGCTTTGCCTACCAACTATTCATTTGAATGATTATTGAATACCAAGGAATGAGGATATTTACGCTGGAAGAGCATCTGCATCCCAGCTAAATCTAGTGTCATAGCAGGGTGAGGGTATCACCAGGTGATGCACACAGAGGGGTGCAACCACTACTGGCCAAAATTTTTAAAATCTTGGTATTTTCACATAACACCATCATGTTATATTTCATTTACTGCATAATGTCATGAAGAGTGCAATGAAACAAACTGCAGTGAAATATCTCTATTCAATCCAAAGTTAGAGTAAAAAAAATCAAAGGGATGGGTAATGGTGCATCACCATACCCACTGCATGGGATGTTGTCCCACCAGTGGCATATCTAATGATCATCCAGCCTGGTGCAAAGCTCAAAATGTTGCCCTGGAAGTGATGTCACAACTGGAAGTGATGTCATCACCGGGTATTTTTAAAAAGAAAATTGGTGGAAAAACCTGCCTCCTGCTCCTCAGCAGTTTACTACCCATTTACTCTCCTAGTGGCATAGGTAAAGCACCTGTTTGCTACCTGTAGCTGAAGATTTTGTGTGTCCCTCAACAACAAAATCAAATTTACTTAAGTAAAAAAAAAATAAAAAGTGTGTCCCATACTGGTTTGGGAAACTGCTGGAGCAAAGAGGAATTGCTATTTTTTTCCCTGCTAAATACAAGAGGAGCACCACTTACAAGTGCCTGTATAGCCAATATGTACTGTATGTGATATATTTATTGAGAGCTGATTCATAATAACACCTTATTAGTTCCATACAGTATCAGAATTACATCTCATTGACTCTCAGAGCAATCAGTATCATGGGAAAGTTGAGTTAGGAAAATCCACTTTTTGTTCCATAGGCTTTCGTGTTTTCTTTTTCTGGTTATTTCTAACTTTTGATAGAATATAGTTATTATAATGCAGTTTGTTTCATTGCATTCTTCAACTAAGGGTGAAATCCAGAGTAACTACGGGGAGTCCTTGCTCTGGAGTAAGAACAAGGTACTCTGAATTGCAATATGAATTTTCCATAGATTTTCACTAGGTGGTGCAGTAACTACGGGTGCACATAATGTCTCTTACCTTCTCCCTTAGTTACTCTGGATTGTGCCCTAAATTACCTTTCCAACAATATATAACATGATGTTATTATTACTTATACATACCCCATTTTTCACAGTTAGGCAGCACAATCCAGAGCAACTAATCTGTCCACATAAGAGCCCTTGGGTTGCCCTATTTATCACTAGGCTGGAGCAACTGCAAGATGCTCCACCCCAGTTACTCTGGAAAAGGCTTAGGGCAGAGCAAGGCAAGATAGGGTGCCCTAAGAGAGGTGGACCTGCTCTGCCCTAACTGCTCTGCCCTAAGCAGTTCAGGAGAGGCATGTTGAGGGCATGTTTAGCATTGCCTAGGGCAGGACAGTTACTCTGTATCCAGAGCCTGTTTTCAAGGCAGAAATGCCCTCTTCCAGCCCTCAGAGTTATACCACATCAGGAGCAGGTATAGTAATGAGTAGACCCATAGGGGTCCATGGTAAGGCCTGAGTAAGAATGGCAGTGCTGCCCAAAAATCTGAGTTCTTGGCCATCTTAGGTGCAACCCCTGCCTCTCAACCTCAGGATATGGAACAACTACGGCAGCCCACTAACCTCAGGATACAGCAGGCCACTCCAAACATCCACCCTCCACTAGAGGAACTGCAGCTGTAACTGGTTGTCAAGAACTTCTGGGCTTTCTTATAAGGCAGACACCACTGCCTTATAACAGCTGTTCCTTGTTCAGTGTGATCTGAGGGGGGTCTCCTCAGGAGCAAGTCCTCCCCATGTGTCAGTTACTTAGCATGCTCTGGAGCAGTTAGGGCAGCCCAGGCTTCCTGACTCTCTGGATGCAGCATAACTTTATGTTCTGGATACAGAATAGTTAGGAGAGAGCAGTTAGGGCAGAGCAGGCTGAACTTGCTCTAGTTTGCACCCTTAGTCAGTAGTGTCAAGCTCAGCTTGTAGTCCCTCTAAAGCTTGTAGCCCAATGCAACTGCACCTTCTGCACTCCCCCAGCTACACTCCTCCCCCCATGCCCCACACACTGCATGGGAGGACATTCATCATGAGAGTGACGTTCTGGCCTCCCACACTGGATAATGCATACCCTAGTGATTCGACTGGCTATATCAGCATAGGAATAGTGGGGGTTTCCCACTCCAATTCACCCTCCAGTTGCTCTGACCCACTGCTTCTTCCCCAGATCACGTTCAGATCAGGTTTATGCCCACAGATCCATGTCTGGAACCCCACAGGGGGAAGGGGTTTGGAAAGATTACACATTTTTCTATTTGACCAGCCACTGGGTGTTCTCGCTCCCCCCACCACCACTGTTCACCTCCCACTCAGAACTGATGGACAATTTGACAAGGAGTGGTGTGGCTGCTTAATTCCTACTGAAATGTCATGTTGCTTTTGAAACAGAAATCCAAAAAAAGGCCTAAAGCACCTCACAGCTTTGATGCTTGACATGTGTGGTTTGTGATTACATCAGTGCCAAGCTGACACGGCCACATATTTACTTTTCCTCTTGTCCGTTTATTGATTCTAACACCTCTGATTTGATGGGCATTGCCCTTGATAATTAACTGAGCTGTATGCAAAAAAAAAAAAAACCCTAACAAGGAACATCATTATTGTGTAGTGAGCTTCAGTAGGCAAGAAGCAGACCAGCTTAGCTACAACAGCATTTATTGACTCAAAGTGGAACTGAGGAACAGCAGGCAAATGCCTGTAATTTATACTCTCTAAATTAGAGTATAAATAAAGGGCTGTAACCAATCATAATACTTGAAAAAGCCTGCCCAAATATGAATGTTCTAAGTTTTCCTCCAAAACAGCCGGAGTTAATAGTTAGGATCATCTAAAGGTGAGTTTCTCTTTGCAGGTTAGTAAACTAAAGGTTAGTTTCACAACTATATGTATTTAATACATAAAAATCATGTTATCACAGATTTTATGGTATAGGTTTCTTCTGCCTCTAAGAGAGCAATCCTAACCATGTTTACTCAATAGAAAGCCCCATTGTGTTCAATGGATCTGACTCCCAAGAAAGTGTCTTTAGGATTGCAGCATAAATCTACCAATCATATTCTAAGGAACATGTTTTATTTATCACTAAATTGTGGATAAGATTATCTTATGCTGGTTCTGGGAAAACTCTTCCTCTTTTAAACAGTCTGGAGTTAGAAGAATTGGGCTCCCACATGAAGGTGATATCAAACATACAAAAGCATACATTCTGAAATTCAGCAGTGGAAATGTGCATTGCCTTTGCTCTCCCAGTGGGTTCAACGACAAGTAGGACAGGCTCTTGCAATACTTACTGCACTCCCCTGACTGTGCTACTGTCACATGCGCACGCACACACACACACACAGACACACACAAATTCTGTCCAGTGTGCTGTTTTAATGTCCCATACATCCCGAGGTCTATCAAACAATCTAAGGATCCAATCCTATTTATAGCTGTGGTGTAGTCACAATGAAGCTCCATGGTAAGAAAATACATAGGCCTCAGTGAAGGCCCACCAAGAACATCCTTCCTCACTTTTCATAGGGTCCCCACAAAGGTAAAAGAAAACATGAGAGTATCCTTGCTTTGAATATTTTGCCTCTTTCTGGTTAAGGAGGTCCACTGACCATGCTTTTTCCAAAGCCAAATCCTGGTCTTCACATCAGTAAGTCTTTCCACAATAACAGATATTTGGCAGTCTATTCAAGATTGAAATGGATTGCTAGGGCAGAATATTTAAAATAAATCATCAGTGGAGGCCAACGGACAAGGTGTTTTCTGATTTTATTAGATATTGCATTAAATTGCCCTTTGGGTAAAGCTGTGGAAAGCTAGCCTGAGTATATTTTGTTTTTATCTCATTCGTTTCATCTGTGAAGTAGAAAAGAGATTCATCAATATCAAAACAAGTGGAAACAAGGAGCACAGTGAACACAAGGAGTCTCTAACAACTGCTTCATCCAGATAAAGGCCCACAGAGGAAACCTCTCCCCAGGGAGATGAACACAAATCAACACAGCATTTCCTGAAAGACACAAAAACATTGAACTTGGACTGAACAACTCTTTATCAAGCGCATGTATTTAGATAAATTACATTAGGAAAAATGGAAGCCTTTATCCGCACATCACAATTTCAGTGAGTGTTCACAACTGACAGTGAGTGTTAAGCTCTCCTTTCATCCACTCTTTATTTAAGTATTGTTTGCATTATATAAAAATAGGACAAGGTCGCTGTTAAACAGGGTCGCTGTTAAAAAGATACCCTATATTGCCTTCTCCCTCAACACCCCCTAACATTGATGCACACTTTCTAATGTCCTAAGTGGCATCCTCACGATCAGGGTATTGCTTCTCAGTGACATATTTTACATGATAATATGCTTAATAATGCAGAATATATACAGAAGAGAACAGTTGTGTCTCTTATCCATGGAGGTTCCACTCCAGAACATTTCAAAACTGTAGATACACATTAAAAGACATTAAGGGCACAATCCAGAGTAACTACATGAGCACGTAAGAGACATTATGTGCATTCGCAGTTACTGCACCACCTAGTGAAAACCTATGGAAAATTCATATTGCAATCCAGAGTAATTTGTTCTTGCTCCGGAGCAAGGACTCCCCGTAGTTACTCTGGATTTCACCCTAAAAGGCATAATGGCATTAAAAATGGCATTTCCTTCTGGTTTCTACATGAAACTGTAAGTCATATGTTTTGAGTTCTAAACATATGAGCCTGGCAGAAGATATGGATGGATGTCCATGACCTGTGGTTTTCTCAGGGGACCTTCTGGAGGCGAGAGGAGCAGAGCAGAGCTCCCTCACCTCTGGAGGAAATGGACATGATCCACAGATATCTGAATCCACAAATAAAGAATCCACAGATATGAGGATGTAGGATATGACAGTGTAATGTACATTCTTCCCCTCTGTGTAGATTTCACATTTGCATTACTGACTGGTGTGTGGCAGATCAAGTGTGAAAATGACAATATCAAAGGCAAATATATGCAAATCCATTGGTGGAGAGCAAATACACAGGAAAGAATGAAGATTAGGAGATGGATGCTTATTGATAAACTTATGGATATGCATATAGGTACACTTCCATTTCCTCCTCCCCCTTTGAAGCAAAAATAAAGAAGCATTTTGGCCATTGCCAACAGGTGCACAAAGGACATCAGCATGATCAGAGAGAGCTTACTAGGGTTGGCAGTGGTACTAGTCTTCCAGGTGGCAGTTACAATTTTTTCCTCCTGAGAACCAAGATTCATGATACAGCTATATTCCAAGAAGAAATTTGGGGAAGGAAGAATCAACGCAAAACCACCAGGGAGAGGACCACCTCTGCTGACTGTGATGAAGAAGGGGAAGCTTATGAAAAGGTACAGCGGTTGTGCAACATAAGATTAAATATGTTGGATCAGGCCAAGGTCCATCTATTCCAGCTTTGTGTTCCAAACAGTGGCCCAGCAGTTGTTTCTGGATAGTTCATAAAAAAGTTTTCTTCTTACTCTGGTCCCTGAATCTAGTATTAAAGGGCAAGTACCAATCATGATTAATAGACAGTAATAGATTTGCTCCACAGAGTGAATTTATCTAATTAGAACTTATCTAACTTCTTCTGAAAATTGTCAGCTAAATGGGGGTGGGGACACATCTGAAGAACTGAACACAGGATAGTCAAACAGTAGTGTGGGCACGTATGTGTTTCATATTTTGTTTTCTACTACAGGACAGCTCCTTTTTGCACCAATACTTCTCTTCGGATGGCCATCTATGGCATCTATTATTTTAACATTGGGCGCAGTGGCTCGAAGTGGCACAGCAAAGTGGCACAGCAAAGTGGCTCAAAGTGGTACAAACCCCCTATTCAGTTTTCCTGCAGACTAACCCTACAATCCAGAGTAACTACGGGAGCACGTAAGAGACTTTGTGTGTACCCGTAGTTGCTGCACTACGTAGTGAAAACCTATGGGAAATTCATATTGCAATCCAGAGCAAATTGTTCTTACACCGGAGCAAGGACTCCACGTAGTTACTCTGGATTGCGCCCTAAGTGGGTTGCAACAATGGCCCTCCTGATCACTCAGGCACACAGTGCCTCAAGTCTTCTGACATTTGAAAGTTTCTTATTTCCTTTTATATTCATCACAATTGTTTATTTCACTCATTTTATGAATGGAAATTACAAAGTTAGTCGATATTTTGCAGAAATATGGAGGTCTGCCCAGGCTTGTCTATCAGGCACACTGCGACCAAACTTGTACTTATGTTCAGCTTCCATAAAGGAAGTTAATAAATGAGGTTTTTTTAATCATAGTTCAATATTCTCTCTTTGTACGTCCTAATGAAGGTCACTGATCACTTTAAGTGTGTTATAATTGAGTTAATTAGGAGCTAATGGCGGTTTTCTAACACATGCCTGTCAGGTGCACTGTGCACAATAAGGGAAAATCTGAGGTGTGCCTAACGGAGGGTTTTAAGGAATTTAATACCCACAGCTCAGTGACAACTTCATACTTTATGCACATTCAGATTCTTGGCATTTACAATTTAAAAGGCTGTGAGATGTTGGCAAACCACAGCCATATTCATTTATGGAGAACTTCATAAATATCTATCCTTTTTTTCCAATAAATCAACATTTTTCTTATGGTCAGTGCTCAATAGAAATTAACAAACCCATTACATACTGCTCTGAAAAGCTGTGATGAAATGAAATCTTCAGTCCATCTCAGGACATTTATAGAAAAGCTTGAAATGCTTTAAGAAGCACCAGGGAATCAACCATATTGCTCAACATTTGCTAGTTGACTGAATTAGCAGCACAATCCTAGACATGTCTACTCAGAAGTCCTTCTGATTTCAACATGCTTTTACTTCTGGGGTTTACTTCTGAATAGACATGCAGTATTTAGCTACAACCTCATGAACAATTACTTGATAGCAAGGTCCACTGAAATTAATGGGATTTACTTCTGAGTAGATGTATACAGGACTGTGTTATGAGAATGACTGCACAATCCAGAGTACCTACGGGAGCCCTTAGATCGACTTAAGAAAAATTTACTCTGGATTGCTCTATGAATTTCCCATAGGTTTCCACTAGGTTGCACTGTAAGTTCGTCGATATAAATGTCTCTTAAGAGCTCCCATAGTTACTCTGGATTGTGCACTGAATCTTTTTAAGTGATGATGCTCCTATAGCAGAACATGTCCCTGTTTGCTGATGTTCTTTCAGTGTCTCTAAATTCAGAGCATGTTTGGAAAAAGAACTTTTTTTCTTTCTAAATAAACAAACACACAAACAAACTTTAAAGTCTATAACTTGGACATTTTGCTTCCAGCTCTCAAGTGTTTCTGGAACAGATCAGAACGGGCCAGAAAGTAGCAGGTCCTGGATCTACTCTTAAAATGTTTCTTTTTGCTGGAAACAGTTATCTGAACTTCAGCCATGGGGACTTTTATTCCAGCCATGCTGCTACCATTGATTCAGTTTTCTAGATCAAGGCCAGAAAGGAGTAGTTCCTGAGTCCATTCCAGAAATGATTCTATCTCAACTGGAAGCTGGATTCCAGCTGGATCGTTGGCTGGAAAATCTGCTCCAGCGGTAGTTTAGATTGTGTTTCTATCTGTAGAAAATGAGCAATGGGCTTTAAAACAGCTATCGTTGGATTACAAGTTCCTTCAAAGCTGTGTACCACCATGGACTATTTAATTAGAAAAGAATGATCTAATAAAGAATGATCTAATACCATTTTTAAAAAGACTAATTCTGTAATTTTTTATGTTATATACAAAACATTTGGATGGAAGAGTGAGTGGTTCCTCTAAACCTGTCATGGCACCAACCCAGTCACTAACCCAACAGCAGTCAGAGTCGCTACATGAAACTTGAAATGAAAGGATGTCTAATTCCAAAAGGAGCATCCTTTTTGAATTCTCATTAATCATTAATGCTGCAGAACAATCTGGAGCTTTTGAAGAGTGAATGTCCAAACCACTTTTGGAAACAAAGCCTCTTATTTGCCCAGCCTATTCAAAGTCCTCTTTCCTAGAAAGAGTTTCCTATAAATTATGATTTCCAACTGGAGTTGAGTTTGTTTTTGACTTCTCTGCAATAGTTGTTAAAAACAGAAAGTGGCTGAGCTGTCTATGGTTATTAGGAAATTCTGTTCTCCAGATTTAAATTACTGTTTGGGGAGGAGAAAGGGAGAAAAAACATGGAGTTCGGAAACATTTTGAAGAAAACCAAACACCTAAGCCATCCCATGATAGCAAACACTACTAGCAACTTACAGTATATTTTTTCTGTATGTGAAGAGGAGATGAAACATCTGTTTTCTTTGGCTCTGTCTTGTGGGCCTCTTTTGTTCTGAATGTGCCAACCTGAAACAAAACCAAAGAAGGAAGGGGAGGTGTGTAAGGTGCACAGGACACTAGTGCATGCGAATGTCGCCAGTAACCACCCCCATATTGCCTTCCCCTTCCTACCCTACATTACCTTCCTACCCTACAAACTCAGAGAGTTTTCTTTGTTGCTCACTTTTTTGACTTTGAAATATATTTTACTTAGGATGATCCTAAGTGGTTAGGCCAGTTTAAGCTCCATCATAAGTCCTATGCTGATGTTGAGGTGTCCCCAAAGTGCCGTAATACACTTCTGCACCACTCCTGGGGGAGGTTTAGGCGAGTGCACAGACATTCACTTACCTCCCTACATCCCCACAGGAACAGGAAGACCAATAAGTTGTGCCAGCCTAGGTTAGGATTGCATCCTTAATTATAAAATGTAGTGCCTTTCATCCCAACTCCAGCTGTTTAAAAGAAATGAACAAAATTGGAATTTTTAAAAAAATATTCCCAGAAAATATCAAAGGGATTTTAAAAAGTGCTGTCTACGCATGTTTTCTCAGAAGTAACTCCCAATAGAACTTGCTCCCAGGCAAGCTTGCATTGGATTGTAGCCCTAATGTAACAAGAACAACATACTGTCCCTTAGATGGTCCTCGGTCTGAACTCAGTTGATTGCCCTCAATCTGATTGTCCTTGATCAATAGCTCTTAGGCAAATGTCTCAGTTTGCCTCCAGCTGTGCCTGTTTTGTTTCTGCTGAGATCCTTCCGTTTCAAAGGCAGCTCCTGAACATTCCAGTTGTCAGTGACATCTTGGTGCTGCACTTTCGCCTGTTCCTCCTTTGACATATCCCGGCTGCAGATGCAGCTTGAGCAGAAGTTATTAAGGTTAGCTCTAAGCAAGTCTACAGCTTATCTTAGTCACGCTTGCTTAAGCTGCCGTTGCAGATAACACTGGCCAGAAACCCTTCGTAGCACAAGTTACAGGACACACAATTTAAGTTGGTCTGTCTCTTTATCGAAACATAAGCTGCACTTTTTTTACTTTGGGATGAAATGGTGATCAACTTCAAGAGACACAGACAATGTCTAAGATGTTCCTGATAAATGGCATACAGTTCTGATTTAAGTTGAAAGAGGTTTTGGACACAGAAGGGCATGGTGTGCTCCAGATAAGTGTCATCTTGGAACTGATGACAACTTCCCTGATAAACGCGTGAAGCTGCCTCTTACTGAGTGAGACCCATTGAGACCACAACTGCCTGACTTGAGTAGCCCTACAATCCAGAGTAACTACGGGAGCACATAAGAGACATTTATGTTGACGTAGTTACAGCACCACCTTGTGAAAATCTCTGGGAAATTCATATTGCAATCAAGAGTAAATTCTTATGTCAGAGCAAGAACTCCCTGTAGTTACTCTGGATTGCGCCCTAGGAGAAAATTCCAAAGTACCAAGTTTTTTTCCCAATCCTGTGACACAGCATCCCTTTTCAAGCATAATCCTATGCCTGTTTACTCAGAAATATGTCCCACTGAGTGCAATGAGGCTTAGGGTGCAATCATAACATAACCATAACCATATCCTGCATTGTCTGAATGACCAAAGTTTATTCTCTGAATGAACTGACATTCAGAATATATGCGGGCCATATCCAGCCTGTAGGCCATGTGCTTCACACACCTGAGCACTCCACTTGATGTGTGGATACTGTTGAAAACCATGTAGTTGTGCTAGTGTCCAAATCTCCATGAACATTTGTATGGAGAAATGTTCCATGAATTCTTCCAGCAAAGACCTGCCAAATCCCCTGATGATGATCTTTTTTGAAAAATACAGCTTGCGGAGTACAATATTCACAACAACAACCTACACTGAAAAGTTCAGCTGCAACCTGAAAGCTTTCGTCAGCAGAGCCACCTCTGCACACTTTTACCACCTCTCCAACCTGACTGCTGTTTTGCTTGGATGACATTCATTTTATAAAATGTCAACTGCTACCCATGTCAGCATCTGCTCACTCATGTGATAACCATTACATTAGAGGAGCCCGATTTCAGCCATTTGGAAGTATAATGCCTGTGACATTGAGAACAAGAGCTGTTGTGATTAATATTAACCCACATACAAGTACAATGCCATTTCATGAGGTATGAGAAGGAGGGAAGTGGGAAGTGACCTGATGAGACCGAATTTGGAATTGTTACAACTCACTTTAGAAGTTTCTTTGTCAGAATAGGAGAAGGAAGATTTTTTCTTTGGGGCACGGTTTGAGGGGCTGCAAAGCATACATTCTGCATGACACACTAAGGGCACAATTCTAACCAGTGGAGGCCGACTTAACTCACCTGTACACTATTCCGCCTTGGGTGCCCTTCAGGGAGAATGGCGGAGTACAAATCAAATTAAATCAAATAAATAAATTCGAGTGGTGGTGTGGAGAGGCTGGCACATGTCTGTGCATTGGCCTAATTCCCCCAGAAGTGGCACTTTTGGCACTTTTGTGACACCCACAAGCAAGCACAGGACTTGTGCCAAGATTTATGCAGGCCTAACTGGGGATAAGGATTTTTTCCATGGTTTTTCTATGGTCTTAGAACACCAGTCATCAGGATTTACTCCTGTTGACATTGTTGACTTCATTTCCTTCGAAAACTTCAAATCCCCAAACCAGAGTTGCCATAATTTTCTTCCACAAAATCAGCGCAGGGCCCTCTGTCCCATCTGCCAGTATGTGAACAAAATCTCCCAAAACTGGGATTGTCCCTGTTTTGGGGGACATATGGCAACCCAATCTTACAAACAGTCCAGAAAGAGCAGTACCAAAGGGAAACTGATTGCATTATGCAACTATACAGATTCATTTGCCAGGCATGTTGAAATGGACCCACCTGAAATTTGGCTTACGACCCACAGTTTGTAAAAATCTACAACATAATCCTTGATGTGATGTCACGGTTGCCTCCATCTGACATTGCTGGCTGTCAGGAGCAAGGAAATGCCCAATGCAAGGATGTTATGTGCTACATGGCAGTAAACACTGCAAGAAAGAGAGAGCAAAAAGATTTGAAATGGTGGCTACTAAGCAAAATGGAGCTCCTCCTTCGATGCCTGCAATTTCTCTGCTTATCCATGAGCTCCTACGTGTGAGCAATCTGAAAAATTTCCCCTTGCATTCAGCTAATAAAATCTCATTCCTAAGAGATAGTGCTCCATCTGGCAGAACAGGTCAATAATGTCATGCGTATTTGTCAGCATGAGAACCATCTGCCTATATTAGGAATAAGCAAGCAGAATTGAAGTTTCTGATGTGTCCCTCTCTAATGCTTGGCATTAATAAAACCAGATATCCTACAATTCCAAATATGCATTGACACTGTCCTTCATTACCACTGTATTTTGAGTGCAGCAATAATTCTTATGGAGATGTCTAAATAATCCAGGATTATATCTGCCCTAAAAGGCTCTCCTGGACACGCATTCTGTTAGAAGGAAATGTGTTGTTTTCTAAACTATATTTTGTGGCTCAGCTGGCTTGGCCAGTTCTGGTGCTGGATGAGTGCTAATGGTTGCAGACATGCATTGCAACACTTTTCCGACACTCAGTGCCATCAGGGGACTGTGCCATCAGAGGACTAGTTGTAAGAGCTCAGGATTGGGCTCATTTGCAGCACCAATATCAAACGCTTTGTGAATCCATGCAATCTTGTGTGGTCGCACCTACCAAATCCGAACCCTCTTACTAAACCAGATCATCCTGCATGGATCAACTCAAACTTGCTGCATCACCATACATGGGGTCAGTAAGGACTGGGCTCCCTACTTGGCATCAAGCCTCACAAGCCCCCATCACAAACTGAGAGATGCCATGTTGCTCTCTAGCACCCATAACGTCACAATAGTATCTAGCACTTTGTTCTCCATTTCCTAGCAAGGGTGCCAACAAGAGGGGATAACCAGACCCTGCTTGCTTTTAATAGCAGTTTTCTCTAAAGACACTTTCCTGGGAGTAAGACCCATTTAACACAATGGGGCTTACTTCTGGGTAGACATGGTCAGGAGGCTGCAATCCAAGACACCTTCAAAGTGTCTCCCCACTTTCTCCTTCTCTCCATCCTGAGCCTCTCTCTCCCCTGCTTCCTTCTGGCTAGCCCTGAGCTGCTTCCCTCTTCTCCATTGCTCTTCTCTCCCTCTGCCCAGCTGATGCCCGGCCACAGAAGGAACAGCGCGGAAGTGTTGCTCTCGCTATGGGCAGGCGCGCTAGGCATCCCTGATGCTTTTTAAAAGGGCTGCCCGCCAGCACATCTGCCCCAACTGCCAACGAGTGTGCTTGTTAAGTGAAGAATCACTTGTTATGTGAGGCAGAATCCGAGAGAAATTTTTGCGTGTTATGTGGATCACTTGTTAAGCGAGGCACTTGTTAAGCGAGGTACCACCATGCTGTTGAACGGTTGGTGGCTCTCAGACAGAACCAAATCAGCACAAATTCCCCACATAGCTAGAGCTACTTCTTTTCAACCCTCTGCAATGCACCAGTTAAAAATGAACGCAATCCAGAGTTATTTGTCTAAGGGCGCAATCCAGAGTAACTACAGGGAGTCCTTGCTCTGGTGTAAGAACAATTTACTCTGGATTGCAATATGAATTTCCCATAGGTCTACATGAGGTGGTGCCGTAACTATGGGTGCACATAATGTCTCTTACGTGCTCCTGTAGTTACTCTGGATTGGAGGGTAAGAAGGTTAGTTACTCAAGAAAGGGTCACAGTGACCCTCTTTTAAGTCAATTTTCCAGGAAAATTAGCCTGGCTTGTTTATTATGACTGTGATTCCTTTGAGGCTGATCGCATGTTCCACTTCAAGTGCCCTCTTTTCTTTTAAGACCCGAGGCTGTAGTCAGCTACCAAGCCCAATCAGGCTGTTAGTGATAAGGATATATCAAGAGTTGCACACTGTGTCCATGGGTTTTCATCACGGCAGCTGGTTCTGCCCCCCTCCTCCTGAACATAGAATTTCTCGGGCTGATTTAATCTCTGCACATCAGCTCTTGTCGGAGCCACTCTCAATTTATCCAGTTGAGGGTTTTCTCAGCTTGTCAAATGGCACAAACATTATGCTGTTCTTGGGGATATGTACTTCTGATGTCTCTGGACACCCACTGAGCCCAGGAGAAAGGTACCTATTAGAGTAGCATGTCGCTAGCTCTCTTTTATGTGTGCCTCATCTTTCATTATCTTCTCAGGGAGATTTCCTATAGCAAAATAGTCAGGGAACGGGAACCAGAGAGACAAGAGGGACTAAAGTAACTACAAAGCCAGCATGAATGAAATGTGCGTCCCAATTTGCCACCTTTTTCCCATTAAAGATACATCCGATTTAGAAAGGAAAATGTATGCTGTGTTAAGGAGGCTGCACACATCTTTATCTCTAACAGCCACAATATTCCTTATTTTGTTTTATAGTGCTTAGCACTACCTACCCCATTTTGTACCGACAGGTGACAAAATAAGCTGCAATCTCAGTGGCACACAAATAAACAAGACAGCAAAAAGAGGGGGGAGCCATTAAACCATCAAAACTTGATTATCCGTTTCCAGCTCGTACCTGACCTGAATCTTCTGTTCACATTAACAGTGCTGAGCTGCTGAAAATTTGTTCAGTTTTGTTGTTCTCATATACAGAAGCAATCCTAACAGTGTCTACTCAAAAGTAAGCCACATTGTTTTCAGTGGGTCTTCCTCCCAGGGAAGTGTGTTTAAGACTGTACCTTAGATGGACAGGCAGATAGATCTGCATCTATCCATCTGCAGCCTTGACAGAGAGAGAGAGAGAGAGAGAGAGAGACAGAGAGAGAGATCTACATCTAACTGCAGCCTTAAATAGTTAAACAGATAGACAGACTGATTGATTGATAGGTGCCTCCACATTGCAGGTTTTTCCCAGGTAAGGATTCTTCATAATTCACCCACCAGTTGAAACTGGCTACACTTAGTGTCCACCTAGAGCACTTAGAACTTGCAAGCCCTTTATAAGGACAAAATTTGCCTAGAGCACATCCCATTAGCCTTCCTTTTCGCTAGCCTCTTTCCATTCATTCACTTTTTGGAAAGAAGATTATGGCAGTGGATGTAAGAAGCAGGTGGTAGGGGCCACCATCACTGAAATATTTGATCCCCATATGGATAGAAGAGGCCAAGGGGGAAAGATTGCTGCCATGATACCAGACTTTTTTCTTCTTCTTCCCAGTGGCCACCATATTCTTTATTCCATTATATTGGTTTCCTTTTCAAACAAGCTGTGGTGCACTAGGAGTGGAAGCCCAGTGCCTAAGGACCTCAGTGCCAGTAATGGCTGTAGCCAAAGGCGAGATGTTGCATGCAGATCATTGTGGGGTGTCAGTGAGACACTGCAATTGCTTTGGAGTGAGGCTGATAATATACAATAACTTCATATGACTATGGCAGGATGTTTTCCCCACTACTCACCTTTGCTGTATATCTCCATATATTCCAGTCCTGTCCTGCTCAAAGATTTTGTCCTTGGATTCAGGTTATATTGTCACATATTAAGCTAATATATACAGTCCATTCAAACTGTACTATTCACACATTAATATCTTCCATGATGTTGGCCCAAATCAACTCACCACATAAAAGACAATATGTAAACCATACAGCAATATTCCAAATAAGCCCTAATCTCATATTGTTGGTTCCAAAGTGTTACAGTTTAGACATTCAGCCCAATGGCTGGCTTCTACATATAATGGGAAAAGGATATGGAAATATCATTAGTCCAGTAATAGATGTGATGGATGTTTCCGAGGGTTGGTTTCCACCATGCATAGCTAGCCTCCTGTTGGGACAAATTTCTAAATCAGTCATCACCCTTTGGATTCAAATCTGAATTAAGGTCAGTTTTTCACAACTATTTTTAGCTTATATTCATTCATGTTGAAGTTTTGAGCCAACCTGGATTGTGGGAGCCAACTCAAGGTTCCAACATATATACAAAACCTTCCTTTTTCCATACCATCACAAATGACCTTTTGCAAACTTTTCTGAAGGAGTCTTAAATACAGAATTGTGTATGCTACAGAATGTTAAGATGACTTTTTCCTGATGCATACAAATTCAATCCAAGTTTATCTGAATGAGTATGAATCCAAAAATAGGTTCTAAAAGTTACTGAGTGAAGCACATCTAAGAGATGATATTTTATCCTCCAGGTTTGGGGGGGAGGTAAAGTATATGATTATCCTATGTATACATTTTTCATAATTATGTGGAATAAATTATTGTTTAGTAAACCCACAAATGTCTATGCCTATATGATATCATTATTATATATTGAGATTGATATATTTCTCTTGTTAGCAGCCACATGTGTAACTCATTTAATATAGAAACATTACAAGAACATTAATGGCATGCTACCCTGTTGGAATCTTAGTTTCCTATGGATATAGGAAAAGTGCCATAAGGCACTTCTGCCCCATTCCTGTGGGGTAAACCAGTGCGGAGGCATATGCCGACCTCCCCACACTACCACAGGAAGATATGCCAGGTGAGTTAGGCCAGCCTAAATTTGTTAGGTTTAAGTATACTAAGTGCAGCACCTTAAGTATACCAGCACCTTAAGTATGCCAGTTCTTTCTGGCATCCATCAGCTTTGAAAAAGGGTGAAAGTTGAGTTTAGCACCTTGGATGAAGGACCAACATTGGACCAACTGACATTGGGAGGCTGCTCCAACAGGCTGACCTAAGCCGTGTTCTAAGAGGTGCTAATGATTAATTCTGGGGTGTTTTGCATGTAACAGATATGCTGTATCATAGAATTAGAGCCCCTCCGTAAAGTAGCCAGTTAGGAATAGGATGTGAATCTATAGTCTCCCTTTGATGACCAGACATGTTGATGCATAGATGTAGCTTAGAAAGCCAACCATAGAATTGCAGCACTTTACAATCTACACTTAGCTTTTAGATTACCATATTTAGGGTGAAATCCAGAGTAACAACAGGGAGTCCTTGCTCCGGAGCAAGAACAAGTTACTTTGGATTGCAATATGAATTTTATAAAGGTTTTCACTAGGTGGTGCAGTAACTATGGGTGCATGTAATGTCTCTTACGTGCTCCCGTAGTTACTCTGGATTGTGCCCTATCTTGAGTCTAACACTCACCTTTTTCTGCCAAATTTAGTCTCTAAAATTGGGAGTTGCATTAGATTTGACAGAGCATTAGATCTGAGTAAATGGATTTTGAGAGGCAGCACAATCCAGAGCAACTAATCTGTCCACATAAGAGCCCTTGGGTTGCCCTATCTATCACTAGGCTGGAGCAACTGCAAGATGCTCAACCCCAGTTACTCTGGAAAAGGCTTAGGGCAGAGCAAGGCAACATAGGGTGCCCTAAGAGAGGTGGACCTGCTCTGCCCTAACTGCTCTGCCCTAGGCGGCTCAGGAGAGGCATGCTGAGGGCATGTTTCATATTGCTTAGGGCAGAGCAGTTACTCTGTATCCAGAGCCTGTTTCCAAGGCAGAAATGCCCTCTTCCAGCTCCTCAGAGATATACCACCTCAGGGGCAGGTATAGTAATGAGTAGTCCCATAGGGGTCCATGATAAGGCCTGAGTAAGAATGGCAGTGTCGACAAAAAATCTGAGTTCTTGGCCAGCCTAGCTGCAACCCCTGCCTCTCAACCTCAGAATATGAAACAACTACAGCTGCCCACAAACCTCAGGATACAGCAGGCCACTCCAAGAAGCCCCTTGTATTCACTGTAGAATGTACTGGCATCTCATCAGGGACTCCTTATAAGGCAGGCACCCAGTGGTGTCACCAGACTGGTGCGGCTGGTGTGGGCTGCATTGGATGATGCGCTCCGTATGGGGTGATGATACGGAGGAGTTTGACTGTCCTTTGGCAGGCCCTGGGTGTCAGCTCGCCCATTCAGGCCTGCTCCAAGGCGGAGTAGCAGCCAGAAGCTGCCGCTTGTCCTCGGAGCTGGCCTGAATGGCCATCTGAAGTGCACTGCACAGAAACAGACTGAGCATGCCAAACAGCTTCAGAGGAGACATCCGTAGAGCGGAGGAAGTCTGTACCTCTGCACGGCCATTCAACCTCACTCAGGAGGCGGAGCGGCAGCTGAATGGCTTCAGAAAGAGTACTGCACAGGCACCAATTCTGATGCCTGCACAGTCTCCTCTGAAGCCAAAAGTCTTCAGAAAAGTACTGAGCAGGTGTCAGAGATGGTGCCTGTGCAGTACTCTTTCTGAAGCCAGTTGGCTTCTGAAACAACTGCGCAGGCGCCAACTTTGGCGACTGCGCAGTCCAGGTAGGGGGGTGAGCGCTTCCCAGGGGTGACGCACAGACTTCCGCACCAGGTGATGCGCAGAGTTGTGTCATCACTGTAGGCACAACATCTGTTCCTTGTTCAGTGTTATCTGAGGGGTATCTCCTCAGGAGCAAGTCGTCCCCATGTGTCAATTACTTAACATGCTATGGAGCAGTTAGGGCAGCCCAGGCTTCCTGACTCTCTGGATGCAGCATAACTTTCTGCTCTGGATACAGAATAGTTAGGAGAGAGCAGTTAGGGCAGAGCAGGCTGAACTTGCTCTGGATTGTACCCTTCATACATATGAGTAAATTTTAAGTATAGGTCAGTATTTAAACAGTTTACTGTTATAAAAATGTAACTTAATCCCACTGTTGTATAAAGTAGTGCAATTAGGTATAAAACATAACATAAACCCATTCTCATATTGCCACATTTCTCATTGTTTAAAGCAGTAAAATTAAATTTTGCACCTGCTTTGCAGCTGTGAATTACAATCTCTAATAAACTTTTTTTTAAATCTCAAGCCTTTTAAAATCAGGGTGTGCATTAGATTTGAGGGTGTATTAGATTCAAGTAAATATGGTTATTTTTAAATGGAGTGCTTTCTGTGTCTATGTGCGGCATGTAAAGTAGCCCCAGATGAACACAAAGCCAGCTTTAACACAAAAAGGAACTTGCACTTTTGTGTCATCATTCTCACCTCATATCCATGCTGGCAAACTCTTTGATTGCCTTGTTAGACACTCTGGGTTTATAACATCATTAGATGAGAAGTCCTGATGCAAAGACTTCAGCCAAGTTTTTTAATTATATTGACTCAAAAGCACCTACCTCCCCTGGGCCTTAATCTGAATTTCACATACACACAGGCAGAAAGTATAATTTCTAACAACACCAGGAACTACACCACACTTTGAGACAAAAAGAAATGTAAAACTACAGCTGAATCTGCCTGAAAAACACAGATCCTCTCATTTATTTTGTATTTATGATTTCATTCATCTCCATGAATGAAAGTGAACAAGGCTTGTGCGGAGGGGAATCAGATGCTACAGACTAGAGAAAATGTCAGCGCTGTCAGCATTTACAAATAGTTTGATGTCTGCACATACTGCTGAAGGCTTATTGGGTAGCACTTAATCAACGGTTACTTTTCTGCAGCTTGCAAATACCCAAGTTCCATATTTATTCATATCTAGAAGTACACAACTAGGTCAGACTGATACTACTGACAACTGTCACGGTTTCCCCCAACGAATCATGGGAGCTATAGTTCCATGAACATCCTTAAAATTCTCTCTTTAAAATTCTCTCTTTAAAATCAAAACCAGTGATTTTCAACAACTGTGTCGTGACTGGTGTGCCACGGGTTGTCTGCAAGTGTGCAGTGGGACTTTGGAGAGGACCATTTAATAGGAAGACAATTGGGGGATCTAACAGCAGCATAGTGTGCCTGGACAACGATAAAAAACTGATGGTGTGCCTTGAAAATTTTAGTGCCTTATCAGTGTACCATGAGATGAAAAAGGTTGAAAATCACTGATCTAAATTCATCCTCCCTGAACCAGATTCCAGAATCTCCTGGAGAGAGAGGATCCAACTGAAGTCTGTAGTTCTCACATACTTGATGATGATGATGATGTTTATCTATAGTCAGAATTTTACCCAGATAACTTGTGTGTGAAGTCTTTGGCACTGCTTCCAATAGGTTGGCTCTGTTTCATTTCAAAACTACATCCTTGGAAACATCAACCTAAACATCATACAGTAATATCATAAATCAACTCCATCCCACTCATCCCCCATTCACTGCCTACCCTGCAACTCCCCCTCCCACTTCCTAGGCATCTTCACCCCCCTTTTCCCTGCCTTCCTCCCACCCTCTAGAGCAGTGATTTTCAACCTTTTTAATTTCATGGCACTCTTAACAAGGCAATGAAATTGTTGAGGCACACCATCAGTTGTTTTCACCATTGATAAGGCACACCGCACAATTTTCCTATTAATGAATGTCAATCTCCAAATTCCCATGACACAACTGACAACTATTTATGGCACACCAGTGTGCCATGGCACACTGGTTGAAAATCACTGCTCTAGAGAATTTGTGCTGGCATTTCTCTGCACTGGTGTTTCTCTGCCGATGCAAGCTGTCCTTTCTGCCAGCTTGTGCTGGCAGAGTTAAGGTAATGCACACTGGTATATCAGCCTAAAGTTTCCCCTGGTGGCCTAACACCCCAGTTAGGATAAGTCCTGACTTATCTTTATTTATTTTATCCTAACTTATCCTAACTTGTCCCAGTTAGGATAACCCCCCAGCACAAGTCCTAGCACAAGTTCTGTGCTGATCTGGGGGTGTCACAAAAATGCCAAATGGCATTTCTGCACCACTCCTGGGGGAGTTAGGAATACAGTCTAGGAATACAACACAAGAATACAACTACCTCCCCATGCCACCCCAGGAACAGGGAGATGGGTGGCTTATGCTAGTCTAAATTGATTGCACCCTCAGTCTCTTAGCTTTTGACATTAGGTCATGATCCATCAACATGAATTTACATGAGAAGAATTATACAGAAGTCTGTTAGTGGGTTTGGGAGCAAAAATGTCACTCACAATGATGCATACACAAATATTAGCCCTTATTAAGCTGGTGGTTGTGTACAATAACTTGCACATAAGCAGCAAGAGAGAAGAAGAAGATGCCTTTGGCTCCCAATCTGGAATGATTTCAAGTATAAGAATGAACTCGGACAACCTGCTTTACTCTTTAGAGGACAGATGGAGGAGCCATTTGGGCTTAGCATAAAAGTGTAATTGCAGAAGGCTGCACTTCCAGCAACCCGGCATCACAGGCTGCTGGCAAGTGATCGATCAAGAATAGGCGGAATCGCTGTGGGAACACAAACCTATGGCATTTTAGACAATCTGGAGCCTTCACTGCCTTTGATGTAATAAGCCAAGGAAAATGTGCCCAAAATGCCACTTATTCTCTTTCCCCCACCATATGCATTCACCTTCCAATTCCTAGATCCCAATTAATCAAAGATAGCTGGAGTTTGTTTGTTTTTTTCTTAAATATAGATAATGACCATTTTTCTGCTTTCCACAGGGCTGCTGATGATTCCACAGGGTTTAATGATTCCTGACATTTCTACCACTGCCTAGTGAGCTCTCTCACATTTTCACAGTAATAAAGAAAACAAACAGCCGGTCATCCTGACAGCAAAGGTTGCTTATTCATTAGTTATGTGCAATAGCTTGAAACATAATAGGTGAAAAAGCATCAAGACAAATCAGGATGTGGGAAAACAGAGAGTCTTATAGTTTAATACCCCGGTGAAATCTGCCTTCGGCTGACTATTGTTGAAGGATGATTGTCAGGTAGCAAAGAATCCTCATATCCAATATGTTTCTTAGCAGGGTGCGCTGCTTAAACAGAATGAGCCCAAATTAATGGGAAAGCTATACAAAGTTGTCCCCTTGGCTACTAATATCCCAGCAGAGCATCCCAGAACATCATCCCAAGATGATGAAACATATTTGGAGAGCAAAATGGACAGTGGTGAATTTGGTGATGGACAAAGCAGCCATGAGATTGTTAAAATCAGCAGTTAGGAATGCGGGTAATGGTGCGCTAGCGGCTCCTCGAAGAAAGAAAGAAAAGGATTAATGACCACAAAGTCCCGGTCTCTTTCCCTGAAACGCCAAAACACCACACCAGTTATCCATCAAGGAAGCAAAATACATTAGCAGATTGATTGGGTTTGATACAGTGGTAGCCAGCTAGACTTCGGAATACTCTTTAAAAACAATTTTTACTGTGCGATGCTGGAGAAAGCCAACAAATAATAAACCTGTCACAGTGCTCACCAAGTGCTCGTAAATACAAAACCTACTATTTTTTTCTTTTTTGGTGAGTTGCTGTAAAGAAAACCTTATTCCAGTGCTGGAAAAAATGTTCAATACTTTTGTTTCTGCATTTGATATCCATTTCATTTTATCGTAGCTTTCTCTCTCCGGTTCTTGCACAGACAGCACAATGAGCAGCAGAGGACCTGCAGGGAGCAAGAATTTTTTTTTGGTCACCTGGTGCTTTGCAAAACATCATAATGGCAAACCAGAAGTACAGTATGTGAGAGCTAAATCAGACCCAAGACCCATCTCATCCAGCATTCTATGGCCATCAGTGGCTTGTGAAAATTGAATAAATCATGCATGATGGCAATGGCCATCCCCTCATATCTGTCACAGCAGAAATATACTGCTTCTTAGGAGGAAGGTTTTATCAATGCTGATGCACCTGTCTTCCATGAACTGGTCTCATTTTTCAGTCATTTGCTTGAAGAACAGATCAGGACATCCCCTGTGCTGTCATCCTGAACAAAATCACGGCTGCCAGTCTCATGGCTCAGCAAAAAATAGAAAACAACTTGCTGACTTGTGATATTAAATTCCATCAAAGACAGTCCAGAGCTGCTACTTCTCTAGAACTGTTTTGCTGCCTCTTAATTTTTTGTTTTAACTTACTGTATTTTAATTATTGCAATTGTGAGGTGCTTTGAATCAGCTGAGTATAAAAACAGAGTATAGAAGAGGACTATCTCAGTCAATGTAAATTTTCTTGCCAATGGGGTCAGCTGGCCCTCCTGTTTACCACCTGTCTCTGAAGTATGGATAAAGGCAAGAAGAGGGAGGGCATTTAGTGGGAACAAACTATGGAACTAAATATAATTAAGAACTGAGCTCACCCTGTTGGCCATCCAGTGGGATTTTAAGACTTTTTTAAAAACTTTGGATTACTGTTGCTAATTGATGAGGATTATTCTAACTTGGTGGACACTTTAAGATGATTATTCTGTTTCACAGACAGACAGACAGAAACATTCATAACAAATGTACAAAAGAGAGAGTTCTCATACTGGGTCAAGCACATGATTCAGAGAAGCTCTCTTTCAGTCCTAATCATCCCTGAGTGTTTATCCTTCGTGCTTGTATTGCCATAATTATTCAAATTCATCATTGCCCTGTATTGAGACAAGATGTACAGAAGTTCTGAATTAGGTCAGCTGCTATTCAGGACCAGCAGTCTTAAGAATGCGTCTCACATCTTGTTCGGAAACTATAAAAAGTCTCTTACTCATTGACACTTAAATTTTGCCAAAAGAAAAGGGTTTTCGTATGTGGGTTGGTTCATTGGTTGTTTAAAGTGCTTTAATAAAACTAGTGAAATGTTTCAGAACAGATCTGCACATCCCTAAATATTATGAATCAATAGTTTGTCTGAAGCTGAAATCTTAATCATACTTTCCTAGGAGTAAGCTTTACTGACTTTACTGGGGCTTACTTCTGAATAGGCATTATTATTATTATTATTATTATTATTATTATTATTATTATTATTATTATTATTATTATTATAAATGCACAGCAAACAATTTCATGCTTGTTTCATTCACATCACCAGTCGGACCCTTCTCAAGAGTCTAGGACTGTGTGATGTAGCGGCGTATAATTCGTGCTGATCCCAGAAGAGCAGCTTTCTGCAGTTGGCAGAGTGATATTTTGTCAATGCCGATAGTTTTTAGATGCCTGCCAAGGTCTTTGGGCACTGCACCAAGTGTGCCAATTACCAATGGAACCACCTGCACTGGCTTACACCAGATACGCTGTAATTCGATTCTTAGGTCTTGGAAGCGGGAGATCTTTTCCAGTTGTTTCTCCTCAATTCTGCTATCACCTGGTACGGCAATGTCAACAAGCCACACCTGACTGCTTTCTATGATGGTGATATCTGGAGTATTGTGCTCCAAGAACTTGTCCGTCTATATCCTGAAGTCCCACAGAAGCTTGACCTGCTCATTTGCAACCACTTTTTCAGGCTTGTGGTCCCACCAGTTTTTTGCCACTGGCAGATGATACTTTTGGCATAGATTCCTATTCCATAGATGATGATGATGATGATGATGATGATGATGATGATGATGATGATGACGACGACTACTAGTACTACTACTACTACTACTACTACTACTAGTACTGGCCCAGAATGAGTTATGGGTCATAACATATGTAACAGAAATACTCTGATTTACTTGGAGCACAGTACTTTTTTAAGCTTCCTTATCATAGTTGTGTTAAAATCAGTTCTACACAGTATACCTGAGGTTGGACTCTTCAACACCTCCCAACTCCCAAAAAATATTTTCCTTCCATCCTAAAAGCAACTTCTACTCCTATTCATTCCTTATTTACTAGAGAAAAAATATTATCCATTAAAGTATGGCTTATCCCTCTCCCACCCCAATCTTTTTCATTATGCATTGACATGTTCCATGCGTAAAATCCCAGCCATCATCCTATTTACCAAATCTTCACATGCTATGATTTGCTCTTGACCACCCACTGATGGAGGTTTGGCTTTTAATATTCAGTTTTATGCAAGCTAAGTGCCAGGCTGGCCTGTCCATGTGCATCCAAAAGGAGCCTTTGACTGCCAACTGCTAGGTAGAAGAAAAGTTGGGACCCTGTGTCCAGAATGGATAAAGAGCATGAAGGGCCCTCTATGTAGACTACCAGCATAGAAAATTTCCTCAGGACCTTTGATCCCCTGTCATTTGATCCGACAATGTCCACCATGCTCTGACCAGTCATGGAAACTAAAGGAACCCAAAAAAACATATAAACATTCATATTTTCCATATATAGAAAAAAGTATGTGTTATCTTGGAGACTTAGGAATTTACTGTAGCATGAATTTAAACAAATAGGAGAAAGAAGGTGCCTTTATGGGGTATAGCAGAAGACAACAGATATCCAGAATTTCAGGCAAAGTAGATGCTTTTTCACTAAACTATGGACCCTTCCATTAAGATTTTTTTATTTAAAAAAAACCTTTCTTTCCCATCACCTAAGAAGTTGGGAGACCAGCACACAAACATGCACCAGCTTCCAGATTTAAACCCAGCACCAATGTGCCTGTGGAATGGTGAGTACATGTGGGACTCAGAAGAGAAAGGAGGGAGGGTGGAATGGGAATGTTCTGGGACAAGGGGGGAACAGGTAAGCCTATGGGAAGGATGGGCCCAGTAGGGTTGTGGAGCAAGGATCCAGAATTTAATCCCACTCCTGGGCAACCTGGTGTAGCACCAGTCTGCTTGGATCTGGGCAACCAATTTAGATGGCACAGATCCAAGTAGCTCTATTGGGGCTGTTGCCATATTACTCAGGGTAAGGGAATCAACTTACCCCAAGCTGTTACAACCACGTACCACATACAGGACAGGCCATTTTTGATAGCAATGTCTGGTTGTGGTGAAGGCTCTTAGGAGTGGTAAGATGAACAAAGTGGAAATCTATCAGTCTGCCTTATCATGAATAGGGGTTAAGTGTAACTGAGACCTACCTTTACAACAGGAATACTTTTCAGTGTAGCCATTGTAAGTTGATTCAGCTCCTGCTCTGAACTTGGTCTTTCTTCACACTATGCAAAGCTATTAATCATGGATCTAAGGGAAATGTATAGAGACAGTAGCAAAAAAAAATTAAATTCAGATGAGCCCGTTTTAAAAATAGCTCCTGTCTGTATGGCTGATATAATTGTAATACTGCATGCTTGTGATGAATTAAAACTCAGAATATATTACTATAAAGAAAGTAAAAAATCTGTAATTCTCTCACAGGAGCACTATCCCGCTATTAATAAGTGGATTGTAATGTGCTGTGGTTTCATTAATACATTCAGGAAAAAATGCACTTGCTGAATTACGTTCTGCCATTAATCCCAGAGCAATCCATTGTCTTTGGAATAATTTCCCAGCACATATATTAATTTTGCGGTACACGGTTCCTGTAAAATATGTGAAGTCTATAATGAACCATGAGAAAATATGGCCCTGTCGTCAATGGGTATTCATATCTGTTTCTATAAAACCATTTTTGATTGGGTTTGTTATATATAGCACATATTTAAAGAAGGAAATTGGAAACCCTTAAGGTATATTTCACAACTTTATGCACAGTGGCTGAGCCAGGGAACTCGCAGGCTCTGGGAACAACAACAAAACCGTCCACGTACGATTTAATGAGGCTCAGTGGAGAAAGACAGCAGTGCAGGAAACATGTATCAGGTCTCTGGAGGATGGTTCAGAGAATGGCACACAATAAGAGTGGGATATGGTTTCCTTCTTAATTCTATGATGCTTATGCGTGGAGCTCAGACTGAGTGGCTCAGATAGATCAAAAAACATCTGGGTTTTCAGCAGCACTTCACAGAATTATTGGTCCTTTCCTGCACTAAGGGAGCCAATTCCCTCTATTGGAAACTGCCCAGCATTGGGAAGAATGAGACCAAAGCCTTTGAGCTTGCCCCATAGGACTTTGTTTTTTAGAACACTTTCTGAGCTAAAGAAGAAAAAACTGCATAGTCCTTGAGAGGGTATCCAAAATCCTGAGGCCACCACAAGGTGACCATATAGAATGAAGGACAGAGTGCCTCTACCTTTAAGCATTGCATAGAGGAAGGAATTAAGGCAAGTCTACCTCAACATAGAAGGGAGCACCTGCTTAAATACCCTCTCCTATGCAATTCTTAAAGGTAGAAGCACTCTGTCCTCCATTCTATATTATCACTCTAGGGCCATAATCCTATCCAAACGCACCAAGGAGTAAGCTATATTTACTATAATGAGACTAAGGGCACAATCCACAAGTGCACTGGGGTTACCCTGTTATCACTGGGCTGACCCAACTGCAAGATGGGCCACCCTGGTTATTCTGGAAAAGGCTTGGGGCAGCCTAAAGCAACAGTTGGACTTGGGCTGCCCCAGCTGGGGCAGTCTAGGCAGTTTAGGAGAGGCATAGAATCATAGAATCATACAGCACAATCCAGAGCAACTAATCTGTCCACATAAGAGCCCTGGGGTTGCCCTATCTAACACTAGGTTGGAGCAACTGCAAGATGCTCTACCCCAGATACTCTGGAAGAGGCTTAGGGCAGAGCAAGGCAACATAGGGTGCCCTAAGAGAGGTGGACCTGCTCTGCCCTAACTGGGGCAGCCTAAGCAGTTCAGGAGAGGCATGTTGAGGGCATGTTTAGCATTGCCTAGGGCAGAGCAGTTACTCTGTATCCAAAGCCTGTTTCCAAGGCAGAAATGCCCTCTTCCAGCCCTCAGAGTTATACCATCTCAGGAGCAGGTATAGTAATGAGTAGACCCATAGGGGTCCATGATAAGGCCCAAGTAAGAATGGCAGTGCTGACCAAAAATCTGAGTTCTTGGCCAGACTAGCTGCAACCCCTGCCTCTCAACATCCGGATATGGAACAACTATGGCTGCCCACAAACCTCAGGATACAGCAGGCCACTCCAAGAAGCCCCTTGTATTCACTGTAGAATGTACTGGCATCTCATCAGGGACTCCTTATAAGGCAGACACCCAGTGGCGTCACAAAATTGGTGCAGCTGGTGTGGGCCACTTTGGGTGATGCACTTCATATGGGGTGATGCGCCTGAGTAGTTTGACTGTCCTTTGGCAGGCCCAGGGCATCAGCGTACCCATTCAGTCCCGCTCCAAGGCGGAGCAGCAGCCAGAAGCTGCCACTTGTCCTCGGAGCTGGCCCGAACGTCCAGCTGAGGTGCACTGTGCAGAAACACACTGAGCATGCCAAACAGCTTCAGAGGAGACTTCCTTAGAGCAGAGAAAGTCCGCGCCTCTGCACAGCCATTCGGCCTCACTCAGGAGGCGGAGCGGCAACCGAAAGGCTTCAGAAAAGTACTGCGCAAGTGTCAGAGATGGTGCCTGCGCAGTACTCTTTCTGAAGCCAGCAGGCTTCAGAAACAACTGTGCAGGCGACAACTTTGGCGACTGCGCAGTCCAGGTAGGGGGTGCACGCATCCCAGGGGTGACGCACAGACTTCCGCACTGGGTGATGCGCAGAGTTGTGTCACCACTGTAGGCACCACAGCTGTTCCTTGCTCAGTGTGATCTGAGGGGTGTCTCCTCAGGAGCAAGTCCTCCCCATGTGTCAATTACGTAGCATGCTCTGGAGCAGTTAGGGCAGCCCAGTCTTCCTGACTCTCTGGATGCAGCATAACTTTCTGCTCTGGATACAGAAAAGTTAGGAGAGAGCAGTTAGGGCAGAGCAAGCTGAACTTGCTCTGGATTGTGCCCATAGAATCATAGAGTTGGAAGGAACCTAGTAGGTCATCTAGTCCAACCCCCTGCCTGCAGCAGGAAATCCCCCTAGAGCATCCCCAACAGGTGCTCGTCGAGCCTCTGCTTGAAGATCCCCAGTGAGGGAGAGTCTACCACCTCCCTTGGCAATCTGTTCCACTGCCGAACCGCCCTCACCGTCAGGAATTTTTTCCGGATATCCAACCGGAATCTCCTCTCTTGCAGTTTGTACCCGTTGGTTCTAGTTCTGCTTTCAGAAGCAGCTATGAACAAATGAGCCCCTTCCTCCCTATGACAGCCCTTCAGGTATCTGAAGAGGGCAGTCATGTCTCCCCTCAGCTTCCTCTTCTCCAGGTTGAACATCCCAAGTTCCCCCAACCTTTCCTCGTAGGCTTCCCTTTCATCCCACTGATCATTCTTGTCACTCTCCTCTGGACTTGCTCCAGTTTGGCTGCATCTTTCTTAAAGTGGGGCATGTTGTGGGCATGTTTAGCATGCCCTTAGCAGAGCAGTTCTGCTAGATCCAGAGCCTGTTTCTTAGGCAGAAATGCCCTTTTCCAGCTCCTCAAGAGTTTTACCATCTCAGGAGCAGGTATAGAAATGAGTAGATCCATATGGATCCATGATAAGGCAGAGTAAGAATGTAAGTGTTGACCCAAAAATCTGAGTTCTTGGCCAACATATCTGCAACCCCTGTCTCTCAACCTCAGGATATCGCACAACTACAGCAGACACTAACCTGGGAATACAGCAGGCCACTCCAAGAAGCCCCTTGTAGACTGTACTGAAAGTCTCATCAGGGTCTCCTTATAAGACAGGCACCACAGCTGTTCCTTGTTCTGTGTGTCACGAAAAGCTGTATGCAGCCATCTTAGAATCTGGCACCTTTAATGACACTTCCAGGCATAACATCACTACTGGGGGTCCTGGTTTGATATCAGTGGTGGGCTCCAGCAGGCTCGCACCTACTTCATAGAACCGGTTGTTAACGAGAGAAAGGATATATAAAGTTTAAAAAATAACCGTTTAAAAGTGACTGCCAGATGGGCATAGAACCAGTTGTTAATTTCTTTGAATCCCATCACTGGTCAGATTGTCATTCTCAGAAGGGAGTCCCAGCTGAAATGCTTGAATACCACTGCCCTAGTAGACCATCAGCACATAGCAAGATAAGAAACACTGGTCCAGTTGCTTAGGTTCAAATGTAGGCAATTATGTATTGCTTGTTTTGCTATGGTGTTTTTGCTAATGCAAATAAAGTTTGAATTTGAAAATAAATTTGCTTAGGACTCAGGTATACACCTCCTCTTTTCACTACCCATGCAGAGAATGGGCAATGAGAAAGCTTTATTTGTCCTCACTGATATAAACACATAGCCAAATCTGTCTGGCATGGTTCCATCATCACATTTACTATGTGGACCTTGAATGGCTGGGATCACACAGTAGTGATTTTTAAAAAATATATTTTTATTTTGTTCTATATATATGGCAAACTTTTTTTAAACCTGCAGCTCCCCTCTCCACTTCAATTATTAGTATTTTTATATCAATAGTATTTTCATACCAATTTTCATATCAAAATACTATATAATAGTATTTTGATATAATTGTGAAAAACTGATATAAAATGTTTTTTATGATTTCTCTTTTTTAAAATTGCACATACCAGTATACTGTATGCTACCTCCACTTTCATCACAGCCATTTTGAACTGTGGGGGAAGACCCAGAGGAACTTTGGAACACCCACTGAAAAAAACAGTGTCATAGAATTCACAAAGTGCATATGTGCTGGTGGGTGTAAGTGCACCCACCCACCTAGTATTTCTCCCACCCCACCCCAGCACCCTTCTATGCCAGCCAGAGAACACTCTGACTTAAAAGGGCATGTGCAAAGTTCCAGCTGAACCGCACATGTACCCTTCTGTGCCAACCAGAGTCTGTTCCCTAGCTGGCTCAGAAGGGTACATGCACGGTTCCAGCTGAGCCACACATGCACACTTCCAAACCAACCCGGGAACACAGCTGGTTTCGAAGAGCACATACTTAGCTGCTGAGATGCATGCACACTTTTCACAGCCGGCAAAAAGAAACTCTCTGGCTGGCTGCAAAGGGCCCGTGTGTGGCTGCAGATAGGCCACACATGTGCTCCTCGCAGAAGGCCTGTTGTTAAGGAACCTGTTGTTAATTTATTAATTTGTTAATTTATTTATATAAGTAACCATATCTAAGGTGGTGGTTGTATTGCCTGGCCAAGTGATGAACCAACTCTTGCAAGACTTCTCCATCTGATTAGAAAAATAAGGAGCAAAGAAATAGCAAGCAAGATTCACCACATGGCAGAACAATGCAAACTATCAGTTTACCATGAAGTTACATGCACACCATTTTGGGATGCAATCATCCAACTTTCCAATACTTACACAGTTGAAGGTATGCACTGCATCCTGTTATGCTTGGGATAGTCACAAAGGCTTCCTCATGATAAGAGAATATTTGTTACTTTAACTTGGGGTTTCATCAGCGCTGTAAATTTGGACAGGATTGTGTCCTTAGTTATCACTCCGTTATTGGTATTCACACATTACTTATCAGGCGTGAAAGTAAGACTCTCTCCTCTTTGACATTTCCCATTTTGTCTAGACTTTCTATGACAACTAAACCATTGGCAGAATTTGTGCATCTTCCATCATTTCCCTTTTCTTGTTGCTAAGAAAAAAATATTTTTAAGGAGTTATTCCTGCCCCTGTATTCACCAGGGGTTGCACACTAACCCTCTTCTTGTTTGTGTTATGGACATTCACTTTGTCTCACGAAGCTTTTTGTATGATCGACACACAATATGTTTAAACTGCCAATATTTATGATTTAATGATCTAACCAAGTGGAGCATCTTACCAATTCTACCCTTCTGTTGCTGACTTTGCCAGACATGCAAACTCTCCCTGTAGGCACTGCTTCCTCAAACTGAATGCTGCAAGCATTTCCAACATGCCCATCAATTGCACCTTTTTTTTCAAAACCAGACCATTTTTCGGAATAAGCGGAAAAAGGGAAGGTGGAAAATCTTCCAGAATCTCATGAGACAATGTAAGGTGAGTGGCAGGCTATTATCCATAATCTTTACAGGGGAAACAGAGACGATTACATTTCCTCCCAAGAGTGAGCCTGATCAATTTTTCTTCTTTTTGGGGAAAAAAATACTAAAGTTACTTCATCCTGCCACGAGGGACTGCTCTGATGCACCAGCGACTATCTGAATCAATGGGGAAAGGTGCCAAGAAAATTTAAGGCTGCACAGAATGGGATTGTCATTGAAAAGCACCATTTTGTTGCAAATGAATAAATGGAGGCAAATGTGCAACAAGTATGCATTTCTGTGCTAAGGGAGGGTAGTTCAATGTCCTCCCAATTGCTCCCAAATTAAAAAATCTCTGTTTATCCATTCCTGGACCATAAGGTGTTGGAGGAAAGAAGACAACACCAATCTGCACATGGCAGACGGGGGCAGTGAACCACCCTCTGCCCTGACTGTCCACTCTACCTGTCCCCCCTTAGGGCACAATCCAGAGTAACTACAGGGAGTCCTTGCTCCAGTGTAAGAACAATTTGCTCTGGATTGCAATATGAATTTCCCATAGGTTTTCACTAAGTGGTGCAGTAACTACAGGTGCACATAATATCTCTTATGTGCTGCCGTAGTTTCTCTGGATTGTAGGGTTAGCGACCATTGCAGGAGGTGTAGCTTGGACCCCCACCCCTCTCTCCGTGATGTGAGCACATGGCTGTCCATCACTCCGCAAACCCACATGCAAGCAAGGGTAGCCCTTTGGACCGATTCAAGTCTTAGGAAACTGGTCTTCACCAGATGCTGTAAATATGAACCTTCATGAGTTGTAAGTAAACCTGCTCTAAAGTTTTAATTCTGGTCTCAGTCTTGATTTTTGTATGCACAGGCAGGGTGGAGGGAAAGGCTTCTGAACCACAGAAGGGGATGCTCTGTGGTCATCACTCTGCTGAGTTGATTCAGCTTCCAGTATAAGGAAGGGTGAACACCAAAGAATAGATGCCTTTGAATTTTGGTGCTGGAGAAACTTTTGAGAGTTCCTTGGACTGCAAGGAGAGGAAATCAGTCCCATGGAGCACTTAGGGGAGAGACAGCTGCCAGCCCTGAGTACCACAAGGCACAGAAGATGTGACACAAGAGAGAGGGGGTGCCAAAGCACCCCCTGCCTCAGCCCCATGCCCTGCAGCCATCCCCTAGAGTGGTGCTGAGACAAAGGGACTGCCTAGTGGCCACTCCCAAATGTGCACATGCTTACCCACCTACTCCCTGAGCGTGCGATAGAGAGGTCCCTCAGAGATGCACTTGTCGGCACGCCAGGCAGGTGGGTGGGAGGATCACTGCTCTGCAACAAACTATACATCTGCCTGGTGCTTCAGTGAGTGTTTCTCTGAGGGACCCTCCCCTGATGCGCACTCTGGAGGTAGGTGGGCAAGTGCGTGCATGCTCAGGAAAGCCCTTGGCAGACCCTTCATCTCAGCACTGCTCTGGACAGTGAGAAGGGGTGCCTGGCCAGGGGTGGCAGCACCTGGGGGGTCATCCTGGCCTGGGGGTTGAGGGGTTGTGGAGGTGTCATCCAGTGGTGGGCAGGCCTAGCCCTAACAACCGGTTCTGTGGAAGTGGGCGGGGCCAGGCAAGGTCAGGGGCGGGGCCAGGGGCGGGGCCAGGGAGAATTTTTTCAATTAAAAAATTCAAAAAAAAAATCATGTGGCTTACCTCTGAGTAGACCTGCATAGGATGGTGCTCTGAGGCTGAAGTCCTCTCCACACAGGCCTGGAAATAAGTCCCAATGACTTTCATGGGACTTACTTCTGAGTAGACCTGCTTAGGATGCCCCCCCCGCCAGCCAGGTAGGGCGGAAGGCGGCGGACGCGCCGCGCGAGGTGTTGCTCACTCCCCCCCGGCCAGCCAGGGAGGGCGGAAGGCGGCGGACGCACAGTGCGAGATGTTGCTCACCCCCCCAGCCAGCCAGGGAGGGCAGAAGGTGGCGGATGCGCCGCACAAGATGTTGCTCGCCAGCCGGGGAGAGCGGAAGGCGGCGGACGCGCCACATGAGATGTTGCTCGCCCCCCAGCCAGCCAGGGAGGGCGGAAGGCGGCGGACGCACCACGTGAGATGTTGCTCGCCAGTCAGGGAGGGCGGAAGGCAGCGGATGCGCCGCACAAGATCTTACTCGCCCCCCCCCGGACAGTCAGGGAGGGCAGAAGGCGGTGGACGTGCCGCGCCGCGCAAGATGTTGCTTGCCAGCCAGGGAGGGCGGAAGGCGGTGGACGCACCGCGCAAGTTCTACTCAGCCCCGCCTGAACCGGTTCAGCCAGTTTTGGCCCGCCACCATAGCTACTGGTTCGCCAGCGTCGGGCTGAGTAGAACTTCCCGTTCAGGCGATCCGGTCCGAACCGGTCTCAGCCCATGACTGGTGTCATCCCAGCCTGGTAGGGGGGTCTGGTTTGGGGGGGGTCCTGGCCTGAGAGAAGTGGGCCTGGGTGCCCCAAGGCCTAGAAACACCACTGAATCAGTCAATTCTGCGGGGATCAGTCAATTCTGACTGTTCACTGGAAGGACAGATACTGAAGCTGAAGCTCAAATATTTTGGCCGCATCATGAGAAGGGAGGACTCCTTAGAAAAGACCCTGAAGCTGGGAAAAACTGAAGGGAAAAGAAGGGATGTCAGAGCATGTGGTGGTTACACAATGTCACTGAAGCAATGAACATGAATTTGGACAAACTGCAGATGCTAGTGGAAGATGGGAGGGCCTGGCATACTGCAGTCCATGGAGTCACAAAGAGTCCAACATGATGTAACAACTAGGCAACAACACTCATGAACCAGGATGTGTAAACCAGGATGTGTAAAACCAGGATGGTGTAGTGGTTAGGGTGTTGGACCAAGACCAGGAAGATCTCTCCTTGGCCATGAAGCTTCTTGGGTGACCTTGGGTGAGTGACTCACTCTCAGCCTCACCCACCTCTTAGGGTTATTTGTGAAGACACCAGGCAAGGAGGAACCACTTTGGACATTTGCTTTCGCAAAGTGAGGTATTACTCAAATAAAAAAAATCTACAGTATTTATATAGCGCTTTTCAACAAAAAAGTTCACAAAGTGGTTTACAAAGAACATGAAATTAGGGATGCCAGTGTTGGCTGCAGCTATTCCTGGGGACATTTTCCTTCCAAGGAGAACCCAAGAAAAATGGTCTTGGTGTGTGATAATCTGATAAAACCTCTGAGATTGCTTCCAGTAGTCCCCTGGAGATCAGTGCTAAATCCTGGAGACTTCAGGACAATATTACTCTATAGTGTTGGCAACCCAATGTGTAATTTGGTAGTCAGGGTGGTTTCAGAGGTTATTTAATTCATCCCAAATCCTGGACTTTACCCATAGCCTACCTATCTTGTCTACAGAGAGGCAAGCTGGATATCTACAGCTTGCCTAATTCTTTATTTCTATCTCTTTCTTTCCCTGCCACTAGCCTTCTCAACTTGGGTGGGTTTATGCGTGTTTAACTGCTTTTCAGGACCAGACTTGTGATATTTAAATTGTTTGCCTTGTTATCCTATTAACTACTTGCATTGTCAGCCAAGAGCTCTGGATGAAAAGCCACTAAGATAAATATTACTGTTGGCTCATATAAAGAAATCACACATCCAAAATGGACGCTTTATATACTGGCTGTCCAAGAGGTGACAGCAGCAAAGCAATGTGGTTGTTTTTTATACAACTTGAACCAGACCCATCAGCATCCTAAGTAAAACCTGGGATATGTGGTGGCTGGGAAGGTAGGAGATGCAGAGAGTCCCCACTAAGTTCTTTGAAAAGCATCATTACCATGTGTTATGTGTTCCATGCCATGCATGAGTTGCGAATGCAGGCTCAGTGCAGCAGAATTGAATTTTATTATTATTAGTTTTTATTATTATAACAAATTATTACTCTATATAATATTCTATAATTATATTATATTACTCTAAATAATACTATAGAGTAATATAATATTTCTCTCTATAATAATAAATTATTAATAGTTTTAATATTATTAATATATTATTAATATAGTTTTATTATTATTAAAAATTGATATAATAAATATAATAAAATTGATAGAGTTTTAATATTACTATTATTATACCTATATTATTATTAATAAAGTTTTATTATTATAATAAAATAGTTTAGTAAACCGCTTTGTGAATTTTTTAGTTGAAAAGCGGTATATAAATACTGTAGATAGATAGATAGATAGATAGACAGATAGATAGATAGATAGATAGATAGATAGATAGATAGATAGATAGATAGATAGATAGAAGTAGTAGTAGTAGTAGTAGTAGTAGTAGCAGCAGCAGCAGCAGCCCACCTTTCTCTCCTAAGGGAGCCAAGACTAGTGGCTAACAAGAATATAATACATAGTAAACAAGAATATAATACTAATGCTGCAATCCTAAAGACACTTTCCTCGGAGTAAGACCTGCTGAACATAATTTGGCTTACTTTTGAGTAGACATGGTTAGGATCGTGCCCTAGTAAACAGTAAAAATTATTTAAACTTAAACATTTAAAACCATCTAAAAACTTTTACTGCAAAATCCAGTATACAATAATTATTTATTGTATTGCAGAAGAGTCTTTCCCTATTTTACTCGAGATTAGAACTGGGTCCTTTGCATTATTCATGAAATTACACATCAGATGATATATAATAGAATGGTATTATTCAAAAATACCAAGAATTTAAAACGAGTTTCCCCACTGTTGGTGTAATCTGCCAATCTGTGTGCATCATCTGGTGCAGCCCACAACCTCACAGCCCCTTGGCAGCACCACCATTGGTTAGAGGCAAACCCCTCACATTTTTAGTCTTCATTATGAACTGAAAAGTCCAGGTCTGTTAAAGTCAACATGTAATTTATTACATGTAATAGCAGACTTCTGGGGTGATCTGACTGTTCTTAAGGAGACAGCACCACCTGTTGAACGCTCCCCAGAATCATGGTCTGCAATGCCGAAATGTTTAAGGACAATTGTCGCCATCAAACCTGCTCAAAACATACTGTCTAACAGCTCTAATGTCCAATCAGAAGTATCAAACATTCCTAACTCTTTTGAAATATTATGTTCAATTAGTGGTAACTGCTGTGTTTTTCCCTTCAGGAGAAGAGCATGATTTCCTAGAACTGTCAATAGAGCACACCTGACTGAGATAACCTTTATACTCAGTAACGGAAAGAAAAGAAAAATGCAGCATGATGATTTTTTAAAAAATAAAATAACAGAAGACACGAAGTAATTTCCACCTATTATTTTAATGGATGTATTTCTCCTAATATGAAGTCTGTGGGTGGCATTTTGTCAAAAAAAAACATCTGAATAATCTTACAGTAAAAAGAACACTTAGTACATTTTAAAAGTACTTTGCATGTATATGACAACTCAGAAGTTTTACCCCCTTTTTTGTTTCAGTCAATATTTCTCTTCATAGCATTTTCAGGCCAAACTCAGGAAAAAATGCCCAATGGTGAGTTTTAAAATTACTGCATTTTGTTGTGCACTGAATCTCAAGCCATATCTCCATTGCTGGTGTATGTCCAAGTAGTCAGAAAAGGATTTACAAAAATAGGGTTGGGGCATTAGTCTCCAGTATATTTGCATAGGGCTGTAGGGTATTTGTAATATGAGCTGCCTACTATCTCTCAAGCAGCCCTTGAGAAAAATAATGGCCTAGATCAAGGGTCTCCAAACTCCAATCAAGGACAGATGGGGTCTTTATTGAGCCTCTAAGCAGCTATGGCCAACCGCTGTTCCCCTAAGAGACTCAGACCCAATTGACAAGCCACAACTGGAGCTGTGATTGTGGGGTGGAGAGGAGAAAGGGGGTCCATTTAAGTATGTGCTGTGTGTTGGTGCTTGCAGGAATCCTGAAAAATTGAGCCCATTTACTCATTAATCTGAATTCCATCTCTAATCTGTTTATTTAAATTTTATATTTAAAACATTTTTTTCTGGCCCTCAACATTGCGCAGATATTTGATCAGTCTTTTGGCTAAAAGGTTTAGAGAACCCAGACCTAGATATTAACATATGCCCCTAGACAAATTTCTCAGTTTGCTTCCTGTTGTTCCAGGTTATCTGGTAGTTTAAAAAACAGTTTCAGGGACGAAACAAAAGAACTCCTGCTTTTGCTGTAGGAGAATTTATGCAGCTTCACTCCACTTCTTGAGTCTTGGGGTGCTTAGCACCAACCCCAAGAAATTAGAATAGGTCAGCTCCAAATCCATATAGCCAGAACTAACCTCCATGAGGTCTTGAGGTTGTGGCCTCAAGCAGCAGATTAACAGGATCTTGGATCCTGCTTTCACTTGTCCATTTCTTCCTTTAGAGGTGGTCTATTAGATGGTCCATGAGAACAGAATGGAGGACAGAATGACAGAGGTGAAAGTCTAACACTCTCATGTGCTGCTGTGCATCATCCTTTTCGTACTGTTCAGTTCTTTGCAAGGCAGTCTCTGGTTGCTGCTACTTTTCTTACTGCAGGCCAGAGAGTGACAAGTTACGAAAAGGTGAGCAAAGAACACAGCTTGCACTGAATTTTTCCTTTAATTATCACCTTCCTGCCACTTTGAAACAGTAATGATCTCTCTCCCATCTCTCGAGCATTTAGATTGCATCTAATGGCAGATGTAATGGTGTGTAAATGTAGCGTTGAACTGCCCTACGGAAAACCACATGCTGGCATGTGTTAATGAGTAAGGGTGATGCTTAGGAAGCCACTCCTTGCCATTAGAGAGATAAAATCTGTGCCATTTTTCTTCCTGCCATCTTTATCACAGGCTGCTTCTACATGTTCCATCCGTTCCACTGCCTCAAAATAATTAGGCTGGTTAGCAATTTATTTTAACTTCTATCTGCCATTTGCTCTGATTTGTAAGATATCTGCAAAGAGATGTGCAACAAAAATTACAATTTTCAAAATACACAAAATATTCAAAATACACAATATTCAGAGAGTAATAGAGAAGATACAAAGCATGGATAACCTGTGTCACAAATCATTTGTGGGCACTTAGAAGCTCTCACAGGAACATAAGAACCTCCAATGGATCAAGCCACAGGACCTCTAGTTCACCTTCCTGTATCACACAGTGGCTCATCAGATACCTCAGGGAGCACATATGACACCTGCATCCAGGTGCCCCCACTGCATCTGGCATTTGGAGGTTGTCCACATCTGCACATACCCCTCATTGATTGTAACCTCTGATGGTCCTTCCTGTAGGAATTTATCCAATCCCTTTTTAAAGGAATTAAGGCTGGATGCCATCACCCCATCCTGTGGAATGAAGTTCCACAGCTCTCCATTGTATATCATTGGACTGCTGTGAGCTGCTGCACTGGGGCTTCAAGAAGCCCATTGGAATTGCTGCAGTCCTAGCTGGAAGAAGGAGAAAAAAGGAGAAAGGGGCAGGAGCCTCAGTCTTGCATACAGCTCAGACATGCTGGCCTGCCTGTTCCAGTGCAAGATAGAAGTGTGCTTTATGTCCAGGGACAAGAATGAGATATTAATAACATTTATGCGTACCCATGTTGTGGGAGTAAAATTCCCCCGTACGCCATCCCTCCACGGCGCATCAATGTCCCATACGCATCAACCCCCCCATGCGCAACATCCCCCATGCACAACACCCCCCATGTGCAACACCCCCCATGTGCAACATACCCCATGCGCATCCCCATGCACTACATCCCCAAGCGCATTAGTTCCCCATAAGCATCAACCCCCATGCGCAACAACCCCCCATGCGCATCAACACCTCATGTGCATCAACACTCCATCAGTAGCATCCCCATGCGCATCATTCCCCCATGCACATCATTTCCCCATGTGCATCAAACCCCCAAGCGCATCATCTCTCCATGTGCATTAGTCCCCCATGTGCATCAGTCCCCTATGCGCATCAACCCCCCATGCACATCATACCCACATGCACATCAAACCCTCATGCGCAACATCCCTCCATGCGCATCAACCCCCATGCGCATCATCTCCCCATGCACATTATCCCTCCATACGCATCAACCCCCATGGGCATCATTACTCCATGCACATCAACCCCCCCCCATTCACATCATCTCTCCATGCACATTAGTCCCCCATGTGCATCAGTCCCCAATGCGCATCAAACCCCCATGAGCATTAAATCGCCATGTGCATCAACCCTCCATGCACATCAGTCCCCATGTGCATCAGTCCCCATGTGCATCAGTCCCCCATGCATATCATATCCCCATGTGCGTCGCATCCCCATGCGCATCATCTCCCCATGTGCAACCCCCCATGCGCAACGGCCCCCCATGCACAACAGCCCCCTGTATGTAAAAATTAATAAAATATTTATAAAAATTGAACAAAAAAATCTAAAACTTCTCTGTTATGCCAGTTTGCTACGGAAGTCCATGATATGATCATCTTCCTAGCGTTGTTCCCACCATGGCAGGATCCACTTTTCGGCATATCTGCCTCCATCTGGATCTATCTAAGGCATCCTCAGAAGTACCTTTCACGCATTTCCTATCTTCCCTAATGTGGTCCATCCATCACTTCTTAGGTCTACCACAGGATTGCCAGCCTTCGGGGTCAAGACTCACGGCTGTTCTTATATCGGAATCTTCTTTGCTATGTGTGACATGTCCAAAATACTATTTTAAATATACCATTTAAAATACCATTTTAATCTTCCTTCCTGTAATTTTGCCATGATTTGTGTGATTCCCAAGCATCGTCAGATATGACATGGTCAGATTGTGTTACCCTGAGACAACCCTGCAGCATTCACATTTCCATCAAATGAAGTGCTTGTGTTTTCTTGTTACTGGCCAATACTCACATCCATAAAGAACAAGCAGGCACGCTACTGTTCTGTAAACTTTTGATTTAAGCTATAAGTTGTGCTTCCTTTAAGTGCTTCTACTCAGGTACAATTTTGCTGTCAAGAAGAGCTTGAAATGTCCATGATATGATACCAGAAGCAAACTTTTCACAAGCCAATTCACGGATTAACATAGCCTCCTAAGAGCCCTCTAGAAAGATATCACCTTGGAAGAAACCATGTCAATCTCTTGACTCTTTATGATTATTACCTACAGGTGTTTTGGAAATAGTGTGGGATCCAGGTATGTAGAAGAGACACAACTGAGCCACTCCAGCTACGCGAGAATGGCTTTTGAGACATTAATCAGCAGCAGGCAAGTATGAACACCGAGCAATTCCTCTCGATGTCTTCCTGTTTTAATGTGAGCACTTTAATTATGATACATGATGAATCTGTCACCTGGCTACTGGGTTGTCAGCTTCTCCAACCCTATTGAGGCTAAAATGTGTCAAATGGGCAGATTACTCTGCAAGAGATGGACAGAATCAGCCAAAGGATGGACAAATTAAACTCCAGCCTTGTCAAAAAAAATTCTCCTAGCCACATCATATGCCCGACATGCAAGCTGTGTTTCCTTTAAGCGCTTCTACACGGGTACAATTTTGCTGTCAAAAATGGAGCTTGAAATGTCTCAAGGAACCATAACCTGGACTGATAATGCAAACTTGCTTTGGGCATTACAAAGTTGTCAACAGCTAAAAAATACAAAGAACATCGGCAGTGTTCAGAGCTGAAAGAAAGTTTCAGTTATTCCATAAAAAATAGTAGAAAAGCCAATTCCTAGAAATTTTTGTTTTGCATAGTTATTTTTACCAACACTATGAACCCATATATGTACTCTAGCATGGACAGCGGTGGGCTTCAGGGGGTGCTCACAGGTTCTATACTACCAAGAGCCTGATTCTGAGAGCCAGTTACTAACAGGACATAGAGCCTGTTGTTCTATGGACATAGAACCAGTTGTTAATTTATTTATTTGAATCCCACCACTGCATGGGGGTACACTTGTACCACCGGCTCTGGGTGTCACACATGCCATAAATACTTTTGTGTAAAAGTGCCATAAATATGTTTGCAGCACCCTTCTAGCATAAAAAGGTTGGGAGGAGGTCCCAGATCTATCTATCTATCTATCTATCTTATTTATATACCAGTTTTCAACTAAAAAGTTCACAAAGCAGTTTACAAAGAAAATGGAAAAAATTAATGTCTTCAGTACTATTAAATGCTGGGCAGCAGTGAGGTGAGTGGAGGATGGAAGGAGAAGGCTTTTCTGGCTGAGGGAGAGTGAAAGGGAAGGAATCCTATTTTGTGACAAGCTCGGAAGACCAACATGGAGCTTCTTAAGACTGTGTTAGCAATTTAGCTGGCAGTCTCAAGTAGCTCCATAAGTAGCCAGAATAAAATGATCATCCAAAGCAATGCTTGCTAATGCTGCTTTCCCATTGAACCACCTCAGTTTTATCTTTCATATCTAATAGAAACATTCCCTTAACTTTGGAAGTGTTTTTGGCATTATACAAGAAGAGATCATGATTCCCTGACCAGTTTCCAGTGTAGTAATTGGAAGTACTAGGAAGCTAGTAACTGGTGGTAACCTACTACTTGCTGGTTGCTGAATATTTTCAAAAATTCCCATACCATACTGCAACAAATCCTGTGACTATATCACTGCAGTCATCGCTTCCTCATCCCTCCTCTGTCCGATCCATTTCTATTCCCTTTCTCTGTCGTATCCCTTGTTTCAGATTGTAAGCACCTCAAGGCAAGGACTTGTCCATCCCTTGTTTGTATGTACCGTGAACATTAATGGCATCATCATTCCAAATGCTGGATTCTGAGAATATTAAAAAGTTCCATCAAGATTATTTCTTATTTCATGTAACAAGAGTGTGTAGTTTTGAGTAATATTGGAAAAGTATAATTGCTGTACCTCATAATTCTATAGTGTTTCCAGGGAGTGAAATACCTATAGTACACATACATATAGTATACACATACATATAGTATTTTCAGAGAGTGAACTTTACATACATTGATAGATTCATAGAGCAAAGACTCACAGAGCAAGATAGATTCATAGAATAAGGACTCCTTACTTACAGCTGAGTCTTATGGTACACCAGCTCAGAGGATAAGAGCTCTTACAATTTTAAAAGGTAGATCTAATTTAATTCAGTTGAGTATTCTTATAAAGTAGATATAACAAGATGGCCATCAGCCCAACCTTATAGGTTTAGAAAGTGGGATTTTTTATTTTGAATGTATGTGAACTTGTTCAATTTTTCTGACTGATTTCATTGCTAAAATGATTTTTTTTGAAACAAAATTTGGAATTTGTTGTGTACAGTCTTCTTCATTCCTCTGAGTGCTTCCTTCCAGATAAACAAGTTAGCAATAAAATAAGGGTTAGATATCTTCTCGGTCAGGCATTATGAAATTTCTTTTTTTATAGCAAAAAAAGAGAAAAGAAATCAGATAAAAGCAAGTTCCATAAGAAGGTAAAAATCACCAAATCATGCGCTCATATCAGTTCCTGGGGCCATTGAGGGTTAGATGTTGGTCTGCCCCACTTGTCCAGATCATCCCTAATAACATAGTATATAGTGCACCAACTGGTTAGTTTTAGGAGGAAGTAGCAACTGGATTTTTGGGGTGTGGTTTTCTTCCATAATTCTACTTTAAGTTCTTTAATTATAATTCATCTGATCTGTTAAGACACCATGTTAACTCTGAGCAAAAATATTTATCATATTTCATATCTTATCATAGAGGTTTCCTTGCAAAGCTCTGCTGAGGTTTACCCAAAATAAGGTATCATAACTGTAGTTATCTGTGTTGCTTTCTTTCACTTTAACCGACATTATGCCTGCAATCCTAAAGTCACTTTCCTGGGAGTAAGACTCATTGGACGCAGTAGGGCTTACTTCTGAGTAGACATGATTAGGATTGCACCCTTTGCTTTCAACAGAAACTGTTAAACAATTTGGAGAATTTTCCCCTTCTGCCAAAATATTTTGGCAGGCAAACCAGTCATCTACACAACAACAAATGAAATATGTTTTGAGAATATTCATATATTGAGCGCTATGTGTTAAGCTGGTGATTACTTAACTATGGAAAGAGGCCATTTTATTTATTTTATTAAAAGAAGCATTTCTGGGAACATTTGTCTTTGCTGTATGAAACAATCTGTCTCACAGTTTGAGCCTAATGTTTTAGTGCTACTATCGAGGAGCACCTCGATTTGGTTGTGAGATCACCAGTTCCATTATGCAATGTGTAGCTTTGCATTGGGTTTCACTAAATCCAGATTCTGCACCCCACATATATATGTATTAGACATACAGCTGCAATTCTAACTACACTTTCCTGGGAGTAAGTCCTATTGAATATAATTGGACTTACTTCTGAGTAGACATGCTTAGGATTGCACTGATCATTTCCTGAAGCGGTACAGTCACTGCTATCTTCCTTATTCAACATTCTCAGTGTACAATAGAACTTAACTTGGCATCCATCAGTCTTGAAAGACTATGGTATCGTGCAAAGCACGAAGACCTGGGTGGACTGATATGGAGGAAAGGCTGTTACCCAAGCAGCAAATCCCCCCTCCATGCCACTGAAATAGTCCGATGGAATGGCAGAGCCAATACGATTGGTTCCAGTTTTGTCACAGAGCTGAGAGAAGGACAGGAGCTCACCCTTTCTTGTGGGGACCCAGGTCTTGAACCCTGGCCTACTGGTTAACAGGCAGTGTCTTAACGAATTGCGCCACCCACAGCCGTATAGAGGCATTGGAAAATTTTGTGCGACTCAGGCTTAGTGGCAGGTTTCTAAACCCAAATCTTTGAGTTCCTAAAAATCCAATTTCATATGAGAAGCAGATCTTTATGAAGGCACCCAAATCCTTCTCCAAGTTGGATTAAACTAAGTTAGAGAATTCCCAAACTACTTAGACCCCTGGAAGTCCCCTGGAAACCTAAATATCCCCTGGAAACCTAAATCTCTGGGCTTTGCTTCTACTAAATAATCTGTTAAACCCCTTCTTTTCCTGCCCCACTGCTTCAGAAGAAGAATATAAGTGTATTATCCCACTGAATTAAAATCAGACTTCCTTTTTAAGACATGCAAAATCTTGCTTTGTAAATAAAAACAAGAGAAGGAGGTAGGGAGGGAGGGAGAGAGAAAGAGAGAGGGAGAATGTTTTTAAATCAGGATATATTTTACTTTAAATCAAAGGATCTTTGGCTTTCATAGGCCAGTGATTCCTTGATTTTTTTCCCCTTGCATCCAAGTTAATGTCAAGGTTTCACTTTGCTCATTGCTGATGTGTGGCCTATCCGGCACCAAACTCATAAATCTTTCAGGGCATATTCACAAGCTTTCCCTTTTTGTTTCTCTTGATGTTGTTGAATGCAATCTAGGGTGTAATGACCATCGTTGTTCCAGATCCGGAATTCATAGACAAGCTAAAAACTAGAGAAAAGCACCAAGGCCATATGAATAATAGCACTGGACTCCCATGGGAATCACAATTGCTAGCAGAAAGGACCTAAGGGGGGGGAACTTGTAGAATAGCCAAAGAGCTTTGGTTTTAAACTAAACGTGTGCTTTGTGCATACCAATAAAGATCAGGGATAAGGAGCACTATAAACTTTTACGACAAAGAACCTGAATGAATAAAAGAAGCTTAAATATGCTAGGCCATAAATACTTGTGCAAACTATCCAGAGGCCACACTGAGTGGGCCTCTAGATAGCATCTGATGCTAAACTGCCCTGGATAGCAAGCAGATGGCAGCAGATTGCAGATGCCCTGTATGGCACTCTTATGGCATTTCTCTACCTCCCCTGAGTGCACACTGGGCACAATCACTGCCATCAGTATTAGATACATAAGATACTGAGGTGGGCTTGACCACTGATAACCTGACACATCCCTGATATCATCCTTGGTCATACCAAGACATACATATAATACATCAAGTTGGATCCCTGCATGGAAGGAGAAGCTTGTTATAAAGGGATGCTGTGCATATGATTCCCTGGCAGCCAGGGCTTAACGCTTGCATCTGGCTACAAGGTTTAGGGGGACAACAAGCTGAGCTTGACACTAGTGGCTAAAATTGTGAAAAAGGGGTGTGTATGAATGATAGTAACATAACATTATATATCATTGGAAAGGTAATTTAATGCAAAATGAAATGAAACAAACTGCATTGGAATATCTGTATTCTATCAAACGTTATGGCCAATTAACCAGAAAATGAAAACACAAAAACTTATGGAACAAAAAGAGGAATTTTTTAACCCAAAATTTTCCATGGTACTGATTGCTCTGAGAGCCAATGAGATGTAATTCTGATACTGTATGGAACTACAAAAGTGCTAATATGAATTCAGAGTGACCATACAGAATGGAGGATCGAGTGCCTCTACCTTTAACTATTGCATAGAAGAGGGAATTTAGGCAGGCACTACTATTTAAACCTTTCTATGATGAGCAACACCCGCCAAAATTTCCTCTTGTATGCAATGGTTAAAGGTATAGGCACTCTGTCCTCCATTCTATATGGTCACCCTATAATCAACTCTCATTTCCATAAGCATATATCATAATACAGTTATCCATGCTAACTGGGTATACAGGCACTTCTAAGTGGTGCTTCTTTTATATTTAGGCATGATAATCTTAAACACAACTTTGACAGCTTTGACTACATCAAAGATATAATTCAAGCCCTGAATTATAAACAATTCAATAATTGAAAAATTAAGGAATTGAAGAATTTAACTGCTTTAATTGCTATAAAATTGATATCAAACCTTTAGTTGCTTTGAATTAAACTTTCTTGAGTTCAGGTTTTTATTGCTTTGTCATTTTGGAGTTGATTCTCCCCAAAATCTGTCCATGTAAATGTTTGGCTGGTTCATTTGTGAATGAGTCATCACAGCAACAATTCAGTTCAGTTGCCAACATTTGAAGTTGAGCATAGAAACCCATCTGGCTAGTTTAGAGACCAGCTGCTGTAGACTACAGAAGACATAGGGCACAATCCAGAGTAACTGCGGGAGCATGTAAGAGACATTACGCGCACTTGTAGTTGCTGCACCACCTAATGAAAACCTGTGGGAAATTCATAATGCAATCCATAGTAACTTGTTCTTACTCTGGAGCAAGGACTCCCCGTAGTTACTCTGGATTTCACCCATAATGAGTCTATGATCACTCCTTAACTTGCTTTGGATTCTCCAGCACAATGGATCAGGGTCAACATTTGCAGCCAGGTGGGCACAGAGACAGGTACAAGGTCAGGGCACAGATTCCACTCCTCCACCAATCTGCTCTTCCACCTGCTTCTCTTGCCTGCTTGAGGGAAATTCAAGTCCAAGAAAAAAAAAGATTGGAAAATAGAATACAAAGATGAGAAGACAGTAGAAGAACATGATGAAAGACAATGGTTACATCCTTTTAAGGCAATGGATACAATTTACTTTCATCTCTAAATATAAGAATTTAAATGACAATATATGCAAAAAGCCTGTCATTCTAAACAGAAGGAAAATAAATTCTAGCATTGCATCTCTGACTGATCACCTGGAGACAATTCTTATCGGGTAACCTGTTAATAGGCTGATAAAAGCCTTAGTTCTGCACACTGAAGTTCAATGTGCAGGCAAAAGCCATTCTGTTACTCAGTGAGACAAAAGGCACATGCTCATCACGATGAAAGGAAATTTCTGAGCAGGGTAATGCGTTTCCGCATCAACTATCATAAAGGAATATCTTTAATGCTGATCTTCTTCTTTGATTGCCTTCACAAACAACTTTCCTTTAGAACCTCAGGCAGCAAAGTACTGGCCATTACAACTTGAAACTATCTTGGCTTTAACAGCAGCAACATTTATTCAACATTGGAGCACTTGCTATCTAAAACCATCTAGTAGGAAATCTCATGTCCTCTTTGTTATCCTGAAAAAAATGCAGTCCTGGATTGTTCTATATACAGTAATCCCTGGATGTCACTGACTAATGGTGTGAAAGTGTTTCCATTAATGCCCAGAGTCAGTTAAATCAGGAAATACCTTCCCTCCTGCTAGTCCTTTAAATCCCTACCTTAGGAAGTTCCTTAGGTGTTGCCACTCCACTCTCGACCAGAGCACCCCAAAGAGTGGAAGAATCTCCTCATTCCTATGGTGCATTATGGAGAAAGAAGCTTCTACCAGAGAGCTTTCTAAGCAGTTAATTTCTAAGAAATTAACAACCAGTTCTATGCCCCTCTGGCAGCCACTTTTAAATGGTTATTTTTAAATTTTAATGTCCTATCTCTTGTTAACAACTGGTTCTATAGAGTAGGTGTGAATCTGCTGGAGCCCACCACTCTTTCTAAGGGAGGAAAGGGGTAAGTGTGGGGCAGAGCTTGGGATAGTCTTGCCTACCATCAGGGGTTTCTTTGGTGCTAATTCTCTCATTTTTGCCCTTCACCATCATACACCATGATGTTTCTCATTTCATTCAATGATGTCGACGGAGCATATAACGTATACTATGGATGCAAGCAACCAGACAGCCTGGGAGAGATAAGTTAAAAAGTCTTTATTTGGTTGTAGGCTGCCTGGCCTCTACTGGGTCTTCTTAAAACTTCCTCAATTATTTAGCTGATGTAAGTCCAAGGAGACTTATGGCATTGTTTAGGGCAGAGAAATGGGGGATAGGATGTGTGCCTTCCATAGAGATCCTACCCTACCCATCCGCTGGAGAACAGACAGTGCCCAGTCCAAACTGACATTGCTCAGTGCCCGTCTCTGCTGGCAAATCTCTGCTGGGGAATCTGCAAGTGCCATCGAATGATGTGGTGCTTGTTGTCACCAATGGACTTCATTTGGGCCTCACTTTGGATCTAAAAATCAGGTCTAACGTTAATGAAGTCAAAGCAGAGCAGATTTGCATCAACCAGGCATAGGCAAGCTCAGAGAAAATCCCAATTAAACCTTATGGATTTTGGTTCCTTGTTGCACTTGCCTTACTCAGTTTCCATTTCCCCTTTTAGGCACTTTGCATCAATTCTGCTTTCAGCAGCAAGACTACACAGAGTAATACTAGCAAATTCTAGTGCTTTTCTGTATTAACTGGAAAACATCATTTCTTCAGATGCCTGAATCCATCATGAAAGCAACTGTATGAAAAGAACTCTATTTAAAACACAGAAGAAGGTACAGGTTTGTTAAAGACAATGGTTGGTAACTGCAGTTCTGATGGCGCATCTGCCTTAATTATAATCTTTTTATGATAGTTGCCAGGGAAATCCCATTATTCTCCCCTGGAAGTTTGTTTTTGTAATAAATTTGTCTAAGGAATTTTGTTTTTGTAATAAATTTTCTAAGGAAAATGTTTGTCTTGTATACACTGAAATTTAATACACTGATTGCAGATCATGGCTTGTAAATCTATGAGAAGAATTGCCCCACAACAATTTTTTTTCCTTTTAGGCCAAAAAATATTGGCCAACATAGACCACTGAATATTGTTACAAGGAACCTTGTAGTTCCTGGTCATCTAATCAAACCCCTTGCTTGGCTCAGAAAACTGCTACAGCATACAGTTTGATCAAAAGCCTCCAGCCAGAGAAATGCTATTATTGCAAGAGACCATCTTATCCAATGTTAAACAACTCATATAGGAAATTCTTCATCATGGCCATATATATGGAAGAAAATGGGGCAGAGAAGAGGAAAGTGAATCTGATCTAGGAAGGGGGAGGGTTCACAACAGTAGCACCTAACAAATCCCAGTCCCCGCCATCTCCGTCCTGTTCAGCACAAACTTGGGCTGCTATATCACTGGTGCAGGTTTTGAGATGATTCTCTGAACCAGCAGGGGCTTATCCTGGGGGAAGGAAATTCAATATTCACTGCATCTAATGGTTGAGTTTTGTCAGCATTGGCATCCATCAGTCTCAAAAGATTATGGTATCATGCTCAACACTGTATGTGAAGCATGAAAGCCTGAGTAGATTAATATGGAGGATAGGCTGTTACCCAAGCAGCAAATCCCCCCTCTCCACACCACTGAAATAGTCCAATGGAACAGCAGAGCCAATACAATTGGTTCCAGCTACATCGCAGAGCTGGGCTAAGGACAGGAGCTCACCCTGTCTTGTGGGGAGTCAGGTCTCAAACCCTGGCCTACTGCTTAACAGGCACAGTGTCTTAACCACTTGCACCACCCACAGCCCACTATCAACACATTCTGGAGTGAGGTATAAGAAACCTACAAGAAACCTATTTTTACACTGATTTGTTATCCACTATTTGTTTTCCACTAGGAATTATAGAACAGAACCCCCAGTGGGTAACTGGATGGATCGAATCCTACCTCAAGAGCAGCAGAAAGTAAGCTGATTCCTTCTATGTAACTTCAGATACTTGAATATGGCTACCATGTCAATCCTTGCTCTTCATCAGGGTTAAAATACTAAATTCCAGACCCCTCTTCTTCGTTTCTGCCCTCCTCAGAACTTGTCAAATTACTCTTAAAATATGTGGCCCATAACTGAATCTGAATGAGATGCCTATACCAATATGTTTCCCATAACAATCAAAATGTTTTCTAAATGAGATCTGAGGAGGAGGGCAGGATAGATGTCTCAGGGCAGGCATAGTATTGGTGGGTTACTCTGGTTTGTGAGCGGGTAAATAGGGAAAGGGGAGCTTATTTTGCAAGGCTGACAGAATTATTCATGAAAACAATTTTGACGCTCTACAATTTCCATTATCAAGACTCGGTTTCATTTCTCGGTGGATTTAGAGACAGTCTGAACATTAAATGGCTTGAGGCAGTCATTCCTAAATCCTTGACAGGAGCTGAAGACCTTTTGCTTCAAACAAATGCCCTAAAATTGCTGGGCTTTGTGGTTCAAGCAGTACAATATTTAAAAGAAAAAACATATCTCTGGCAATGGATCACGCGGCATTAAAAAAATCTTATTTTATTTCCCTTACTGTTAAAAAAAATAAAGCAAGCAGTTGCATTTATTTTTTTTTTATTCCTCAAAGACTTTCCAAATATTCTGGAATACAATTTGTTTTACCCATCCGTCAGGAGAAAAAGAAAAGTATTAATTTTCTCTTGACAAAAAACACAGTTGCTATTTTGATCTGTTCCATGTGCAACTCTGACTGTGGCCTTCAGTCTCAACCAACAGTTGGACTTCCAACTAATCCTTATGACAGCTTTCACTGACAAGGATTAGATAGTCAAGGCCATTAACCTACAGTCAAGGGCACTGGCCCACTTATTAGATCCTTTTTTTATCAGACACCTTTGATCCTGAACTGTGCTTCTTGGCAGACAGCTTGCCAGGCGTATAACACATATTTTCCATAAACAGTCACAGAAAAGTGTTTGTTCTAGCAGTAAGTACAGATTAGTGAATTATAGAGGCATTGGAGAGGGACAGCTGTGCAGAGGAAAAGAAACTATAAATGTGAATATTTTTCCCTATAGAATTATGTGCTGCAATTATATATTTTTCCACAGTTAGGAATTACAGTCCAATCTTGCCTACGTTTTAATGTGGCTATGCAGCCATATGAACAAGGTGCTGGGTGCTTTGGGCTGCCAAAGCCTCCTTAAGGAACATTTGTTCCCCTACATAAAGCAAGTCCTCACCACCCCACCGTCAGATCAATCCTGAGCAGCCCAAGTCTCCAGGACTAACACAATGGCAAAACGGCTGCCATGGTATGCTGTGGGCCAGCAGGCTGCCACAGGAGAAGGGGACGTTTGTCCCCTTTCCCCACATGAGCAGAGTTGCCCCACAATAGGCTACAAGTTCAAGAGCATGTTCAGCTCACAAGCTGGTGCAGAACAAGAGCCTCCTGGTAATGGTGAAAAGCCCTCCATGGAGGTTCTGGATCCAGTGGACCGCTGTGCCTCTGCGGTGAAACTCAGATTGTTCTCTGTGTTTGTGTTAGAATCTGTGCCAGTTATAAATGAACCCAGGATGGTGGACGAAGGCCAGGAAAGACGAAAAGCTATCAGTGGCATTGATGGCACTGATACCACCCAGTTCTTGGCCTCAATCTGACTTTCTCCTTCTCACTCCAATCTATGCCTCATTCTTCCCTCTCCCCACCTGTTCTGTTCATCTATGTTTCCCTCCCGCCCCTTGAGCTGACTTATGGAGCCAGAGCTTCTTCTCCATCCACTGGAATGTGGATTCTGCCACTTATCACTTGCAGTAGCTGTTGGCCTCTCTGAGTGGACTTCATGCCCACAAAAAGGATTTAAGACACCTGTGAGTCTTCTTGGACATATACCAGCCATTTTGGTTGTTGCAAAGGGGAAATAAGATCTAGGATGTGTAACTGCAACTGGAACCACCTATCTTCTATCCTACCCCTGGTTCCTCCCCCACCATTCCAGTGGACCTCTCTAAAGTGCTGGCTAAACTTCACTGGAACAGGTTTCTGGCAGCAGAAGCAAACCATTGTTGTTGTCATTGCTATATAATAGCAATACTACATCTTTATAATAGAAATACTACATCTATGCATCAGTGGAATGACTCTTTACAGTATCTTGCTGCTATATATTAGGAAATGGGTTTGGGCCATCATGTGTTTCATCTTCTGGTTGTGGATGTGTTTTGTTGATGCTTTAAAAAATTATCATTGTTTTTCATTGATATTTTACTTTGGATGCCCTAGAACAGTGGTTTTCAAAGTGGGGGTCATGACCCCCTTGGGATCACAACTTCATTTCAGGATGGTTGTGAAAAGCTGGGTGCAGACATCTTGGAATCCGGCAATGGACACTTAGAGCACAATCCTAACCATGTCTACTCAAAAGTAAGCCCCATTGTGTTCAGTGAGTCTTACTCCCAGGAAAGTGTCTTTAGGATTGCAGCCCTAATGTAACTTCCAGCAATGACATCATTTCCAGGGTGTCCCGGACAGATATCATTCTCAGACGGGGGTCCCACACTAAAATGTTTGAATACCACTGCCCTAGAAGTATACAGGCACAGTATACATTTTTCAATAAATGAATTCATAAAAAGGCCCATCTTAACTTCATTTGATGACTTAAAATCTGCAGAATTTGATTTGCTACATTAAAGGCAAAAATGATGGGTGATCAGGGAAGCTATATGGCCTTCTTATTAATCTTCTGTAAGTCACTGTGCAGTGCCCCCTTCTTATGTTCTGAGAACAACACATATATTTCCCATATGCATTCTGTTGATCCCTTGCCCTGTGTTGTCACATATCCAGTACTATGATTTGCTGAATGCCCTCGGTGTGCACTTTGTTAATGTTCTTTGTAAAAATGAAGGGAAATTGCCCTGTTCACTCAGCCTTGTAGAAAAAGCTGTTGCAAGACAGAATTACCAGAGACAGCCCAAGTGCGACCCACAAGGTCCCCTTTGCTCACCCTTTCACCTTGATGAGGCGTTAACGGCCACACTTCGTTGGGACCATTTAAATATTAATATTCCTAAAGGAGGCAGCCTTGCAAATCTCAGCAGTAATAAAAGGACATTGTTCAACCCTTTAACTGCTGTGAGAAGGTACATGTGTTTTGGAAGTGATTTTCAGCAGTCTAGCCATTAACATATGAGTTCAGTCAGACAACACACAAGAAACATGATTCAACCCAGTGCAATTTCTTTCAGCTCAATGGCAAAGATGTTCGGATATGGCTACGTCTAAAAAGGTGGCATGAATTGATATGCTAATTCTCAGAGGTCAAGATTACACGCACTCAAAAGGTAGAGCTGAAAAAGGAACATTTATTAAATATTAAAGGACAATATTATGCAAATTACCTGCAAGAGAATAAAGTTAATAATGGAGCCGATCCAGCAGAGATGATGGCTAATAAAATATTCAGAAGGTGCTAATTGTCACCTGGTCTATATCAGGGTAGTCTGGGACATGCTGCCCAGTAGATGAATCATGTTAAGTACCCTGTTGAGTACTGGCCCAGCCAAATTGGGGTCCTCGTTATACAATTAACTGAGAAGGGCATACCAATGTAAGAATATAAAGATTCCACCTAAAGCCACCAGACTGCAGCAACAGCTTCTTTGGAGATGAAAGCCTTGGGAACGAGGTCAGCAGTGGGCAATAAAGCTAGATGTGGCAAAATTTAAACGATATTTCATTTTTTTCCAAATGTAATTCAAAAATACATTCTCATTTGATCTTTGACTTGTAATTTAGTGCCCGTGGCTTGAGCATTATTTACTTAATTAAATTTGCTTTTGTTGTTGACAGAGGCTATAACACCTTATTTGACCCCAGGCATCAGGTAGATGACTTAGCTATGCCACTGGCAGGGGGAGGAAGGGATGCAGCAGAGCAAGTGTGTGGCAAGCTACTGAAGAAGAGGCAGGTTTCTCCCCTCCAGCAAGTTCCAGTTGTGACATCACTTTCTGGGCAATATTTTTCGAGCTTGGCACCGGGTTACGCAATCATTAGCAATGGCACTGATCAGAAGAGTTGGGGGTGGAAAGGAGCTGAATCCTTGGCACTAGGCATAGGCATCACTGCCCTGGAGTGGTGGGTGTTTGCTGGAATTCCTCCCCCTTCCCACCATCCATGACACCATCACTTATGGAAGAAAAGACTCCAGGCAAGAGGCAGAGAAAGAAAAGAGAAGCGAAAGAATATAATCAACTGAAAGAATAATGGCCCAGAGCCAAAGAATTCTGTTTCTGAAGATTCTTCACAGTCCATCAGATGTCTTAGAGACCAAAGTAGCTATTGTGCTATTGCACACTAAGAACATAAGAAAAACCTCTACTGGATCAGGCCAAAGGCCCATCTAGTCCAGCTTTCTGTATCTCACAGCAGCCCACCAGATGCTCAGGGAGCACATATTACATCTGCTTCCAGGTTCCCTCCTCTGCATCTGGCATTCTGAGGTTGCCTACATCTACATCTCTCTATGCACGCACACATACACATACACACACCCCAATTATAGCTTGTATCTGTGATAGTTCTTTCCTCAAATAATTTGTCCAGTCCCTTCTTAAAAGCATTGAGATCCAATCACCACATCCTGTGACAAGGAGTTCCCCAGATTACTACATGTTGGGTAAAGCCATCTGAAACTAATTTGGATGGTAGTTCAATCTTTATTGGGAACCTTGCTTCATTTAGGACCCTCTCTGAAGTGGTTATGAAGCAAGAGATTTAGCTCAGAGTGTGATTATCTCTGAATCAAATGCACACCCTTGTCAAGCACTCTGGAATCCCTTCATTGTTTTTTGTTTGTTAGTTTTTTTTGTTTTGGTCCCTCTTATGGGTAGAAAATGTTCTTCCTGGTGGTATTCAATTGAGAGCTATTTCTTTTTACTCAGAAATTCTCTTGGGGAAAATTGTCCTAGGGAAGTGTTATTTAACCTTTGGGTCGAGAGTCGAGACCCCAGTGGAGTTGCACTGCCTCAGTTGCGGAGACACAGAAAATTATAGGAATGAAAGGATTGAAGACCACTGATCAAGAGCACAACCAGATAGATGGGGAGGCTTCTGGGGTGCTCCTTCAGGTTCTAGGAGAGTGCGTCCCACCCCTGCTCAGGTTCCTCAGCAATTGGGAAGAAATAGCTTTCACCAGTGCTACATCTTCACCAGTTTTAGAGCTTTTTAGAATAAATAGTAGATGAATAAATAGTAACTTTCTGTTTTTTCCAATAAGAATATTTGGGAACAGATTCAATGGGGGGGCAGAAAGGAAGTCTTTTGATTGGGGTGAAGGCACAAAAAAAGTTGAAGGCCACTGTTCTAGGGGATTTAGGGGTTCAAAATGGTGGTCAGCAGCCAAAAGCTGTCAGAAATAGAGTGGCCTTTTACATTACATACTACCCGAAACTTTGTCCACCGCTACAGAAATTCCCTACATCCTCTACTGCCAATGCCAAAGAATGGGATGGGGGAGTCAGAACAATTGCATTGCAACCCAATAATTTTTCCGATCAAATTATTTTTTAGCTGTTAGATGATTTTCAGCACACTCTACCACTAGACCTATCCAAATCCACTGGGATCCATCAACAGATTCAAATCAGATCATCTCTACACTGACTCTGTTCTAGGATTCCACTTCTAGAGCCGGGAGAGTAGTTGATTGAGCTCCAAGATTTCTCTTACAGCAGGAATATAACATAACCTGCAGGAACACTCAGGTGCTGCTTCCAGGTTTTTTCGCCCAAAAGATCCTTAGCCAATAACTCTTACAGCCAAATCCAGAGCAACTACGTGAGCACATAAAAGACATTACGTGCACCCGTAGTTACTGCACCACCTAATGAAAATCTATGGGAAATTCATATTGCAATCTAGAGTAAATTGTTCTTACACCAGAGCAAGGACTCCCCGTAGTTACTCTGGATTTCGCCCTTAGGCTCAGCATGAGGCAAATTGAAAAATATTCCTAAAGGCATATTGATCAGGCCAAGGTTCTGCAAGGGCTGTCTACAAATCAACTTGTGTTACATAAGAGATACAGTCCTCTGCAAATTGATCTGGGAATAAGTCCTAATGAATGTAATGGAGCTTGTTTCTGATGCATAGGCCAGCAGTGGAATATACCTTTTCTGTTATTTTTTTAATGGAAATTTTCTGTTTTGTTAATATGGTGGGATATTTTAAATCCTTTTTTCAATATACATGAATTTGTATATTGCAACCCTCTCTATTAGTCTGTGATGAAATGAATGAGAACCCACATAATCTACAGCTGTGCTGCCAGACCCTATGCAGCATCCTGTGGTGGGTAGGAAGACCAGACAGCCTGGAAAAGATGCATAATTTTTTTTCCTTAGCTTTCCATTAGCTGCCAATGGATCTCCTCAGACATACACCAGCTATTTAGCTGATGTGAGTTTGAGGAACATCAGGAAGCACATAAAGCCAAGAAAAGGAGGACAGATTTTGGCAAGTGCTACTGCCACTGAGATCAAGCCTCTTCCTGCCTCAAACCACAATCTGCTTCCCTGGTTTCCATTCTGACCTTCCCAAAAATCACTCTCATCATGGATCCTCCAGCAGTTTGCATCTGCAGTCCCACAAACATCTACTGCTACATGGACTGTCATTTGTGATCATCTGACCATGAGTGTCCAGGGGATTAAATAATATATCCCATCTCTTATTTGCCGAGTAGATTCTTACTTGCATCTCTGGATGCAAGTGTACAACATCAAGCCAACATCCTTTTTGCCTGCACTTTCACTTTTTTCAAAAGTTTCCCCTAAATATCTTTTTTCCCCATGTTTCCCACACATGAAAGGAGTAAAACATGTATTAGTAAAAGGTGTTTGTGCATCCAATTTTTAAAACCATCCTCTTTTGGCAGGTGAGGACAAAGCTTTTTAGAAGTGAAAAGCCACAGTCGTTTTTGTCACCTCAGAATTATGAGCTCTTTGTATTGGCAAACAATACAATAAAATTTAGAAGACATTTTGAACAGCAGGAAATCCCTTGTCAAAAAAAGACTCTAAGCAGACAATCTGCATGTCCAACTTTTTTTACATTAAAAACAAATGTTTTATACTACTGAAAGCAGTTTCTAGGGCTTATCAGAAGGTAATTTTTAACAGATGCTAGTCTGCATCTGAGCCACAAGTTTCCAGTCACTCTTTGGTGTGTCCCACGAGTCTCTTTCAGAACTGAGCTAAAATCAGCTACAACGCAATTCATTTTTTCCATTCCTTTACATTCTAGAAAACTGATACAGACTCACAAAGTTGGAGTTGAATAGATTGCATAGTTTTATAATGTGTGGCACATTGTTACAAAAATACACGTGGCAGATTGACATATGTTTTTGTTGCACAGCCCCCTGTCTCAGGGGGTCAGCAGACACATGTCTTTAGCCTGGGGAAAATGTCAGAAGGGCATGTTCAAAATGCCATTGTTCAGCTCCCAAATCAAGGTGAAGTGTGCCTTGATGTGTCTTCAATCAACAGCAAGTTCTCCATTTCTCTGGTGTGCTTGACTGACGTCACAAACCCTTTGATGGGAAGCAGCACACCATTTTTCTTCAAGTCCATCGAGAGAGCCTGATTTTCAGTCAAGTCTGATAAACCAAAAGGAGTGGTAGGGATGTCCTTACCAGTAAAGTGGACATTCACAAACTGTGAATTTTGGCCAGCGAACAGGGTTCACTCCAGATTTTGGGCGTAATCCAGAGTAACTATGGGGAGTCCTTCCTCCGGTGTAAGAACAATTTGCTCTGGATTGCAATATGAATTTCCCATAGGTTTTCACTAGGTGGTGCAGTAACTACAGATGCATGTAATATCTCTTACGTGCTCCCATCGTTACTCTGGTTTGTAGGGTAAATTTCTCATTTTTATCTGCCTGCCCTGTTCCCTTTCTGGCTCTTCTTATACAGTATAGTTTGTGTAGGTCTGAGGAGACTCAAATGCCATCCAAGGCTATCCATAGCCCCTATCTCCCTTACACAGGAGACAGTGAAACATATTTTCCCTTAACTTAATCATTGCTGTTCCCCACCCACAGCGGAAAAATTGGTCAGTTAATCATGTAACTCCTTCCTCCCCACATTGGTGTTCTCACAGCACAAATGCACAGTTTATCATATGGGCAATTGCATAATATGGTGCTTTCTACTGCAGCCACCTGATTCTAAAACTTTGCTTTTCCCCCCAATATTGCAAATAATTCCTCAATATGCTGGCATTGGTTTGTTCAATTTCGTGTTATTTAGCTCTGATTTTCTAACTTATTTCTGTCTAAACCTTTTAAGTGCCAGTTTAAGATTGGGCAAACACTCAAAGATCCCTTTCTTAAAATCAGAAAGAATCTATATTTTATAGATAGTATAAAATCTATATCCTATATTTTGTCTATAGAACAGAGTCACAAATGTATCCTACAGAGTATTCTCTGAGCACAATCCTAGCCATGTCTTCTCAAAATTAAGTCCCATTGTGTTCAATGGGTCTTACTCCCAGGAAAGTGTCTTTAGGATTGCAGCCTCTGTCACAGATTTGAACAAGTGTTCTGACTTTTTTTAAAAAAAGAACATATGTAAATCTCTGTATCCAAATTTAAGACATTGATACTTAGCAGTAAAATTTGTGAAAGAACAAGCTGCCACCAAGCTGTAGCTAGTAAAGGAAAATTTGAGTCTTACATGCATGAGTCAATCTTGTGAGCACATCAGAATGCAAGAAGCATAATAGGTTTACTGTCCATAAAAAGGAGCCACGTGGATGAGGCCAACGTTATGTAGCATTGTAGGTTATGGTTCTGGAGTTATGATTCTAAAAACTATATGAACTTATCAACTATGTTCTTATTTGCCGAGTAGATTCTTACTTGCAGAGGAGTGAGCAGACTCAGAGGCCCAAGATGAAAGATGTTAACTACTTCAGAAAACTCTCTGGAGAAGACTACTCTCAATTCATGTTTCTGAAGACTTCCCTAGATAAGTGCTTCTCATATGTTCACTGCTGTACCACTTCTCATGACACACCTATTGGAAGTACTATTAGAAGTAACTACGATGATATAATGAACAATTACTTCTGGTCTGGAGTCAAGACACAACATTACAAACACAAGTAAAAGGCTCACAACAAGCCAGTCTTTTCTGAGCATGTGAAAAGTGCATGCTGGAGCTCTCCTGGTTGGGAGCAAGTGCTGCATACGCTAACTGATATTTCCTAAGATTTCTTTCACAATCTTTACATTTGTAAAGAAAGAGGTTTTTGCATCGATGCCATCAGCTGTCCTTGCTCTTTCTTTTGACCTTGCAAAAGCTGCCCTGAACTTTCCATCTCCTGAAAAAGCAAGAGGCAACCAATGTCTTCCCGTTATCTTACAGGAACTGCTATTCGGTTTTCATTCTACATTTTTTAAACTTCATGCAGTGATTCCATTTGCTACATTCTTCTCAAAATTACTCCTACTTTATACAAAGCTATTATGAAAGTGTTGCCCATCCATAGCTTTATCTGCTTTGGACTGTTTTGAAGATTGCCTTTTGCTATGCTAATAATGAACAAAAAAGAGAGCAATAAAAGTCAGACTGTTTGCCTGCACCACTTGGAGCAGCTTGGAAAATGAATTGTAGCACTGCACACTATTAGATGTGTAGGTAATGATGTATTCACTCTGCCAGACTCTGCACAGATAATAAAAGTTACAGGCTTGTTGCAGACACGCTAATTATCTGGCAGTCATCAACTCCGTAAATATGTATATGCATGAAATCCCATCTCAAAGCAAAGATTGGTTTTGTGCTAAAGACTGTATGTTTTGCAGGCTTTAAAAAAAGATTTTGTGAATGTCATTCTCCTATTCTAACTATGGAATGGCTTGAAAAACTATTACAGACTTGAAATACAACCAATGAATCTGATTAATGAGACTGATATAGTGGACATCGCTGCCAACGAGGTTCTGTCAAGGTTGCAAACACACCGGAAAAGAAAAATTGCTGTCCTTAAGCTGAATAATGGGAGTTAATATCTATTGTAGTTTAATATTTATATAGCAGCTATTCCCGAGGGCTCACTTTTGGATATGACCTTACTGTGATAGATGTTATACAAACACATGCAAAAGCTCTGTTTCTGATTAGATGATCCAAAAACATCTTTTTAAAAAGGCAGGAAAACAATCTACTGACAAGATGTACAGAATGGCTTTTTCCAGGTGACTTGTGTGTATGTGTGTTTGCATTTGTGTGTATGTTATGCATATACATAAAAGCTGCATTTTTCACAAACAGAAAAGAGTCTGCTGAGCATCACTATGTTAAAAGATGGATACTGTGTGAAAGTTTTCAGAGGTTTCCTGATTCAGAGGTTTCATGATTCCTGATTCAGTTCTAATTGCTAGACTCCAAAATGAGCCAAGGGCCAAATAATTCTATTTTTGAAGATTCTTCACCATCAGTCCATCAGATGTCTCAGACATGGCACATAAAGAACGTAAGAAGAGCCTCCAATAGATCAGGCAAAAGACCCATCTAGTCCAGCTTTCTGTATCTCACAGCAGCCCACCAGAAGCCTCAGGGAGCACACAACACACCTGCATCCAGGTGCCATCCCCTGCATCTGGCATCCATCCATCCACATACACACACACACACACACACACACACACACACATATCATGGCTTGTAGCCTCTAATGGTCCTTTCCTCAAGGAAAAGAACATCACATCACACTGGTGAGACATGAGTGGTCTCCAGATCTGCCACAGGTGTTTGGGGAGGGCCACATGGTTTGTCTTGTTAATTGACAAAGAACTGATGGGGTGCCTTGACCATTTTAGTGCTTTGTCAGTGTGCTTTGAGATGAAAAATGTTAAAAATAACTGGTCCAAAGTCTTTTATATGGGTATAGCATTGGATATAAATATGGTGTTATATAGGGCAATGGTGGCTCATCGGTTAAAGATGCTGTGCTTATCAATGTGATGGTTGGTAGGTGGGCAATTTGAGACCTGAATACTGCACCACATAATGAGCTCCCATTACCTTGACCAACTCCTGACAACATAGTAGTTTGAAAGCAGATAAATGGAGCAGATAAATGGGTACCACTCTGGTGGGAAGGTAACAGTGTTCTGTGCACTTCCAGTGCACTTCTGTGCAGTTCCAGTGCTGGTCAAATTATCAAGGAGACATCTTTGGACAATGCTGATAGGGTTAAGAAAACTGAGAACAAGAGAAAAATAACATGAAAGGGAAAGGGAAAGGCATGATGATAAGACTTCTCATCATGGGTAGGCTACTCAAATAAACAGATGTGGAGTCATGCCTACCTCTTGGATACAATCAATTTTGATACTGTTACACAAAAAAAGTGATCCAAATTCCCCTGATAACTACTGATTAATTAGTTTTCTATCAGTAACTGGCAAAATTTATGCGAGCTATATGTTAGGAAAAATCTCGGACTGGCTAGCAAAGAACAATATTATCCGGCCAGAACAAGCCGGATTCAGAACAGGAAAATCAACCTTAAACAACTGCCTGATTCTATCTCACTTGGCAGCAAAATACACAGCCCAGCGAAACTCTCATCTCTATGCTGCATTTCTGGATCTTAAGAGTCCCTTTGACACGGTAGACAGAAAGAGTCTGTGGGATACATTAACTCACAGTGATGCAGAAAAAAGATTACTCCTACTTCTGCAAAAACTCTATGTAGGCACAACAATCTGAATTAAACTATCACCCCGGGGTGATTTATCAGGACAAATACCAACAAAGGTGTGAAACAGGGGAGCGTACTGGTGCCTACCCTTTTAAATATTTTCATAAATGATCCTGCTTTACATTTACGCATGATAGACGCACACTGCCCTAAAATAGACAACTCAAGAATTCTGATTATGTGGACAATATGGTTCTTCTTGTAAGAACTAGAACTGGTCTATGACATTTAATACAAGCCAGCTTGACAAACTTTTTAAAGAATAAACTCTATCTAAATTTTGGAAAATCTAAGATAATTGTGTTCGGCAAACCATGAAAGCCCCAGCTATGGTCCTTTAATGGTAAGGTAATCACACAAGTCAAGGAATTTAATTATCTTGGAGTTTTATTCCATCATAGGCTATTATGGAGCCCACACTGTCAAATAAGAATCCACACTGCTAATTTGTCATCACAGGCCATTAAAGACATTTCTTTAATGTCTGGGGTAATGTGTATATACCATCAGCCTTACAAATCTTTAATGCCAAAGCCAGTATGGTTTCCCTATATGGATGCCTGCTTTTAACTCACAGCTGGAGAAAATTCAGGCAAAGTTTTTATACAGTATACTTGCACTATTTTGTGTTCCATATGCTGTATTGTGTTTAGAAGCCAATCAACACAAGCTAGAAACAACGGCTTGGCTAAATTTTTGCAAATTGTGGCTTAAGATCTGCTACACATCAGAACAAGATTTCCTGCTCATAGGTGTGCTGGCTGACAAATTCCTTTCTCCTGGCCTAAAATTGTTTCTAAAGATCCAAACAATTGGTCTCTCCTTGGAGCTGTTAGGAAATCTTTCTTTTTCTGTTGCCGTCAGAACCTTGAAGTCCAAGGTGGAGGATATAGAAAGACAAGAACACTTTGCAGCCACTAACACAACTTGTTCACCCCTTAAATGGGCACTTTCCTGGTCCATAAATAAGCAACCAGAGAATCTATATTTTCTGATCAATCCAAAAGAAAGAAAAGCTTTCTCAGCACGGTGCCATCTAATCTCATATGGGGCAGATATAAGAGTCTAGAGTTCTAAACCAGGATATGCAAGTACAACAACTCAGTCATAGAGGCACTCCCTCATATATTGCTGAGACGTAAATTTTACAATAATGTGCGGAAAATATTATTTAACCCAGTACTCCCTTCTGCTTGTAGATCAAAGTTATAATCATCTGTTATTTGGAACAGACAAGCAGCACACCATCCAGGTTGCAAGGCTCCTCTACTTGATTTTGTTGAGAAGGGGAATGTCAAGGAGCCAGACAGAATGTTTTTAATTAACTATCCAACTTCGTTAAGAATAAACAATTTGTGAACCTATTCTTGTACACTTACACATCTACACATGTCAATTGTATTGTTTTGTATGCCAATAAAGGTTTCAGAAACAGAATCAGGATAGGCAAAGAGCAGCTAGTAAGATAAATATTTCGTGAACAAACTTAAATTATAGCCCATAGTTTAATCAAAGTTCTAAAGTATAGTGAAGATGAGAATGGCTAGATTGGTTAAGACAAGTAAGTGGGACTGATACCACCTGCCAGAGTTATGTGAGTGAGGGCACAATCCTAACCAATTTAGACCAGCATAACACACGTCTCTGCATTCCTGAGCAGTGTGCGAAGGCTGGCGCATGTCTGTGCATTGATCTAAACCCCCCTCCCCATCTCCAAGGAGCAGGATACTTGTGCAACACCCCCAGGCAAGCATAGGACACATGTTGGGACTTATGGCAGCCTAACTAGAAGTTAGGATTGCTGCCTGCATAGAATGGAATTCACTGCAAAGGAGATCTTTTTGCAAGGAAAACTGGAAAGGAAAACTTTGGAATTCCTCAAGAATGTGCAGAAAAGAATTATGTCCTCATTATATAGCATGACTAGTATCCTCCAATTCACCCTAAAAAGAAAACTCTATAAACTTTAAGAAGTATCTTGAGTTCTCAGAGGGAGGGAAATTAATTTGTCTTGTGGCCCATGGGTATAATTCAGATTCACAAAACTATCACAGAGAGATACATACAATTTTAATTATACTTTGCATTAAATAAACAGGTTGTCATTTGATTCAAACACTATACATTACTACAAGAAATAACGGTACAGCAATACATTTAGCAAGAAGGAAACAACACTTTAGGCTATATTACTGTAAAAACACTTATCTATTAAAATAGTCTATTACAGTGATTTTGGTAAATTGAAGTCTACTGACTTCAAAAAGGACAAATTAAATGTTTCTGAGGCTAATGTTTCTCTGCCACTTTTAATGAAAATAGAGTCATAGGATTTTTTTTTCCTGAAATGTTTTGCTTACAAAAGATGCACACATAAAATAACTGATTATTTCTCTGACATAACAAAATAAATTATGAAACTGCCTACAACCAATGGGCCATTGCACATACTCAGCATTGCACAAGAGGGCAGGAAGAGGAAGACAAAATTAAGAAAACTGCTCATGTGCTTGTAAAACTGCACCTGATGGGCTGGATCAAGAACAGGACCAGTCAATAGACAAGACACAAAACTGCAAGGATGTACCAATGTATAATGTGCAAGACTTGCCCTACAATCCAGAGTAACTACAGGAGCACGTAAGAGACATTATATGCACCCATAGTTATTGCACCACCTACTGAAAACCCATGGGAAATTCATATTGCAATCCGAGCAAATTGTTCTTACATTGGAGCAAGGACTCCCTGTAGTTACTCTGGATTGTGCACTTGGGTTCTGAGTCCCTGTCCCCTTTGACTCAATTCATACATGAGTCTTAATGGGTCATCTTTGGGGACTGTGTTTGACTTGAGTCAGAGCCTTCAATATGTTTGATTTGTGTTTGACTTGAGTCAGAGCCTTCAAAATAGGTCAGGCGCACATACAAGTGCATGCATGCAAATGTGAGAGACAGAAAGAGACTCATTTAACACTCCCATGATGTTCCTGTCCCCTCTGTAAACAAAAACTCTGCTGTTCTTCAAATGAATGCAATAGTTTAGAAAGCACCCATCCTTTCCTTATGAAGCCCAGCAACCACTCATTCCCAAGAAACCTCCCAAGCCCTGAGTCACTTCCAACTTTATTAAAACATGTCTGTCAAATCTCCAAGTCATAAAGTCAAGTCATCCATCCCTGCAAATCTGGAAGGAAAATTCCCCTTCTCTCAAAATCTGGAATGAAGCATTTGTGCTGCAATCCTAAAGATACTTTCCTGGGAGTAAGATCCATTGAACACAATGAGACTTACTTTTGAGTAGACATGGTTACAATTGTGTTCTTGGTTTATTTTTATTTTCTCCAAGGATTACCTAAGAAAGCTTGATTGTCAAAAAAAATCAATATTATGTGTTGAAGCAGAAGAGGTCAGTTTCAAAAAGTGGAAACCACGGGAGCACATAAGATACATTTATGTTGAGGTAGTTATGGCACCACCTAGTGAAAATCTATGGGAAATTGCAATCCAGAGTAAATTGTACTTATGTTGGAGCAAAGACGCCCCATAGTTACTCTAGATTGCGCCCATAAGTGGAACAGAACACACATTTGGGGGAAGTCCTTCCTTATCAGCCCACGGATATAGCAATTGCCTGTTACACAGGTGAATTATCTATTTTATTATAACAGTTGTAAGGGCTGTGGGTGGCGCAAGAGGTTAAGACTCTGTGCCTGTTAACCAGCAGGCCAGGATTCGAGACCCGGGTCGGCCCCACAAGACAGGGTGAGCTCTTGTCCTTAGCCCAGCTCTGTGACGCAGCTGGATCCAATCGTATTGGCTCTGGCTTTCCATTGGACTAATTCAGTGGCGTGGAGAGGGTGGATTTGCTGCTTGGGTAACAGCCTATCCCCCATAACAATCCAACCCAGGCTTTCGTGCTTCGCATGCAAGCATCTGCAGCGCCGAGCACGATACCATAGTCTTCCAAGACTGACGGAGGCCTGCTTTATGACAGTTGTATCCATAATTTAATCTACATGAAAAGGTAATACATTCAACTGGGTTGTATTTACTGATAAATATGTGTGCCAATTTTGTATTTCAGCTGTCAGGACTGCTCAAATTCAATATTGATCTGATATTTGCAATAGATCCCATTACTCTTTGCTCTGGCAACCCTTTTGTCTTCATAAATGAACAGATCTTGCTAAACACAAATCCTTCTCGCACAATCCAGGCAGATATGAACTACATGCTCCTTCTCATACTAGTACACAAAAAAAGCTCAATGACTAAAACTCTTCTAGGGGCCAGATTTTCTGTTGCATCCTTGCCAAGAAAGGAATATTTATTGCTGTGCTGCTCGTACCAGGAGCTAGAAGGGGGTCTGTGCCTAGCAAGAGTCAATCATTGACCCTGACTTTTCCCCCTGCTTGATTTACTCTGGTAGTACTTGTGGATGTGGTGGTTGGCTTCTTCAGTGTAACACTGATGTGTCACCAATGTCAGGGCACCACTCCATTAGAGTTGCCATATGTCTCAAAAAACAGAGACAGTCCCAATTTGGGGGGATTGTGTTCACATACTGGCAAGAGTGAAAGAAAGTCCTGTCCTGATTTTGTGGAAGAGAATTATGGCAATCCTACACTCCATGGATGCTAACCTGCCCTGGGATTTCCATGGGGCATGACTGTTACTTGGAAAGGATGCACTAGAGTTACTAGGAAGCCTGCACTGACATGGTGTTGCATAAAAAGACTTAGGATACGGTGAATTTTGCGCTAGCATCTATGTAGGATTGACATGCCATCCTAATAAGATTGGGCCATAAGGAGACCATTCCTGCATATCACTCTCTATGTAAAATGTTCAGATGGAACTCCATTTTTAATATCTCAAAAGAGAAAAAATTGCCAATTTTTGTGATTATGCAAGCTCAACATTTTATAGAAGAATGGATAAAACAAAAACCATTGCAACTGAATTCTTCCAAATTATTGGGAAGTTATCTTTATAAATTCCTGAGTAGATAATTTCTTGCTCAGTTAGGTCATTTATGTATTCTTTTCCACCTCATTCTGAGTCAAGACCAGATCAAGAGCTGTTCCCATGAATCCTCACATACATAAGAACTACCAAGAAAATAGAGGTTAAAAGGAAATTAATGCCTAATTTCCGCATTCTGGTAATAATGCGGCAAGGTCTTATGGAACAAGCACAACAGCTGCAAATTATGTAATTATGTTTCTGTATGCAAATTCGCAGACATCTCATAAATGTTGAAACACCATTTCCAATGCTAATTAAGTGCCTTTTATTGCCTCTGCATAATTCCTACATGAGATTCTATGCCAGATGTCATTGTAGCTGGTGGAACCTTTATTGTCAGGTTAGCTGAGGTAGCGCCCATTAACATTGTCATAAAAACTCAGTTTCTAATTAAATTACTTTTAGCATCTCAGTGATTTTCCATTGTCCTCCAGTCCAAGTCAGGTGCCTTCTGTGTTTGCAGGAGGGATTCCTAATTTCTTCAACCTCACAGCCATCATGCAGTGTGCTGACCCACAGAGGTCAATCCAACCTGCACCTGAATCCCATTTTCACATATCCCGAGACAAGGATATAATATTACTATGATTCAGAGACAACATTAAACAGAAGTGGCAGCATAAAGTAGTTGGCACTTGGAGTTAGTACTCATAATTGCTTGTTTACAGATGTGGTTCAGTAGCTTTACAAGTGGATCCATCTCTGCTTCTGTATGCCTGAAGGACTCCAATTGCATATTGTGGTGCCTGGGATCTGCCAGAGATGCTGCCACAGATCTCCATGCAGTAAGGGAATTTTTGTTCCCTTATTCCAAGTAGAGCCCCATCAGCTAATATGGCTCTACAGAGATCAGTAGAATTGAAGAGACCCATGTAGGGAATAGGATCTGGCAGATCCTATGTGTACAAGGGGCAGGAATTCATCACCCACAGATACGGGGTAGAGAACGCCTTTGTAAGAGGACAACATTTTGCCATGGCTATTGTTGAATTTGGGAGTTTTAAGAGAAAATAAAAATATACATGTTTAGCAAATTAATCCTGAATTTCAGAGTACTCCTTGCTTCTGTATGGCATTGCCCCATTTTCTGTTCCTCATTGTGCTTAAAAATTGCAAACAAGTGAGGAAACTTGTGTGTTCCTTGGAACATGTAGCTTGGTTATCCAGTTTTATAGGACACCCAATTGCCTTGGAAAAAAAGAACTGGAAAGCATTCATGTGTCTCTGAAACCAGCAGTGAAAATTTTTGAAATCTTCCAGCAGCCTTAACAAAGTTCTGACAGGATCATCAAGGTCCATCTCTGTCTATATGCAACCTTTCCAAAAGCTCAGCTGGGTGGTGAAATAGAAAGACTGACAGATGGTGAACAAACTCAGGATTAGTATATTTTGAGAGCTAGAAAATAAGTTTCAAACATTCTGCTGGCTTACAGATTGATTCCAGATGTTTTTATGCTTAGTAAAAGCAAAACTTTTATTTTTTTTTTCTTATTAACAGAATTGATTTTAGCAGACCTGAGGAGGAAAAAAAGTAGAGTGTGGCTTATTCTAAACTCAAACCTGCTGAGGAATTAAGAAGCCCCATTTGCCCTCATTTAATGTTATTGCAACAATTAGAAGAATATGTCCTGGTTTATGACTGTGTGCCCCACAAATTAATATTTGGTTTTATGAACGAAAGAAGCACACTGTTCCTTTCTGTTTCCATTGTTCTTTCTAAAACTCTACATTTCCATTGTTAGGAACACTGAAATAGATTAGAGCTTATAAAATGAACGATTCTAAAATTATACCATTCAGGGACACAAAACTTCATTAATGAGGGTTATAAAAAGAGTAACAAGCTTAAACCCACCAAATCAGCAAACGACACTTTAGTGAGTCATAACATTAACAGCCAATCACATTGTACTAATTTTTTACTATGGCATGGGGTATTTTTAAAAAATCTAGTTCACTTTCCTTTTCAAGCTTTGGAGATGCCCTTGCTTGAATTCTACTTAACTAATAATGCATAACTGGGATAGATTTGGATGATATTTTGCATCTCCCGCTTTCCCTCTGTACTAAGAGTGGAATCCTAACCTAGGCTAGCACAAGTCATTGGTTTTCCCATTCCTGTGGTGATGTAGGGAGGCAAGCGTATGTCAGTGCAGTGGCCTAACACTTCCCAAGAGTGGCACAGAAGTGTCTTATGGCACTTTTGTGATACTCGCAGATCAGCACAGGACTTATGCTGGGGCTTAGGATTGCAATGAAATCCTGACTTTAAGTCAGAAAAATGGCCCAGCTAAGCTGACCTAAGTAGGCCATATCCTGAGCTAAATCTTCAGGGCTAGAAGGCCTATGGCTGGCTTATCTGCTGAAGAGGCAGCAGCAAAAGGGCAGCATGCTCACTGGACTGGTGTAGTTGTGCCATATCCTGAGATGGGCTGGTGTAGTTGTGCTGTATCCTGAGGCTGAAAGGCAGGGGTTGGGCTTGGACTCAGAATTTTTTGCCACCATTTCCAATTTTACTCTGGCTTATCATGGAGCCCTACTCTATTCAGATTTATTCCTGCTCCTGAGGTGGTCCAACTCTGAGGAGCTGTGAGGGGGCATTTCTGCCCTGGAAACTGGCTCTGGATACAGCCTGACTGCACTGTTCTAGGCCATGCTGAACATAAAAGTCCTCAACATGCCTCTCTTGAACTGCCTACATTGGCACAGCTAGGGCAACCCAGGTCCATCTGTCTTGGGCCAGCCTAAGTTGAGGTATGCTGACCCAAGCCTTTCTGGTGTAACTGGGCTGGCCTATCTATCTATCTATCTATCTATCTATCTATCTATCTATCTATCTATCTATCTATCTATCTATCCCAGTGATAGATAGGCTAGCCCAGGTACAGTTCAGGATTGCAGCCTCATTCTCACAGAGTCCTACTGCTAAGATTCAGTTTTCTTTCCTTTCCCCCACTCCCAGATGTAGCCACCCCAAAAGGAGTGCACTATATCAGCAGGTGGACGTGCAGATTGGGACCCTTCAGAAGTGGTGGACGTTGCTGATGGCAACAGCATAAGCAAAATGGCCACCAACTTAGGGTGAAATCCAAAGTAACTACAGGGAGTCCTTGCTCCAGAGTAAGAACAAGTTACTCTGGATTACAATATGAATTTCCCATAGGTTTTCACTTGGTGGTGCAGTAACTACGGGTGCACGTAAAATCTCTTACATGCTCCCGTAGGTACTTTGGATTGTGCCTTTAGAGCTCCACAGTCAGTAGCCACGTTGTGACAGTGGAAGTGCCTTCCCCACATGGGATTTTCAGCCAATTTGCCATCTGTTCAATGTGATAAAACATAGGTGATCATTTGATAGTATGCCTTTGTAAAATAATAGCAAACTCGTGTATGCTTCCAGCATCAAAAATTGCAGTCCTTAGGAAATTAGAAGGAATACAAATACATATTTTCTCACATTATAACAAAGTCAGGGAGCCAACCTCATACTACAGCCTCTATCAAATTCAGGTCACATATGATGGATTTTGGTTTTGTGAGTTTCATAAAAGGAAGGATAAAGAAGCCATAATAAAGATTAATGAGTTTTCACCATCCTACCCAAAAAAATACTCCATATCGGTACAAAGAGCACACAAATTAAAACAAATAATAAAGAAGACAACTGACTCCAAACTTATTTAATAGATGGCTCAGAACTGCTGTGCTGAAATACCAGAAAAACTAAATATTTATATTAGGCAACGAAAAAGGAATGCAGTTTCCATTATATGGTGCTAAAGAGTTTCAGTGCAGATTTATGGCAATCTGAAGTGGTTTTAAAAGTTGTTCCCTTTTCAATGCTGAAGGCTTTTGTTTTGAAGTTTCATATAGAGGTTGAATTCTATGTTTTAATACGCCGAAATATGTGCTATTTCTGTGGGATCTGCTCGCAGCAGACTTTTTATTTTCTGAGCTTAAATAGAATGTGAAAACATTATACATTTCCTGAGAAGAGTCAAGCACCATAGCTCGCTCTCAAGACCTTTTATGTTTTGCGGTTAATGAAACACCAAAAGAAAAGAAGGGTGTTTGTTTTTCTATACTTTAAAAAAGGTTTTGTTTCAGTCTTTCCTTTGATTTCCAAAAGTATTTTTGACACATTAACAATATCATTCTAGTCTATTAAATGTAAAAAAATCTTTGAAATATATTATCTTTAAAGTGACATTCGAGGATAGATCACAGGGACAGTGACAAACCTGTTGGTGACATGCCAACAAGTTCTGCCCCCCACTGCCATCATAGTCTTTCTCCACTCCCACAGTGACCAGATGTCATAACCATAAAAGAGGACAAGATGTAGGACACCCGTGAAAAATGTAGGATATACAACGAAAAATGTAGGATATGACAAAATAAAGCTAAATTCATATATATGTTTTCATGTGGTTAATTTAAACATTGTGGGTGCATTTTAATCTAGGCTGGCACAACTCATCAGTCTTCCCATTCCTGTGATGATGTAGGGAGGCAAGTGCATGACTTTGCACTGGTCTAACCCTCCCTCAGGAGAGGCGCAGAAGTGCTTTACACCCCTAGGCCAGCATAGAACTTGTGCTGGGGCTTAGGCCAGCCTAAGTGGAGGTTAGGATTGTAGCCGATGTTTCTTATTATTAAATTTAAAGCTATTATATATAATTTATTAATTAGAAGAAGGCTACATGCTGCCTGCTCGCAAGGAAAAAGAGGACAATGAAGACTTTTACCAGGACACAAAGCTAAAAAAAGGAGATGTCCTGGAAAAAGAGGATATATGGTCACCATACCCTGGTGACAACTGCGGCATGTGGGGAGAAAGCCTTATTGTATTCAGGGAATACCCAACATCCCAACACACAGGGATAACCTTGAGGCTATGCCGACAAAAGGTGTCACTATGATAGGTAGTGATGGTGGGTATGGGGCTTGCTGGGGTGCTCACATGTGCTCTGTAACAGTTTCCACAGTTACAGAACCACCACACAGGGCTTACACTTATCCATCTGACAAATGTAATACGTGAGCCAGTAACTGAGAAGGATGGGCTACTGCTAGGTCATATGATTGCTTAGCCTTTTGAGTTGGGAAAAAACTGGAAAGAGATAACAAGGGAACTGAGTTGGTGAAAACAGCGACGCACTGCAATGTCTTGATTTGTTTTTTGTCATGAGACATGTGTGGAAGTGATAGAGTTAACTAGTTCAATGGGATGCTGTGTTTATGGATATCACTTCCATATAAATAAAGGGCCTAGGAAGGAATGTAGGAAGGGTATACACTGTGGGTGGGTGAACTCTCCATGAACTCTCCAAAGGTTCAGAGGTTTGGAAAGCATCCTCAAGTTTGGATTCTTATCAGAACCTCTTGCCCGACTTTTTCACCTCACTTCATAACAGCCCTTTGTTCGTTTCTTTCAAATACAATTCTTTTTCGCCTCATCGCTCTGCATCTTGTAGAGTTTCAGCCCACAATCCTGTTGCTTCAGCAACATTAGCAATCCTGTTTTTTCATGCTGAAGAGAAATGGAGAGAGCTTGGTCCTCTTTGACTTGCTATCCCGGTTCAAATGCTCAGTTACCCTAACACTACTGGGGAATAATGTTTAGGAAAAATGGAAGCGTTATGAAGCCTCTTTGGCCTTTCACTGTGACCTATAGCCTCCACCAACATAGTTATTACCAAGAAATACTCCATAGTCTACCTATGGTACCTTCATAAGTACACTACTAAGAGATACCTTCATATCTTTTGTCTGCCTGTGAAGATAGTTCAGAGATTGTAACTAGCTCAAAGCTCTCAGGCTCTTGAAATTAGGACGAGGCTCTTGAAGCACCACTTATACCAATGTTCACAGTATTCACCACAGTGTACACCACTTGAACCAGTATACACAGCTGTACTGCCTACCAACCTTCTGGGCCAGTTCAAGTCCTTGGCTTTCAAGGCCTATATGCTCCATAACTAGGGCTACAATCCTAATGATACTTTCCTGGGAGTAAGACCCATTGAGCACAATGAGACTTACTTCTGAGTAGACATGGTCAAACTTGTCCAGATACTACAATTTTAGTCCTAGGCGTTTTCTGCACATCCCCTCCCAGTGGCTATTCCAATTTTTCTGGTAACCCAACTAACTCCTATAGGAGCCTCTCCAAATGGTCCACTTTGAAAATCATGTGTACCATCTCATAGATCCAAAAACAAGGCACCAGACAAGTGTGAATGGTCCTTCATTCCATCACTTTGGGCTACCACAGTGGTGGTGACAGTAAGGAGGACTTCTGTCATTTCTGCTGCCTCTTTCCTGGTGGACCTATCAGCTTGGGATGCAATGAGGAGGCTTCTTGGAGTCATTGGGGAACAGATGGCAGCTCTGGACTATTTCCTTCTTTTTCCCCAACCATGACAGGAGACAAGACACAAATTGTAAGATGGTATTGAAGAAGGTAGTCAATTGCTGTCACTGTTCCCCCACAGTCACCTAGAAGGTATATCAGAGATTTAATTCCCAGGTTCCAGGTCCCAATGCCTCATAATGAGAGAGGCATCCAAATATTTTTAAATGGTGTTAGATGCAAGGAAGATGGGCAATTAAGGCTTATGCACCCTTTTCTATCAACAAGATAGTCCAAAGCATGTTTATCTTGAAGATTGAAGCAACAGCAGACAGGTATGGTGTGGCCCAGCATAGGTGACGACCTCATCAGCAATCTAGGCCATTTCAAGACAGGCATGACATGCTGCACTATCCCTATTCATTAATCTAATTGCTACCATTTGGCTTACATGTACATGAGGCCAAGGTTAATAAGGAGTGACTTCACTGTCCTCTAAGGGTCCTTGCCAATGCTATGGCTACCTATAAATTCTGAATTCTGTAGTTCACAGATTCATCAGGGAAGAGATCCATGATTTTCACATAGCACCAATCACTGCATCATAGCTACATCACCAGGGTGGCATGGGATAGAGTGTCTCTACCTTTTAACATTGCATAGAAGATGGAATTGAGGCAGATGCTGCTTTTTAAACCCTTCTATGATGAGCTAAACCTGCCTCAATTCCCTGTTCTATGCAATGGTTAAAGGTGTCCTCCATTCTATATGGTCACCTTGCCCATGATGACAAACCATTTGCCTCTTTCTGACATGCTTCAAGGATGATTTTGGTCTGATTTCACATTTTGATCAAATATATCAATTTGGATTCAAAAATTTATGCCAATGAACTTCTGGCTTGACTCACACTGTCGTAAACTACCTCAGTGGTGGGTGTCTTAGGATCCCAGCACTGGTTGCAAGTCCATAACAATTTTTTTACCAAAGGCCATCGAAAAGTGTTAAATTAAAGCAGATTAGAGGAAAAGTAAATGTGCCATTTATATGCCCAGTGATACAAATAAAAGAAAATTGGTCAGCACTTCTGGAAACGCATTAAAGGTATGTTATATTACAGTACTATCCTAAAAGGAAAAGCTAGACTGATGTTCTGAAGGGAATAAGATGCAGTTGTGGCCCCAACTACAATAAGAGCAGTACAGTGACCCGTGACTGAATCTTATGTGCACTGCAGGTTCTGAATCTGATCGTTATGTACAAAACAGCTGCTGAGCCTTCAGAAAAAAGAACTGGGAGGGGGAAACATATTAAAGCAAAAGCAAATCTTAAGATGAATACAAGATCTGTCGCTTTACCTGCTATTTGTTTCTGTCAGAGCTGTCAGTCATGCAATTCGGAGGAGGAATTGGAAGTTACGCTGCATGATGCAAAATTGTGTGTTACTGGCTGAAGCCTGCTGAGCTCATTTTCTTGGCCTTCAGACAGGTTTCTGTGCTTTTCTTAGAAAAATGGGGAAAATGCAAGCTTTATGTCTGCTTGTATTGGTTTAGAAAGGTAATTATTAAGAGGGATTCATTTATTTACTATACAATTTCGCCAGATTCCACTGTCGGTTTTGTCAAAATCAATTATTTTAATATTCAACTTTGACTTTACAAGGTTTTATTTTATTTTATCTGGAAACATCCATTGGTGTTGCTACTTTGCCATGAGTTAACACAACAAAAATCATTGTAACCAAATCCAAAGGCCTGATCTTATTCTGTTGCTATTGCAGCCACTGAAATGCTTTCTGTCTGACTCTTCATGACTCCATGGATTGCAGCACACCAGGCCTCCTATCCTCCACCAGCTTCCTAAGTCCATCCCAATTCATGCTTATTGCCTCGGTGACACTACTTCATCCTCTGCTGTTCTCTTCTCTTTTTGCCTTCAGTTTTTCCCAGCATCAGGCTCCTTTCTAAGGAGTCCTCCTTTCTCATGATGTGGCCAAAATATTAGATTCAGCTTCAATATCTGTCCTTCCAATGAACAGTCAGGGTTGATTTCCTGGAGAATGGACTGATTTGATCTCCTTGCAATCCATTATTTGTGCCATTTTAACTGGGGGTTAGGATTGCAACCAGATACAATGCACACCATTGCTCCCTACATGCCATACTTAACCGAGTAACTACCCAGGTTTTTTTGGTGATAATCTTTTCCAAAGCTATTTATTTCTTCAATATGGGCTTATTTATTTTATTTAGCATATGGTAAATACATGGACTTATGATAAATCAGATGTTAATGTTCCAGTGCCATGTACTGTATTTTGAGAGCCAGGAATTCCACATTGATGTCTGGCTGCCAACTGTCACCAACTGCCAATTCTTTAATGTAGTCTGGCTGCCAAATGTTGCTAGTTCTTTAGTTCACACTTTTGTGCTATCCGGGGTGCACCATGAAGAGGCAAACCAGCATCACAATCCTCAATGAGAATTTCATTTTTGAGAATTAAAAATGATTAAAAGTGTGGGAGGCGAGATCTTTTAAAGATAGTAATCTTTAATAACAAAGGCAATAATTTCAGACTTAAGAGTGGTATCTGTCTATTAAAGAAACCTCTCAATCAACTTCTGCCATTAAATGGAAAATGTATATTCTCTGAAAAGTCTGGTTAAATGGCTATTATTTTCTTCAGCTGGATCAACATCTGCAAAGATGTACTGTGCACATTTATTTGGAGAATAGGCTCTTCCAGCTTCCTACATAACCACCTTACAATCTTTATAAATAGAGTCTGGCGGGAATGGTAATCTCAACCCAAAGCCATGTCTATGATTATTTCTGCACTAAAATTTATGAGTGAATGTAAGTCTCCATTACTTAAGAGAGAAAAATCAATGCCAGAGCAGGCATTACTGAGTGAAATTGCCACAGAGTGCTATTCTGATAATTGAAGATCCTGATTCAGCAGTACACAGTAAAACCATTTTTAACTATGGGAGTTCTATAAGGACTGCATCACAGGATGGTTTGTTTACTTAGGTGCATTTAAGTTTTCAGGTAATAGCCACAATTACAGAGAAAAAAGCCCTGTGTGCAGTCTCAATCTGAGACAATTACGCCAAAGGCCATTTCCTAAAACCAATGCTCAAGTAGGTGAAAACAGTCAAAGCAATGCAAGTGGTTCAGATCCAACAGCTCAGTCAGACTCTAAAACCTTCTTCAGATCCAGCTGCTGTTGTAGAGGTTAGAGGGTCTATTCAGTGTACCTTGGCAAACACTCATATAGCATTTGGCCTTTCAGAGAGATCTCCACTGGGATATCACCAGAGGGAATCGTAGATCACAATCAAGGAATATTGCAAGATTTATAAGGAAGCTAACCGCAAGGAGGCAATATCACATGAGCTGGAGCTTCAATTTTTCAGGCTTGAAAATTGAGAAAACATCTGCCAATTGCTCTGCACTGTGCAGGGAAGCAGCATATGTTCACATGTCCCTCCTACTGTTATCCTGCTATCGCATCATCACATGGAGGAAACTACCTATCAGTGTGTGAATTAGGTACTTAAAATGTGTACTTAATACATACATTGTTAGGTGGTTTGCATTAACCATCCTCCCCAGGATTATGATACTGTGGGACAGCACTCTCAATGGGGAGAATATGTACCTTCTCCCCCATGTGATGCAAAGGGTTAGGTTCACAATGGCATCCAACCCAATCATGCAACCCAATACACACTGGCATTGAGACAATTTCCTTTCACCTGCTTGTGTCTTGCAAGTTGAGTCCCACTTCCCAGATGGTTATATACCATAATACCGGTACATAATACTGGTATTGGTACATAATACTGGTACATGTTGGTACATAATACATAATTGGTACACAATATGGAAAATGACAGGAAACCAACACAAATAGAACAGCCACATGATACAGTGTCAGTAGGCATCTGGGTCCCCAGCACTATGGATTAGTTTATTTGGGTGACCCACCATGACTAAGAGGCCATATAATACAATGCTTAAGTCTACAAGAAAAAAACACACAAAAGTATTTGGCAACAGCAGAGAGAGCACATGCTTGGTTTGTATAGGGTTCTGGGTTCATATAACGATAAGACTGGACATGGAAGGGACCTTGCAACATTTTTTATTAAAGGTGCTCAAGGTGCCCATAGCTATGAGAGTGCAGACTACACCAGATGACATGCTCAGGGGTGACAGCACTGCTCACCGAAATTTTTAATATCTTAATTTTTTTGAATAAACCATCATGTTATATATTAATTGATATGTAATTGAATGCAGAATACAATGAAACAAACAATGGTTAAATATCTCCAGTCTTATCTAAAACTATAGGAAAAAAGTAGTGGCTATCACTATGCTGACTACCTGGATATTGCCCATTATAGGGGTGACACAGATCTCCCACACTGGTTGACACAAACTCGAGTGATGTCACTGTTCTTGAGTAGCACAGCTGAAACAAACCCAGGTCTGAGGTTCTAGAGAGCTGGTTCATCTCACTTGCTGCTGTGAGATGAATCAATGGCTGGATCAGTATATGGCACTTCATAAGAAGTTGCCATATGAAGTATAAGAACCTAGTTAAGAAAAGGTTACAATTAAGAAAAGCTTACATTCCTGGGGTCGCCTTATAAGCTGGTTTGTTTTTCAGTCCAACATCACTATTATTGGTAGTGAATAGGTTGTGAAACATGAAAATAAAGGGATTTATGGTATACCCATAGTATAGGTGTTCCTCAGCTTACCTTACCAGCTGTGACCTACTCAAGGGGGCAGTGCTCATCCCTGTTCCAAGACCAAACAGCCAGTCGTTATCTGAAGATGCTAGATGACTGAACACCAGACACCAAAGCACATGGAACGCTGTCGCCTTCCCATCAAAGCACCACCTTGGTTTCCTTTTTTAAAGCCACAGTGGGTTTCCTTTTTTAAGGAAGAAAGACGGGATATATAAATAAAAATAAATAAATAAAGTGCTACCTATTTATCTACTTTCATTTACATGCTTTCTAATTTCTAGGTTGGCAGGAGCAGAGACAATATGGTACTTTATAATGTTTAGTCTTAACTTGAAAAGGAGGCTTCAAGAGTTTGCTATGGCTGGCTGAAATAAGATAGGGAACTTCTATTACTGATAGGAATGAACATTAATGCCATCTATGGAAATGTGGCCAGACATGTTTCTAACTTGAAAGTTTTGAAGTGGAATGTTCTTAAGTAAGGGAGCTTCTGTGTAATATCTGTGTAATAAAAGTCTGTTTGAAAGCCTTTCATTATCCTTTCTGAACATAATAAGAAAAACTTAAAATTGTCAACAGCCTCTATCCTTTCCTGTCACGTTCAACCCTAGTACTGGATCTTTCAATTTTTCAATATCTGCCGCCTGTGACATCACTAGGCCTGTTTCAGAAAACTCTGGCTTATGGACGTATGCATCCAATCCAGCAATGCTTTGTGGAGGTAATGCTTCATTTTCATAACATTTGAAATGCCTATAATGATACAGAATTTCTACTTCTAATGCCCACCTCCGTGTCAATGTCATAGTATGGTTGTCATTGCTTTCCCAAAGCATCCAAATCTTAACACCTAAGTAATTCCATGAAATGTGGTTGCATGCTGCAACATTCAAGCTCATTTCATGCTACCAAATGTATTTGCATTGGCCAGACACTTCTCAGATATTCCCCACACATCTATTAAGCGTCAGAGGAAAAGAAGCAGAACATCGCCAATCAAAATACTATTTAGAAAAGTTTAAACCTGACTATATTTTTGCTAGAGTCACCAGAACACTCTCATTGTTCTGATTCTCATCAGTCACCACGATGACAAATGGGAACAGAAAATGGGGCAAACCCTCCTTTTGGAACGGGGTGAGGAGAAAAGGTCCATTTTTCACAATGAATCCCTGCAAATAACCAGAACTGGAGGCTGAAACTGGGATACAGTTTGAAACACATATAAGAAACATGCATATGCCAATTTACAGTATATACAGCTTCAATGTTTTTTCTTGATACAAAATTTAAGTTACCTTCACACACACAAAAAATGGTCCCAGAGACAGAGATCTAGAAGACATGGATAATGTCTGAAATCTAAATTTTCTATTTGCAGTGAATGTTTTTATATAGAGAAGAGGCTTTCTAAGATGGTGGTTCCATCTGCACCTGACAAGGCACAAGGTTTATGAAGCAGACCTAAGTATGAGCAACTGTATGAAGATAAGTCAATGGAAGAAGTGAAAATAGAATACAAAAAACAGAATGTGTAGAGAACAGAGAGGAGAAATAACATAATCATAACAACATGATCAGATTCAGAACACAGAAAAAGTGGTTTTGAAGGAAAAGCCGTGGAGGGTGTTTTGAGAGTCTGAAGATACCGTTTCAACACGTCTCATCACAACAGAACGCATATATCTTTAAACAAGCCTAGCTCCCTGGATATATGAAGTTGTATTATACTAAGGCTGCAATCTAACCACATTTTCCTGGGAGTAAGTACTATTGAACAGATTGGGATTTACTTCTGAGTAGACATGAGTCTGTGTAGCTTAGTATTGGCCATGCTGGCAGCAGCTCTAGAGTTTCTGAAAGAGTATTTCTCAGCCCTACATGAAGATATGAAGGACTGATATCAGTGATGATCGGGCACATGTTTGGATTTAAGGTTGAAGGTAGGTTGAAGGGTAAAGCAGTGTCATAGCTAAGAGGATGCAGGGATAGCAGCTGCAGTGGGCAACAAGTTAAGTGGGGGAAGAAAGCTAAGCTTGACACCAGCAGTGGTCAAAACTATGAAAACTTTGTTATGTACAAATAATACTATCATCATATATATCATTGGAATAATGATCAGCAACTTAATGAGGGATGCAATGAAACAAAGTACATTGGAATATCTGTATTCCAACAAATGTTAGCCACTGGTTTAAAGAAGATTGAAAATAATTGAACTTCTTATAGGTGAATTCAAAACATAGACCTCACCAGTTATCCAGTATGGAACCGGGGACCCAATCCTAGCCAAACTTCCAGCACAGATAAAGCAATGCCAAAAGGGTGGGTGCTGCATCCTGCAGCAGAGCACATCACTGAGACATTTCTCAATTTATCATTTTATAATGCACTAGCAAAAATGTACCCGCATTGCAGGAGTAAAATACTCCATGTACGCCATCTCCCATTATATATCAACACCCCCATGCACATCAACCCTCCCATGTGCATCAATCCCCATGCACAACATTCCCCCCATGCACACCATCCAGCCCATATGCACTACCCCCCCTGTGTAACATACCCCCCTACACAACATTCCCCCATGCACATAATCCGGCCCATGTGCAACACACACCCCGCACACCATCCCCCCACGTACACCATCCAGCCCATGAACATCATCCAGCCCATGCACAAAACCCCCTGCACAACATTCCCCCTTGCAACATCCACCCATGCGCACCATCTTCTCATGCGCAACTTAGCCCCGTGTGCACCATCCCTTCATGCATACCATCCCCCCATGCACACCATCCATTAGGCATCCATTAGGCACCATCTCCCATGCACACCAGTGCATTAAGCACTGGGCACCAAATTGGCTGGATGGTCATCAGTCTTCAATTTTAAGTATAGGACAAAAACACATTGCACCCTTTTTCAGCTCGTTAAGGGTTACATTTCTCAACATCGGTTCTTGGTGGGTGTTGATGTCACAGAAGGAATACACTCCCCAAATTTCATGCTTCTAGGTCTGGGGGTTGCAGAGAATCCCTTCAGTCAGGGACTCTTCAATGGAAAATATAGAAAGGAAAAAGCATTGTACCCCTTTTCACCACTTCTGGTTGGAATTTCCAAAAACCGGTTCTTAGTGGATGCCTTCATCACGGAAGGAACACCTTCCCCAAATTTGACGCTTCTAGGCCCAGCAGTTTTTCCTAGGTGTTGATGAGTCAGTGAATCAGTCAGTCAGTGACTTTGCATTCCAGGTTGATGTGAAAAATGTCAGATTATGCATTTTCCAGCTCTGTGAAAAGCATGTGAAACATTCATGGTCTATAATAAACAGGTTTAAACAAATTCCCTCTTGCTTTCTGCCCCATATTAACATTTCCAGATGTACATAAATAGCACAAAGGTGCTAGAGGGCTCAACACCATGTGTAGGTCATAGCATCATATTTAGAAAACAGGGCCTTAAAGAGAGGAAAAATTAAACTTTTGTTTTCTGAAGCAGTTTTATATACTTTCTTCAGGCTCACATAACACAAAACAAGTCAATCCTTCTTACCCCAATTTTAACATGTAAATTTTTCATCACATAAAGCCTCATCATCTGTCACTAGTAAAAGATGCAGAACTGGGAAATAATGCAAATATTCAAACTCTATCAGTTCAAATGGTAGCAAGCGCCTGCTTCGGGATGATGAAAAAGCCTTTCTTGTATTGAACCTTAAATGGTAACATTCTAACTGGGAAGAGAACAATATTTTAATCTGCAGTTGAAGGATCAAATTAAATCTGCTGCAACCAGCTTTGCCACTGCACTATCTATCACATGCGATTTTGTGCATGTGCGTGTGTGGGATGAGAATGTTGTGAGGCCTGGAATCTGTTTACCATGTTATCCTACTCTGTCCGATTAAAAAAATTAAAGGTGGAAGGACAGGCAGTTCTTATTCAAAAAAATGGCCTCAGGACATAAAGTGAGAAAGAGAAGAGGGAATTTAAAAAGAGATAGAACACTCTTGATCTCCATTTCAAGAACATCCCAATACAATCTGATTTTTACAAAAGAACATCAATTGTCTCAGTGATGGTTTGCATTCTTCTTTAGTATAGTAATATACAACACTACATTCTTTTGTATCTATAAGATCTATCAGCGATATTACCAGTATCTAATAGTTCATGGTCAGCAGCAGTTTCCATTAAAAATTCTATTTTACCGGAGTTAAAACTTGGAGTGCCTCAAATCCCATCAGCCTAAACTTTATCCCTGAAAGTTGTCAGCCTGCCTGTAATGTGTTTTTCCACTGCAATGTTAAATTTAAATCAAATAAGCCTTCAAAAAAACATACAGAAGAACACCACAAAATGTACTTTGTGCCGGTTCTAACAAAAAAAATGGAGCCTTCTCTGTCAGATAAACATTTCATTCTGCTCCCCAGGCTTGTTGTATACTACAGATGTTCTGACAACCTTTTAGCAAACCAAAGCAACCAAAGCAAAAATGTTTGAGGATCATAAAGAGTTGTTTCCACATTTAGCTTGTAGTACATACAGTACATTTTGTGTAGCACAGCAATTTCCAAACTTTTCAAACACTCACCCATGAAACTCATCCTCTGTTGTGGATTGCAATACAGTGCTCCATGAAGACTTGTTGGAAAGCCCCAGAGTCCACTTCCGAGTCATGCCAGGCCCACAACCCACTCTATTGGCTTCCAAGTCTCACAGTGGCCCATGGAAGCAACCAGAAGCCTAGGGAATTGGGTCCAGTGTACATGGGGAACAGTGGTCTCGCTGTTGTAACAGGAGTGCATGTCCTATTTGAATACAACATATGTTGTGTGTCTAAGGGCAAAATCCAGAGTAACTACGGGGAGACATTGTTCCAGTGTAAGAACGATTGTTCTTGCAATACTCTGGATTGCAATATGAATTTCCTATAGGTTTTCACTAGGTGGTACAGTAACTACGGGTGCCTGTAAAGTCTCTTGCTTGCTCCCGTAGTTACCCTGGATTTGGAGGTATCACAGGTATGATTCAACAGAATTAAAGTTGAATTCAAATCACTATATGCCTTATGAATGGTGTCCACATAGGCTATAGATCTGCAGAACAGCTTTTACTCTGCATGCTAGATATCCCCATCTGCAAATGCTTGCATTGCCAGTTATGGTGGGAAAGAATTCTGATCTGAAACTCTAGAGTCAATATCAACAATATTACACTGTATGGACCACTTAGCACATGGCAAACTTCTTACATTCCCAGACTTTCCAACAATAGAAAATATCCATATCACTTTCTGCAGGCAGAGCTTCTTCACCACTGAAGGGAATGAGGACGATCTTACAGCTGTGCATTGCAACCCCCACACTGACTGCTAAAATGAAACCCAGGGGCACTAACAAGAGGAAATTAGATGCACTAATATTGCACAGTAAACAGTAGGATTGTAGATATATTCCTTTCACTTTCATGGAACTTAGAGCACAAGCCTTACCATGTCTACTCAATGGTAAGCCCCACTGTATTCAATGGAACTTACTCCCAGGAAAGTGTCCCTTTCTTAAGAAATCTTAAGATTTCTGTAACCATAGTGTGTACATACAATTGTTTCCACTGTTTATGTAGGCTGTGGTTACTCCAGCGGATTACTCCCTTTCAACATTAACCATTGTTTAATAGTATGATTTTTGTAACTTACCCCCCAAAGTATCAATTTTTTTGCTCCTTTTTTCTTATTTTGGGACACTTCTAGTGTTCAAAAATAAGGAAAAAGAGCAAAAAATTGTATTTCCAAAAATAAGGAAAAAGAGCAAAAGAATCATACTATTATTTTTGGACACTTTTAACCCCCAAGGGTTTGGGCTGTTGTGGCTAGGTTGTTCAAGACACTGTGTTTGTCAACCTGAAGATTGGCAGGATTGAGACCTGAGTACTGCATGATGGAATGAGCTCCTGTTACTTGCCTAGCGCCTGCCCTTCGAAAGCATGTAAATGCAAGTAGATAAATAGATAAACCCTTTTAAGAATGGATTAGACAAATTCCTAGCAGAAAGGACCATCACAGGTTACAAGCCATAATGTGTCCATGTGCTAGATGTAGATGTAGGCAACCTCAAAATGCCAGATGCAGGGAAGGCACCTGGATATATGTACTGTATGCTCTTTGAGGCATCTGTTGGACTATTATGAGATTCAGTAAACTAGATTAGATGGGCCTTCAGCTTGATCCAGTGGAGGCTATTCCTATGTTCTTATGTTCTTGGATACCACTCCGGTGGGAAGGTGACAATGCTTCATGCACCTTTGGTTTAGTCATGATGGCCACATTAACTCAGGGGTGTCTTCGCACCATGTAACAGGGATGTGCACGGTCCTTAGAGTCAATCACACCTACGGCACAATCCAGAGTAATTACGGGGAGTCCTTGCAGCTCAACATAAGAACAATTTACTCTGGATTGCAATATGAATTTCTCATAGGTTTTCACTAGGTGGTGCCATAACTACATCAATGTAAGTGTCTCTTACGTGCTCCCGAAGTTACCCTGAATTGTAGGATAAATAGGTCAACTTGCGACAGACACCTTTACCTTTAACCCCCAAGAAGCACATTTCACTATTACCCTACAATCCAGAGTAACTATGGGAACATATAAGAGACATTATGTGTACCCGTAGTTACTGCACCACCTAGTGAAAACCAATGGGAAATTCATATTGCAATCCAGAGCAAATTGTTCTTACACCAGAGCAAGGACTCCCCGTAGTTACTCTGGATTGTGCCCACAGAGTACTAGTTCCAGCAACAAAACCAAAGTATGGAATGGACTGTAAATGTTTTTTCTGTCCCACTGGTCTCTGGGGTTTAAGCACACACCTTGACAAATAGTAACTCAGAATTTCCTTTAAAAGAACAATCCTGGGTATTTCTAAATCTTATCCTGTTCAGCATGTTTAATAATTTTCTACTTTATTCTTAGTACAGACCAATTTGCTAGGGATTTGTGTAAGGCTTAATCACCTTTAGTTTCAAAGGTGCTGGACTGCTGGATCCTTCAAAAAATAATAATGTTGCATTTGCTACATTTTGGCTCTTAAGTACAAGCATGATTTATAGCTTGTGTTCCACAGGTAGTAGTTCTGCAATTTCATATTCGACTTCCTTCACTAGATGAATACCATCTGGTCTGGCCTACTTGTTTTCCTTGAGATTATCAATTTCACTGGTAATGCCGAAACTGCATCTGATTTTTGTTTACTTGGACCTATTTCTAATCTCAGTTCAATTAGCACCACCAGCTGGGCAAGGAGAGTCCAATTTCCAGGGGTGCAGAGCATCTGCCGCACCAAAATAGGTCCTGGACATTTGGAAGCACATGTCCTTTCCTTTTTGACATCCGTTGAAGATGAACTTGCAAGTCTTGCGTAGAAATTGTAACATCATATACCGTCAAGAAGATCTTCAAAGGGCACCCGAACTATACAAGCAGTTGAAAAGCAATGGCATTAAAAGTTAATGAAGATTCAGTAGATTATTTATTACTAATTAGGAGCAGCAGGGAGATCTAACGTCTTAATTTCGCAGTGTCACAGGGAATTGGTGCTATTCCCATTTGCTGTTCCTGAAAATATTTGTGATATTTCAAATCTTGCATCCTAGCAATCAAACTTAAATGAACAAGGTTTATTCCCGTTTCATAATTAATAACCTCATTTTTAGTGGAACTCTCTGCAGAACTCACTGTAGGGTTTTGTTTTGTTTTTTTGCCTTACTTCCCTGAAGAGCAAATGGCATTGCAGCCATGTGAGAGCATTGTATGTGAACCCAAGTAGGTCTTAGTTCAGGCAGAAGCTAGTCTGTGCTGAAAGTACAGAGACAAGGGACTTCCCACATATAGGGTGCAAAGTGTTGGCTGTTCCTACTAAATCAATGTGTTGCTGAACTCAGTGTGGAGATCTCAGTGTTAGCAAGCTCTGAAAGCATTGTCACTCTCTTTCAGCCTCAGCTCTCCAGCATTTTGCACACTTAGAAAGCACTATACAATTGTTAAGTATTATATACATATAAATGCTTGTCCAGGATCTGTCCAGGGCCTCACATACCAGGCACAGGTGAGTTTCATGTCAGCAGGCTTTCCTACAGTAGAAGTAACAGTGATGCAGGACTTTCTATCTCACCACCACAGCCAGCCCCAAGGAGAGTGCACTGGACCTGGGGACAGCTTGTCCCTGTGGTCCACCTACCAGAGGAACAATTGTGGTGGTGACAAGTCAGGCAGTGGAGCAACCAGCACCACTGCAAGCACCAGCATGGGATGCAGGTGCCTTACTCCACCATCCAGGAATTCCGGACCCTGGTCTGGTCCCTGAGATCATGGGAGAAGCTCACTTAGGCAACTGACATCTGTGGTAAAGAGAAAAGAATGGTCACTAGCACAAGAAGGGGTGGTAAGATAAAGGTATCCCCCACAGATTGTACTGCTAGTCATGGCTAACTGTAGGCTGTGGTGCTCATTCTTGTTTCTAAGATGAAAAGCCAGCATTGTCCAAAGACATTTCTGTGGTCATGTGGCCAGCATGTCTATACATTGAAGCACATGGAACACAGTTGAGGGATGCATCTGCATAATGATATCACTTCTTGTTTAATGATGTCACATCTGGCCTCCAGCAGATGCCATGAATGCTATTCAGCCCACTACATGAAATTAGTTTGACTCCCCTGGTTTAAATTGTTTACAATAATTTCAGTTACTTCCATGAATGATAAGCATATCTGATTCGCTTTTTTTGTTTTTTGTTCTAACAATTTTGTGGGGGAAGACAGCCTACACTAGAGATAATGCAGAATGGAGGTATCTTGGGACTTGTTGAGTGTGGTTTGTTTCTTCAAACCTGTAGTGTACCATGGGATTATGGCTACAATTCTAGGCATACTTACCATGAACTTGCACCCACCTGTGCTACAGACTCTGACTCCTCAGGGGATCCTGGTTCTGTGAACAAGTGCTGTATGATGAAACAGCTCAATGGTCCACCTGACTCAGCAATATCTACCCAAACTAGCAGGATCACTCTAAGGCTTCAGGCAAATCTACCTAAATATCTCAGGCATTGAACATGGGACCTGAAGTATGCAAAGCAAAGGTACTAACATATTATAATTCTCAGGATTATTTGGAGGAAACTTGTTTATAACCAAGTGTACATATGTCTTTTGTGTACTGCACACAATGGCAATTATTTCTGAGTAAGAATGTTTAGGATTGGACTGTAAATTTGATACATGTTTGAAGTCCTTATACATCATTTTATAACAGGCATTAAAAGCCCATGTTACCCCTAAAGCTTGTAGCTCGGTGCAACTGCACCCCCCTTAGCTATGCCACTGTGGACACTAAAGAGTTTTCAACAGCCTAATTCCATCTTGGGTTTAGAGCAAGATAGGTTTTGGCTCAATCCAGTGGGACTCTATGAAGTCATTATGTTCTTAGACCTATTGACTTAAGGTGGCTTCCTAGGAGGTAAGTAAAAAGTATTTTAGGGTAGTAAGTATTTTACTTACAACAACTTCCATTATAGGTTTATATTTCTGGCCCATTGACATAATTGTATCACATGAGTTCATGGGGAACATGTACCATGAAGACAAGATTGAACTGAATGTTACTATAGTTATTAGAAAAAAAACAAGAAGCAGATTTTGAGCACAGTCCTAACCATGTCTACGTAAAGTAAGCCCCATTGTGTTCAATAGGTTTTACTCCCAGAAAAGTGTCTTTAGGATTGCAGTAACTGTCTGTGAAAGAAGGGGTTAGCAAAATTATAATTTAAGTTCAATCAATTTTTTCCCCCCGAGCTTCTAACCCAAGTGCTAGAAGTTTATTTTCTTTCTTTTTGAGAGGGAATTTAGAAGTCAGGCATGCTAGCTGGTATGGAAGAGTAATCAGTCAGAGAGAACAAATAAATTTTGTGTCTGCCTCCGTTAGTAGGGAAAATAATTGAAAGCATGAGTGCTTATGTGGTTTCTCTAAAACTTCAAAAGTGTTCATAATCACAGAAAAAGGAATGCCATCTGTTTGCTGTTACGATCCTATCCTATATTTTCCTGCTTATTCTCCCAACGAAACTAACAGTGAGACATTGTCAGTTCTTTATAATGAAAATTACCTCTCTCTCTCTCTCTCTCTCTCTGCTTTCAGGTTTCAGAAGAACATCTCATATTCCTCCCAGCTCGAGTAAGCATCCATCTTTGTCACATCCTGTCTTCCAAGTGCAAGAAATTATTTAGAAATACACATTTTAGATGGAATATTTAGCAGTATGCATAACAAAATGGTAAAGAGAATTAACTGTGGACATTCCTTCTCTTCAAACAACCTGGGCCACTGAATGGGATCAGACGTTTTGTAAGGGGCTGCCCTGTAGTAGGAAGAGATTCCAAACAAGCCAAAGCCCTGCAATTACCCAAATGGTTTCTGCTATATAATGAGGGCAAGATGTAACAATGTGTCAGGTGAGGACCACATCTTTGAAGCAGCTGCAGCTCTGTGCTTATAATATCCCAAGGTAGATGTGCTGGTAATAGATGTCTGCCTCGTCTGGTTTTGGCTATTCATCTCAAGGGGCGATTTACAAGGTGATAAAAGGTTCCAACGCTGCAAAAGGTACTTTGGGCTGTTAAAAGGCAGGATTTTTTATGGCCACTTCTTCTGTACAATACATGTTTTTTCATTAATCAAACACTTATACTATTAGAAACACCAAATCTTTTCAATAGTGGAGCAACAGGTTTTACTACCATGAAATAGCATTAAAAGCCACAAAATTTCTCAGGTAAGTCTCACTAATGATTATAACGGATTGAGTGAGCCTGAAAGTGGAATGGTATATCTATTAGCCATTGCCTCTCTGTGAACTCTGATCACAGTATTTGGTTCCTACGGCCAATAAGAGTATATGCTTGTAAGGGGGGAGATGTATTACTAAAACCAGTAGCTCTGACCACATCAAATCAGATTCAGATGCCATACAGCAAATAGAGTTTAACTGCAGAAGATCTAGGAAAAACAATGTATTAGAATGAGGTACAGCAGCAATTATAGCTCCTTGGGAATCAAGGAACTAAGGACAGTTAGGGCACAATCCATAGTAACCACGGGGAGTCCTTGCTCCAACATAAGAACAATTTACTCTGGATTGCAATATGAATTTCCCATAGGTTTTCACTAGGTGGTGCCATAACTACATCAATGTAAGTGTCTCTTATGTGCTCCTGCAGTTACTCTGGATTGCAGGGTTAGTAATACCAGCAGTTGACGTTACTAAACTTTTCTTTTTAAAAGACTTTTCTTTTTAAAAGGCAAGTGAAAAGCAATGCAGTTGTATTTCTATTAAGAATTACAAAAATGTTTTATAGAACAATATGTATCTGAAATATTTTAAGAGTTATCCCTTGGAAATCCTTTGAAGTAAGCCCCTTTGAATACAATGTGATGTACTTCTGAACAAGAATTATGCCCCAGATCCTATCCCTGCCATTGGCAACCTTCCTGTTCCTTTATCTCCACAGACTTGCACCAGTGACATTGCTGGCACAGGTCCAAAGAGACCCATTGTGGAGTGGTATATAATTATATAGAGTTATAAGGGTTCTCTTCTCCTCCTGTATAGGGCACACCCAGTTTAAAACAGCTGCAATAGCAGGGCTTTTACAGTGTAATCCAAAAGATATGCTCAGCTGGCACAACTTCTGTGCACCTGCTTGGGAGGTTGCAGTCATGCCATAAAGCCTGTTTGTGCTTCGATGAGTGTCAGCAGGGCAGGAACATTCACTGACCCTCCACACTGATGGTTTCATCCATCCAACCTCCAAGCTGAACACTAGCTGAACTCAGCCAGCACGGAGGTTAAGAGGTGTGGTGAGAGAGGGGAGGAGGTGGGGAGGAAGCATTTTGGGACAGAGAGGGACAGAGGGCAGATTGATTTATGGGCAAGTGGGCAGGGAGCAGGAGGCAGGACCAGGAACTGGCGCTTGTGCCAGTCCTATCCCCTTTCTCTGCCAGCCTGGGACAGTCTCTGGCTATTTTAGTCTGTATCATATCTCTAGGGGCAGCTATCATAGTAGCCCCATCAGGGCTGCTGCAGCTCTTCCTGGAGTATGGGAAATTATTTCCTCTTGCCCCAGTCTAAGTCACAGCCAGCCCCAATTTGATCCACTGCAAGCTAGGATTGTGCTACTAGTCTTTTAAGTCTACAATCCTAAAAACGTACTAAAGAGTAACTATCATGAACCCCTTTGCATCAACATCTGGATAGGAAACCAATTCAGGGAAGGAATATTCAGATTTAGATGGCAAAGTGGTTGCAACTTTGCTCTGCATCACAGCATCCTCCTGCAACTTACTGAAAATTTTGGTGTTGATACACATATCTTCTGAGGCATCCTACATGGATGAAAGACTAATTTGAATTCCTAGACAGAGACAGTGGCCCACATTTTGGGTTGAGCTCTACTGGGGCACATTAGCACAATATCCCCCAGGATGAATTTCTCTTTTCCCCAGCAGAAAATATGTTGAAAGAGAAAAGTTCAGGTCCTTTGGGAGAAGTGGGAGCACAGCAGGGACTGAGAAAGAAAACTTTGTTGTTCTTTCTGGTAACTGTAAGGGGTATCAACCATGCCTTGTGACTTTCAGAACCAGCTCAAGGAATGCTAATCATTTGAAACAGGATTTTCAAAATTCTATTCAAGTATAAGACATGTACAGGACAGATAAAAATGCAATATTAATTTCTAATTGTCAGCTATGCTCAAATGCTGTCAGAGCAAGAGACATGGGTATTTTAAAATCAGCTAAGGTTGGAAATGTAATTGCAGCATATTTCTATTTTTTCACTTATTATTGCATTTGCAGCCATGACAATATCCTTTTAGTTTTTCCACCCCTCTGATTTTGAGTCTCGTATGGAATTCCTGCAACTCTAAGGCAAACATTGTGTCATCGTCTTCCTGTTCTTTTGTGGATAGATTCCTAATTGAATCCTGACTGCATTGTGGGTGCAAGTTCTTCTTGGCATTTCTTGTTCTTTATCTTTTTCTGGTTCCCCTGTTTTTCCTCCCAAATCTTTCATCTTTGCCATCAGTGTATTTGCCTATAATGCGCAGGAGCTGCTGAAATCTATGAGGGCCCTAAAGTTTATGTTCATGTTTCACAATCCTTTGCAGGAGATCAGCCAAAGAAAATGTTTAGCAAGATTAAAATAATCTTCTACATCTACGTTCCTCTGATTTCTTAACAGCTACCTTAACAAATATGTAAGTTTCCTCTTTCTGCCAAGATAGCTGTCTTTGCATTCCAGAAAAATACTTGTGTTACCAAAAGGGCTTTAAACTTAGGGGAATTTAGCTGTTGCCCTCTTGGGGATAGATATATCCAAGGACTTTTATATATATTTATATTTATATATAAAAGGACCACAAGGCAGGACTCATAAACAGTGTCATGCAGAGGGGATGGGCAAGATGAGATGGGAGTAAGCCGGAGAGTTTGTTTTGAGAAGCAAGGGGGGGAATGAAGGAGTTTGCACATCAGATTCATAATATAATAATAGATAAAAAATAAAATATGTATAATATAAAAAGAGAGCTTTTCTTAACACTTGTAGCTATAAACCCAAGCTAATTCTTGTAAAGCACTCCCAAAAGCAACTGGTCAACCAATCAGCTTCTCTTCTCTACTCTCAGCATCTCTTCTTATTATATCAGTATAATTAGAACTACATTCCAGCATGGGAATATATTAGATTAACATTTCTTGAGGCTTTACACATAAGAGAGATCTTGGTTCAAATTTTCCCTTGGTCATCAAGCCCATGTTACAACAAGCAAATCATGCTCTCTCCCTCTAGCATTATTCATCCATAGATCTACTCTGAAGAAAACTGGACTTGGATATTCAACAACAAGATTAAATTCAGTTTAAACACTTGCACGCCGTTCCCCTGTTTGTGGCAGAACTCCAAAAAGTGTGGGTTTTATCCCCTCAAAAGTTCAGTGAAAAAAGGGAGAGACCAGAGTTATGAATTATGATTTAGTAGCTGAGTCAGTGCATAAGAGAAAAAACTTGTTTCTCCTATCCTGATGGTATTTGGGATAAAATACAAGAGAACTCCGTGCCAGTCTCCTTGATAAATTGAGCACTCGAAAAGCCCTGAATGCAAAATTATCTAGCAGATGATAAATCTGCTACAATAAATAAAAAAGGCAATAAAGTCAGAGAAAAGGAGTCAGGAGAAAGTATTATCAGTGTAAAGTTCAACTTTGCTTTAAACTCTTCACAACTAACTTGGAAAAAATGTAATCATACTTCTCCATCCATAGCACGAGACTGTCTTGGACATCAAGTCCTATCTTTAAAAAAGCTTTTTTTCCTTAAGGGACCTGAAGTTTGGGTCAACACATTTACAAAAGGAATTTGTAATAATGCTAGACATCTCAGAGCATTGCTGAGTATTCAACTCCAGTTAATAAAGTTTAACAGGGAAGAAGATGATACCAGTAGAGTCAACCATGAATGTTCAGTGAGCGTGGAGGACACAAATGTGCTTTAAATATACATGTAGTAACAAGCATTTCAGATCCATGCATCAAAACACAAAATAAAATACTACACTAGCAATATTAGGATCCTACGTTGACTTTATTCTAATGAGTACAGGGCTTGTAGCTCTAATAACTGTAAAAGTCCTTCAAAGTCCTTCAAGGTTTGTCACCACAAGACATAACATTTTGGTGACAAACCACAGGTCTGTGCTTTCTTCACACTCATGTTTATGTGCTTCAAGAACCTGCGTTTGGACAGATTCATTTGATTTCACTCTTTCACAGGGTACAATTTCACAGCTCTTTCACAGGGTATAATTGTATATACCCTATTTCCTGGCTTATTACACATACCAGACCATAAGACGCACCAAAGTTTAGAGGAGCAAAACAAGAAAAAAAATATTCTGAACCAAATGGTGTACTAATATATTTAATAAAATATAGCAGAATAATATTTCAACCATGAAAAGTCAACAGTGGTGTTAAGAACCATTATCACTGTCATTAACAAATGAGGAAAGACTTTAAGCTTCAAGCACTCTTCTAATTTTCTGGAAACCCCAAAAACTCATCATCTCTAGTGTCAGTGATTTGTGACTTTTGCACAAATCTCATTACAAATGATCAGACACCAACATTTTGCACAAATCTCATTGCAAATGGTCCAGGAAGGCAGGTAAGTTGGGGGGGTTTCTTTGGGGGGGTAGGTAGGGAAGGATGAGGGGATCTAGATAGGGAAGAGTGAGGGAGGCACAGGCATAGAGCAGCAGGGACCAGGTCTTGTGCATGTCTAATTTAGAGCAAGTCTCCAAGCCAGGGAAGGCTGGTTAGGATTGCAACTGTGCCAGGGTGACCAGATGCCAAACCCAAAATTCCTGAACCCCAAGGCCAAAATTCCTACCTGCTTAAAAAATTGCCAAAAAAATGTATTTTTTGTTTTTATATTTTTTATTTTTAGTTTTTGGCCATAACTTTTGATAGGAAGGAAACAGGTTGTTGCATTGGATACTGCTCTTCAATACGAATCCAATGACATATGACGTGATGGGGTAAGGTGCTCCAGGATTGGTCCTGTCACGCTATAATACGCACAGACATTCCCCCCCCCCCCCCTTTGGGGAAAAAAGGTGCATCTTATAAGCCAGGAAATACGATACATCTTGCTTTCCTAATCTTTGATTTGTTAGGCAAATTTAAACAAATTAAAACCAGATTTTTATCTCATATTAAAGTAAAAATTCTCATTGTGACCACAGAGACACTGAAGATCTACAGAAAATGGCAATAAATTATACAGTATATAATTCATGAAACTGCTCATATTTGTTTCCTCAAAAACTGTACATTTTCCAGTTCCTATCATGCCACAGCAGGGACAGGAAACAGGGAAGTTTGGGATTAAACAAACTGTCCCTACTCCTAATTTCCACACATTCATCCTACATCAGTACAAACCCTACATCCCAGCACCTGCACCTGCAAAATGTAATTTTCATCCATGCATTTGACTACAAATGTAATGTTCATAGGATTGAAATGAGAAGGATGACTATAATAGGAAACATAAGATCAAAACAGAAGCCAGTTCTTCAGAGTTGAAAATAAGATTCCCAACACTTGAGATAAAAAAATGTTCATTCCTTAACAGGATTGGAGGTAGAAGACAGAGAGAACAATCCTAACCATGTCTACTCAAATGTAAGCCTCATTATGTTCAATGGGTCTTACTCCCAGGAAAGTGTATTTAGGATTACAACCAGAGTCTAATGTGAGTGAGTCCAACAGTAGTGAGTACAAAACAAAGAAGTCTATTTTGACCAGTCTCGGGGACAACCAAGTAGCAATACTATCTGGCTTGGATCCCAAGATGGGTGGGGGTATCTCAAAGGGTTTGAACATGTCCATTGACATCCTTTATTTTCTCATTTCTAAGAGATGGATCCCTTGCATTCCCATTAAGGTGAGTTTGAAAAGCAGTTATAAAGTGGCATAAGAACATATCAAAAAAGAAAATTTCAGTGGGATCATTCAATAATCAAAACCACAGTCTATATCCTCTATGATCCTCTATTACCTAGGGTGAAGACCCAACCTAGGCCAGCACAACACATCAATCTTCCTGTGATGGAAGAAGGCAAGCATCTGTCTGTGCACAGGCCTAAGCCCCTGCATGGAGTGGCACAGAAGAATTTACAGCAGGAGTGGTTACAGCACTTTTATGACACCACGGGCCACCATGGGACTTATGCCGGTACCTATGCCAGCCTAAGTGGGAATTAGGATTGCAGCCCTAATGTCTTGCTAAAAGGGTGGTAGAGAATCTCTGCTTACCACGGCTTTTCTGGCAACAGTTCCAATAGATCAGACTGGAAGTGTTTTAAAGTTGTTTTTGGTTTAAATTTTTTGGTCAATTGAAAATGCGACGGGGGAATCAAAGATCACTAAACCCAGCACTATTTTGAAAACAAGAAATGCAACAGACAAAACAGAATAAACAGGCTGATGAAAATTTGGCATTTGCAATTTCTGTATGGAGCCTATAAAAATCAGATTAGAGCCAGTAAAACAAACAATGAGTGGGGGAGATCAGAACACCAAGTTTTTAAAAATTATGTTAGCAACAAATGTAACTATAACTATTTCTTTTATAGAAATGCAGAAATTTTGTGGACTATATTGTATTTACTACAGCGAAAATTAAAGAAAAGGAACCCTAAAGACACTTTATTTTAGTGCTTTTATGAGTACAAATTATGAAAGACACAAGGTTGCATCAACACCTTCTGCACAGCCACAAACATATGAACAGCTAATAGTCATGCTTAGCTTTTAAAGGGAATCAGCAGCAATGACGACTTGATTTAGGTCCAAGAGCAAAGGGGAAGCACATCAGAAACATATCTCATGAAGACTGTGTAACATATGGTACTAAATAAAACACAAAACCTCTCCAGATATGAGCAATTACAGAAAACTTCAGAAGGCCCCTGGAAAGGATGCTCGTGCACAGGGAACTAAATCATTTGTAGCCTGATACAAGTTACTTTGCAGTATCAGACCAAGGCCAGTACCATTTCAGTAATGATGAACAACTGAATATGTTTTGCCATTGTTATATGAGCAACCCGAACAGTAAGCACTTCAAGCAAGCTTGAAGATTCAATTTCACAAACCAATCAGCCGGTTGTGAATCATGTGCTCATGTACCATGGGAAGGGGAGGGGGGAGCTGTCAAACATCCCAACATCTGCAGTCTATGTAGATGTATAATAGAAAACCTGGCTTAACAGAAAGGTGTTCTTATGTCTTTCAGGAGGAATTGAAAGTGTCCAGACATATTTTTCTTATTGTACCTGGCAATGATTCACCAACCAAAGCCTTAACCTAATTTCCCACATACATCTCAAGGAAACCCCTGAAATATATATCTTTCAATTATAAACCCACCTGGCTCAGAGGTCAGATTCCCCCCCCTCCACTTCCCCCCCCCCCCAAAAAAAAAAATTCAGACATGTATCTCTGAAGTGGCAAAGAGTTAATTTGGGTTATCATACTACATACAATAAAATATATGAGCTAAGGAGGCAAATTCTGCAGGCTATGCATTTGTCTGCATAGCTAGCATTTGTATATACAGCATGCACTATATAAATACTGCAGATCTGTTTGTTAAAGATAGATAGATTTGCAATGCATAATACTGTGAATTTACGTTATTTCGGTATTTCCAGCTCTGCAGTGTTTCAATCATGATAACAGTGCAGTGTTTCTCAAACTGGGGCCACTAGATGGGTCAGCCCAGTTTCAGGTGGATCCCCATTCACTTCAATATTTTATTTTTAATGTATTAAACTTGGTTTATGTGAGTGCATTGGGGAAAATCAACAGATCTGTATTTTTAACAGGTAACTATATAATGGGACCTGCACAAACTCGTGCGCTGGCCAGTTTGCCCCTTCCCTGGTCGGGAGCAACCAGGCAGTGATGGGATTCAAATAAATTAACAACTGGTTCTACGCCCATCTGGCAGCCACTTTTAAATGGCTATTTTTTAACTTTATATGTCCTATCTCTTGTTAACAACCAGTTCTATAGAGTAGGTGTGAACCTGCTGGAGCCCAGATATCAAGGGGGCAGCACCGAAAAGCTGGCTTGGGCATGCCTGGCACAAGCTGCTCTTTCGAGCCTTTAAAGCTTCAGACTAGCTGGTCACTTATGGGCTGGGTAGGAATTTGGCAGAGGGCTCCATCAATCGACTCAAGTACTAAAGTGAATCTCAGTTCATAGAGAATGAAAATGAGATCCTATTCTATGGAAACAGATGTGTCTCAGAATCCTATGCAAGGTGCAGGACAAGCATACAGTGGTTTGTTGGCAAATCAGTCAATGTAGAAAGGTAAAAAGTTTGACAGTATTTCATACAGAATATTCCACGAACATAGCCAGAACATTTAACATAATGCTGTAGACCATAAGGGTCTTCCAGGTGCACTAACCTTATGCCTACTGTCACTTAGAGTTTGCACCTCATAAAATATATTTACCAAAGAGCTTAGCTGTAATCAGTGAATAATCCTTCTGTGGTTTGGACAGAAAAGATCAAAGAGAAGTTAACAGAAGAGGGAAAAATCTCTCATCAGGGAAAATCTCCTCTTTGAGGCACATGATTTGACTTGAGATAAGGCACCACACTTCAAGGAGCAAGCCAATGCGCAGCTTGCAACAAGTTGAACAGCACAACACATATCAATTTAAAAACCAACACTATCTCAGTGGTTATCTGTCTTGTTAAATTAACAAATAACATAGTTGCAAAAGACATGTGACGTCCCATAAGTCCTGTACATAATTATATACACAGAGTAATGTGTTTATCTTCACTATATCAAGACTCTTAATGAAACAACCCAAAAGGTTAATACCATTGATATTTCCACCACAGTGGAGCTTAAGGGTTTAGCAAATTCAGGCATAAGGGAATATAGATGACTTCATTACCTTGCACATTCTTAAACCCTGCTTTAATTAAAACAAACATAAATAAGTTGTTTGGTCCTTCTTCTGCTTATCAGCTGTCTAAAATAAAAATCCACAAGCAAAAAGGAGGTGGGAGAGGGAAAGCGGGCACTTTCGAAACATCACATGAAACAGCGTCATACGGAACAAATTAATGGGTAACAAGGAAAGAGTCATAATAAATTAATACACCTAATTAGACTGAACCTCAATGAGATTACATTAAAATCTCATTTTCTTCTATTAAAAATTCAATAAAATGGTACCAATTAAATTATGCAATCATTAAGAGCAAGGAGATTTACTTGATGCTTCATCTATTTCATCTGGTTATTAACAGTAATTTTTTACAGCTTGTTTACAACTCTCCCTGTCCTGACACAGCTGCCGCAAGTGCTGGTGTCAGTTGTGAAGGTTGTCTGGGCACACTAAAGTGGTACAGCTGTCCTCAGTTTTTTGGGTTCTATGGACTATTGAACTTTGATAGGAAGAAGCCATTCACATCACATGTCATGGGCAGGGGGAGAGAAAGCTAAAACAGATTTCAAGGTACACTTAAAAAAAAGCAGGCCTCCGTCAGTCTTGAAAGACTATGGTATTGTGCTTGGCGCTGCATACGCTGCATGTGAAGCACAAAAGCCTGGGTTGGACTGTTATGCAGGAGAGGCTGTTACCCAAGTAGCAAATCCTCCCTCTCCACACCACTGAATTAGTCAGAGCCAATACAATTGGATCCAGCTGGGGTCGCAGAGCTGGGCTAAGAACAGGAGCTCACCCTGTCTTGTGGGGCCAACCAGGCTCTCGAACCCTGGCCTGCTGGTTAACAGGCACAGCGTCTTAACTGCCTGCGCCACCCACAGCCAAGGTACACTATAGAGCCTTAAAAACACCATTCTGTACCACTGCATGTCAAACAACCTGAAAAATAATAATGCAAATATTCATACTAGAGGTCATATTGACTCTAATACTTGGGGCCTTATTACTGATTCCTTGAACCCATTATGATCCCAATTGATTAAGTTCAATGCAATTGATTAGGATCACCCTGATTGATTAGGATCATCGCCAGATACACAGACACAGATAGATGCAAAGATACATATACACACAGAGGGTGGAATCCTATGAAATTTAGGCCAGCTTAACTCACTTGACCTATCTTTCTGTGAGGGTGTGGGGAGGTTGACACATGCCAGTGCATTGGCCTAACCCCCACAGGAGTGGAGCAGAAATGTCTTACTGCACTTTTGTGACACTCACAGGTCTGCACAGGATTTATGTCAGGGTTTAGGCCAGCCTAACTGGAGATTAGGATTAGGATTGCAGCCATATTAAACTAAACTTTTCATCGTTGAGATAAATGAAGGATCAAGCAATAACTACCATATTTATTAGAATCTAATGCTACATCAAATCTAATGTGCACCCTGATTTTTAAAGACTTAAGATTTAAAAATTTTATACTGGTGATTGTAATGCACAGCTGCAAAACAGGTACAAAATGTAATTGTACTGGATACAACAATGAGTTATATAATAATAATATGACAATGGGTTTATGTTCTGATTTTACTTAATTGCACTACTTTATATAGCAATGGGTTTATGATACATTTTAATTATAAAATAGTAAACTGTTAAACTTAACGCTGACATATATTTATAATCAAAAAATACCATATTGAATCTAGTGTGCACACCAATTTTGGAGACTAAATTTGGCTGGAAAAGGTGAACATTAGATTAGAATATATACAAAGGAGAAAGGTTTAATTGTTTGAATGTCAGCTACTGAAGCAGTACCACCAATAATTCAGCATCAAAACAGTCCAAAATCACTCGTGATGCAGAAATAGATCCCTGACCTTGCCAACCCCTGTGCAGGCTCGATAGTGACACTCTCTTTTCAGTGATACATAGTACTGGTTCCAAGAATAATCTACACTTACATTATCAGTATGACTTCACCTGCTCTTTCATTATGGTAATACGTGAAAGGAAGTAATATCATTTTTTCCCATTCACACATTTGCCTGTTAATATTTGAAGGATTGAATTTGACGGAGGAAGGAGCTGCTGTTTTCTGTGGCCACTGCTCAGATGGCAAGATACCATACAGGGAATCACTGTGATCTGAACTTCTTCTTACAAAGACTTTATATTCATTTGTTCTTCATTTTTTATTTATCTTTAGACTTAGATCTAGCCATTTTGACTGAGAAGGGTGGGTTTGCTTCTCTGTGTAGGGAGAAAAAAGGAACACGCCTTTCAAATCAAAAGCACTTCAAGATTTCTTCTTGGTTGTAGGTATTTCAGCACCCCACAGGATTCCACAATCAAAACCCTTATGAGTTCTCTCATCCTTCCTCCCCCTTCTAAAAGACTAGCAGCTCTGGGGAAAGCAAGAGAAATAAGGCCTGGGTTATAAAAACACAATGTTTGCACAACTTTTATAATGCCGCATTTACCAAAGACATTAAGCCGGCTCACCTCCATCTGTCAATGGAGTGTGTAGGCTACACAGTATTAATTTGGAGCCTCTGGCCCAAATAACATAAATCCAAATGGTGGAATTGTGACCCACAAAAAACCAAAGAGACCTTTTGGATTTTATCCATACACATAATACATATCACACACACAGATTGTAACAACCTGTAGATATAAATTGACTGCTTCAGTAGCTGACATTCAAACGGCAATGCACCAGCTGTTTTACATTCTTTAAAAATGTAAAAATTTAATAAAAGGGGTTTTCCTTGCCTGGAAAACATCTATTAGAAAAAGGTGGTGTATAGGACCATAAACATAAATCGGAGACCAACGAAGACTGACCCAGACTGTAAGGCGGGTTTGGGCTGTTTCTTGACATTTTTCTATTTCAGCAAATGTCACCACCTACATAGGCTTTAACAGGCTGGAAGTATTACAGTGCTTGAAGTAACAGCGGGGCCATGTGGCCAAGCACTGCAAGGCTAGAAGTGAGGGTGGAATTATATGACTACGTTTTGGGGAGTCCAAGTTGGCTCTCATGAATTTTGTTAATGCCCTCCTACCTAATCCCTCCCATAATACAAGCACTGAATCAATGCGCTTAATAATGTCTGATTTTCTGCTGATTTTCTATTTATATTATTTATATATAATATAAACAATATTTATAATTTTGTATTCATAGCAACAAGCTTTAAGATAGGGGCATCCCAATCCTAACATGCCCTGGGGCAATCAGGCCAGCTGGTTAAAGCACTTATCTCAGAGCAGGACTGGGCCAGGTTAAAGCACTTATCTCTAAGAGCACAATCCTAACCATGTCTACTCAAAAGTAAGCCCCATTGTGTTCAGTGGGTCTTACTCCCAGGAAAGTGTCTTTAGGATTGCAGCCTAAGGGCACAATCCAGAGTAACTATGGGAAGTCCTTGCTCCGGTGTAAGAACAATTTGCTCTGGATTGCAATATGAATTTCCCATAGGTTTTCATTAGGTGGTACAGTAACTATGGGTGCATGTAAAGTCTCTTACGTGCTCCCGTAGTTACTCTGGATTGTAGGGTAGGCCTCACATCCATTCCAGCTCTTGCTACTAAGGAAAAAGAATTTGACAACATATGGATCCACAGCTGTCTCAAAAGCTCTGCAAACACATTTTGGTCACAATCCATTAAAAAGAAATAGATTGGCACAAGTCCTTTGCACCGACCCAGAGGAGTCACAAACATGTCATAAGGCATGTTTATGCCACTGAGAGAGGTGGGAGATTGGCCAAAGCCCTGTAAAAGGTAAGATTGCACTGGTCCAGATAGGTTGGCACAGAAATGGATGCTGATACTCCAATCCTATTCTTGACCTTAGTATTTATTTTATTTATCATATTTATATCCCATCTTTCTCCCACACAAAGGGGATGGAAGGTGGCTAAGAACAGAGTATAAACTCAATAAAAGAATTAAGAACACACGAAATAATTAATTCAACATTTAAAAAACATTTCAACACCCTCCATCGCAATAAAATCAATTAAAAACATAACAACACACCAGACTCTGCATTAGTTAAAACACTTGCAAACAACGTCTTATGTCCCCACTGAAAGTTCTGCAATGAGGCAGATGTTCTAAGTTCCAGGGAAAGGGAGTTAAATTGCTGGGTGCAGCCACTGAAAAGGCCCTGTCACTAGCCACCATGTTCCTTACTTCTCTTAGTGGAAGCACAGTCAACAGGGCCTCCTTTGATGGGTAGAAATGTATGGATGAAGGCAGTCCCTCAAATACCCCAGACCCAAAACATATAGGGCTTTAAAAGACAAAACCAGCACTTCTACTTCAGCCCAAAAATGAATGAGCAGCCAGTGTAGCCGCCAAAGCAGTGATGCAACAAAGTCAAACCAGTGAACCCCCAGCAATCACATGAGCCATTGCATTCTGCCCTGGTTGTAGTTTCCGAACCATATTCAGAGACAGTCATATGTAGAACACATTATAGTAATCTTATCTAGATGTCACTAGGGCATGGATCACTGTGGCTAGATCTGAGCAATGGCGTTTATAATTCAGCAAGCAGAAAAGTCACAAATGCAACAATATACCAAAGACCAGCAAACCAATCACAGAAAATTCTTTATATTACAATGATTCCTGGACAAATATTTGAAAAGATGTTGTGATATTTTAGATAATCCTAGTAAAGATACCCATTTATCCTATAATGGCTTGAGGGAAATAAAGGTTGCTAATGGAAAAGCACAGCTATCAACATTTTTTTAACTAGTAAAGGAACTCCATGTGACTCATGCCACGGAGCCCTTTTTTGGAAAAGTCTCTTCCACTCCTTCTAGAACCAACCACATTTTATTTATTCTTTTTGTTAATCTCTCAGGAATTCTGTTAAATCATTAGCGCTTTTCTGAAAAGGAAAATGTATTGTCTTAAAGCTACCTTCTTAAAGAAATAAATTCCTAAGGGCTTTAGGTAACCTAAATTACATTTACTTTTGATTTGTACAAAACAGTCTATGGCCAATTAATCATTTGCACCATCTATCTTCCACTTCTACCTACATCCAGTTTTCTCGCTACCAAAACTTGCTGGTGACCCAGCTGCAATTCCAGTGGTTGATGAATCAGCTGCAACTACCATATTTCTTAATGACATTTTGATGATTTAGTACCCCACCTGGGAATATGCCCCGAACTAGTGTGGGGGATGTGGGTAGTGAAGCCAATAAAATTCTGACTCACAGAAAGGGTAATTCAAATAGTATATTAGTTGGGCCACTTTCTGGCAGGAAACGAAAGAAAAGAGAAAACAATTTAAGCAACAGTGTGCTTTAAGGATTCAAGGCCCTGGAAATGCACTTTGTAAAAACTCAGATTTATGATGTCCTCCTGACTATGATAAATCTTTGTTCGTTTCAAACAGATGCTTCTGACATTAGACTTGCACTGTCTCCCATAATGAAAGAAGAAAAGCATCCACTGGTGCATACAAGCAAGCCACTTCTTAAAAGGAAACCTTGGCATTTTACCACAGAGAGATGGAGAGGAGGGAGGCGGAGAGAGAGGGGGGGAAGAAGTCAGTTGTTAAAGAAAGAGACATTTTGAAAGTATTTTCCACCAGAAGCGGAGTCCTGATTTTTTATTTGTTCTCCCGTTCTCTCAAAATTCAAAAGGTCACTTCAATTTGGACACTTTATTTCACCCTCTGGACTTGAGCACATGTTAGCAACCCAGCAATAATTATCTTGCCTTTCATTCATTCAGTCCAACTCAATATTCACATCAGAGCTTGGCCACGTTTACTTCCTTGTACACACTCACCTGCCGTGGACTGAAAGGCACAGGCAAATGTGGAGTTCTTGTTTTGTTGTAACATCAAATGTCAAGCATATGTGAAGCTTTTTGCCGACAGATCACCACCACTGCCTTATAAATTCATGAGACAAGGTACTTCAAAATATAAGTAAAGCCAGAATTTATTTCAAATAAACATATAACCAATTCGACATGGCCTGTATTTGGTCACAGGCACTCATAATTCTCCTTCCTACCTTGGTGGAACAGCCATTTACTGTCTTGTCCTCTTTTTGCATGAATCTAAACCCTGACTCCAACTGTATCTTGTCAATTAATAGTATCATCTCTACAATTTGAGGCAATTTCTGAACTTCTCACTTGGCCAAAAATGGGATGAGGAAGCTGGATTGCACCATGCACCCCAACTCTTGCTTTGTAATCCCAGCTCAGAGTCCCCAGCTTGCATCCCTAAACCAGGCAGCCTCCATAGATAAGTTTAGGGGAGCTAACCTCTTGATTATCTCAGGATGGGCATTCACCTAGTGTTCACTGAACTCAAATCACACAAGAATTTGAGTTCGACAACCAGTTTTGTGGAATAAATGAAACTTGTTACATGCATTTACAGTTCCTGATATCTAGCAGAAAAATGGACGCATTACATAGGATATGAAATTACAGAGCAGGTAACAACCTTCATTTAATTATTCCATGAGCAGGCAAAATATCCACAGACCATCTAGCGACACCCTCCATCCCTAAGCAATATTTTCTAAAATTTAAATCACAGTGGCCCCCAACTCTTCAAACACATACAACTTTATATTGATTGCAAAGTAAAAAAACTATCAATAAATTGAACAAAGCATTCAGTTCGTCTGTTTCAGTAGTGAAAGGCCGAACAAGAGTACAAGGTGTCCAGTCAGTGGCATCTGTCATATTTTGCCAATGCAGAATTTAAATTTTTAAAAAACAAGCATGCCCAGCTGCTTACTGGGTTAGAAAACTTGGGAAAGAGTTCAAAAGGAAGTGGGAATTCAATGGGAATTCAGAAAACGTTTCTGGATCATATTCCTTGCTATTGGCCTGCCCATATGACTTACAGTAGTTCATTGCCAGTTCCCAGTGTTGCCACAGCTTTAAAATTGCAACCACATCCCTTCCATTCTCATTGTAGCGTGGATATTTTCTGTCTTTATTTTGCTTCCTGAACTCATTTTAGAAGTACCTGATTTAAAAAATCACCCAGCTACGATTAATGAAATATGTGATGCAGCAAGTATTTTGTCATATGCCGAATCACACATGCCTTTGCATTATTTTTCACTGTATGACTTCACATGTTTCTGACTACTGTGAGTCAATTTGTCACATCCTCTCATATTCTGCTTACTTGACTCAAGTCTGACTTTAGGCTCCCTTCCACACATGCACACCTTGGAAACCTTGTCAGCAGTATGCATACACCATGTACCATATGGAAACAATTCTCCCCATGCAACCCATTGGCTTGAACTATACCTTTATAGTATGCCAATGTTCAATACAGATCTCACAGTGGTGTTCCACTTCAAAATTAAGGATTACTTGGTGATTACTGAATCTGCAGTTCTTATCCAGAGTCATCCAAAAGGTGGTGAGATGTATGAAATGTATATTCTCTGCATAGCAAAAGGGACTCACTCTTCAAGATTCAGGGATAACAAGGAAGCATTTGCCTTTTCTGGACTAAACCAGCTGACCCAAGACCTTTGAGTACTGAGGGAATAAATCAAATGCCACTCCCTCATGCATAGCAGCTGAAGACCTCATGCATAGAACCTTATCTGGTAGTGCTTCAGCCTCATCTCTCCCATTTTCAGATTCAGAAAGAAAGAGGGAATGGCCCATAAAAAGAAATGTGGAAGATACAGTGGTCATGAGCTAGAAAGAGATTCTCTAGCCCACCACTCTACTGTACCCACACATCATCTCGCTTCCTGTTCAAATCTAGTGAGTAGGAGGTGGACGAGTGTCAGTGTGAATGGACAGATCATAGAATCAAAGAGTTGGAAGGAACCTAAGGGATCATCTAATCCAACAACTTGCCTGTAGAAGGAAATCTTCCTAGAGCATCTCCGACAGCTGCTCGTTGAGCCTCTGCTTGAAGATTCCCAGTGAGAGAGAGTGCACCACCTCCCTTGGCAATCTGTTCCATTGCCGAACTAACCTCACCATTACAAATTTTCTCCTGATATCCAGCCAGAATCTATTTTCTTAGAGTTTGTACCCGTTGGTTCTAGTTCTTGATGAATTTTAAATAAAACAGATAAAGATTATGTGACAACAGTAGTGACATACCTGAGAGGAGACAACCAATGCCAAGGACACCAGGCTGGCGATTGTGCTGGACCACCATCCACACCCCCTTGAACTCTCCCTTGCACCAAACCAGCATTCTTTTCACCCAAAAAAAGTTCTGAGGGCTACAGAAAACAGTGCACTGCCTTTATAGACCTCACAGCCCCCAAAAATATCCTCCAATTTCACAGAGTAAAATAGAAATGAGATTCTTAAATCATTTGAAGAACTTCTAAGAGCTGAGGAGGCTTCCCTGGCCCTCAGAATGCTTTCCAAGGACATAAAAATTATTTCTGGTTTTCTCTACAATATTCAAAGTGATGTTTTTGTCCCTCTGAAGCCTTTACAAGAACTTTGGAGGGTTGGGAGGTTGTGCCTGGACTCCACGGGCCTCTAGAAGGAGAAATCAGGAAGAAACTGGCAATATCATTGGTGGTAGTTATAGTCCCAGACAGTCCCAAGGCCAGGAACCCCACTGGTCATATATATATGCTTTGAGAAATATCTGCAGAACAGCAGAGCGAGATCTATTTATATTGGTGACCAATACCCATGAAATATTGCGTGCCAGACTAAGTGCCACATTAGCCACCCATGTTTGCTTTACAACGTGTTTCTGTTTTGTTTCCTTTGTACAATATGGTGATCTCATTTTAACTTTGAAAAGGGAAATATAGTTGAAGAAACCTGAACCCTCTAACCTACTTTACTTCCTTGAGTCCAATATACCCCAACTCATCATCAGTATTAACAAAAGATTATAGGAAGAGTCTCATAGGATGAAACCAAAGGTCCATCTCATCCAGTTTCCAGCATCTCACAGAAGCTCACCAGAGGCAATAATCGACCTACATCCTGGTTGCATTCTGAGGTTGCTTGCTTCTAAACAAATGGGAAGAAATAGATCTAGGGAGGTCAGGCATGAGAGGGTTCTACTCCCACTTAGGGCACAATCCAGAGTAACTACGGGGAGTCCTTGTTCTGACATAAAAACAATTTACTCTGGATTGCAATATGAATTTCCCATAGGTTTTCACTAGGTGGTGCCGTAACTATGTCGACATAAATGTCTCTTACATGATCCCATAGTTACTCTGGATTGTAGTCTAAGTGCCCAATTTGATGTTATAGACTAGGGTCTAATTTGAACCTATCAGACTTTCAGAGGTAGTTTGGGGCATGGCATTGAGATGGCACCTTTTCAAATAATTCAACAGAACTAAGCATCAGTCCCTTATGGTAGAATGAGCTTCTCTTTTACTCCCAGTTGTCAAATAGCTCCTAAAATATTGTGATGTTACAATCATTCTCCAAGATTGTGCTGCTCCTCTTTCTTTCCTCCATTGGCCTTTTCCCCTTCTTACCACTTTTTAAAGGAAAAGCAAAAGGGAGAACTTGTCAAGTGTGTTTTATGGCTTAAACAGAGTGAACAAAGGACAGGGAGCATCATTAAGGATCAGCCTTCCCTGGTTTTAACAGTCTTGGTGCAGAGATCTTAGAGCTCGGAATTTAAAAACACATTTTAAACACACAGTTATGACTTCCTCTTTTAATTCTTTTTAATGGTGCTTTCTGGGATATATATGTTTAGGGGTGAAAGTTAAACCTGCTTGACATGTCAGTCTACAAATCAAAAGAAGCCAATCCATTACAGATAGTTTTTGAGAGCCATAGAATTAAAGTGCTATATCTGATGGAATTAGAAATTATGGCCTGTGGAACCACACAGACATTAAGCCTGAAAATAAAAGCACTGGACCTTCTAAACAACTGGAGCCGCTATTGGTGTTGGATTTTTTATTTTATTTTTTTCCTCCCCACGCTTGCCACAGTTGGGTTTTTATTTTCACTTTTGCAAATTGGAAACACACCACACAGAGGAAGTAATAATACAGCAGTAAAATATTCAAATCTCAACCTGTATTCACATTGATTATCTTTCATATTTTGAAATATTGCCTTGGTCCTTCCATCTGCAAATAGTTATCAGCCAGGAATTCAAGACTTTTTATTTATGAAATCATTTTGGGAGAACATTGTTTCACTTTTCTTGTGTGATTAGCAAAGAGGACGAGAAATATGGGCAATGCATTATTATTTATTATTCCAACCTCTTAATTCAAATTCAAATTCTTTTAGAAACTGAACAACAAAAGACCCTCCATGCCTAACACGTTTCAAGGTCACAATCACTTGATCTGGGTTACAAGAATCCCTTAAAACTCCCATATCCCAAAGGAAGCTAAGTACACCCTGCATAACAGCTGGGCAGCCCTATTCCAAGTTGCAATGGTGCAAAAATGGCTGCCACAGGATCCACTCCTAATTTTCCGGGACATTTGGCAACCCAAATTTGGAGACCCCTGGTATAGAACGATGAAGCCTTTATTGCCTAGAATGAGAACTGTCCTCTTGCAATTCTTTACTGATTTGTCCATTTACCTTTTCATCACATGTTCCAAAAGTAAGATATCTATTTTTTTCCTTTTATAAAGGCTAGCAAAGGAATTGGTCCTCCAACAATTCATGCCTTGAAACTATAAGACTGCAATCCTAAACACACTTTCCTAAAGACAAATTGAACACCGTGGGGCTTACCTTTAAGTAGACATGGGCTGCAATCATCAAGACACTTTCCTGGGAGTAAGACTCATTGAAAACAATGGGGCTTACTTTTGAGTAGACATGGTTAGGATTGTACTCATGGTTAGGAGTGTGCTCTAAATTAATTCATTTCCACCTTGGATCAGTGCTTATCATCCAGCTGCCTTTGGGTCTGATGATGACCTGAAAACAGAGATAATATAGACAACAGTTGCTGAAAAGGGAGACACCTTATCTTGATCTAACTGACTCCATATCTGAAGTGTTGACCCTAATCAAACATTCAGCCTGCCACTTGGACAAACCTGACAAAGCTACACTTTTCTCATGGAGGCAAATTCTTTTAGCATTTTCCCTTTAATATACAAACTTAATATGGGATAAGATCACTGCCGTTCCGCAGGACTAGGTATGACAGATATCATAGAAACATAGAGTCGGAAGGGATCTAAATAGTCATCTAATCCAACTACAACAGGAAATCCTCCTACAGCATCTCAAGCAGGTCTTTATAAAGCCTATGCTTGAAGATTTCTAGTGATATAAAGCCCATCATTTCCCCTGGCAGTCGATTTCACTGTTGAACCAAATTTACCATCAGGAATCTTTTTCCTGATAACCACTCAGAATCTCTCCTCTCGCAGTTTCTAGCCACTGGATCTAGTTCTATTTTCAGTTAAGAAGAAATTTGTCCCTTCCTCCATATAACAGCCCTTTAATGCTAGTTGAGGAGTGCTACCACAACAGAGAAAGCAAAGATTGAAAGAACCAGTTGCTAGGGGTAAAAATAGATAACTGTTTTCAAAGCCAAGCAATGTGATTGCATCCAAAAGTAACTGAAAAGGAGAAATTTAATGCTAAATATAAAGCGTTATAGATCTTTAAGTGTAATTTAGCTGGGCCAAATTTAGCTGGGCCAAAACGCTTTCCCAGCTAAAGCATTGCTTTACTCAGGCAAAAGTAAATCGGGCAATGTCAAAGCTTGGAAGCATCATTCAGAATCAAGATTAAACCATAGTTTCACATGATGTTACTGTTGTCCTGGTTTCACATGATGTTACAGTTGACAGATGTTGCCATCTGTCCTGGAAATCCAAGAGATTCATGGGTTCAAGGGTCACAAACTCCAAGTCCCAGCCATGTCCCAGCCAGCTGCATTCATCCAGGATGGGACAAGAGATGATGGGCGAAATCCAGAGTAATTACAATGAGTCCTTGCTCCAGTGTAAGAACAATTTACTCTGGATTGCAATACAAATTTCCCATAGGGTTTCACTAGGTGGTGCTGTAACTATGGGTGCATGTAAAGACTCTGGATTTGGCTGGATGTCCGCCTTCTATTCAGCAAAGGACCTTTACTCCATACCCTTTTCAATGAATAATGTACAAGCAAAGTGGAATTCAGGATTAGATTAAGATTTTATGGATTTAGACAAAAGTTTCAGAATTCTCCAAGGCAAATATATTCTCAAGGCTGGAATATTGTAATACATGGGAAATGTTTATTTAGAAATAAACAGAATATAAATCCAAGTAGAGATGAATCAAATGAAACATAAAATGTTTTGTACGGTGGATCTTTGAAAAGGATCCTTAATCGGCAATAGGCTAATCATTGTTATAGAACTGTAAAACTATATGTCATCTGGAAACATCATTATTCAAATAGCCAGTGGAATAATCAGTAGAAAATAATTGATGCTTGGTAAGTCAGGAACGGCAGGTTCTTAACTGATGTAAAGAAAAACAGAACTGGTTTAATCTTGACTAAGGAAACTCTTGTTACCATTCTGTCATATTATCATGGATAAATTGCTTATTAAAATAACATAATACAGATGGCTACACCAAACCTTTCGTATTCTGGTGGCTTAAGTGCAGCCATACTGATACTGATGTTTTGGTTGAAAGTGGGCTTCTGTTAAAATCTAAATCTTTCTAGTGTTGCCCCGGTATACATTTCTCAAAGTTGCCTTTGCAAATGTTAAAAGCGATTTCCTCTTTGACTTTTATTTCTTAACATGTGCTTTATTAGTTTGAGATTTTGTTTTTTAAAATAAGGCACCACATTTACTCCTTATTTCAAACATAGTTTCATGTGACAGGCTTCCATTTGCTTTTATTTCCTGGTAAAAAATAGAATTTAATAAATGATCACAAAAAGGCAGCAATTCATAGTATAGTTAAAGGAAAGTATGCTTATGTCTTCAGATGAACTCCTGGATAAAACATGAGCATTTATATTTCCCCGTCTTACACTCTCACGCTGGAAAAAAACTAATGTGACATTCACACTTTCATTAATTAACAGCTATAACAAGAGTGGCCTTTGACTTCTCCTGTTTGGAGAAACTGACTCATTTCTGTGATAAATGACCAGCATGTTAAGAAGCAAGTGCTTTTCAGCCCAATTCTAAGAGAGCTTGCACAAGCGAAATACACAGTCTACTGACATGCGGTGTTGCAAAAGCACCAACTGTGCATGGCCTAAGCACACTGAGGGGAAGGTTAGAGTTTTCCTATGCATATCTGTGGATTTTGGAAGGTATGTCCAGCTCAAGGGTTGGGGGAAGCAGGAGGGAGTTGAATTGCACAGGGGGAGGGAGGAACAGGGTGACAACAGAGACTGGTGGGTAGATTGGCTCAGGACGATGGAACTGGAAGTGACAGCACACACCATATCCAAACACCCCCACTGGGCCTGATTCATTTGCATGGATCAACGAAGACTTGTGCCAGCAATGTAGCTGTCACAAATCCAAGCTGACTCATTGTGGCTGCTGTGGCTTACCCCAGAGCAAGGGGGAAATGTCCCCTTACCCTGAGGAGACCTCCAGCAACCCAAAATATCCCAGATATACAGATATACCTCGGTTTAAGAGTGACTTGGATTAAGGATTAAGAGCCAAATTTTCTCAGAAATTTTGATTTGGTTTAAGAGCACTGTCTTGAAAGAAGAGCACTTCTGAGGAAGTTTGGAATAGGCTTCCATGGCCAGGAAACTCATGGGAAGAAGTTGGGGAGGAGCAGCCTGAGCCAAGTATGTGTGGGATCTGTTGGCAGTGTGGAAAGTGTGTGGAAGGTGGGAAGGTGTTTGTGGAATCTGTGTGTGGCAGTTAAAGTGTGGAAACTGTGCCTTATCAATGTTCCAATGCTGCTCCCCAAAAAGACAACAATTCCATTGCACAAAAAGACAAAGATTCCATCGAGCCCATGGATAGCAATGACTCTGTTAGTGATACTGAAGGTCATCCTACAAAATCCCTCCTCTCTCTTGTCTCCCTCACACCAGCCATGAAGGTGTTCAAAGGTACAGTACAGTACTATACAGGATTTTCTTAATTACAGTATTTTGTATTACATTACAGTGTTTTGTAATAAATTTATATACTGTAAATATTTGTATATGAATTTTTTTACTGTGGAACCAATAATCTGAGTTTCCATTATTTCCTATGGGAAAATCCGCTTTGGATTACAAGTGTTTGAGATTACAAGCATGCTTCCAGAACAAATATGCTCGTAAACCAAAGCACCGCTATACAGCATAGCTAACACTGAGTGGCTACGCTACCATGCAAGGATTTAGATAGGATTAGGCAATTTGTCTCATAAATCCAGAATCTGCACCAGATGCCCAATCAGTGATTATATGGAGACATGCCTTACTGTCAGAATCTGTTCCTTCATGGAAAAATGGGGTTTTTTAAAAGAATTTTCAGAAAGATGTCAGTTTTCTTATGAATCTCGTCATTTATGCTAACCACTTTTATATAAAAGACAAGGTGATATGCTGCCAAGAAGAAGATAGGCTGGATAATTATTTTCCACTAATATGATCTGAGACACTATAAGATAAAGGTATGCCCAGACAGAAGATGTTTTCCAGTGTTCACTATGGCAATCCAATAAGCACAATCTTCTGGTGCTGAACAAAATGAAAACTGCTTAATCTTTCCTGATCAATTCACAAAACGGAATGCTTTTGCCATACATAACAAACACTAATTGTCATTAATGTTTGGCAAGCAGGCACTGCTTTTACTCAAGCTGCAGGATGATCCTGTGCAAACTGAATAGTAAGCTCCACTGGGGTCAATGAGACATACACAGTGATAAATAGCGTTCACCATTTCGTGGATCTTGTATTCTCCTTGTAAATAAAAAATAATGTACAAAAGAACTAAGAATAAAAGGACCAAAAATAAAAAAGAAGCAGACTCTAAAACCGTCAGTGACAAAAACGCAGTTAATGAAAGTGCATTAACTTTCAGTGGACAGTGGACACCAGTAAACAGTGGACACCAGCAAGGAAAAGACTCTTAGGTATACATACCTGGACCAGCCTTTGAAACCAGTAGGACTTATTTTGGAACCACCAGATGCAGATTTATTAGCAATTACCTTCAAGTGGACAGGCACTTCTCACTTAGCCCAGGTGATCATTCAAGATTCCCCAGGAAGCCTTGCAGTGCGATGTAGGAATATTGGTAAAATAAGTTATCTTAGAACATATGCATGCATTTAACAGAACAGGATGGAGACAGATGTGTGTTGGGGTCAGAAAGGGCTGGATATCAGTGGCAACACTTCCAATGATATCCCATCCTCCTTCCCAGCCTTTCATATATCCAGATCCATTCATATTTTTACCCCAAAAATTGCTGGCACAGATCCTACAGGTCCAGGCATATGCCTGGTCCAAGAGGCAAATGTTCCCTTACCTAGAGTAGACCTCTTGGACTTTTCCTCTTGCAAGATGCAGTACATGCTTCTGATGACAAGGTTACATCAAAGGGAAGTGATTTGTATAGAATTGGGCTGTAGGAGTATCTTTTCCAAGTGCCCCCAAAGCCTACAGCCCTTTCTATGAATAGAGCAAGTGTCACTAGTAACCACATTGGTTAAGCACTCACCCAAGATCATCACCTTCAACAGTATTTAAGTACCACTTTTCAATGAGAAGCTCGCTAAGTAGTTTATGGAGGAAATTAAAAAAAATTAATGGCTCCCTGTCCCAAAAGGTCTCACAGTCTACAGATGCAAAACAACACCAGCAGAAGCCACTAGAAAATACACTGCTGGGGTGAGGCTGGCCAGTTACTTTTCCCTGTTCGATAAAAGAAAACCACTTGTAAAAGCAGCACAATACACTGACACAACATAGCTGGAAAAATAACCCCAGCAATGTCCTTGTAAGTCAACTGTAATTCAAAGGTTAAAAGGCAAATCCCAAATGTAACGTCACTAGGGAAATTCTCATGTAGTTCCTTTATATGCTGACAAAAATGTAACTAGCTCTAATGACAGTAATCACTCTGTCAAATCTATCACAAAAAGAATATGTGTGTTGCTGACAATACGTAATATGTTCTCCAGACAATCCTGCAGGGGTTTGATGAAGACCTTGGCAACACCAAAATACCTTCTACGACAGGAATGCACTAAGAAGCACTAATTACTAAGCAGGATGTCCTCCAGAAAATTCTTAATCATATGTCCCATGTGAAGAATCGTTAAGCAAAAATGGCTGTTACTTCATTCATTCAACCAGCTATGAGCTTCCTGCATGTAATGTATAAAACATTGACAAAAATTGGGGAGGAAAGAAGGAAAATGTATAGATATCATTTTCAAAAAGATTCATTGTGTTATATGAAGCAATGAATTTGAATTTTGACACCTGAGCAGTTTGTAAAATTAACAATATTTAAATAATGAGTATGTAAATTTTGGAACACTCCTCATAACGTGTGCACAAATGTACGTGTTTTTATTTGACTGTGTTCTTACTGCCAAGGTGTTTCTTCTGCTTGTCAAAAAACTTTTCTAATGGAGAATTCATATTTCTATAATCTGAAGTGACAAAATAGCATGTTTTCAATTTTTTAGCATAATTATGTGAAGCGAAGTTTCGTCTTCGCTGGCTGCTCTTTTGTCAGTTTTGATTGTTGAACGGAATGCAGGCACAGCAACGTTTCATTTGAAAAAAAGGGAAATTTTCATTTATATACCCCCACATATACCTGAAAAACTCAAGATGACATTGTAATTTTATTTTTTTCAGCTAGTGTAGGAGCTACACATCAATTATCTCCTGTTGACTATAAAAAATGAAGACCAGATTTTTTTAAATGTGTACGACAATACAGGGCTGCAAATTAAATGTAATATTTCATAAAACCACAAAACCTTTCTAATATATTTCATAAAACCTTGCTTTCAGTAATCATGCCATAACTGTTGAGGAAGTAAACACATAGAAACTCAAAGAAGGAACTATTTTATAAAACCTCAGGCCAATGTGCCTGTACTGTGTTTGGTGCAAGTTTCAGGCAGCCTGAGGCAAGAGGAATCTTTGCCCCTTAAGCTGGATACAGTCACTGCAGTTCTTTTGGGGCTACTCAGATCTGCACCACCTCAATCAATGGCACAAATCCAAACAGCCTGGGACTGCCCATCCAACTGGTGTTGCATCAAGCCCCCCACCAAGCAGATGTAAATGTGCTTTAGAACAAAATGCTGCAGCAACTACATGGGGCACCTCTGAGGTCCTATTCACGTGATCATTTCTGTAACATGTACAAGATGTATCAAACTTGGGACTCAGATTAACATATTCCATAGACACCAATGTTTCCAAATCATGCCATAATTGTGGAAAATACTTCAATAAAACTATGTTATGTGTTTAGCATTAAATCTCACACTCCCCTACAGCTACAGCTTCCATTGTCAAAGTTACCTCTTATTCAGTATCATGGCATCCCTTGCAAAAAGGAAAATCTATCTCTCAGGCATAGGCAATTCTTGGATTTGTGCTCACATTTAGGATGCAATCCTAACCAATTTAGGCTGGCATATCTAACATGATGGTATAGTGCAATCCTATTCATGTCTACTCAGAAGTAATTCCCATTGTGTTCAATGAGACTTACTCCTAGGAAAGTGTGTATAGAATTGCAGCCATAACTTCCTTTGGTGGTGTGGGGAGGCTGGCACATGCTTGTGCACTGGACTAACCCCCCTCCCAGAAGTGCAGCAGAGCATGCGCCAGCCTATCCACACCATCACTAGAACGTACGCCAGGTGAACTATGCCAGCCTAAATGTTAGGATTGCACCCTTATTATTATGAAAATTGTTATCAAAATCAGACCCACAATATTGACTACAATTCAGAATAACTATAGGACCTTCCCCACTGACATAGTTACGGCGCCACATCTGGGAATCCTATGGGAAATACATTGAGCAATCCAGACTAAGTGCCTCTTACATCTTCCCATAGTTACTCTGGATTGTAATGTCTGTCTTCTCTAGCCCTCTCCAAACATGGAAGACTGGAGGAATATGCTGGCAAATGGGTATGACGTACTATCGCCAGTGTTCAATATTGCCCTGTAAAGGGGCTTTGAAGCAAAGAACACAGAGTGGGCCAGAAGTAGATGGAGAAACAGTTGTCAGGGCAGTACTCCTGGAAGGGGATGAAGAGATGTTAGAAATTTCTATAATATTCACTGTTGTCAGAAAACGATTATCCAAAGGGCCTAACACATATTTGAAGGAAAGCTTTTTGTCCCATTGTGTATATGCATCCATCTTGGAATCTGGGACTGGGAACTGCCATCTTGGACTGCGGCACTCAGGCTGCTTTCCTCAGGGTGACCATATAGAAAGAAGGGCAGAGTGCCCAGAGTTGCATAGAAGAGGGAATTTAGATAGGTTTAGCTCAACACAGAAGGGTTTAAAAAGCAGCCTAACAGTTCTCCACAACTGTCTGTTGCTTAGACAATCCTTACAAACAAAATGTTTGATGCATTTATTTATTTTTGTGACTCACATTTTTATTTCTAGAAATACTCAACGTATGAATTTATAAGGCTGTGGTACCATCCAATTTTTAAACCACGGGATGAATCATTTTAAAAAGAAACAACAGTATCACATTAAAAACCAAAACACTTCTTAAATATCTAGGATTTGTACCTTTTCTCACTGCACAAGTGCCTGTCTAAATAAATATATTTTCAGCTGACTGGAAAAGACCTACAAGGTTAGGAATAAATGGAATCTCCCTTGGGAAGGAGTTGTCAGACCGCTTACTGCCACCTCCCATGCAATGCCCTGTTATTTGTGAAACCTTTGTTTGCTCTTATTCAAAGTGGCTTTTCTCCACCACAAAAATATCCAGCATGAAAACAGAGCTATTCCCCTTATGTTAGAACAGATCTTCTGCTTGGGTTTTCCATTCTAGGCTTGCACCGTTATCATGCCAGAAGGGAAGGCACACATCCATTACTCCCCAAATTAAAGACCTGCACCCAGCCGCCTAATAGTTTCACAGATGCCCCAAAGGTGCAAGAATGAGGAGAAAGAAAATTATTAAGGAGTGCTACCTACTTATTTTAGCAGCTATTTATCTCAGCAGGTGAGTTCACACTATTGAACATTACAGCCTCACTTTGTTTTCTAATCCTTTTCCATTTTTAACCTCCATTTCATCTTGTACATACTAAAATTTTCCATATGTTGAAACAGATGAGGGCCTCTTCAAGCTCTTCCCATAAATACCAAATGAAATATTTTCAGGAACAATAAAGCATTATTTGTCTGATTCTTAATGTGTCAAGAATTTCCCAGTGTTTCTCGATTCATTTAGCTGTTTCTCAGTATCTCGTGTTGTTAGTTATAGTTTCTCATCTCCCCACTGTGCTTTATTAACATAAAAGCTTTTCCTTCTTGGGGTTGTTTTTTTCCCATCTCCCTTGCCTCCTTGATGACAGACACAAACAGCAGTTTCAGTTAACGTAATGTTGTCACCGCAGCATTTATAAAACTTGAAATGCCAAAGCCTGGGAAAAGAACTTCAGAGGAAAACAATAAGATGCACGAGACAAGAAATGAAGCATGCAGGCCGACACTATTCATTTAGCAGGATCTATCAGAATATCACTCAGATCTGCAAATATTTTAGATACCCTTTACTGAAGATGGAATCAGGTTGTCACTGTCAGCCCAGCAGTGTAGGCAGTCAGGAGTTCAACATGAGGTATAGTCCAATGGGGGGGAAGCTGGAACAGGGAAGAAATGATCAGGACTGGTGGTAGGATCAGGGTGACCATATGTCACCCACATGTCATTATGTCAATGACCATATGTCAATGACCATATGTCTTAAAAAACCCCAAAATGTAGGACATTTAAAAAGGACACAATATAAAAGCTAAGAACACTCTTATATTGCTTTCATATTTTTAATTTAAACTCTGTATTTCTTATTATAAAATTTAAACTCATTATAAAATATAAAATTTAATTATATATAATTAGGGACCTGAAAAAGGCGAGGTTATTTTTCCTGACAAAGGATAACACCCCTTTGTCAGGAAAAATAACCCCGCTTTTTGCAGGTCCTTATATAGAATTGGTAGTGTATGAATTATAAGAAGGCTATGTAGAAGGCTACATGCTCACAAGGAAAAGGAGGACAATGAAGTTTATTCCAGGACACAAGGCTAAAATCCAGGGCACTTCCTGGAAAAAATAGAACATATGGTCACACTGGCATACAATGGGTTCTTTGGAAAAGATTATATCTCACCAAGGCAAATATCTAGTGCTAATTGAGAAACACCCCCAAATCCAGAGTAACTACAGGAGCACATAAGAGACTTTACGTGCACCCGTAGTTACTGCACCACCTAGTGAAAACCTATGGGAAATTCATATAGCAATCCAGAGTAAGTTTTTCTTACACCAGAGCAAGGACTCCCCGTAGTTACTCTGGATTTTACCCTTATAATCAAGTCAAGCCAAAGAAAATGCTTGATTAACTGGAATCCAAGTCAGAAGCGTTATGCTAGAACGTAAGATGATTGTTTAAGCTTATTCTTTGCAGCATTGTTTTGTTATAAGGTTCCAGTCCTGGTCATTCCAGGCACCAAGAATTTGAAACAGCAATCACAAGAGCACCATGTGTTTTTTTAAAACCAATTCCATATTTTTCAAGTCCGCAGTGCCCAGAAATGACACATTAGACCAATTTAAAACAAAAACAAAAGAATCCCTCCAGTTCTCTCACTGGTTTTCCAAAAAACTCACCAATTTCCACCAAGTATTTCTGGACTGTCAAATTAGCTTTCATTAATTCTGAAGGTCACTGGCTCACATTTAGAGTGCAGACATATGGATTAGTCTACTTATGTCACATCAGTCATTATCTATGTTCCTACAACCATTTATCTTCAAAAATGCCCCAGTGTGAGATAGAAGAGTACCCATAATAACCCATAATTTACAACTGAGGAAATGAGGCAACTGTAAGTCACAAATGAAATCTGTGGTGCAGACAGATAATGGACCAAAATCTCTTGAGGCTGGTCCACTGCCTCGACTACAAAACTATTCATCTTTTTGCCCTTTAGGGACAATCTTAAAATGGTGAAATTACAGTCTTTACCTTGGTTTTCCCTCTAGGAGGTGATGGTCATCATTACATGCAAATAAAATTCAGTGCAAGTAGTTAATTATTCACTAAATCCACCATACCTGAAACTTTGAAAGGTTCAGTACATGCCATGAGTAAAATAAAAACAGACTTTACCTTTTGAAATACTCCCTGAAACTTCAAGTCAGTCAAAAGTCCTAATTTAGTTTTGTTCAGTGCCAGGGAACATCACAGAGTGTTGAGTTATCCTTGGCTGCAATCCTAACTACACTTGAGGAGTAGGTACAGTTGAACTCAATGGGACTTACTTTTGAGTAGACATGCTTGAGTAGCCATGCTTCAGTAGACATGATAATTTCCCATTTTACGCTGTCAGATGAGAATACTGCACATCTTCCTGCCCCATCTGTCATTAACAGCTGTAATATCTTTAATATATTCATTGAAATTTTCAGAACATTTCAGTAATCCAGATAATTAAAAATACTCCATCTTAAAAATCAGATAGCAAAACTAAATAAGGATTTGCTTGTGAAAAATGCCCCCCCCCCCAAAAAAAAAAAAACTGTTAAATATATGGGTAAAATTTATGATCCAATGATACGGGCAAGAGGTCTGGTCTAGAGGGTAGAGCCTCCGTTTGCCTGAAGATAAGAGCTGAAAGTTGCCGGATCGAGATAACCAGAAGGAGCTTTCTCAGCTGCCCTTCGTGAGAACTGAAGGGGAACTTGGTCAGCTAGCATTTCAGACATCGGGGCCAGAGTTGTAACCAGACTGTGAATGTAACATCTTGAATGTAGTGTCTCTTGAAAGATAGAGACAATCTGTGTTTGTAAAAATCTCTTTGGGGATTTAGAATTCGCCTGCCTATGTAAACCGCTTTGGTTAAAGACTGAGGAGCAATCCAAAATGTCCAGAAAAGCGGTATATAAATGCCTAGTTGTTGTTATTATTGTTATTGTTGTTATTGTTGTTGTTATTGTTATTATTATTATTATTATTATTATTATTATTATTATTATTATTATATGTTCCTTATTTGCACAGATCCTGCAGAGCATCCAAGGATCAGACTGGCTGAAAAAGGTACATGATGAACATTCTTACCTACCTCTTCCATCTCTCCCTCAATACCCATGCCCTGGGCTTTTTCAGATCTACTTCAGTTGTTTTGATGGCATAGATATGAATCACTGCAGGGGGTTGTGTCAGGCCTGGAATGGGTGTTCCAGATCTTGCAGACAGCACTGCCACTTAAATATGCCCCATCTGCCTTGGCCCCATCCCACGTGCCCCTCGCAGGCTCCTAACCTGAGTCAATAGCTGGTCTGCAGCGCAAGTAGGGGATTACCAGCAGCCATCATGGTAAAGGATTACCAGCAGTGGATTCACAGATGGTCAGAGAGGCAGCAGCAATGGTTGCATCACACAAGGATGGGATGAATTTTAACATTATATTCAATATATAAACGTAACTTAAATCATACCAGGTAAATTTCATTCCAAAAGTTCCTTCCAGATGTGTGGGTATGAAGTTTGAAGCAGAAGCCAATTAGCACTGTTAGTATGTGTTAATAAAATTGGGCCATATTTGGGGGGAGACACTGGTGTTGATTTAGGTCCTTGTAGTGTAAAAGTATATTGACTGAGAATACTATCTCAGACTTTTCATGTGTATTATGAGCAGTGGGCAAAGGAATTTCACACAACCCAAGAAATGCTGAGTGTAGAAACCCATTTAGAGTTCTAGAACCTTAGCTGAATGTCTCTGAGCATTTGCAGAGCATCTGCAGCTCACCTTCCACCCGCCTATCCAGGATAATAGGAGCTTCCTGGACACTGTCCTAAGAAAGTGCCCTGGATGAGAAAACAATGTGTTTTGAATTTTGTGATGGACAGTGGCACTGGGAGGGCAATTTGTGGAGAAAAGAGGAAGGATCCCCTTTTCCCATGTTCCTCCTCACCAAAGTCCCCTGTATGCATAGCTATTTTTCAAAAATGAAAACAGAAATGTGTCCAGGCTCTCTAACATGCATTGCTTATAAAGAACTATATAGCCAGCATCTTGACTGTAAAGTAGCATATGGAAAACAGCAGGTTGGTTGTATTTAAGAGTGTGCCAGAAGGGGAGTCCCACTTTATAAAGAGTGACAGCAACCTGTTGCCATTCAGCAGAGCCTGCCAGCCAGATCAGCATCTCCATCAAATGAGGGGAAGAAGCTGCATGAGTCAGTACATCAATGTATACATCATATGCATCCATTTTGAATCCCATAGGATGAACTGTTTAGGGAACATTCTGAAGAAGCAGCTACAGTAGAAAACATATCACTCCCTTTCTGTTGTTCTGCTCCACATTTCTTTCTCCTGAAACTTGTGTTTCCTATCTTATTGAAAAAGATAGTGTGTATCACACATTTATTTGCCATTACCAAAATTTGCCGTTAACTTCTGAGTTGCCAAAAATGCTATTTTGGCGTGTGCTTTTTGCATGGTCTATAAACCACTTAAAATCAACACAAAATAAATCTAGTTTTACACAGAAAGGTGCTGCTACCAGTTTTTTCCCTACATCAATTCCTCCTCCCTTTGAAGCATATCCATCAATTACGTTGGTTTAGCGCTCAGCTTCTACCCGCCCTCTCTTTCCTTCTTTGTACCACAAATGATCTGCTGAGAAAAATGATCAGAAAGTGAATGTCTGAAATATTGTGTCTGAACACAAGAAAAAAGTGTCTTACTTCTGAGATGACAGAAATCCTAATGTAAGCTGAAGCAATGTTATTTTTTTAACCCTTGGCCACATCATCATTACTATTTCAGGAAACAGTCGGGATCATAAAAGCCAATAAAGTAATAATCCCTCTCCACCGTTCCTGCCTTCTTCTCAATGAACACTGAAATTTACCAAATTTTACTGGAACTATGGAGGGGAAGGAAACTGCAATTGATAGGGAATGAAAAACATATCAGTAAATGATTGAAATGGAAATGGAAAAATCCATTTCCTAGTGTCTCATCCTGAAAAGTTAATGCTCTCTTTAACCATTATCTTTAGCCATTATCAAAGGTAACATTACAATGGCTACAGAGTTTGTGACACCCATGGTGATATACAATTGCCCTATCCCAGATTATGAAATTACATACCAAGTAATGTACAACATGGTGGTGTTATTTGAAAATACCAACATTTAAAAAATGTTGGTCCAAAGTGGACTTTCCCCTGACTTCTGGTGCAGCTGATATTCCCTGCACCTCACTAGCAATGTCACTGCAACATCAGCATTCAGGGGAAACTGATCCAAAGCAGCCAAGCACATTTATGTCACCCATGTATCACTGTGAGAACAGCAACAAGCATCAGGGATTTCTCTTGGGAAATCACCAAGGTTTGCCTAAAACAATTCCCAGAATATAAGTGACTCCCAAATGGCAAAATCTGCCTTGGGAACATCTAAACAGCAAGATACAAGCAACACAGATTTTTTACCAAAATATATTCTGCCTTTGAGATGCTTTCACAAAATGATAATACAGATAACAGTATATTTGAAATTTCAAATATTTCCTGTCTGTATTTCCTCTGCTAGCAAAATCAAACAGAACAGAAGTTATCTATTATTTCCAACAATGAAAAATGAGATCTACAAGCAATCTTACAAACATTTGGGACTGCAAAACAAAATCATTGGAACCAAATTTTAATCCCAACTTGACAACTCTCACCTCAACTACTTGACTCTACCTGCCTTTTCGCCATGATCCATCATTATTTATATTTCCCAATACAATTTGCAAAAAATGAAGTCCCACACCTGTGCATAGAGAAAATTTCTAAGGTCATCATTGGTAGGTTCTTTATAGAGATGGAATTAAGTAGTTTTTGAGTGGAAGAGGTAAAAAGCAATTATCACACACACACCATGAAAACATTAGTTTATAAATTATGACCTATGCGGGGTTGATCCAAACCCTAGCCTGGATCAATCCTGAAAATGCCCACCACTCATTTGCCAGATTTCAATTTTCAAGGAGGAAAAAACATGTGGGGGAGATATTTAGTAGTGGGAAAGGAGCCAAGCTCACTATCAGGCAGATTTGTGGCCAGCTTACTCTAGAACTCAATGCTTTAGAAACAGTTCAAATCCATCATTTCCTGCCAGGTGAAGGAACCTGCAAACCTTTCTGTTCAAACAAAACTATAAATCCCTTCATGTTGGTAGAAGACAGAAATTCTGTACGTCATTTCAAATTCTGCAGCCATCTGGATTTTCTCCCTGCCTAGCATTGAGCAGTTTTCCCTTCTGCCACTGCAAACCTTGCCCTTTTTTGCTTATGAAAAGCAGAAGACTTTTTTTTAATTCCATCTTCATTTTGCAAAGCATTCCTTGCAACTACTGCAAAACTTTTGAGTATTCACAATGAACATAACCAATAACTGAGATGGTTTGTGAGCTTAAAAAGATGTTCACCATTCCCAACCTTCCTACCTCTTGAAGATGGTGACTACTTGTGCCAACTTCCAGAACAGCAATGGCTACTGACGGAAAGAGAAGTTGTAAACCTATGGAAAATCAAGGTTTTTGGATATTATCAAGCTGGGGGGTCAATGTGCTTTTTATAGGCAAAAATTAAAACCCTTAACATTCTTCAATATAGTTTTAATTATTTAAAATGGTGATTTTTCAAACTGTGTTTTCTTCACATATGTGCCCCAGTCCTTGTTATATTTTGACTAGTAAAGCTTATATTTTGACTACAAAAGCTTAAGTGCCCTGTATTAATGATTAAGGCTGTAATCTATACACACCTCAGAATAAGATCCATCGAGTTCATTAGGCCTGAGAAAAAAATACATCAGATTGCACTGTTAAAAGCTAATTATTTTCATAAATGTATGGCCCAATTCTATGGGTTTTTTACTATGATGCACTGTTGTAAAAGTCCCAGATAAAGCAGTTACAGCCACCACCACGAGCATCTCTCTTTGTGGCCATCAACTAGCCACCTGTGTAGTCTGAATTGTGTGCGTTACCCTGACGCTATGCACCCTAGATCAATACACCTTGCTGGGCTGTACATTTCACCAGATCTTTTCCACACACTTTCAAGCCTTTTCTTATATCCTAATTAGGGATTACTCTTTATTTTTCCCGTTGAAACTACTCTTTGTGAAAAATGTTCAATGTACTCGTTTTGGCTCTGTTGTGGTGTGATCACTACACCAAATCTGCACAGCCCCACCTGTAGTATCAGTGTGGTAAGAATTTTATTGAAGTATTTTCTCCAACAGCTCCATGAAGTTTTTAGCAGAACAATAAATATGTATTATCCGGACTTTAAATGAAGCACTTTATAAAGCAATCTCAGAAGACTGATGAGGGGAAAAATCACGTAGATAAAAATAAAAACACTCTAAAATCAATCTTGACTCAGTAAGCTACCCATTGCTAATTAGCAAGAGCTGATGATTTGCTGATGTAAGAATTGTGTCAATAACAAGCAGCCAGGAATGGCTGCTTTCTCAGACGAGCTACTGAGCATCATAAAGGGCAATAAACGAAGAATTCCAGTAATTTAAACTGAAAGATATAAATCATGAACGATCAGCTTTCCAGAGCCCTAATGGAGAGAAATGCTCACAATTTAGCAAGGTTTCAATGATAAAAGTCTATTTTCAGACACAGAACTCTACAAGAAATAATCCACGATCACAGAAAGATAGCTCCCAAGACACCAGTTTCGAGTGGAATTGGAGGTCACTAAAGGTCAGAAAATAGAACTTACTTTACTTGGAAAATTGAAGGAGCCAGTCAACAAGTTCTTCATTTGCCAACCTTTAGCTGCATCTGAGTTTTGAAATATACATGATTTAATGCCTGACAGGAAAGGAAGGACCTAGAGATCTTAGGTTTTCAAAGAGAGCCATAACTGTATCATTGGCACAAAAATAAAAACTGACATCAGAAACAATGAAAAATTGGTGGTAGGGCATCCTTGACAAGTTATAAAGTGAGGGTCATTACACAGATTCCAACATCACTTCAGAGGACTATAAAGAAACTCACATGATCACCAAGACAGTCTCTCGCAGAATATGGAAAGGAAAAATCCTTTGAATTTGAATGGCACAGACTCCTACAGAAATGTTTTTAAGCCTCCTACCTTCAGGAAACATTGTCTGCTCTCTTGATCTGTTTACTACAGAATCTTTCAGCATCTGCTGAAGAACCTCTGCAGTTTGCAAAGAATTTAGAAACTTATTCAAGGGCACAAACAGTTCATGTGGAACATGCGCCAACCTATCCAAATAACTGCTAGATTGCAAAGGAAAATCATAATGATATGCAGAAGCCTTAATTCCACCACAAACAGAAGAACCAGCCTTTAGAGAAGGATGGACAGAGTTGAGAAATGTCAAGGAGCCTAGGAATGAGCTTGGGAAGGCAGAAGATTTCCAATTTCCAATATTGTATAATTTTAAAAAAATCAAGAAATCCCACTTTTTGTTGCGAAAGGAGCAATCAGATTAACTTCATCAATGTCTGCAAGAAAAAATATTTGTGAATAATATTGTTCAAGAAGTAGCAGCTATTCATCTTGAGTATCCTTTAGTATGAAGAACTTTTGCCCAAGACGTGAATGGAATCTGTTTCCCACAAAAGGCACCCTGTGAGCCCTATCCAATGAGCTAACCACTGGCACTCCACAGGCTGCGGCTGTCAAAACAATCCCAATGCTGTTTCAGCATTGGATCTAGCTCAGTACCAACTGGCTAGTGCCAGACCAGAACTGGTGCTCTGAAGCATGGCGGTCACATGGACTGCAAAGTGGTGGACAGCCAAGTTGGGGTATGGAGGAGGCCTAGCACAGAAGATTAGGAGCAGGAGGGATTCCTGAAATTTGCGTTGCACCTTCTGGCACTACAAAGACATACCAGCTTTAGAGCTTCCACAGAATCAAGTAGCCCCATTATGAGGCCACAGTGACAATATTTCAAAAAGAAACCAGAGCAATCTTTTTGTGCTTGCAACATAATGCCATCCAGGTAAAATAAAAACAAACCACAAAGCTTTACAGCAACTGCCATTTTTCTGTTCAGAGTCCCTTTGATGTCATTTAGTCCCAACACTCACTATTACAGAACTACTCATATGGTGCACTTAAGATGTGCCTTTTGACCCAGTGTTAATGCCAGGAGTTCATGAAGTCCAGCATGGTTAAAAAGCCAGTTTTCTCTTTCTTCCATCTCACCATGAAAAGTGGATCACACAGTGGCTTTTTTCCAAAGGTGGTTGCAGTTTTTGCTGAAGCCCTATCCAGATCAAAAGACATGGCTGAAACACAGTGACACCCTTTTAACAAAAGATCTGTGAAAAGAAGTTAAAATAATTCTCTAAGAGAAACCAATAAAAGATCTTGACCTTTAGAATGTACCTGCCAGCATAAGGCCCAGTATTGCCCTAACCTCAACTCAGGGAGCAATCCTAACCATGTCTACTCAGAAGGCCATAGTTCAAAAAACACTCACCAGGGATTAAATCCCATTTACTATAGGGAACCTTACTTCTTAATAAACATGCTCGGAATTGTACTGTTAATTTCAGCAGTTGCAGCAATTAATCCTTTTATCAAGCTATATATAGCTGCCATCTTCACTAGGCAAACCTCTTTTTCCTCCTGCTCAAAAGGTTGGCCAATAGGCACAGGGTGAAAATATGAGTGGACATTCCCAGATTTGTCCGGATTTTTAGCCTCCTGTCTGGGTGTCCTCCACTTGGCTTAATTGTCCTACATTTTGGCTTTATTTTGAAACTTTATAATGGCGTGCTGTACAATCATGTCATATGTTTCTGGATTCATACTGAAGAGCAGGATCCAATGCAAAAATCAGTTTTGAGATATCTCCCTCCTATCAAAAGTTATGGCCAAAAACCTGAAAATTTATTTATTTATTTATTTACAAAATATATTTAGGGTGTTGACTACTGAAAATCCTTTCCTATACAATCTTTATAGTTCTTCTACCAGTACATATGCTTTTTCCTACCTGGGAGGGTAATCTTCCATTGTTTTGTGTTAAATATGCAAATGAGGGGAAATGCCAGGAACAACCAACAGATAAAGGGCTCTTGGGACCCTTTAAAACATAGTCCTCTATTGTCTAAGAATCTCAAGTGTAATTAAAAACAAATCTGTCATTTTCTCTTCCTGGAATTCGAACAGCATGCAACATTGCCACGTTTATTACATCACTACTGTTTGCAAGAAGCTTTTGCTTGGCATGATTTTTTTTTTCCCATGGACATCCTTGTGGTTTGCATAAACTTGCCTATTTTGAAGCAGATTCTCCTGTGATGCTGTACATCTGTTGTCACAGCATGCCAACAGTTCTCTCAAGAATCATAAGGCTACGGTCCCGAATATATCCCCAGCCTTCTGCTCATCAGACAGCTCTGATTAGAACCGTCCCAGAAGGAATCGGATGATACGGTTGTGGTTTCTTCCTAAAGAACAGTACACCAGACAGTAGGGAGTGGAATGATGATGCGTCATAGAGTATGGCGCACCTGCTGATACACAATGTGAAGAAAAACAAATAGATACAGTGGCAAATAGCATCCAGGCAGTAGGAGGCTTTCCTAGGAAGAAAGCCATTTCCTGCCTAACAATTGAAAGCAATACCTTCTCCTACATGGGCAGTTCTTTCACCCTTAAAAAGGCAACACAAATGTTGACTTTGAAAAGGTCTGCTTTGCCATACATAGAAAGCCAATTGATGTACCAGTTTGGTAGTCTTCTTTTCCTAATTAGACTAGCAATCAGAAAAGTGTTAACAGGTTCATGGAGGGAAAGACATCATTAGCAGGAATGCAGTGGCTGCAGGCACCCCAACATGCCTCCATGCTGCCACCTCCTATTCATCCTGCTCCAAGGCACCCCAAAACTTACTAATGATACCAATGATAGCAATGGCAGTGTAGGGTGTTTTCCCCTGCCTCACTGTGACTGGGCTATAGTTCCAGCAGCATCCACGAAAACTGATGTTCTTCTGCATAACTCCTCAGCAATGGATGTCCCTGACATATATTTTGTGACAATCCTACATACAAGAATCTGATTGGAGGAGTTCATTTGGACTCCCTTCGCATCTCAAATGGTAAGAAGAGTAAAGTGCCAGGATCCCTAGTTTGAGACATTCACAGCACAAGCCTGTACATGCCTATTCAGAAATATGTCCCATTGTGTTCAATGAGACTTAGGGCACAGTCCTGAGCATGTCTACTCTGAAGTAAGTTCCATTACAGACCACATAAGTGTGAATAGGATTGCAGTCCCACTCCCAGGAAAATGTGTATAAGATAATACAATCCCCTTTAAGTATCAGCTCAAAAGGTTGACTGGATTCCATAGAACATACTCCCAAGTTAGTATATATTAGGTGTGCAGGCTTATGGCAATTCATTGACCACAAATCTATTCAGAAGTAAGTCTCATTGTGCTCAATGGGGCTTATTCCCAGGAAATCACTGATAGGATTGGAGCTAAGCAGCCCAATCCTAAGGTACCTGGAGCATCAAGACTGCTGCAGCACCAAATATCTGTCATGGTATCCCGAATGCAAGCAGACAAGATTATCTCTCAGATTAAGGAGATTTTCATCCCCTTCCTCTGGGTAAGGTAAGTAGTTCCATAAAGGAGCTACTCAATTCTATGGCAACCCTTCAGTTGCTGTAGAATCGAGAGGCTACATGTCCAGTTCTGAGGCCCAACACTGAGGCTCTGAAAGGCTCCTCACTCCTCTCTCTCCACTTCTTTCCCTGGCATGCCTCTTCCACTTTCTCCTCCCACTACTCATCCCCTTAATCCCCTGTTCTCTTTGTTACCCTTGGAAACGTGCACCCTCCGGAGCATCCATTGTAGAACATCTAGATTTGGACATAGTTTTGTTCCATAATGCATCAACTGTGACACACATAGTGAACTCTCAAGCTGCCTTTTCCCACTATGTTTCTCAAGCAACGTGATTTCATTTTGTGTGTACCAGCGGGCGTGTACCTGTGTGTGCACAATAAAATGACAATAAAGGTTATCTTATCTCTTACAGAAGACCTCCTCCATGCCTCACCCCCACACAACAACTCCTCTTTACTGCCCACAATGGAGCAACAGTGGTGCTTCTGGTGCTAGTGCAGCTCTCTCAGCTAGCTCTGAGCTGGAGCCTGAAACTATGCTTTAAGGCACATTTCCAACACTCTGCACCAGAGTTAGTAGTACAAACTAAAGATTGGGCTCTGAAGCTGCAATCCCAACCTCTAGTTAGGTGAGCAAAAATCCCGGCACAAGTCCTGTGCTGGGCCAAGGCTGTTGCAAAAGTACATAAGGCACTTCTGCATCATTCCTGGGGCAGTTAAGTCAGTGCACAGACATGTGCCAGCCTCCCTCCACCACAATGGGAATAGGGAGTGGGTGAGTTGTTCAGGCTCAAATTGGTTAGGATTGCACCCTTACCCTACAATCCTGAGTAACTACGGGAGCACGTAAGAGACATTACGTGCACCCGTAGTTACTGCACCACCTAGTGAAAACCTATGCAAAATTCATATTGCAATCCAGAGCAAATTGTTCTTACACCAGAGCAAGGACTCCCCATAGTTACTCTGGATTGCACCCTTAGTGTCTTACAAATTCTTCCAAAAACCAAACAAGATGAGCCTAATGGTAGGTATTCAGATTGAATTTACCTTGTTTGGGCAGCATTAATCCAATTTTGCCCACGCATGCCAGTTTTTGGTTGCCATTCATTTTGCATTCTGGTGAGTCACAAAGGAAACAAGTTCTGCCACCAACTAAGCTTATTTTTCCACCTGACCACTTCCACACTAGTTGTCAGAGCTGAACAGGGACAGAATTTTAGACATTTTGTCTTTCGATTCCAGGAGAAGTTTGCTGTCAGGAAAAGAATATCCTCATTATGTGACACTGTTCAGGCTCAGACACCTCTTCATAACAGCTCAGCCCTGCTTCCACTTCTCTTTCCTCTCCAAAATAAAGTTGCTCACTGGATGAAGTCTGTTTAATGAGATCACACTTGCCTCTTCCGCACAATCCAGGTCTCTCCCACCATGTCATGCAGGAGACAGGATGGTTTTCAGTTCGTTGATCACAAAAAGAAAAAGATTTCCTTTTGCTGCCAACTAACACGCTGCAGTGCAGAATGTTATGTGAAAAAGAATTACCATCTAGGAAACACAGAAAGGCCCAATAAGTTTAGTATCTGCTTCATTTTTCTTCAAGATGTAAAAGATTGCTTAATACACATATTTTATTTTCCTGAGGCAATCAATGGAAATGAAGAGGGTAGGGAAAGGGAATTTAAGATTTAAGAAGATATTAGGGAGGCAACTAAAGTTTAAAAAGAAATGTAACAAATGACAGTGAAGGGAAAAGTCCAGAGGGATTGACTCAAGTCAAATTTAGAGTCACTTCCACCTTCCTGTGACTCAACTTGAAAATTAGTGCTGCTTTTTAAACCCTTCTTTGTTGAGCTAAACCTGCCTAAATTCCCTCTTCAATGCAATGGTTAAAGGTACAGGCACTCTGTTCTCCATTCTATATGGTCACCCTGTGTCACCAGACCATGAAGCAGGAAAGAAAGTCCTACTTCTCTGCTGTCTTCGCTCACCCTGCAGCTGGTATTTAGAGGAATATTACATAAAGCCCAATAATCTATCTCCCCGATACTACCTGGTTTGATGGACATCGGCGATCTAGGTCTATATCTTTCCTAGCACAAGATCCTTCTGCACAAGATCCTTCTAACTAGAGAATAGTGGCATGTCTTCATGCAGATCCTGTGCTCTACCACTGAGCTTTGGTAACAAGGAATGATTGCAACTGTATTTAATAATACATTGGTTAGGATACTATTGATATTTGTTCAGTATTTCCCATGCTTCTACTAGGCCTCCTAGTAGCGCTTTTATGTAGGAAAAACACACAACATTGTATATACAGACATACATTTCACGTAGCATCTCTTCAAAGCATGAAGTCACAGATGGCTGCAGCTTACAAGATATGGTAAAAAATTACTGCATGTGAAGGAGCCTTTTGTAATAATAATACTATTTAATATCTGTATAGTTCTTTTCTGAGTGTGCAAAATACTTCGTGTATGTTATCTTTAAAATAATTCTGCAACGGGAACAAGAGCCTGATCCTGAAGGCTTAATTGACAGTGGTATGTGTGTAATGCCAGCACTGTTGTGTTCACGCTGTAAAGCATGATCACAGCACCATAGAAGGAGGGAGCACCAGGGGCAGCACAAGTAGGCACTGGGTCTCAGTATGTGTGGCTAGCTGGCACTCTTCCAGCACTGCCCAATGGTATTTTCAGAGAAGGGAGATGTAAGGAGTGGGCAAAAAAGCATAAGGGAGGTTGGGAAAGGGGAGGATTGGGCTTGTGAAGGGGTGGAGATGGAGTATGCCACCAAATCCTGAACTTCCCCCTTAACCAGTTGACCCATCCTGATTCAGAGACCCATTGGAGCAAGAAGTGTGTTACCCAGGGTAACACTCTCATGTGTTATAGGACTAGAGCCGTACAGTTAAATCCAAAGCATGTCTACTCAGAAGTAAGCCCCATTGTGTTCAATAGGATTTACTCCCTGGAAAGTGTGGTTAGGATTGCAGCCTAAGCCACTATTGTACCACCCCGTAACTGGTTTTTGAAACTGATTCTGGGCAAATCTAATATCAAAACTATGTGTTGAAAATGTCTGGAATGTTATATTTTGTAGCTGTGTTTGTAAGTAGTGATGACAGCGTTGGTCTCAGTGGCTTGATTGTGGAGCTTTCTGACATGCAATGCAACAAATTTATAAAAAGCCGGATAATAGCATTCCTGCAAAGACAGAATGTATCCAGGAACAGCTCAGGTTATTAACATTTCTCTGTCAATCCAAGATACAAAAGTCATTTCTGAATGGTAATTAAGCCTTTGAAAAGTATCCAATTAGCGTGGAAAAAAGGTCTTTGAATGTGTGACTCTCTGTATAAATGAAATTGATAGAACAATATTAAAGATTCTAATTCTGAAGCTTTGCTGCCTGAATGAACACTCGTCTTTTTCCTTTTCAGCTTTGTATGGACTGCACAAGTATTCTTTACCATTATCAGAAGGCAAGCATATGGGGCACCTCAGGCAAGTGGAGGGGGATGGAATAACAATATGGGTGATGGAATTATCTGCCAAGTCATGGCACCCAACCGTAAAAAGCAACTCTGATTGCTGAACACAACTTGGATTGGGAAGATCCCTTGGAAATCAATTCTGGAAGACTTTACTGACAGCTCAGAGTTGTCAAACTTCTTTGTTGGTCTTTATATATTGTATGTTATTTCAATTACTAGTAACAGCCTGCAGCTGCCACTTGCAAAGGTACAATATCACAACATTCATCAATAAAAACCACCAGGGCGTCCAGACGTCCGGAATTGCCCGGACAGGTCTGGAATTGGAGGACTTGTCCAGCCTGTCCGGGCATGGGGGGGGCTTGTCCGGAGATGGAGGGGTAGTGTAGTGCTTTGCGCCAACTAAACTAGCTGCACGGACTGGCTCGCGCCTATAGCAGCCGTCCAAGCAGCCATCTAGGGAGAGAGAAGCTGTGCACATGCGCACAGCCTCTCTATCCCTGCCCACAGTGTTTTTTTTACAAGCAGAGGCTGCGCGCATGCGCACAGCCTCTGCTTGTCAGAGACCGTCCGGTCTCCTTTCAGATGGAGTGTGGTCTGCGGCGGCGAAGGATCTCTCCGCAGACCGCTCACCACAAGCGAGCAACAGTGGAGCCAGCCGCGCTTGTGGCGAGCGGTCTGTGGAGAGATCCTTCGCCGTCGCAGACCGCACTCCATCTGAAAGGAGACCGGACGGTCTCTGACAAGCAGAGGCTGTGCGCATGCGCGCAGCCTCTGCTTCTAAAAAAAACTGTGGGCAGGGATAGAGAGGCTGTGTGCATGTGCACAGCTTCTCTCTCCCTAGATGGCTGCTTAGACGGCCGCTATACGCGCGCGCCAGTCCTTGCAGCTAGTTTAGTTGGCGCAAAGCACTACACTACCCCCCCCATCCTCGGACAAGGTAAGCCCCCCCGGGAGTGATCTTTAAGAAAATGTAGGACAAAATGTGGGATGTCCTACATTTTGAATTTCTTTGAAAATTTAGAAATGTAGGACAAGATCCTCCAAAAGTCTGGATTTTAAACTGAAAATCCAGACTTTTGGGGACCCTTGTCCTACATTTTGAGGTGTGGCATCTGGTCACCCTGAAAACCACCCCCCTTTTCAGCATCTCAACTGCCCTTTTGGCACCTATTTCGTCAATGGCTATCCTCAGCTGTCCCCCCTCAGCCTTTCCTCAGCCCAGCCTATTATGTGTCCCAGAGACAGTCAGAAATGACAGTCAAATAGGAATGGAATGTTGACAGTTGTCTCTCCTCAGCCTGCTTACTTGACATGGAATGCTGCCCAGAAGATGCAGACACCCTTACACACAGGTTAACCCTACAATCCAGAGTAACTATGGGAGCACGTAAGAGACATTACATGTACCCATAGTTACTGCACCACCAAGTGAAAACCTATGGGAAATTCATATTGCAATCCAGAGCAAGTTGTTCTTTCACTGGAGCAAGGACTTCCTGTAGTTACTCTGGATTGCACCCAATGGCACTTATGTAGAAAGAGATTTGTGTGGTTGTTTTTATGGAAGTGTTTTGTAAGTTGCCCTGGGAGTTTGCCACTGCAAGGGAAAGACAGGGTATAAAGCTTTTAAATAAATAAAATATAAAGGTAATAAAGGCAAATGACCAATGTGCTGCACTCTGTCTTAATAAATCTATAACTGTCAAATCATTGCATACTATACTGATCAGTTAGTGACACAACTTCAAGAGTGCAGTAGACATTATAGTGGGGAATAACATTACAGAGTGTTGGATAGATAATGCCTGAGGCAAGGCAGAGAAGAATTTCTAAGAAAGCCCATCTTGTCTGATATTTATGTGATACCTGACAGATAAGTCTTGAAAGAACAACTGGAAGAGGAGATATTAGCTGATCGCAACACCGTGTATTGAGCTGTGTAGAAAGTAATCCAAAATCATTTATAAACAGGTCTGCACCTTCACTTGCGGAAACCTTTTCCTATTCACCAATTATTATGAATGTGTTCACACCTGACAACTGAGTCATTATCAGTGCTTAACAACTGATTAGGTAGCTAATGTCTAGAGGCAAAACGATGGCCCATTAAAGTTCTGATGGAAAACATTAACACAACTTGTGATCTACACTTTGGAGTCTATTATTGTCACTGCTGCATCTGTTAATAGGGGAGTGGCAGTGTGAATATTAATGCTAGCATAATCACTTTATGATGGATGGCATCCACAACAGGCCAACAGTCTGTTTATATAAGCATGGACTAAAGCAGGGTGGCTCAAAAGTCATCATCCAGAATCTAGGAAATTAATCATGAGACTTTCCAAGGATGATGGGATGGGGAGTCAATGTAACTCATACTAACCATCATGCCAAAGCCAGGCACAGCCAACTTCCAAGGATGTAAATGTAGTACATTTTAAGAACCAGGAGGGAAGAACTCACAGAATGGGCAAAAAGCCCATTAAAATGAGTGGGGTTTTCCTCTAAGCCTCTCCTCCAACATGATCAGAAAACAAACAGCCCACAAAGTGACAGCCCACCTGCTGTCCCAGGCATGATGCACACTAAAACCAACAAGCAAAAACGCCAAGGAAGCAGCCTAGTCTTCCTTAGCAATTGCCCTTTTAGGTAAAGCTACACCAGTGCAAGTGGCAGACTATAGGATTAGGCTGCTAAATGTCCTTCTAAAAATGATCAAATCGTAAGTGGCAGTTCTATCTTCTATTGTGCATGAGGCATCTGTATCTCTTCCAAGTGTACCATTTGGTATAGGGATCTACCATCATCCAACATTTGAGAGTGTGGCAAAAAGTTGTGACCAAGTCAATTCCAAGTCCATTGGTGGTAGTCATGCCTTCACACCCCCTACATCACTGGAACCTTTGCCAAAAACTGCCCACTGGCAATGGCAGAAGGAGGCATATTCACACATCTGATATATTTTAACCAGCTCTTCCTTCTCCTGCCCCTCAAAGCAAAGGAAGTGGCAATATGGGTCTACCCCTGCATGGGGGCAATCAGGTGGGTTGGTGTAGGCCCTCTTGAGGCATGCATGTATTGGAGTGGGTCCTCCAATCTATGTCCACCTTGACATGCCAGGACTGTAACCTAGGATGTATTAGTCCATGCTAAAAAGAACAAGAAAAGGAGCACTTAAAAATAGAAAAATAAGACTCAGCTTTAGAAAGCAAACAAAACCCATAAAATATTGATCAAACTATCTGCAGGAGAGCGTGCAGCCTTTCAGGGCTAATACACCGCATAGTAAATAGATGAAATCTGACGCAGGCAATTTCTGCTTCCACAAAATAGTGATATTTCCATGCCATAAGTGGGATAATGACCCCGTACATCACACCTTCATCATCTAACAATATTCCAGCTTGACACTCGTCCAACCATTCATCAAAGCCTGACAACTTCACGAGCCACTCAGCCCTGCTGACTCTGCTTTCCCCCCCAGCCTAGCCCTCTCTTTCTGCTATATTTTTAAGAAGAATGCTTAGGAGTACATTTGAGCAGATATATTTAGCACCTTTATTCAAGCCAGTGGCACACCTATCTTTCTTTTAAAAGGCCTCACTGTGCCTTTTTGCTATGAAAAATATGGCTTGTAATTTAAATGTGTACTAAAGCGAACATTCAAAAGCAGGCAGTGCAGTTCCAGAAATTTCTGAATAAAATTGATTACCTAGACTTGTATCAATCAGGTTCCAGATATGATTCTTAGAACTGAGCACACCAAAAAGGGTGGAAGAAACAGAACTGCAACCAGTTAAGGAGATAAATTTATTAGGACCTGTGATGCAGGTCTGTGGGTGTGATGTGGGTGGAAGGTGTCAAACCCCCTGGCAAGGGGAAGGGTCCCAGACTTAACTCTTCTGGCAAATAAGGCCATGGAGACACAGGAGGTATGTTAATGATAGTCTCTTTACTCACATCCATGCTTTTGGAGGTTCAAGTCTTACAGGTAAGTATTACAGGTCGTGATGGGAACCCTCTTGTGGGCTGACACCAACACAGTGGCTTGATCTCCTCATAAGACATTTCGAGGAACATACGATCCTCCGCCAATTCTTCCTCCGGTGTCTGGCGCTTGATTCCACAGGACCAGTGGTTTAAATCCCAAGCTAAATACATTTTGTAAAAAAAAAACTGTTCACCAGGAGTTAGTGTCTGTTGTAAGTTACAGAAGTGAGATGAACTGGGATGCTGAAAATAAACCTAGTTGCTGGAGGAAGGATGTTGGTATTGAATCAACCACAATGATGGAACATATGCAGTAATAAATGCAGTGACTCAACTACCTTTCTACCTTTTAAGGACATTCAAAAGCAATGGTACTCAAACTGGGGGAGAGAGGTTGTGACCCCTCAGTTTGTGTAAAGGACCCCCACTTCATTTAAGAAATGGGAGAAGAAGGAAAGCAGCAATGTGATCCTCAGGATCGGGCCCCTATGGGGGAAGGAGAGCTATCTCCAAACCTAACAGGAGTCCTGCCTAGGACTGGGGGCTATGGAGAGCTTTGGGGAGTCCCACAGAGTTCTTGTAGGGCTTCCCATGGTTTGAAACTAATGAAAGCTGCAGCTATGATTACTTCCCTACACCTACCCAGTACAAGGTTTTTTCAACCATTCTCCTTTGACTGCTTGTCTGGCAACAGCAGTTTCTTTTTTTCCCAAGTCTGATCCATGACTCCAAATTTTAAAGAAGAAAATCTGTCATCCACTTCCTTTCACATAGAACTTGGAGGAGGAAGGTAGAAGTACCTCATGTTCTATAATTAACTAAAAGAACATCATCGATCATAATTAATCTCTCAACCTAACTGTCACTAATTAGCTGATTTCACAGAAGTCATCACAGCGGGATGGGAATAGAGAGAGCAACCTGCCCTTCAGTAGTATCCAGAATTTAACTCCCCCGTTCTGTGCAAAAGGATGCTTCATGTATACTGAGACCAGCAGGTGCAAATGCTGGCCTTTTGTTACAGATCTATCATTCCATTGTTCTTTTTGGTATATGGGACCAAACAGTCAAGAAAGGATGCTGTAAATGTCAAAATCAGGGCTCTAATCATATTCTTTGCAAAGACTGTGTGCCTGTGGGAACAATCCTATCCATGTCTACTCAGAAGTAAGCCCCATTGTGTTCAGTGGGTCTTACTTCCAGGAAAGTATGGTTAGGATTGCAGCTGGGCAGCCCAGTCCAGAGTAGCATCTTGCAGTTGCTCCACCCTAGTTACACTGGAAAAGGCTTAGGGCAGAGCAAGGCAACATAGGGTGCCCCAAGAAAGGTGGACCTGCTCTGCCCTAACTGGGGCAGCCTAAGCAGCTCAGGAGAGGCATGTTGAGGGCATGTTTAGCATTGCCTAGGGCAGAGCAGTTACGCTGTATCCAGAGCCTGTTTTCAAGGCAGAAATGCCCTCTTCCAGCTCCTCAGAGTTATACCACCTTAGGAGTAGGTATAGTAATGAGTAGACACATAGGGGTCCATGATAAGGCCTGAATAAGAATGGCAGTGTTGACCAAAAATCTGAGTTCTTGGCCAGCCTAGCTGCAACCTCCATCTCTCAACCTCAGGATATGGCACAACCACAGCAGACCACTAACCTGGAGATACAGTAGGCCATTCTAAGCATCCACCCTCCACTAAAGGAACTGCAGCTGTAACTGGTTGTCAGGAACTTCTGGGCTTCCTTATAAGGCAGGCACCACAGCTATTCCTTGTTCAGTGTGATCTGAGGGGGGTCTCCTCAGGAACAAGCCCTCCCCAGCTGTCACTGACTTAGCATGCTCTGGAGCAGTTAGGACAGCCCAGACTTCCTGACTCTCTGGATGCAGCATAACTTTCTGTTCTGGATACAGAATAGTTGGGGTAGCCCAGCTAAGGCTCTCCTCACTGCCCTTACTCTGGATTGTGCCCTAAGTGTCTTTTAGTAATGATTCCAAAATTTCCATTTTTACTATCTACAGTCAGATTCTCAGAAATGAACCTGCCTTGCTCTCCAAAGTGGCCAAGGATACAAAAACTTCATTAACACTAGATGTATAATCCAGGGATTATACAGGGATTATTTTCAACCAGTACACCACAGCATATTGGTGTGCCATGAATAGCCTGCAGGTGTGCCAAAAAGTTTAGAACAGTGTTGAAAACACGGCTTCCACATTCTGCTGTTCTGTTTATAGGGCAACTATTAGTAGTAACAAATTGGCAGAGCCAGTGGAAGAAGAGAGTCAGACAATTAGTTACTATAGCAGTTGTACCACAAATAGAGCCACAGAACCCAGAAGAATTTTCCTGGAAGACAAGAGGGACATCACAAGAGGTGAAGATCATAGAGAAGATCACAGAGGCCAGTGTCTCATGAAAAGAAAAACACTGACAATGACTGTTTCATTATTGAGGAACATACGTCCTCCGCCAATTCTGTTTCATTATCATTGGCATATGGTATCATGCTCTGATTGGGGGTCCTGAAACAACATCTAGTGTGGCTAAAAAGGCCAATTTGAGAGTGGCAATCCCTTCCACACTGAGGACAAATAAATTCCGTCCCCTGCCCAGACCCCAGGTTTCGCTGCTTTCGGGTCTGTCTCTTTGCTTCAGCCTGCCGAACAAATTTCCAGTTGGAGAAGGCCATGCTGGGTCTTTTGCCTCCACGCTGAACGATCGGAGGTCAAGGATTCCCAGCTGTTGATGTCCATTCCCAAGGCCTTTAGATCCCTCTTGCAGATGTCCTTGTATCGCAGCTGTGGTCTCCCTCTAGGGCGCTTTCCCTGCATTAATTCTCCATTAGAGAAAAGAAAAATGTCAGCACAAAGCATACAGAAAGCTCTTAAGAAGTGTTGGAGATCTCCATAAACCAAGCCCAGAATGCTCTACAGGGGTGTCAAACTTGTTTTATACAGTGAACTGTATGGCATTCATGATACCAGCTGAAAGCTGCAAGTGATGTCAATAAGCAAGAGGTGATTAACCAGGTCATCATGATCAGAAATAAGCACTTTTTCCTCAGTGAGGAACTCATTAATAACAAGTGACAGAAGAGAAAATATGAAAATATTTTCAAGATATGAGAGAGCTCTATTATCATACATGCTGCCCTTTCCGTTTTGATACCTCAGCCTGGTTCAACACCTGAAAGAAGCTGATGGTGGTGCTGAGATTGCCTCAGAACTGGATAACGAGTTTCCAGGGGTGGACATCCAGCCTTTGGGCAGTACGTTTGACACCCCTGCTCTAGCCCAAGCTTCTGTATGAATAAATCACAGCAGTATCCACAAAGGAGGACAGAAATCTCATAAATGTTATTGGTGAAAATTAAGGATTTTCTGCAGAGGGAGCTCTTGTCAGTCATTCCTGCAAAGAAAGCTGTGCCTGCCATTTCTGCCCAACTGTTAAGACAGAGAAACTCAGTTTGGTGAGTCTATTTTCACAGCAGTAAGAGATATACACACTCTATGTGGCAAAGGCCAAATATCTCAAATGGTTTTCCTTTTGCATATAGGTCATTTTTGAATTCATAAACTATTTTCTCTAAAGCCACACAAGTATTATGGATTATTGTCAAGCCTTCCTCGCTGGCAGGTTGGGAATTTTGGCTTCAATTAATATTTTTTGTAAGGAGCTTGTAAATGGCTGATCTCATATATTACCCAAAGAAATTAAAACCATCCAGAGAGTTGAAATGGGTATCCTCTTTTTACTGGAAGCTAAATGCAGCAGAGCATATCTTTCCAGTGCAGGGACCAGGGACAGAAATTAACACAGAGGCACTCGGCAAATCAGCAAGGCATGAATTCAGAAGAGAACTGGATCAACAGAGCATAATAAAACTGTCCAGAGGGAAGATCAAAGTATAACTGGAACAATAGTGGGGGGGGGCACACCATTGCAAGAGGCTGTATCTGAAAGCAATTCATGACATTGAAACGAAGACACAGTACTCACTGACAACAGAAATGAATTGTGAACATGTTAGGTACAATGAGAACACAACCTGACACAGTGGGGGAGAGTTGAATCTTCACCCACTTGCCCTTTTTTTTACTTACAGCGCAATCATAAAATGCACTAGAACAAGCCTGCTCCATATCCAATGCAAATTTTAGGCTGCAAGCAGCTCAGCTCATCCCAGGGCAAAGGAACTGCCCCAGGGAGTCTACTCAAATCACTTAATACAAATCCAAGCAGCAGAAAGTGGCAGGTCCTGAACCAACTCCTGCTCCCCATCACTGCCATGGGTCTGCCCAATGCCTATCTTCCCTCCGCCTTTCCAAATCACCTCCTAGCTGGTGTCCTATTTCTTTGCCAGCACAGACTGGATTCAGCCTCCATGGGCTGCCATGCATCCCTGCACTGACCCATCTGACACTCACTGACCGCGACCCTCCCATGTTGGCAAAGGGTTTTAATACTTCAGTGGCATAGCTAAAAGGTGCAGGGGGTGCATTTGCACCAGGCAACAAGCTTTAGGGGGCAACAAGCTGAGCTTGACACTAGTGGCTAAAATTGTGAAATATGGAGTACGTACGGAGGATAATACCATCATGTTATATATATAATTAGAAAGGTGATTTAATGCAAAATGCAATGAAACAAACTGCATTGGAATATCTATATTCTATCAAAGGTTATGGCCAATTAACCAGAAAATGACAACACAAAAGCCGATGGAACAAAAAGTGGATTTTCTTAACTCAGAAAACATTCCATGATGTTGATTGCTCTGAGAGCCAATGAGATGCAATTCTGATACTGTATGGAAATAATAAGGTGTTAATATGAATCAGCTCTCATTTCCACATACATGTATCACAATACGTTTAGCCATGCCAACAGGGTAACCCATACTAACTGGGTAACTGAGTATATAGGAACATCTAAGTGGTGCTCCTCTCATATTTAGTAGAGAAAGAACAGGCAAAGGCTGAAGACATTTTAAGGCTGCTGCCAATTCCTATGCTCGTCCATGTTTGAAAGCCCTACACAGGCTACTCAAATCTATGCCAGCAATTGGTTGCTGCAGATCCTTGTTGGTTGGTGCTGATCCACGTAGCTCCATAGCAGTGGTGGGCTCCAGCAGGTTCACACCTACTCTATAGAACTGGTTGTTAACAAGAGATAGGACATATAAAGTTTAAAAATAGCCATTTAAAAGTGGCTGCCAGATGGGCAGAGAACCGGTTGTTAATTTCTTTGAAGCCCATCACTGCTCCATAGGTATCACTTGTTCCGACCACTGGATAAGAGAACTGATGTTCTGTTACCTTAAAGAGACTTCAGGCTGCCTCCTTGGCCCCAAAGGATACAATGGCAGCTGTTTTGGTGGCACAGTACGGCAGCACCAGCAGCCCAGATATGATAGGGCTGCCTAAGTGTTTCATGACTAGTGTTGATTTAACTCTTGCACATATGCGAATGAAACCAAAGGACAGGATTCATTTTTATAGCAGAGCAAAACTGTGCTTTGGACAGCAGAAGCAAAAGCAATTAATGAAATGATATAATCAAATGTTCCCCAAGGAAACCAGATGTCCACCTAGATTTTGCCAGTGCAGAAGACTTTCAAGGCAAACTCAGATGTTGCCTTCACTGTGTGTACAGTAATTAACAAGCAGCATTCAAATCAACTCATGGATTACATGAGGTTTTAAGAAAGAAGAAAAGGGGTACAAATCTTCCCAGCATAGACAATTATACTTTGGATTCAGGTGTTTTACATCATGATAGGGAATAATCTGCTGTCAAATGGTTAAACTGAAAACATCTTACAGTAGCATTCTTCCCACTCCTGGCGGAGTCCACTATGACACAACATGGAGAAACCTGTTGCAAGGGTCTGTCTCCCCTTGTGATTGGCAAGGAATAAAACTTCTCTTAAAAGAGGGTTATAAATATTAAAAAATTAAAGAAACAAAAAATCATTCATCCCACTTCTACCTGCTTGTATTATGTTCTGAGCAAACTTGGACCACAATTTCATCCTATTCACTACAACCTCACTATTCCATCAGTCCCAAGTATATCCTGACAAATCCACTATCTTTTTCCCTATTATGTCAGACCTCCTTAACTCTGTATCTTCTTCATAATAACAGTTACCTGGTGTTACTTTTTTCTAGAACATGGAATTTGAACTTCAGAATCTAAGTCCTTTGGGCAGGCCCAGTCCATATAGGTAGCCACCAGTATGGTCCCTCTGGGAACAGATAGGAAGTGCCTACCTCAATCTGCCCTCACTGACTTTAATCATACTCCAATTTCCTGGATTGCAACAGGAAAATGGGACAAGGCAGAAGAAGAAGGATGGAGGAGAAAAGAAACAAGTGTATCCATTTCCTCTGCTCTACAAGCTCTTTTTTGTTCCATCCCCCCTTCTTTTTCCAATCCAAGGGGAGCAAATGTTGGCACCAGGTAAGCAGTGGGAGAAATAATCTGCCTCAAATGTCAAGGGGTCATAGGCCAACCATTGTCTTTCGAGACTGAAGGATGCCAATGACATGATAGGCCAACCATACTCTTGGAGCAATTATATGTTTTCTTATATTCTGCACCGTGGTGTCACTAGAGTTTGCATCATCTGGAGCAGGAGGTCAGCATGCCACCCATATGATGGACTTCCTTCCATGCAGAGGATGTGCCAACATCCTGGATGGTGATGGGCATGGTGATGTACAGTGGCATAGCTACGGGATACAGGGGGTGTAGTTGCACTCGGCTACAGACTTTAGGGGGGCAACAAGCTGAGCTTGACACTAATGGCTAAAATTATGAAAAATGGAGTATGTATGAAGAATAATACCAACAATTTATCTCTCTCTCTCTCTCTCTCTCTCTCTATTATATATATATATATATATATATATATATATATATATATATATATATATATATATATATATATATATATATATATATATATATATATATATATATATATATATATATATATTGTTTTCTCACCCTCCACAGGTGGTGTATGTATGTATGTTATCCTCAACTTGGGTCCTCTACCAGAGGCCTGGGAGTTTGAGGGTTCTGCGCAGTATCTTAGCTGTTCCTAGCAATGCGCTTTTCTGGATTGAGTGTTCTGATGTCCCTCCTGGAATCTGTTGGAGCCATTCTTCCAGCTTGGGTGTCACAGCCCCTAGTGCTCCAATCACTATGGGAACACATTCACCTTCACTTGCCACAGTCTTTCTAATTCCTCCTTCAAACCCTGATACTTTTCCACCTTTTCATGCTCTTTTTTCCTGATGTTGCTGTCATTTGGTATCGCTACATCTGTCACCAGGGCTGTCCTCTGGGCCTTATCTACCACCACAATGTCTGGCTGGTTAGCCAGTACCTTCTTGTCTGTCTGGATATGGAAGTCCCACAGGACCTTAGCCCTGTCATTCTCCACAACCTTCAGAGAGGTCTCCCATCTGGTCTTGGGAAGGGTTAGTCCATAGGCTGAGCAGATGTTCCTATACACAATGCCAGCTACTTGATTGTGCCATTCAACATATGCTGTTCCTGCCTGCATCTTACACTCTGCCACAATGTGTTGGATTGTTTCTGACGTTTCTCTGCACAGCCTGCACTTTGGGTCTTCTCTTGTATGGTAAATCCCCGCTTCTATGGATCTGGTACTTAGTGCCTGTTCTTGTGCTGCCATGATGAGGGCTTCAGTGCTATCTTTGAAGCCAGCTCTTTCCAGCCACTGATAGGATTTCCCAATATCAGCGACTTTGGTTATCTGGCTATGGTACATCCCATGCAGGGTCTTATCTTGCCAGGACACTTCCTCAGTTTGATCTTCCTTCTGTATTTGCTGTTGCTGTTGTTGCTGGAGACATTCTCTCATCAGCTCATCTTTCGGTGCCATCTCAGTGCTGTATTCCTGAATATTCTGGGTTTCATCCAGGATAGTAGTTGTGACGCTAATCAGACCCCGGCCGCCCTTTTTCCGACTAGTGTATAGTCTCTGGATGTTAGACTTGGGGTGGAAACCCCCATGCATTGTGAGGAGCTTTCGGTCTTCACATCGGCCGCCTCCATTTCTTTCTGTGGCCAGCTTACTATGCCAGCAGGGTATCTGATGACTGGCAGCGCATATGTATTGATGGCATGTATCTTATTTTTCCCACTGAGCTGGCTTTTCAGGATCTGTCATATTCTTTGATGGTACTTGGATATTGCTGTCTTCCTTGCCTCCTCTTCATGATTACCGTGGGATTGTGGGATAACTAGGTACTTATAGTTGGTCTCTACATCTGTTATGTACCCTGTTGGTAGTTCTACCCCACTGGTCTTAACCACTTTTCCTCTCTTTACGATCATTTGGCTGCACTTATCCAGGCCGAATGACATCCCAATATCCTCACTGTACATCCTTGTCAGGTGTATCAATGAGTCGATGTCTCGTTCATTCTTTGCATACAGCTTGATGTCATCCATATAGAGGAGGTGGCTGATGGTAGTTCCACTCTTGAACTTGTACCCATATCCAGTCTTTGCTATTATTTGGCTTAGGGGATTCAGGCCTATGCAGAACAGCAGGGGAGACAGTGCATCTCCTTGATATATGCCACGCTTGATCGATACTTGTGCTAATTCTATTGAGTTGATTTCCAATGTTGTTTTCCATTTCCCCATGGAGTTCTTAAGGAAGGTCATTAAGGTCTTATTTATTTTATATAATGCCAGGCATTCACAGATCCACGTATGTGGCATTGAGTCGTAGGCTTTCCTGTAGTCAATCCAAGCTGTGCACAGATTAGTCTGTCTGGTTCTTGAGTCTTGGACTACAGATTAGTCTGTCTGGTTCTTGAGTCTTGGACTAGGCGGAGGAGGCAAGATTTTCCCCAATTTTCTTTTTAAAAATACCTGGGGATGACATCACTTCCAGGGCAACATTTTGAACTTTGCACTTGGCTACATGATCATTAACTATGCTACTGGTGATATATGATTGCCCCGTCCTATGGGTCTTTTGTCTATAATGATTGTTAGGATAAAGATAGTTTAACACTGTTTGTTACATTGTATTCTGCATGAAATTACACACTGATTGATATATAACATGATGGTATTATTCAAAAATACAAAATTATTAAAATTTAGCATGTCACCAAGTACAGCCCTTTCCTCCCATTTCCTCTTAGCAATGCCACTGATTCTGCACACTTGTTGCATATTATTCTAATTAAACAATATATGAAAAACACACCAGCAATGTGCTTTGTTGGCACCAACATAACAGCCATTCAGTAGCAATAATCCTTCTAGTGAGACCGTTATGATGGCTATATGGAACCTCCCAGTATGCGCAAGGTTTTTTTCAGTTATAGTCACTTCAATGTCATTATGACTGAGCAATTCATCAGTCTTACGTAGCACTGTTTCCAACCTAATTAACTTTGTTGTGTGACAATATTCATGCCAGCACCAGGCAATAGTTTATATATAACATCACATTTTCTGACAACCCTAATGATCACAACAAGAAGCTCTTCAGAAGATAAGATAGCTTATAGCACAGTGGAAATTAAGAACTCTGTATATCCAGAGGCAGATTGAAGGTAATTATACATTTTCCACGTCATTTATCATTTAAAATGCCTCTGCTATTGAATTATTTTTCAATGAATCTTCTGGGAGAGACACACTGAGAAAGGTTTTGACAACATTCACAAGGTATTCCAATTAGAATTGAACCCAACAGACATTGCCGTCATTAAATACAATTTGGACAAGAGGTAGGTTAATACTTATTTTGAGAGCTAGGTATTTGAATTGTTCAATGTGTCATGAAACAATAACTGGCATTATGTTGAGAAGGAAATCTTCCTTAATTAACAGTCAATGTCAACATTAATTTATAAAAATGCAAAACTTAGTTATGAAATGACTTGATCTTTTTTTTTCATGAAGCCAAGAACTAGAATCTCTGCAGAATCAGCCTGATCCGTATTTACTCCCACCTCTTTGGAGTGCAGAAGGTGGGGAAAAAAAACACCTGTCCTGTGATAGTTCGGGAATACTGTACTATACTATAAAAGTACTACTTATAGTACTATAAATGCAATATTTATCTGTTCAATACCTACTTATGAGTGTTAAACACTATTGGACCAATAAATTTTGAAACACTGTTTTTAATTTTTTAAAATAGGAAAAATTAATACTTAGCAAATATCAACAAAGCTCTGACTAAAGTGGGCTTCAGTACCTCTACAGTACTCTCATTACTTCAATTCTGTCTTTTTTCCAAGGAGCTAAGGATGGAATTCATGGGTGGGACTACTTCACTTTATCCTCATAAGAACTTGTTGAGATAGATCAAGCCAGCTGTGAAGCAAAGCCTAATCCTGTGAGTTCCAGTGCCCTGCATCCTATGGGGCTGGGAAACAGCACCAGAAATACTCAGGAAAGGGAAGCTTATTTTCTGCTTACTGCATGTACTAGAAATTCCTAATGGGTCTCCTCATGCTGTGCTTGTGATTGAGTGGATTCAGATTCAAGAAGATCTGTATCACGTCTCCCAGACCAGGGTATTATCTCCACCATTCCCAACCATTCCCCAAACACTCTGGGAGCATCCAGAAGGAGATCTGAGATGCAGGAGGCTGTCCACAACCCCCATGCTTTAGAGCACAATCCTAACCATGACAACTCAAATGTAAGCCCCATTGTGTTCAATGGGTCTTTCTCCCACAAAAGTGCCTTTAGGATTGCAGCCTTTGACCTTCTGAGTCCAAGGAAGGCCAAGTGCAGCTTCCCTGAGCTCCTTCAAGACATGTTGGAATCAACCATCAAGGATACAGGTTGTTCATCCATCAAGGCATGGTACCCAGGCCAATGTACCTTCTTTTCCCTCCCTTAGCTATACCACTGATATCCAATCTAACTACTGGAAATCTAAATATTGGAAACCCTGCATGAGTTAACCTTTGCTTGAATAAAACCACTGTGTTTCCTTTCAAGCATTTCATGAAGTAGTAAGAAAAGTAACCCATTAGGATCTATAAACACCCCCATTGTTGATAACAGTTTCTTCAGAATTCTGCTTTGAACAACAGGGATTTGCGTAAACCTGCAGTCATTTGGCTTGATAAATAGATGGCTTGGGAGATTAAAGTTTTCCAAATATTGGTGTGAAAGCATAGCTCAACAGTAAAGTTTGTTGCTCTTCTTGTAATTATCTCTTGTTTCCCTATTTTAGAAAACCAGGTCCATTGCACCTACAAACATCATAAAAACTTGTTAAGTGTATTGTGCATCTTCAGGGCATTCTGAAATCCTCATTATATCTTATATGCCATACTTAGATGTCTTTGCAACATTGCTCTGTTTTACTCACTTCTGAAAGGTTGCCAGATTCAGAAATGAGCTAATTAGTATGCAGAAACAGACTACAGTGACTGTGGATGGCAATTATACTCTATTACCCAGCTAAACTCAAAGGTAAAGCCAATTAAATTAAAGGTGACTGTTAATTCCTCTTTATTGCAATATCTTATGTGCATTTTGCATCATTTTAATTAATGCTATCAAACTTTTGGAAGGATGAAAGGGAGATAACAGAAACGCATTTACAAAATTCAAATTTTAATTCCAAGTTTGATATGCTAATTGTGTATGGCTGTTTGCAAACCTTTCAAACTTATAATTAATTACTTGCACTAAGAAATAGGTGGGGAGGGGGAAAGGATGGTTGGCAGATAAAGAAAACCTTCACTACCACATTGCAGTCAAAGCATCCCAAAGTAGCTAGCTGGCAAAAATGTGTTTCAATTATGGTAGTTTCCAAAGTGCACATGGAAGTTTCAGGGTCTGGTAAGGTCAAGACCGTGAGACTAGAGATACAGACAAAGGCATAATCAAATGCAAATTAAGGGGCAACCTATATAAAAAGTAACTACATCATCATCTCTATTTATTTAAGGGATTTTTGCCCTGCCTTCCCCACGCTAAAGCCTAAGGTGAGTTACAAAGCTTTTGTTCCTCCCCTTTTGCTGTCCTTATAACAACCCTGTGAAATAGGTGAGGCTGAAAATGAGTGAATAGCCCAAGAAGGTCACCCAGAAAATTTCATGGCCAAGCAGGGTGACCATATGACTGTAAAAACCCAGATTTGTCTGGATTTTTAGCCTCCTGTCCGGGTGTCCTACATTTTGGCTTCATTGTCCTACATTTTGGCTTCATTTTTTAACTTCAAGATGGTGTACAGTACCCCATCATGTCATATGTCATTGGATTTGTATTGAAGAGCAGAATTCAATCAAAAATCAGTATTGAGATTCTCCTTTCTATCTCCTTCCTATCAAAAGTTAAGGCCAAAAAAACTGAAAAACAAAAATATAAAAACAAAAAAATTACACTTTTTGAAAAAAAAAATTTTTAAGCAGGTAGGAATTTTTGCTTTGGGGGTAGGAATTTTAGCCTGGGAGTAGGAATTTTGGCCTTGGAGTTCAGGAATTTCAGGCTTGGCCTCTGGTCAACCTGTGGTCAAGGAGTTTAGATCATCCCGTTCCCAGTCCAACTCCCTAAGTACTACACCATATTGATTCACCTATTGATTCTTTCCCTATTACAGTAGGAACAGTGAGGGGTCTAAGCTTGATCAGAACAACAAAACAAGGGAAACCATGGACAATTTTTACCCTTGAACAATTTTCCTATTAATCTATTTGCCCTCCTCCCCCAGCATTGACGTTTGCTGCACTGGGGCGGGGGAATCACCACACAGATGTTGATTTACGTGTGTGAATGATCAAGCACAGAACAAGCACAAGGCACAACATTCTTAACTCATCAAAGTATAACCTTTTTCAGAGAAGTCAATTTGTGTATTCATCGGTGATTCATCAAGTGTAGCCTACAATAAAAATTATGCCTGATTAGCTAAAAACTGGCCTGAAAGTTTTTAATTGTGGATAGTTTCCTAATGGCATCTTTGATAACATATCAGTCGAGAACTTTCACAGTCTTTTTTATTCAGATCTACAGGTCTTAATAAGGAAGCCCTCAAAACAATCAAGAGAAAATCAGTTATCTGGAGAAAATCTGAAATATACTGTATTTACTTGAATCTAATGCTCACCTTTACCAGCCAAATTCAGTTGGCAAAATCAGGGTGTGCATTTGATGGTTAATTAGATTTTAGTAAATATGGTATTCTGAATATAAGTACAGAGTGTGCATTGGATTTGATGGCGCATTAGATTTGAGTAGATACAGTAATAGGACAGAATCAAATACATTATTTTCTGTTACGCGAAACGTTGATGCCTGTGGGAATCTGGAGGCAGACAGGGCATAAAAATGAAGAGTGGAAATTGTTCATTCTTTGAGCAGTTCAGTACTTTTATTGTAATTTCTATGAACCTATGAAAGTAACCTATAAAAGTTACTGAGAATGTTCAGTACTTTCTTGGAGTTACTATGAACCAGATGATCTGGGAAGAGATAATGATGCACTTTGTGCTGAGTAAAAGACTTTCCAAAGCCTTCAATAAAAAAGTCTTTTGCCACATCTGTGTCTGGATTCAGAGAACTGTGTTTTCCCTGCCCTGGTCAGTAAATTATTTCCTTTTGAAAAAGGGAGGATTCCATAGTTTTTATATACCCCAAACTTCCCTCAAGCTTGAGACTAGTTGGCATTTTTAGGTCACAGAGCTTAGAGCAACCCCACGTTCTTCAGTGATGATACATACTACGCATGGATGTATAAAAAGAGCATGTTGAAAATGGAACAGCATATATTTCCAGAAGGCTAATTGCATCAAAGACCTCATAGAGAGCTGGGTTTCCTCCCACTATTTCAAAAAAAGAATATTGCAGAACTTTGAAGAAAGGTCTTACTAAAAACAGGAGCTATCTGACTGTAGAACACATTGCAGAAGATGAAGAAATCCATTTTCTGGAAGATTTAAACCTACTATAGATAAGCATTCTGTAAAGATTACACATGCTAGCAGATAGGTATGTTCTTGTTTGCCAGCTGGAAATCCTGCTTCCACCAAATTCAAGGAATGCTACAGAATTCAATAAAACGTCTTAGGTCTAGCCATTTTCAACTCTTTCCATCTCACAGCAAAGCAATAAAATTATCAAGGCACATCAGTTTTGGTTTTTTTTTTTTGCCATTAGCCATTAATTTTTTTCATTTTCTTTGTAAATTGTTTTGTGAACTTTTTAATTGTAAACCGGTTTATAAATACTGTAGACACAGAGACAGAAGTGGCAGGGAATCATTCTCTCAGGCTGCAATCCTAAAGACACTTTCCTGGGAGTAAGACCCATTGAACACAATGGGGCTTACGTTTGAGTAGACATGATTAGGATTGTGCTCTCAGTCTCACTCCTAATTAATGATATGGCCTCAAATTCCTGTGGCACACCTGCAAATCAGTGTCCCATGCCACACTGCTTGTAGAACACTCCTCTATCAAAAAAAGATTTCAGTTCCAACTGTTCATGGTTTAGCAGTTTATCAACATACTGGAAGCATGAAAGATGCTTCAAAAAGTTACCAAAGTATTGCACAGATCAACATTCCCAAGTCAGCGCTTTTTCCTTTTCCACCATTGGCCCCATTTTTTCCCATATGCTGCAGATGAATAGAAACCAGTACAGGCCTCCGTCAGTCTTGAAAGACTATGGTATCGTGCTCAGCGCTGCATACGCTGCATGTGAAGCACGAAAGCCTGGATTGGATTGTTATGGAGGATAGGCTGTTACCCAAGCAGCAAATCCTCCCTCTCCACGCCACTGAATTAGTCCAATAGAAAGGCAGAGCCAATACGATTGGATCCAGCTGTGTCGCAGAGCTGGGCTAAGGACAGGAGCTCACCCTGTCTTGGGCTGACCTGGGTCTCGAACCCTGGCCTGCTGGTTAACAGGCACAGCATCTTAACCGCTTGCGCCACCCACAGCCCACAGAAACCAGTGCACACCCATCAAATTCCAAAGGGAAACAAATCTTCAACCAGATGCACTCCTGAACACTTGTCACGAGCAACAGAAGATTCACCCATGTCTACAGAACATAGCTGGGAGCCCTTTAATACATTCTAATTCTGACAACCATAATAGCCTATTGAGACATTACAGGGCTTGGGAGGATTACAGTCAGATTAGGGGGTTTTATCCCCCAAGTGTTGCTCTTTAGCCATTAAAGACTAAGAGGAGGAATCTGAGAGAGTGTACTCCCAGTCAGCTGCTTCTGCTGCTCAATAGAAAAAGAATAACCAAGGGAGCGACCAGCTTAGCATAATGTGGAAAAAAGAAGTATAACGTCCTTCTCATCATGTTGTTCACCTAAAGGCTTTCCAGAGTGAGCTGATTCTTGCATCCCTCACATTCTTTTATAATATATACTCTGATCCAAGCCACTTGAAACTGCAGCATTGTGCAAAGACACCTAGGTTAAAATTAGGTCACCCAGTGCTTTGGAAGAGGGAATGAATGTCTGACTCTTAATGAAAGGAGTCCTTTATTGAGTCAAGAGAGCTTGTGAATTGCTCATTGCTCATGAGTGCCACTGGCAGCAAATCAGGAACTGGATTTTACAGCTGGGCAGTAGCAGGGCAAACAAAAAGATGGAGAGATTGTGCCAGGCCAGATTGGAGCCATGTCTTCTAGCTCCGCAGCCAAGACAAGATGCAAAGATGAGCAGCTTCCAAGCTGAACAAGGGTCCGCTTTCAGCTGAATTGAACAATACAATTGCACCCCAGCAGCGAGGGAGCTGAAATTAGAAAACAAAAATGTCTTTTCAAGATTTACAAGGAGCTCGTAGAAGAGTGTCCTACACTCTTATAATAGGGTTGCCATCTGTCCTGGAAAACTGGGACTGTCCTGGTTTTCAGGGATTGCATCCACATATCGGCAAGTTTGACAGAGGGTCCTGTCCCAATTTTGTGGAAGAGAAATATGGCAACCCCACTAGAATAGTACACAAAACCCGAAGTATAATTCCCAGGGGTCCAAAGTAGGCCATCATGTGACAATCTAGGAATAACTATAGTCTCACAATTAATTCATACATTGTACCTCTTTTACTTGGATTCTACATACAGAAATCAGTATGTGGAGTGCAACTCCAGCCATGCCAATGATACTGTGTAAATTATGTCCCTTCCTCAACTCAAGGTCATCAGCAAATGGGGCAAAGCCAACTAATATGTCAAAATATGTGCCCCCCCCCCAAAAAAAGAATCTCACTGAGCACAGCAATTGGGTAGAAACAAATCTTGAAATCAGTGTTCACTAAGGGACCCAGTGTTGGATGTATTGGATGTGGAGTTCAGCCTTGTGGAGCCATGTGGAGTTCAGCCAAAATTCTAGTTCAGCTGTGAAACCAGCACAAGTTCTGATGTTATTACAAAAAAATTCAGAAGAAAGTTAATCATATCAATGACATCTTCAGATTCAAAGGCACTATTTAAGTTGCAGGGAAGCAACAGTGTGAGAAGTGTACATTGCCTTTATCTCCTCCTTGCAGGTTTCTTGAGACATTATGTTAGCCAGCAGTGGGCCTCCCATTGACTGAAAGGGGCAAGTGCCCTAGGTGTGGAACCTCAAGTACCATTAGGTAAGCCTCACTGAGACTCCTAATATAGTCAGCCTCAGTTTGTTGGAAGCAGTTTTAAGACTGTGTGGAATTCTCAGAGGGCTTCACTCGTCAGTCCTAGTGCCTCATGTGAGTCCATTCCACTCTTCAGTTCCATAAACATCTCCACTCTTCAGTTCCATAAACATCTAAATGACCTAGGTCATTTAGCACCACAAATTTTTGGACACCACCTTACATCAAAATTATTTATTTAATTATTGTCAATATTAATACAATATTAATTATTGTCAATATTAATTTTAGATCTTAATATTTTCAAATTTATAGAAAAATCACCTTACCAATTAAGCCTCTTTGTTTCTTTTTTGGGAAGGCTACCTTTTGGAGCACTTGTTGAACTCCACTTTCACTGAATTGGGACCTTATATTCTGTGTCTGACAGAAACATAAGCCAAGGCACCTTTGCTTACTCATGAGTAAATAGGAATGTGTAGCTCACTTCCACTGTCCAAATGCAATTATAAGGGATTTTTTCTGAGTTGATTTGTACCAGCTGCGTTCATTGGATTAAGACCATTCTGGGAGTGTTGGATTCCTCTCAATCTGCCCTTTTCAACAGACTTAGAGCACAATCCTAACTATGTCTACTCAAATGTAAGTCCCATTGTGTTCAATGGGTCTTACTCCCAGGAAAGTGTCATTAGGATTGCAGCCTTAGGCATGTTAGCCTATTGCAAGTAAAGGCATGATATGGTTCAGTTTCACTTTCCGTAGGGCTCCATGGATTTTTGTTTTTTAATTTTTTTTATCATAACGTTTGATGAGATATTTCTAAGCTGTATTTTGCATTAGATTCTGCTGAAAATTACTTGATGGGTTATTCTGAATTATTTCAGCATTTTTAGTTATTTTTGTTACCCCAAGTGTGACACACACACACACACACACACACACACACACACAAGGGTGGTGCCCAGGCCCTCCACCCCCCCGTCCTCCCTAGGAACACCACTGCCATAAGGTAATATGAGCATTTTGCTTCAGGGCAGCAGTAATTTCAGCAGTTGCATAAAGCCCTGAGAATAACATTGCCTTTCTCCTAATCAACTGCTAATTCCCAGTTCTTTTCAGTTTTTAATACTGTAATGTGGGTTTTAGGTCCCATTATTGTAGTTTATTGTATTAGTTTATGTAAGGTGTTTTAAATTTGGTTACCACGCTTTGTTTCATTGCATTTAAGCCCCAAATCTAGTTAACAGAAATGGAAATACTACACAAATAAAATTGTTATAACTATTATTTCAAGTATGTAAATAAACTGTGTTTTTTTAAAAAAACACTACATACCCTTATTCTTTCCCATGAAAGAAACGCACCATGAAAAGCTAATTGGAATCAGATACTGTTCAGAGAAAGTTGATACAAAAGCAGTATACCCATGGCTTAATATGCACAGTGTGCATATATGTCATTCATCAAACATTTGAATCCTTGGGCTGAAAATTATTTTTTGCAATTAAATTAGGCTTCAACATCTTGATTTCTCCCATTCCAACTCCAGCTTTCTGATCTCACAGTTGATCACATATTTTAAAAAAATACTCTGTGACTTCCATGGGCTTTAGTCTGGTATATAATATTACAATCCATACCATTCCACTTCATTGCATAGGTCAATACGTTTCCACTTAGCCGGTAAGCTGCAAGTACAGTTCCATAGTATCGTTTTATAATGAAAATTGGCTATAGGTCATTTAATCCAATACACCACATATTAGTTTAAATACGTTAGGCATTTAATTGATTGTTTTCATTCCAATTCTCATTAAAGTCTAATTTGCATCTTTTTATTCTAATTTTAATCAATTACTGTCTTTGATGCATTTTTGGTACTTCCAATACATCTAAAATAATGGTTTAGTTCCTCATTATTCTTATATTAATTTCCACTAAAGTTAGCCTCACTTCTCATATGACATCTCTTACAATTACAAAATCCTTATGTCCATCCTAAATCTACTTCACTGTCACTTCAAATCATTGGTTCTTGTTCAATTCTTAAGAGTCATAGAGAGTACATCCACTCCTTCTTCTCTGCAACAGAACTTCATATATTTCAGAAGATGTTTGATATGTTACCTCATCAAAAACTGCTAAGAATTAAAGACACTAACCCTACAATCCAGAGTAACTAAGGGAGCACATAAGAGACATTACGTGTACCCGTAGTTACTGCACCACCTAATGAAAACCAATGGGAAATTCATATTGCAATCCAGAGCAAACTGTTCTTACGTCAGAGCAAGGACTCCCTGTAGTTACTCTGGATTGCACCCTAAGACACATTCAAGGAATGTGAATGTGAACATTCAGGAAGACACTACTAAGACACATTCAGGGAATTAAAGGGCAGATCCACAATTTTATTAGGAGCTGGTTGAGGGCCAGGGCACAGAGAGTGGGTGTCAATACAAAATTTTCCCATTGGAAAGAGGTGAAAAGTGGGGTGTCCCTAGGGGTCTTTCCTAGGTCTGGTGTTTTTCAACCTGTACCTTAATGACCTAGCTAAGTAACGGAGCTAAGTCTATGGATGACACCAAATTATTCCAAGTAGTAAAGACCAGAAGAGACTGTGACGAGCTCCAGAAGGATCGCTCCACACTGGAAGAATGGGCAACAAAATGGCAGATGAATTTTAATATTAGTAAATGTAAAGTTGTGTACATTGTGGCAAAGAATCCTAACTTTGCATGTAAGCTAATGGGCTCTAAGCTGTCAGAAGGGGTGGGCACCAACTCCCCCAAGAACCGGCTTGCCGGAAGTCGGGGTGGAGTTGGGGTCAGGGGGTGGGGGCGGGGTGGGGCTAGGGGCTGACCCGGTGCACTGCACATGCACCAACCCCTCGGGGGTCGGCGCATGCGCAGTATGTCTCCTCCAGCTAGAGGAGACGTACTATGCATGCGCCGAGGCAGGCGCTTGCATAGTGCATCTTCTGCTGGAGGAGACACACTGTGCAAGCGCCGACCTCGGTGCTTGTGCAGTATGTCTCCCCCAGTGGGAGGAGATGCATTCTTCTCCTCCTGCTGGAGGAGACGCACATCGCGCGTGCCATTGGCGCTTGCGCAGTGCGCTAGGAAAAAAGATGGCGGCCCAGCCCGAACCGGTCTGCTCTCTTTTTTACTTTGCCTGCCACTAGCAGTTCGCCAGCATCAGGGAAAAGGGAAGATCCGGTTCGGGCGAGTAGGCCCGAACCAGAATCTGCCCACCTCTGGCTGTCTGTGATAGAGCAGGAGAAAGATCTAGGAGTGGATAGCTCGATGAACGTGTCCCTCCAGTATGCAGTGGCAGAGAAGAAGGCAAATTCCATGTTTGGGGTCATTAGAAAAGACACTAAGAGCACAATCCTAACCATGTCTACTCAAAAGCAAGCCCCACTGTGGTCAGTGGATCTTACTCACAGGAAAGTGTCTTTAGGATTGCAGTCTAAGAACAAAACAACAAATATTAGAATGCTATTGTACAAATTGATGGTAAGGCCACATTTGTCCAGTTCTGGTCACTACATCTCAAAAAAGGAAATGGAGAAGGTTCAGAGGAGAGTGACAAAAATGATTGATGATCTTGGACAAGGAAAAGCTATGTTTGGGGCTGTTCAGTCAAGATAAGGGGCATGAGTGGGGGGGACAAGAGTGAGACATACAAAATTATGCAAGGTATGTAATGGATATAGAGATGCTCTTATCTCTTTCACATAAAACCAGAACTATGGGGCATCCGTACCCACCAAATTTTGGGAGGGTTAGGACAAATTTGGGGAGGGTTTTGGGAGGGTTAGAAATTGTTTCTACCCAGCATGTAATTAATCTGTGGAACTCCTTGCCACAGGATGTGGTGATGGCATCTAGTCTCAATGCCTTTAAGAAGGAATTGGACAAATTCCTAGAGAAAACCATCACAGGTTATAAGCCATGATGGGTATAGGTATATGTGTGTATTAACTGATGTAAGCAACCTCAAAATGCCAGATGCAGGGGAGGTCACTTGGATGCATCCCTGTGTGCTCCCTGAGGCATCTGGTGGGCTGCTGTGTAATACAGGAAGTTGGACTAGGTGGGCCTTTGGCCTGATCCAGCAGAAGCTCTTCTTATGTTCTTATTATGCAGGAGGAGGAGGCTTTTCTTGGGCCAAGGAGATAGGTGGGCATGGAGGTGGATGGGCAGAGGGAGGGTATCAGGGGCAGGGCCAGGATCTGACTGTTTAGCAGGCAGGCTGGAGCAGTGCATTATTGCTCCAGTCTGCTTGGATTTCGGCCACCTCCAGAGTGGTGGAGGTAGACCCATAGAGGCTGTTGCAGCCTTACACTGGGGAAAGGAATGAAACTCCCCTTCCCAGGATAGCACAGCAGCAGCCTCTAGTGCTGGATACAGCACAGCCATACCAGTCTGCCTGTTTCAAAGCAAGTCTGGATGTGCTGTCAATGTCTAAGCTGAAACATGGAATTGGTTAGGAATTTACAGTATTGTTGCCATAATCCTTACATGTGAAGCACTTTGCAAACTCAGAAAACACTATACAAATGCTCATGCTATCAATCTCATCATCATAATCATCATCAACAACAACAGCACCATAAAATAGTACAGTTCTAAAAACCTGAAGCCACCAACGCAAAGTTGGGCATTTATCACTGGGCTCAAAATGCCATCATTTATTCACAATTTATTGTACCTCAGAACGTTCAGTTCAGCTATTTCTGTAATAAAGGATAAGGATGAATCTAGTTTTCCAGTTATTCATCCATGTTTTACATTGTATCCATATTTTACATTGCTTGATTCTTGGGATTGATATAGATGCAGTCCTAACTCTCATTTAGGCCAGCACAAGCCCCAGCACAGGTTCCATGCTGATCTGGGAGTGTCACCAAAGGGCTGTAAGACACTTCTGTGCCACTCCTGGGGGAGGGTTAGGCCAGTGGACAGACATGCGCTTGCCTCCCTACATCACCACAGGAATATGAATACTGATGAGTGGTGCTGGCCTAAGTTAGGATTGCACTCCAAGTTTCCTATTTTAGTATCACCTGGACAGTAAGAGAGGAGCATCCAAAGATTACTTCCTTTTCCCTGCCAGAAAATGAGAGCAAAGTAATCTCTGGATACTTATCTCTCTATTTTTTCTGTAATGAGAAAATTATTACATCATTTTAATAATTATGCTGTCATTCTCTGTTTAACCTGACACTGAGTAATCTCAGCACTTGGCAATGCTCGTCTCTTTTTCATACTGAGGCTTGTACTTGGGTTTCTAATTATGCCTAGCTAAATACAAGCATCACAAGAGCTGTCAGCACAGCACAGTAAAAATATATGAGTAAGTAAAAATATATGGGTAATATATGGATAAAAAGATGGGTTATATACAGTGATGGGATTCAAAGAAATTAACAACCGGTTCTATGCCCATCTGGCAGCCGCCTTTAAATGGCTATTTTTAAACTTTATATGTCCTATCTCTCGTTAACAACCGGTTCTATAAAGTAGGTGCGAACCTGCTGGAGCCCACCACTGGACTTTTATATATATACAGTGGTACTGTGCTTAACAAGCATTTCACATAACAAGCAAAAATTTCCAAGAAATCTTGCTTCACATAACAAGTTCCACTTCACTTAACAAGCAAGTGTGCTATGCACCCCTAATGCTCCGCATGGAAGCTCTTTAAAAGGGCTACCGGCCAGTGCTGCTGCCTCTAACTGCCCCCAATTTGGGGGCAGTTGCCTGGAGGTGCTGGAGGTGGCTGCCCCTAACTGCCCCCAAGTACCCCCACCAACCACCTTGAACCTCCAGCAACAGCCCAGGTAAGCCTCCCAGAAAAGTGTCTTTCATTGCAGCCTCTTAACTGTGCCTACCCAGAAGTAAGCCCCATTGTGTAAGTAAGTAAGCAACCTAAGTAGACTTCATAGGATCATGCACATTGAATGCATGTTTTGAATTCAGTTACAGTGTTTTGTCATCATTTTGACATCCAGTTAATATTTTTATATGAATATTTTTTTGATTCTGGAACCGTCTGAGTTTCCATTATTTCCTATGGAAAAATCTGCTTCACCTAAAGAGCGTTTGTTATATAAAACAAAACCATGATCCAGAAAATGGTTGCACAGAATCAAAGTTCACAACAGCAAGTGCATTTAAAATGTGCCAACAAAAACATGACATCAATTTGGTGATAGAAACATTCAAGCCAGCAAGAGTTCCTTTAGATTCAAATCTTTTATAAACAGTGATGGGCTCCAGCAGGTTTGCACCTACTCTATAGAACCAGTTGTTAGCAAGAGATAGGACATACAAAGTTTAAAAATAGCCATTTAAAAGTGGCCAGATGGGCATAGAACAGGTTGTTAATTTCTTTGAATCCCATCACTGTTTATAACCAGTGTCTGGCCCCTTCAAAATGACAAAGTAAAGATAGTTTGGATTGTCCTCTCCTTATAAGTAACACAGTCCAATCCATCCCAGGTGTGGCAACAGCCATTTATTTTTATTTTCTCCTTGAAGGGCACCCAAGGCAGTTTATGACAGCAGAACAGAATTTGGAGTGTGCTATTGGCAACCACATCAGCACAGAAGGCCCACCACCAGACTAGAAAATGTGAGTCCAAAAATGATGGGGTGGAATGAGTGGTGAGCAATGGTGGGGAGCAATGAGGAAATGGGTGGACTTGGCATGGAATCAGCAGAACTCACATGTGCAAATATCCTAGCCTCTTCCTTTTTGCCATCATTACATGCCTTGGACATATGCAAATCCATATGCTGTGGTGGAGGCTTTCCCTGGGCTGAGTGAGCAAAAGCAATAGCAAATAAGCAATAACGTGACTTTCAACATAAGAATCTGTTCAGAACTTTTGCTGCCTACTTCCACATTGCCAAGAAGAGAGGAAAAAAGGAATATAATCAGAAGTCTTAGGAAAAGCAACCTCAACAAAACTCTTGGTTTCCACACACATGTTCAACTCTCACTGACTTTAGGATCATGTGATGACCTGGTATGCATGAATGAGCCATCACATATGAATCAGCCAGTACTCTACTGTTACCTGATGGCAGCTCAAATAAAATGTTTTTTTCAATAAAAATTCATTCAGCCAAGATGCAGTACAGCCAATCCTATTTACAACAGAGGAACACAGTTTGGCTTTTCTAAATAGCCATAATTTCCATTTTAGAAATGTCACTACAAATAATGGTGTTGCAGCCTGCTACTGCTACTGTCTACCTATGGAACTACAGGTTCCATAGACCTGTAGGGAAAGCATACATTTAAAGAAAAGTGGAACATATAGATTAATAGAATAAATATACACTCTGGTTTTTAAACCCTACTGAACAAATACACTCTTCAGTTATTTGCATTAAAACCACAGCAATGACACTATAGTGTTTAAACCCAGTGGATTATCTTAAGCAACAGATGGATCATGCTAGCTTTCAATTTTATGAGCCAATGTAGGATTTAAAACTTTGCATTGATTTTTCAAACTGTCTGTGATTAAGATTCCCATCTGGAGCATCACTTGAAATCAATAGCATAGCTAGATGTGCATTCCCCCTGTTTCCAAGTTTCATGCCTTTAGGAAAATGAAAATCTCAGTGGAGAAAAAGTAAAGTATTTCTAGTGGCCATTAGAAAACAGAGATATTTTGAAAATTATTAATGGCTAAAATCATCACAAGCCTTCACACAGTTTTTTTACAGTTAAAGCCTTTTATTGAAAATGCTTTCTCTTGAATAGAAAGCTGTATTTATTCAATAACTTACAGAATGAATCTTCACATTCCTTTTTGTGCCTCAAAACCTTTGGATTTGCACCTCGATTTGTTAACCTTGAATCATGTGGACAACTGGGACTTCAATTTTTTTCACTGTGCCATTGAATGGATGCACTTGGAAGGGGAATGATATCTGCTAATTTTGTTCCTCTAAAGGGAGCTTTGTTGCTGCCACTGCTGGCTGTGAGAGCAGCAAAAGAAAAAAAATAAGAGACTGAGGAATGATCAGTGGTGGGCACTTACCGGTACGGGCCTACTCGCCCATACCGGATCTTCCCGTTTTCCTGCCGCTAGCGAACCGCCAGCGACAGGGAAATGCAAAAACATAGCGGACCGGTACGGTCCGCCATGTTTTCGCCCCACCGTGCCTGCCTAGAAGCGGGCAGGCCGCTTCTAGGCAGGCTCTGCACAAGCGCCGACATCGGCGCTTGTGCAGAGCCTGCTTAGAAGCAGCCTGCCCGCCTCTGGGCAGGCACTGCGCAGGCGCAGACATCGGCGCAAGCGCAGTGCTTCTACTGAAGCTGGCCTGCCAGCTTTAGTAGAGGTACTGCGCTTGCGCCGACATTGCTCCGCCCCTCGCCCTCCCCAGTCCCGCCCCCTGACCCGACCCGCCCCCTGACCCCAGCCTGGCCCCTCCCACTTCCGGCGAACCGGATCTTCGGAGAGGCCACTCCCACCACTGGGATTGATCCATTGCTGCCTGGAATGTCTCCAATAGCATGGGAGAGGGACCACATGCATGGCATGTTGAGAAAAACATATTGTCGTGAACCCCTTTGCTTACCTGACTGAACCCCTTTGCTTACCCGACTTACCCTTAGGAGGCCTACACATGCAACAGAATTCTTGGTATGGACTTATCAAACCTGAATCCAGCCCCAGAAAAATCCTAACCATGTCTACTCAAAAGTAAGCACCATTGTGTTCAATGTGTCTTATTCCCAGGAAAGTGTGTTCAGGATTGCAGCCCTGTTTGCAGAACACAGCTAGAGGTGTCTCAGCCATTCTGTCAGGGAAAGTCAATATGTTTAATTACACCTGCTTGAATATCCAAGCAGTGTGTTTGCATAGAATCAAGATGAGAAGGAACAAGCCCACATGCTAGCCATGTATGATGTGAATTTGAAAAAAATAATTGCATCATCTGTAGAAAGGAATTCCATTCTGTTTCTGAAAATCAAAGCAACTTTTTCTAGAGCTGAAAAATAAACATTTATTTTTAATATTCATTAATCTGTTCGAAAAATTTAAAAAAAATGGAGAGACTGTAGGCTAAATTGCAACAAATATTCAGCAGCACAAAAACAGTGATAACCAAACTTCACTTAGAGGGGTGGGGGAAGTTGAACTAGCATCAAGAATTATTGCAATAGACATACCCTACAATCCAGAGTAACTACTGGAGCACGTAAGAGACATTACGTGTACCCATAGTTACACGTACCCACCTAATGAAAACCTATGGGAAATTCACATTGCAATCTAGAGCAAACTGTTCTTACACCAGAGCAAAGGCTCCCCGTAGTTACTCTGGACTGCGCCCAAAGTTAGCCACTGTATGACCATTAACCAAAACAGACAATTATAATGTCAAAACTCTTCTGGAGTATTTACAGCTAGGGCAGTTTCTAGCTTTGTTCACACAGGATTATTTTGAAAAACAGCCTATGAAATATTTTTTTAAAAATTGGAACAAAAACAATCTTTCGCATAAACTAGGGTTGCCATTTGTCCTGAAAAAATGGACAATCCAGATTTTTGGTGATTATATTCACATACTGACAAATGGGACAGAGTTGCAATTTTGTTGCAATTTTGTAGAAGAGAGTTATGGCAACCCTAACTTAAACTGCTTCATAATTCTTTTGCACAAGAAAAAAAATGAACACAAGGCATTCCAAATACAATAGAAAATTAGATACCGATGTTTAGTTAGTTATAGTTAGTTACCATACCAGAAAATTAAACTCTGCGTTACTCATGGATCAGAAACTTCATAGAAGCATTTGCTCTTTTTTCCATTGCCTCACAAAGGGAGAGGCTAGGGATGATGCCTCTAATTAATCTTCCTTGGCCCAGTAACAGGAACAGAGGGCACTGTCTGAGACAGCGCCTGGGGCAGATCATTGGATGGATCGGCACTGCAGCAAACCTGGCAAAGGACAAGCTGCAGGAGAGACAAAACTGATTTCGGAAATGGGAAAGCAATGAGCAAATTAGATCAGAGCATTTGCCTATATAGCACACAGCTGTTCAAATTGCACTTTGTAAGCCTCTATTACTTGATAAAGCTCTATAGAACCATCATTTTCCATTGCACAGTCTCAGAGTTGTCATTTGTTCCTATTTTCTGGCTTTTTTGTTTAATTAGAATCACAGGCCCACAACTGCCACGTTCACAAGAAAGACAATGAACAGGGTGGATTCACCTGCCATCATTCACTTCCTGAACAACCAATCAGTCAGCCTGAAACATCCTCTCTGAATATGAATCCATTGACAGTGAAATCCAGCCGTTTACAGGGGCTGAAGGTGCAGGTGTAAGAATTGTACCTCTCTTGGTTTATGTTGGCAAGCAAGGAATTTGACAGCACCACCCATCACACTATCTGCTGCCATTACAATCACACACAGCACTTGGAATAAATCCCAAATGGCCAGAAACCTGAAACTATTGTGAGTTATGACTTGCAACAAACATGAAATGGTTCTCCCAGGAGTTAACAGATGCCTATAAAAAGATCCTGACACTTGACGGATGTGTGTCATTTCAGCAAAGCAGTCAGATAACAACTTATTACCAAAGAAAAATAAACCACATCTGAAAATCAGAATCCATTTTACAAATGTTTCAGATGGTACCCAAGTGGCTGCTCAGCAAATGCAACAGAATATAACCTCACCTTGAAAAAAAAACATAAAAGTTTTTTTAAACTCTTCTCTAGAGAGTTGAGGCCCCATTTTCTATATGTTGTTGCTTTTTCGTGGTACTTGCCACTAACACACAAAGCCCAATCCTATCCAATTTTCAAACACAGATGTACTGTAGCTGTGCTCATGGGGCATGGGGAAATCACGGAAGGAAAATTTGTTCCCTTGCCACGGGTTGCATTGCAGTGCTGGACAGTTGGATAGGATTGGGTCCAAAATTAGTAAATAACAGCACAATCTTATATTTCTCTGAAACAGGCAGGCCAGCTTTGTATCAGCATAAGATTGGGACCAACTAGAGCAACGTCCGGATACTCTAAGCATCCTGGCGAACAGTACTTGGATCTGGAACAAGTGCCAGATCTGGCACAAGTGCTCCACATATATCCTTGGGAATGCCTTCCCCCACCTTTCCTGCCTTGAAACACTTGAAAAAGTTATTTCACATATGTTTAGCTCTGTCTAAGGCTGTTAACTTTGTAACAAGTTTCCTCCATTCAGTATTCATTGCCTGCATTTACCCAGGCAGCAAGCTGCACACTTTAGAAAACCAGAAGTTTAGCACTAATAGGTTTGGCCACGGCAGAATGATGCAGCAACATCTGGTCCAAAATGAACCTACTCTATCTTCTTTGGTTTTAAATTAAGCATGGTGTTATTTTTGTCCAAGAGTAATCTTAATGAGCCATGCTTGCTGAGTAACATCGTGAAGCTCTTTTCAGACTCTTTCATCAATTGCGGAATTATTTATTCATCAATATTTTTACCTAGGCTTTTTAAAGACTCCAATGCCAACACTCATCAAATAAAGTATTTAGGATCTTCCCCACTTCTGTCAGATATTGACTAATTCAAAATATCCATGTTTCTCATCACCCGACTAGCTTGAGAGATCAAATGACTTGGGCCAGATGCCATACTTGTTAACGCTGCAGATACCATATGCAAGCAGCTGAAATATTACTTTGCATGATTTTGGCTGCAATCCTAAGAGCACTTTCTTGGGAGTAGGCCCCATTCAGTTCAATGGGAATTACTTCTGAGTAGACATACTCAGCATTGAACTGCTTGTATCTTACACAGGTTTGTATCTTTCCAGGTGAAAACATAACTGGAAATTTATGCCATTGATATTATTATAATAATATAATACCTGTATTTACTTGAATCTAATGCACCATCAAATCTAATGTGCACCCTTACCTTAAAAGGCTTGAGATTTAAAAAATGTTTACTGGTGATTATAATGCACATCTACAGAGTAGGTGCAAAATTTAATTTTACTGCATACAACAATTAGTAATTTGATAATAAGATGACAAGGGAGTTATATTATGATTTTTTACCTGACTACTACTTTATACAACAATGAGATTGCTACATTTTTAAGTTACAATTTAGTAAATGGTTTAACTGAATAGCGATCTATACTTCTAATCAAAATAGCGTATTTACTCAAATTATAATGCACCATTGAATCTCATGCGCACTCCAGTTTTGGAGACTAAATTCAGCTGAAAAGAGTGAGCATTAGATTCAAGTAAATACAATAAAAACTAATAACAGCCCACAGTTGTTATATATGATGAATATTGCAACATTCATCAGGAAAAAACTATCCCCCTTTTCAGTCTCTCAACTCCCCTTTTGCCACCTCTCTCCTCAATAGCTCTCCCTAGCCTCTTCTCAGCCAGGCCTGTTATCAATTGACAGCTGAAATTTTCAGTTGCATCTCCTCAGGATGCTTGATTGACATGGAATATTGGCCAGAAGATGTGGAAATATTTACACACAGGCTTTTATGTAGAGAAATATTGATAATATTATTATGTTATTGTTATGATATATGTTTATGGCACATTGATATGATGTACATGTCATTCAGAGATTGCTCAATTACAGAACATTTAACATAACAGAAACAGATAAAACTTTGCTCAGCCTTGCTCTATTTGGCAGAAAAGTGTTTATTCTTGGAAAAATAAGAAAATACATCAGAAGACTATTAAACCCAGGTGTTTTGTCCAGGGATAACACTAGACTCAGCTACTACATAATGTTTTTGCAGGGAAATTTCTAAGAAGTCTGATGTGGCATGTTGCGAATTGCATCCCAAAGTGACAGAAGTTTCCAAAAGGGAAGAGGGTATTCATCACTTTATACTGAGTAAAGCCCCAACCATTATGCTGAGCCCCCACCTACTTCACTGGCACAGAGTTGAAGCCTGTATTAGGCTTCAAAGACTGAGGTTAACATCCACTAAAAGGCCTTTCCACACATGTTCCTTTCTACTCTCCTTCTTCCCAAAATTGCATTCCCCATGCCCTGCTGCCACCATCCCCAAATCCCCATGCTGCTCAGAGTTTACCTGAACTCCACCAGATGCTGGGGATACTGCTGTGGCATCAGTGAGGTCCACAGGCCTCCTCAGCCAGTATTGGTGCAGCAGTGCCATTGTTCAGGCAGCCTTGGATTGGACTGCTCAATGGTTGAATTATCAGATTTAGTATAAGGCAAATTTACATGTGCACCTCAGAGTTTACATCCCTGTGCACATCTATACCCAGAAAAAAATTCAATGTCTAGAACTCCCTTGCTGGATCAGTGTTGCAGGGGGAGGTCTCTGAATGAAGAACTGACTTCTTTATTTTGATTTTGATTTTCAAGAATAAAAAAGGAATTATTAGAAGGCCTCCTTGTTGGTAAAGGGTATATTTGGTTTCATAACCATATCTTAACTGTGCTATCTTAATTCCTCCATTAGTAGCTCAAAAAGGAGAAATTTTGACCATGTGCCCAATATGAATCAATTGATTAGTTTTTTAACTAGCGAAATGTACCCATGTTGAGGGAGCAAAATTTCAATAACATTACTGAAATTAACCTAAACCCCTCCGTGCAACATTCCCCATGCATCACCCCCTGCAACGTACACTCTGTGCAACACCACCCGTGCAACATTCCCCCCTGTACAACATTCCCTCTCCCTCGACCACCATCCTCCCTTAACCATGGGCACCCCTACCAGGCAGGTGCAAAGTTGAGGGATGGGTTTAATCAGTCTTCAATGTTAAGAATAGGATGAAACTCCAGAATAGGATGCACCCCTTTTCAGCCCCTTAAGGGTTAAATTTTGAGAAATCAGTTCTTAGTGGGTGCTCTCATCACGTAAGGAATACCCTCCCCAAATTTCATGCTTTTAGGTCTAGAGGTTGGGGCAGCATGTCCATCAGTCAGCAATTCTTCAATATAAAGTATAGGGATGAAAATCAATTGCACCCCTTTTCACCCCCTTCTGGTTGGAATTCCCAGAAACCAGTTCTAAGTTGGTGTCTCCACCATGGAATCCCCAAATTTCATGCTTCCAGCATGGTCCACTGGTTAGGGCTAGGTACTGATGAGTGAGTGAGTGAGTGGGTGAGTGAGTGAGTGGGTGGGTTAGTCAGTCAGTTTTATATACGGTGGCGCCTCACATAACAAATTTAATTCATTCCGGAGGCATGTTTGTTACTGAAACGTTCTTTACGTGAAGTGGATTTTCCCATAGGAAATCATGGAACTCAGACGATTGGTTCCAGAACCCAAAAAATATTCATAGAAAATATTAACTGGATGTAAAAATGATGACAAAACACTGGAATTGAATTCAAAACATGCATTCTATGTGCATGGCTCTATGAAGTCTATTTAGGCTGCAATCCTAATGACACTTTCCTGGGGCTAACTTAACATAATGGGGCTAACTTCTGGGTAGGCATGGTTAGGAGGCTGCAATCAAAGACACTTTCCTGGGAGTAAGCCCCATTTAACACAATGGGGCTTACTTCTGGATAGACATGGTTAGGAGGCTGCAATCAAAGACACTTTCTTCTGTAATCAAAGACTTCTTTGATTCAAAGAATCAAAGACACTGCTAAGTGTCTCCCCACTTTCTCCTTCTCTTCATCCTGAGCCTCTCTCTCCCCTGCTCCCCTCTGGCTAGCCCTGAGCTGCTTCCCTCTTCTATTCTGCTCTTCTCTCCCTCTGCCCAGTGGACGCCCGGCCACAGCAGGAACAGCGTGGAAGTGTTGCTTTTTCTATGGGCAGGCATGCTAGGCAGCCCTGGCGCTTTTTAAACAGGCTGCCAGCCAGCGTGAATGCCCCAAATGCCAACAAGTGTGTTTGTTACATGAAGCACAGTTTGTTACATGAAGCAGAATCCTAGAGAAATTTTTGTTTGTTACATGGAACATACTTTACATGAGGCGCTTGTTATGTGAAGATGCCACTGTATATATAAATTAGCTAATAATTCTGGTTTTTAATTACTTTTAATTAAGCACATAGTTTTATTATACTGCTTTTATATACTGCTTTGCATTAACATTTTCCAAGTAGCAAAATAAATATTAATTTTACTTCCCTATCACAAAATGTGCAGATGAAAGATCTAGAAACAGCCACTGCAAAGAAATGTTGCTGAAATATAGTGAGAATGCTAAACGTAAGAGGTGCAACAGTTCAGAGAGTGTCCCTTTGCCCAATTAGCGGGGAAGTGAAGGCAATGAGATGGTAATTTTATGATCTTTGGTTCTTTTTTGTTTTGCCCCTTCCTCCTTCCTCTAAAAAAAATTAATTGGCATGTTCAAGAGTGTCATTCGGAAAGCTAAATTCAAGAAATGTTTCTACCAACTGCTCACAGGGCAGGGAGATTTGTGGTAATTCTTGTTTCCTGTGATAATGAGTTATAAAACCTCTGCAAGGTTGCGAAGGAAGCCCTGTCTATTGCTCTCTTGGGCTTCACCCTTGAGGTTGACAGCTTCATAATTCCTGAGGCGCACAGCTGTCAGGGGAGGTTGTAGACGCAAAGAAAGATGCTCTCTAGGGTAAGTTGTACCAATTCCACCAAGGGCTTTGAAGTTTAACACTGAGACCTTGGCACTGACCTGGTGGTCTCTGAGGAGACTGTGTGAGGAAGCGGAGTAGCCACGCAATGTGTTTTCAACAGCCAGTGCTGATAAGGAGGCAACTAAAAGACATTTGTTCTTTCTGGAATTTCTGTGAGGCAGGAAGGTTCTCCCTCAGGAATAAATTGCTCAAAGCACAAAGTAATTCCCTTGTGGCCTAAAGCATTTAAACATGTTCAGAACTTCAAGCAATTGAAATTCTCCCCTCAGTTGAGACGGTGCATGTGCTATCATTAAAAAAAAAAGCAGGCCTCCGTCAGTCTTGAAAGACTATGGTATCGTGCTCAGCACTGCATACACTGCATGCGAAGCACGAAAGCCTGAGTTAGATTGTAATGGAGGATAGGCTGTTACCCAAGCAGCAAATCCCACCTCTCCACGCCACTGAATTAGTCCAATGGGAAAGGCAGAGCCGATTGGATCCAGCTGGCATCACAGAGCTGGACTAAGGACAGGAGTTCACCCTGTCTTGTGGGGCTGACGTGGGTCTCGAACAGTGTCTTAACCACTTGCACCACCCACAGCCCTCATTAACTTAAGATAAATTCAGGTGACCAAATTTGGCTGTTTATGTTGTGTGTGTGTGTTTGTGTGTTTAATCATATTTTCCCCCACATTGTATTTTAGTTGAGTATCCAATTAAAAGTGCTTAGTACAGCTTCAGATTATGAACCATGTTCAGGTTCATAATTATTTTAAATTATTTTTAAAAAGAACATTGCTCAGGTTAGGAACATAAGAAGAACTCTGCTGGATCAATAGGGTTTTGAGCTAGCCAAATGCCTCTAGAAACACCACTACCAAGTTAAGATAGTGATGACCATCTTTTGCTGTTTATCCTCAACAACTGCTAATCTCTCTGAACATTTAATTATGGGAGATGTTATAGTAGATACTATAGTAGATGCTATAGATGTATAACATCTACTATAGATGTTAGTACAGCTGCAATCCAGAGTAAGGACAGTGAGAAGTGCCCTCGCTGGGCTGCCCATACTATTCTGAATACAGAGCAGAAAGTTATGCTGCATCCAGAGAGTCAGAGTTGCCCTAACTGCTCCAGAGCATGCTAAGTAGTCACCAAGTCATTGGCATCTGGGGATGGCTTGGTCCTGAGGAGACCCCCCTCAGATCACACTGAACAAGGAATAGCTGTGGTGCTTGCCTTCTAAAGAGTCCCTGAAAACCAGTATCAGCTGCAGCAGGAGACTGCATTACAGTTTACAATGAATTCAAGGGGCTTGTTGGAGTGGCCTGCTGTATCCCCAGGTTAGTGGGCTGCCATAGTTGTGCCATATCCTCAGGTTGAGAGGCAGGGGTTCCAGCTAGGCTGGCCAAGAACTCAGATTTTTGGTCAACACTACCATTCTTACTCAGCCTTATCATGGATCCCAATGGGTCTACCCATTTTTAAACCTGCTCCTGAGGTGGAATAACTCTGAGCAGCTGGAAGAGGGCATTTCTGCCTTGGAAACAGGCTATGGATATAACTTGTGGATATAACTTATGGATATAACTTGTGGATTATATATATGTCCATATAACTTATGGATATAACTTGTGGATATAACTTATGGATATATGAACATAACTTCTCTGTTCAAGGCAATGCTGAACATGCCCCTCCTGAACTGCCTAGGCTGCCAGTTAGGGCAGCCCAGCTCCATCTGTCTTGGGGCAGCCTATGTTGCCTTAGGCTGCCGCAAGCCTTTTCTACCATAACTGGGCTGTCCCAATCTTGGCCTTGGCCATCCCAGTGATAGATACGGCAGCCCAAGTGCATTTTTGGATTGCAGCCTACTACTAATATCTACTACCCACCATCTACTATAGGTTTCTCAAACAGTTTATATGGGAAATGGCACTTACTTCCATCCTCTTCCCAGGCTCCACCTGACATCATCACACTTTTACACTGGATATACATGGTTTGGTAGGCATCCCTGCAATTTATGGTGCTTTGTGCTGGTGGAAAATGCACTTAAGAAGGATTACATGTTAACAGGTCAAGTATTAATGTTAACAGGTCATATATTAATGTTTACATGTTTACATGTTATTACATATTTATTACATTCTATTACATGTTATTTACATGAATTAACATGTTAATTAACATGTTAAGGATTACATGTTAACTAGGAGTACATGTTAATTAGTGTGGCTTCTCCCAAAGAATCCTGGAAATTGATAATCCATTCTGAATTTTTTTATGTGAAATCCCTCATATCCTCTCACAAACCTATATAGTTATTGAATCTGCTGGAGAGGGATCCTTCTGAGCCACTTTTATGTTGAAAGCAGACCTATATCTTTTAGCATTTTTGTGCTCTATTGTCACTCACAAATTGTGAGGGTAAGAAGTATGCCTCTTTCCACCAGATATACAGATTTCACTCATGTTATTTGTAAAACGGATTAGCCTAAATAGTTTCAGATACAGAAGGAAACCAATAGGAATTCAGTGAGACTTGCTTCTGAGTAAACATGCATAGGTTAACCCTGCAAAACTTGTGATTGTGACACAGTCTTTGCATAGTGTTATAAATGGACTGACACAGAGCTCAATCTTCCCGCTGCTATTGTTAGCACATATAAAGATAAATTACAGTCTATTGTGTCTTCATAACCCAGCAATGTAAAAATAATTCCCAGACTGATAGCTCTTCTTTCTTTATCTTCAAATATCTTGGTTTAGAGCTGAAGAATTCACAAATATTAGGTTTCAACTCAAATATGTTGGAAAAACCACACATAGATTAACATTAGAAGTTTCAGCCTGCAAATTCCTTTACACACTTATCTTGGAATAAGTCCCATTTAACTCCATGGAATTCATTTCTAAGCAGACCATGTATAGAATTGCACTGTAAGGATGTTTTAACCAAGCAGCTCCTTTTGCATGAATTTCATAAGTATTCTATATCCTCATATTTTTCTCATAAAAATCCTTTCTATGCCATAGCATTATGTCAAACTTTGTCTAACTTTCAGCAGCAATCCTTCATTTACTAGTATTTATACTGCATCATGAATACGCATGGTGCTTTACAAGAAGTCAAAAAAATATTCTCTGCCTTTATGGAATTTGCAGTCTCAGTTTTGACCTGAGGAAGACAACAGGAAGAGTGGCAGGATTCAAATAAATTAACAACAGGTTCTATGTCCTATAGACATAGGTCCTAAACAACATATGTCCTATATGTCCTATAGACATATGTCCTATAACAACAGGTTCTATAGAGTAGGTGAGAACCTTCTGAAGCCCACCTCTGGAGGGGAGGTATATATAGTAGTTAGTATATCACATTTTCTGCATCAGGACATCTTCAAAAATAGATGTTGCTTAACTTTTTCCATCAGACTCAGATGTGCAACAATGATTGAACTGCAATCCTAACTCCCAGTTAGGCCATCATAAATCCTGAGATGAGTCCTCTGCTGGCTGGGGTGTCACAAAAGTGCTATAAGTTACTTCTGCCCCAATCTTGGTGGGGCTAGGCCAGTGCAGAAGGGACCATGTACAGTTCCAAATCAGATCTGATTCTTCCATTATTAGTAAACCATTTCGTGGCTCTAGTGAAACAGATTTAACAAAAAATCCACTTGAAGATTTCAAAGCAATTGCAGGTCTTTTTATCCTCCTCATTGAGAAGTGTCTCTGCTATTTATTGGCTGCTGCCAAGACAGTATTAGAAAAAAACATAGGGTGGTTTTTGCGTGATAAATTGCACAGCCAGGTGATAAATGGCATTCATCATGAACTTGCCTCTGTCCACCAATCAATCTCACTCGGAACAGAGCTTAGCATTCCATAAGCTGCTTCAGACAGATGCCATTAAAAAGGAGAGGGCATACTTGGAAGAAATGCGATTCTGCCCCTTCCAAAAAGCAGCATTCACCCTAAATTGCTATGTTTTCCCAGCGTAATAACCCTACAATGGCATGTGGCTTAAGCCTGTGACATAACTGTGAAATGGTGACATTTTCCAATCATCCTGAACAACTAGACTAGTTTTCATGTGGTTTTTTCCTGCAGTCTTTACTGGAGTCTGTTAGAGGGAGGTAGTGAAGAAGCGAAGACAAAAGAGATGCTGGCTCTAGACATGCTTCTCAGAGAACATGAACATCTGAGAAATTAGAAGGATAAAACTAAAAGCCCAGTTCTATCCAAATTTCCAGTGCTGATGCAGCCATGCTAATGGAGCATGGCTAATGCTAACGGTTGAGGGGGAGTCATAAAGGCCTCCTTGTTCCTTGGGAACAAATGTTCCCTTACTTCAGTGATGCATTGCAGTTACAAGTACTGGAAAGGATTGGACCCTTTAAAAAAGATAGCATTAAAGAAGGGATGAAGAAAGGTTGTATTTGCTTTGGACAACCAATACTCATTACATCACCAAACTGGCCGGTGGTTTTGTTCCCAGTCCCTCCATTCATTTGTGAGAGATATGGGGGCCTGCATTCACTCTTTTCCACTTACCCTATGCCTAAGAGTACGTACAACTATTTGTATCTGTGCTAAATGTTCCCTTTTAACTATCATCATTTTAGGGAAGTAACTGCGGAAAGAATGGTTTATCCAGTTAGAATAATTCCCATGAGTTCTGGAGCACCAGATTGCACAGGAACAATTTAACTGCACAATAAATTATCACATGTTGTACCTACCTGTCCTCCTGACAGAAGCAATGTCAGGAGATGTGCAGTTCAAGCCATCCTTGAATTGGAAGGATGTATCCTCCAGATCTGGGTGCACCTGGCCACAGCATAAGCTCCCCTAACACCTAAGACAACAGGAAAATGCTGCCCCCACTTATTCAATGATGTGCTCGGTGGGCACAGATGGGCACCACCAACCAATCTACTGCCTGAAACATCTTCTTCAGTTGGTCTCATGGGATGAGCCAGTAGTGCCTTCGCTCCAGCCTGATCCTAGCAATGGCCATTGATCTTCATTGAGCAGTTTCTCCAGCATTGGTCAGCTATTATGAGCAGACTTTGCACAAACATTTATCTGCACAATACAGTTAAGCCCTGAGACATAATGTCTGCGTCCCTTTAAATTTCCTTCCTGAGAACAGAGAGGGATCTGGTAGACTACTTTGTTCTCCAGCTTGTCTCACTGACAAGGTTGCCTAATCTTTAAATAAAGCAAATGTTTGAAGCTGCGTATAGGGGGCGGCAGCACCCTCAAGCTTCACAAAGACGTGCGGATGGTTATGAGGCTGTTAAATATTGAGCGCCCTTTCATTTATATCTTGTGTGTCAAAAGGTAACACATTTCCAGAGGCAACAGGGAGCTTTGTTATATTTTATTGGAACCATAAAGAACACAGCGGTTCCCCGGCAGCCTCAACAAAAAAAAACAGTGAGACAAACCCATAAACTCATAGAAAGAAACATGGCAAAACTCAGACTCCTTTGGGTTTTCTTCTTTGAAATCTCTAAGAAAGATGTCCCCCTCCTCTCAATGGCTTTGATTTCTAATCTCATAACGTACAAACGCAGACCAAGAGACAAATTCAGAACAGACAGACATATTTCTCGTTCTGCTCACTTAAAGGGATGCTATCTTGTTAATCTGAAAGAGATCAACATAGCAACTTTATCTTCTTTTTTTCCTTTTTCAAAATCCAAACAGATCTGAAGCTGAGTTTTGAATTTAATTGAAGTAACCTTTCGTACAATTGGGCTTTAATGAAGTGCAATGGAGTTAAACTCCATGGGGGCTATTAATCTGAAACACTCCATTAAAACAACTACAAGGGGAGTTTTTAATAAACAGTGTGAACTAATGCCCATGTGGAAAGGTAATTGAGAGGGAACTGGTGTCTGGACCGGATTGTTATTAAATCCTTATCACAGGTAAAGCTGAAACCCCAAATGGCATGCTGCCATGTGATTTATGATGCCCTTTCCGTCCCGGCTTTACAGAAAAGTTTAAGTTTAATAATAATCTTTTTTTAATCCTGCAACTAAGCTATAAAATAACCCAGCAATTACTTAGAATAATTTATACAGTGTAATGCACTGACCTTGCTCTGAGCATAAAATCTACAAAATAACTTTTGTAATAAAACTGAACTACTAAAAAGACTAAAGGTTTTAACCATTTTTATTGCACCAAGCCTGGGGGAACTATAAATACACATTACACTCTATAATAGAAGGGATTAGAAAAAAAATTCATAATTTTTTAATCCTTACAAAAAGCTTTGTGTAAAAAATCTGACAGAAACTTCAAAGACAACACAAAAACTCACACTCTAATTTTAACCAAATACCTCGAAGAAAATGCTCTGCCTGTGATGGTATGTGTTTAGCACTTGCATATAATCAAAACTTTGGATGTTAATCTTTCATGGTATTATAAGATGAGGATAACCAGAACCCAGCATCTACTCTCAGTTTTGTTACTAAAACCTTATATTTTCCCCGGACACCAATCTCAGCAATGAGTTTTTTCTACCAGCAAAAACTATGGATTTCTTCCACTGTGTACATGGCAACTGAATTGTCATTTATGATGCAAAGGTGTAAGTTGCAAAGTCTCCTCAGCCTAAGAAAAGATCTAGGCATAAAAACAGAAAATGCTGGAATTGGGGCATATGATGAACATATGTAGGGCAGCACACACTCTGTGTGTGTGAGAGAGAGAGGGGGGGTGTGAAAAGTAGTGCAGGAACTGCTACATAGGAAATAAGCAGTCCCTCCCAGAATTTCTCCAACATGAATGAGAGAGACCATCTACTGTACATGGTGTATTGCTGCATCTGCACTACTTACTCACCACTGTCTCAGTTGCTATGTCACTACCGCCAACAGTCTCTTTCCTAGTTTCTAGCACTGATTTCTCTGCACCGTAGCCAAATAAGTAGCTGTAATGGTCTTCATTAGCCAACAGTGGCAAACAGCAGCCACAGTGACTGCTCTTCTCATTGCTATGGTAAGTTTCAAAAGGAAAAAAAAGAAGCTTTAAAGTGAGGAGGGTGAGGGCAAGGGTTAAAATTAAGGAACACAAGTGGCTCTTTTTGTGCATGTAGCTACAGTACAGCTGCCATTAGGTTCTTAATTTAATGCAGATTGCACAGGTCTCAGGTGGATGCAGAATTTTATTTTACATTTAATAATTTTATGATACGTGGCAATGTTTCTGGAAGAAGTATTGGGGAAAATGCAGTTTGTCCCATAATACAAGCTTGAAAGATACAAATGCTGGGATAAATTAGCATCTGAAATGCAAAGTAGCCTGCAGCCAAAATTAGTTGCTGGTGTGACTAATGGACTGTGTGATTCATAAGATCAAAAGATGACCTCCCACAAAGGACGGCCCATACATACTTCATTGGAAGGGCAATTGCTTTGCATGTAGATTATAGGAGATTCTCAAGGTGCAATCCTAACCCATTTAGGCTGGCATAACTCACCTGGCATATCTTCCCATAGTGGTGTGGGGATGTTGGCATATGCCTATGTATGGGCCTAACCCACCCCTCCACCACTACTCCCCAGGAGTGGGGAGAAGTTCCTTACAGTACTTTTGTGACACCAGAGGTCAGCATAGGACTTATGTTTGGCCTCTGCCAGCCCAACTGTAGGTTAGGATTGCAGCCTCCGTTCAAAACCTGGCAGCTTCACTTGGGACAAAGAAAAATTCTAGCAATAATTCTGAGGAACCATTGCAAGTCAGTGCCAACACTAATGAGCTAAATGGGTCCAATGGTCTGTTTCAGTCTAAGGTAGCCTCATCTATTCATATGAATAATATGCTTGGCTCTTGACCCTTTCTACAATGACATTTCCCTTATACAGTATACTGACACAACCAATACCTTCTAAAATCTATCTCAATAAAGAGGTTAAAAACTGGCAACACAATCCTGACCTGCACTGTACCCAGGGCAAGTATTAGGGCTGCTTTTGTGCTATAAATGTTTTCTATAAGGATTGGTCTCAACACCAATGGCCACTAAAAACTAGTTTTAAAAACTGTTTATCTACTGTTGTCGAGAGGTACTAATGCAAGCTATCATTACATTCTTCAGTGAAGCCAAGAAAAGACAGGGAGTCCTTTGCGTTTCTAATTGCTGAACAGTAACAGTAAGAATAGCTGTTTTAATCCATTATAAAGGGATGCACTTTTATTTTTTAATGATTTTATTTAACCCTTTTTTTGTTATCCTCAGGGAATTCCAGAATCAAACCCCTTATTCCCCTTATGGGAATCATGTCCCCTTATGAGACACAACCTTATTCCACTAGAAGCAATGGAGGAAGAAGAAACCTGGAAGTGGTCCTTAAATCTATTTTTCCACTGTTTTGTTATCCAGAAAAATTTATATCCACAAGATGTTCCAGAACGGAACGCTAGTGGATAATGAGGGATACCAGTATATTAATATGTAATTCCATGCAGAATGCAATAAAAGAAAGTGTTGAAATATATCTATTCTATGAAAAGGTATAGCCAAAATCCCATTGGGGAGGGCAATGGTGCACCACCATGCTCACAGGCCAAGATGTCGCTCCATCAACTGCATGGGAGAAGTTTCATTATGGAGTTGATTCATTGGTCTCCCGGAGTGGGTGATGCAAACACTAGTGACACCCTGTTCACATGATTATTACTTTCTCAGCTAAAAGTATAAGTGAATTCAATTCTACTTATTCGGCAGTACAATCAGACCCAAAAACAGGTCTCCTGTTGTTGTCCACAAAAGTGCAGCCCTTTACAAAAAACCATTCAAGGAACTGTCAATAATCTAAGACATTCTTACAATTAGAGTAACTACCATTAGAATCTACTCCCAGGTAAGGGTGCACAGGAGGGCAGCCTCTCTTATGCAGATCTACTTGGGAGTAAGTTCCATTACTCCCAGTTGAGGGTGTATGGGAGGGCAGCCTCTCCTATGCAGATCTACTTGGGAGTAAGTTCCATTAGAGTCTACTCCCAGTTGAGGGTACATGGGAGGGCAGCCTCTCCTAGGCAGGTTTACTCAGGAGTAACTCCCATTAGAGTCTGTGGAACCTACTCCCAGGTGAAGGTGCATGGGAGGGTAGCCTCTCCTAGGCAGGTCTACTCGGGAGTAAGTCCCATTAGAGTCCGTGGAGGCTATTCCCAGGTAAGGATGCACAGGAGGGCGGCCTCACCTGTGCATGTCTGCTGGAGAGTAAGTCCCATTAGAGTCTACTCCCAGGTGAGGGTGCCCGGGAGGGCAGCCTCTCCTATGCAGGTCTACTCGGGAGTAAATCCCATTAGAGTCCGTGGAGGCTATTCTCAGGAAAGGATGCACGGGAGGGTGGCCTCCCCTGTGCATGTCTACTCGGGGGTAACTCCCATTGGTGTCCAACAGGGCTTACTTTCACGTAAGGGTGGATGGGATCCCCTAGAGTTATGGGGCAGCCTCCCCTGTGCGTATCTACTCAGGAGTAAGTCCATTGGTGTCCAACAGGGCTTACTTCCAGGTAAGGGTGGCTAGGATCCCCTAGAGTTACAGAGGCATCCTCCCCTGTGCTTGGGGGATGATGTGCATGGAGGCTTGCTGCACATGGGGGACTGATGCACTGTGCAAGAATGGCGTATGAGGGAATTTTACTCCCGCAGTGCGGGTACACTTTTCACTAGTTCAAAATAAAAGGTTTTTAGGCTCTGCCTGAAGCTCTGTAGGGAGGGAGCTTTCCTAAGTTCCATGGGGAGAGGGTTCCAAAGCTGGGGTGCCACCACTGAGAAGGTCCTGTTCCTGGCCACCACACCTCTCACCTCCCTTGGTGGTAGCACAGTCAGTAGAACCCCCTCTGATGACCTTATGTGACAGGTTGGATTGTACAAAAGAAGGCGGTCTCTCAAATACCCTGGACCCAAGCCATTTAGGGCTTTAAAGGTCAGTACCAGCACTTTGAATTCAGCCTGGAACCGAATGGGCAGCCAGTGCAGTCAGTGTAGTTGAACCAATGAGCCCCAGCAGTGACACGAGCCACCACAGTCTGAATTACTTGGAGTCCATTCTGAACTAGTTGGAGCAGTCCAGCTGTCTTCAGAGGCAGCCGCACATAGAGCATGTTGCAGTAGTCCAATCTCGATGTCACTAGGGTGTGGATTACCATGACCAGATCTGAACAACTCAGGTATGGTTGCAGCTGGCGGATCAACCAAAGCTCAGCAGAGGCTCCTCTGGCCACAGCCACCACCTGGGACTCCAGGAGCAGCTGCAAATCCAGGAGAATCCCCAAGCTGCAGACCTGCTCCTTCAGTGCAACCCCATCCAGAGCAAGACAATATTCCAATACACAAGTTGACAACTTCCGGAGCAGGAGAACCTCTGTCTTATAAGGATTTAATTTCAGCTTGTTCACCCTCATCCAGTCCCCCACTGCCTCCAGACAGCGATTCAGGACCTCAGCTGCCTCCTCAGACTCAGGAGAAAAGGAGAGGTAGAGCTGGGTGTCATCAGCGTACTGATGACACCTCACTCCAAACCTCCAGATGATCTCTCTCAGAGGCTTCTTGTAGACGTTAAACAGCATGGGGATAGAATGGAACCTTGCGGCATGCCACATTGACGAGGCCAGGATACTGAGTAAGCATGAAAATACAATGAAATTTGGGGTGCACTGTCAGGATATAGATTTATTCGATCACTGGAGTGCTGAGCCACTGCATGTACATGCACCACCATGTACCTAGTGTACATGTATTAGTGTTACGTATTAGTACCTAATGAAATTAACCTTTTGATAAAATTCTGGGTCAGGTACCATATGCGGTGTAAAAGGGTGTCTGAAGACAGAAATTTCTAGCTGAAATTTGGCACCTCAATCTTAACCAAACTGTCAACACTGCTGTAAAGTGACACTGAAACAACATCCACATATCACTGATTCCAGCACAGAAAGTGAGGCTGCAGGAGGTTTCCTCAAGGGAAGTGTACATTTGTGTCCTTCAGTAAGCCTTAGAACCTCTATTGTCGAGCAGGAGGGCTGCTTACACAGCACATTGCAGTGCCTGCAGTACTTACAATTCCCTCTTCAAGCTATGCTACTGAGCGGTGTAACCATAAAAAGGAAAAAGAAGAAAGGAAATTATATGGGTTACCCAAGAAGAATTGAAGCTAGAAAACTAGGGGTTTGGGGGTTTCAGGAAGGAAAAGAGGAACACTGAGGTGAAAGAAAAGAAAGAAGATTCCTGTAGTTTGGGCCACAACACTCAGGAGGAAATCAGGGAAAAGACAGGAAAGAGAAAAGAAGTGGGAGTTACCAATCCATAGTGCCAGCTTGGCGTCTTGATCCCTTGGTTTGCAGGTGGAATGAGGGTGTTCATGCAGCACCACTGGTTCAAATGAATGAACACATCATCTCCCCTAGCAGAAGCAGCAAGACAATCCTCAGCCCTGGTTAGGGCGACACAAGTCCCGCCACAAGTCACCTTTTGGCCTGGGGATGTTACAAAAGTGCCATAAGTCACTTCTCCACCACTTCTGGAAAGGTGAGGCACACATGCACCACCTTCCCCACACCACCACAGGAACGGGCAGACGGGTCAGTTGTGCAGGCCTAAATTAGTTAGGATTGCAACTTTAGTCTGCATAAAGTTCCAGTCTACAAGGAGTGCCATTAGGTATTACCTATGTACATTACAAAAAGGTGCGCAGTGTATTGTCCTCCAATATATATTCCTATACCTTGTATTTCCAGCCCTTACAGTGGACGGCTTTGGTCTTCCCAAATTCTCATCTTTTCCATAATCAAGGTTAGTTACAACGGGCCTTCTTTGCTACCCTTTGACTATTCCCACATCCCACTACAGTGCTATTCCTAGTATCCTTTCATGTCATCTTTATCTTTTTTATCCTTCCTTACCTTTCTTTCTTCTCTGGTAGCTTATCAGCATTCAGTGACAAACTCTGTTAGCTTGCAATCCTAAACACACTTTCCTCAGAGTAGACCCCATTGAATACCATAGGACTTAGTCAGTGGTGTAACAAGGCTATAGCGCAGGATGCAATCTGCATCCTGCCTCATCTCTCCTGCTACAAGCAGGAGGGTTGGACTAGATGACCTCCTGGGATACCTTCTAACTGTTTTAATGGGTGAAATTTCATTCCTTGCCAGGGGCGAAATTTTGCCTAGGTATGCCTCTGGACTTAGTAGACAGGCTTAAGATTGAACTGTTAGTTCTGTTTACTAAACACAAGTCAAATACATATGCTAAATTAGAACCCAATAAACCTAAAACTTACAGCCTCAATGTTCTCCTTCAAAACTCTCTCTCTCTCTCTCTCTCTCTCTCTCTCTCTCTCTCTCTCTCTCTCTCTCTGTTCTTATATGGGGCAGAAAATTTGTTGTAATGGAAAATTTTCCGCTTCTATATTTTCCCACTAAAATTTTTCTATTTCTAAAAATACCCTGTTCACAAGATTAATTGGCAGCATAATGAATGGATATGAAACGCAGCCGTTTCAAAACTGTAATTAATGTTTTCAAGTGTCTATCCCTAGAAAACATGCACACGCACACATGATGCACAGGCTTACTATGTTAACAGTTTCTTTGCTTTTCCCATAAAATCTATGCAATTCAAAGAATATGCACATTTTTCTCTGGTTTAGTATATTTACAAATATTCCAACTTTTAAAAAGTTTTCAAGTTAAACTTTTCAAGCTTTACATTCAGTGGATATAATCTTTAAACCACAATAACTATAAGACATTCCTGAGAACAAATCCTATTAAACATACTGGGGCTTATTTTTGAGTAAAATTGCTTAGGATTCCACTGAATGTGTTTTTAAATAGGTTATTTGCTCTAACCAAATATCTTTGTTTCAATATATTTTGCTGCTGGAAAAAAACTGAAGGCATCTATACAGGTAGCATATAAAATTAACAAGCTTACTCTGTAAGTTATGTTCACTAAACACAAATAAATAAGAACCCAATGGGTACAAACTGCAAGTTGGATTCCGGTTGGATATCCAGAAAAAATTCCTGACAGTAAGGGCGGTTTGGCAGTGGAACAGATTGCCAAGGGAGGTGGTGGACTCTCCTGCGCTGGGGATCCTCAAGCAGAGGCTCAACAAGCACCTGTCGGGGATGCTCTAGGAGGATTTCCTGCTACAGGCAGGGGGTTGGACTAGATGACCTACTAGGTCCCTTCGAACTCTATGGTTCTATGATTCCCCTCATCCCGCCTGTGCCCTTGGCATGGAAGCCTGTTCCAAACTTCCTCAGAAGTGCTCTTTACTCAAGACAGTGCTTTTTACACATTATGTTGCTTTATGTTGTTTTTTACACAAGTCAAAATTTCTGAGAAAAGTTTGCTCTTTACACAAAACTCTCTTTATTCAAGTCACTTTTAACTCAAGTTACCACTTTACTTGATTCTGCACCAGCTTTAGGGACGCTCCAGAATCAGTTAGCCAGACCCATTGCAGGGTCTACTCAAGGGGTTACCCCCCCATTTACTCAGGTGAAGGGGACAAAAGGAGGTGGCAGACATAGCCTACAAAACATAGGATACTATAGCAGCTATTCTGGTTCCGCAGGAAACCCAGGAACTGCTGGTAGCTTAGGACAGGGCTGCCCATTGGCTTCATCAACAGGCTGACCTTGTGTGAGACCCGAAAACAGCTTTTAATGCTCATTAAACACTGCCATGTCCTGTATATATATTTTCTATTGTATGGGTATATAAACAAAGTTTATGTATGTGCTGTTTGTGTGCATGTGTGTGTTTATCTCCCCATAGTTTTGCATTTTGGTTTTGCTTTTTGATTTTTTATTGTATTTGTATTTTTATAGTATTGTTCTATTTATGCTTTATAATGTAAACTGCCTTAGACACCCATGTTTTGAGAGAAAATATGGGATAAATACATTTATTTAAAAATAATCTTATTAATTCATGAAGTTTTTAATCTCCTTCCAGATTTTTCATTTCCTATTGTGACAGGAAACTGCAGCATTTCAGATTTGCAAAACTATGTTAATTTGCAAATGGCAAGTAAATAAAGCAGCTTTTCCTTTGAGGAAAAGGCTGCAGCAAGCTCTGTCTATCAGAATGGAACAAATCCATAAGGCATTTTTATTTACGCTGCTCTATAAGCACATCCGTCCTTTTCCCCGTTCTTCTTATAAGATTCACATATAAGATTACCTACGTTTTCCATTTAAAGCTAGCTGCCAAGCTGCTCCCAAGACAAATGAATGGAAAAATTAAGCCTCCATCCTCCAAGTAAAATCCCATTGGTCGTTCTTCTGATGGGAACTTGGCCTCTTTGAAACTGTTAAGACAAAGTGTGAAAATAGCATATTTCATTTCTTGGCAACCTGTAAAATTATTACTTTTATCCGTTTGCAGAACTAAATGATGATCTTATCTCAGGCAGATGACCCAGCTGAACTCTGGCTGGCTTAGGAAATTCATTATCCACCAGCTACTTGCAGAGAATGACTGATGGACAAGTCTTCCAATTCTGCATTGTCATGAGAAGGAGGGAGATCTAGGTGGATAAATCTTGACAAAGGATTTCATTGACCCAACAATATATTTTCTATGGCACCGCTCCAGAAGTGTTTAATGCCTCTGAATGTGTCCCGGCCAGAGGTGCAGTTACCAATACAATGTACAGTCAAAAGAGCGAGAACCATGGAAATGTATATCTTTACTGCCCTCTTCAGGCTCTGACGACCACTATACCACTGAATAAAACCAATGATTCTTCATGACACTCTATGAAACCAACATTACTTTACATTTCTTGAAACCTTACAAGAAAATTCTACTTTACAGGTATGCTGTTGTCAAAATCAAGCAGTAAAGTTTGTTTCTAAGAGATTCAGGCTGCAGGTAACACATAGCCGCCAATCTCATCTGAATGCCCTCTATTTTTGAATCAGTTTTAATTTTATTTATATTATATTATTTTAATATATGTAATATAAAATTATTATATTATTGATTTTTTTAATCCCTTTACATAGAAAGCTAGCATGGTCTGCCCTCACAATTTCTATGACACAATTGTGATATTATTTTAGATATAGCACCATCATCAATGTACATGGAGCAGAATGATGATTCAGGGCACTGTCCCAAGGTGTTTCCAAATGAGATGGACACAAGGGAAATAGCAGAAGAAGGGTGGGAAATGGATATGGCCATGCAACAAAAGAATACGGAATCATTTTGGTACCTATACAGTATTTATGCCATTTCTCCCCAATGTTGCATATACACAATAGGGACAAAGGGTATACACCTGTCGGCTGGGCAGAAATGGGTTAAACCCAAATAGCACATCATCACAAACCTCATTCAATGGAACATACTCCCAGGTAGGAGGTAGCTTCAGGCATTGTTCCAAAGGCTTCATTGAAAAACTGAGGTTTAAGAAGAAATCTGTGGGTATATAAAGAAGTAGTGGATATTGACGAAGCAATCTTTCTTTCAACTTTTCCTAAAAGAAACACATTTCACATCAATGTCTCAGGACCCCCACACACTGCTTAATGGTCCATTGAAGCAAAAAGGGTTACTTTGGGGAAAGCTATTTCCAGCAGGGAGATGCAAGGATGGATGTTTCCCATTCAACTTTCTGCCTATTATGTAGCTGTTAGGCATGGAGAAGCCCTTCGGGCAGCAATTTTCATGTATGCAGGTTAACAGCAGGACTTGGGGAAGGTCATTATTATTAGAATACTTGGTGGGATTGGAGCCCCATTATTAGTAGGACAAGAGAAGATTTGAGCCTCATATCAGCAACATGGTGTGCCTTGTCAATGGTAAAAAAAAAGATTGTGTTCCTTGACTATTTTAGCACCTTGTTATTGTGCCATGAAATTAAAAAGATCGAAAACGCAGCCTTTGGGGGAAGCAAATTGCCTTGAAGAATGGTACAGGGCACAATTCTAATCAATTTAGGCTGGCATAACTCACCTTGCATATCTTTCCATGGTGGAGATGGGAGGTCAGCCTATGGATTGGCCTAACGCCCCCCAAAGTGGTTCAAAAGTGCTTTACGTCACCACTTTTGTGACACTGTCCTGGCACAGGACTTGTGCTAGGTCTTATGGCTGCCTAACTGGGGGTTAGGATCACACATATAGTCTGTTAAACCACCCACTCCAAACTCAAGCATGTTTGCCATCCAAAGAAACATCCAATATTACTCTGAATTCAAACCAAAACTCCTACCTTTGGGGATGCACATTTATCTTTTTTCCCCTTTTTTGTATTCAGATGTTGGAGACTTTGGATTGCATAGATGATTAGGAGCTTCAGAAGACACTGGGCCAGAAGACAAGCTCCTAGGGCAATAAACTGAAGTGAAAATAGGGAAACTGAAACAATACCTAGAAACTCAATTTGGGATATTATATATTACATTAGCAACAGCTGAAACCTGTCTGTCAACTTCTATTTACAGCTCAAATTCATTCATGGTTCTTTCTTTTGTCTCATAGGTGCCTGATGGGCATCAAGTCTCAGTCTCGCCCGTTGCACCATCAGTTTCACAATCCCCAGCAGACCTTCTAAGTTCTAACTCCACTGTGGCACAAGTGGTCAAGAGGATTATGATGTTTTAAATATTTTTTAAAAAAAACATTAAGTTCAGGTGATATTTCTAGCATCACAATCTGACAGTGCCTGGAGGTAGATAAGGAGAAATGAAATCCAAAGGGCCCATTCTGTAACTCAGAGATTTTCACCTTTTTTCATCTCATGGCATACTGATAAGGCATGAAAATTGTCAAGGCACCCCATCAGTTTTTTTTAAACTTTAACAAGCCACTCTATGCTGCTGGTAGGAGGCTGAATTCCCCCAATTATCCTACTAATGAATGAGCGTCCCCAAAGTCCAGCAGCACACCTGAAGACCATCTGTAGCACACCAATGTGCTAGGGCACAGTGGTTGAAAACCACTGCCCTAACTGCACCCAACTAAGATAAACTGCAGACCTCATGAATCAGGCCATCCTTGCCTAAATTTCCAGTCCAGATGCAGCCAAATCCACAGTGCAGGCCTGAATTAAAGGAACAAATGTGTGACCCACAAAATGTGATCCTGAGTGAGCCTACATTCCAAGTCAAAGTGATGCTGATCTTTTCAAAGGAAAAATCACAGTAAAGACTCTTGAATGGATGGACACTCAATGATCCAATAATAGCACAGAAATATTTTCTTTTCTTTCCAAGGCATTTAAACCGTGTTCAAAAGGCCCTTTTACTTTTCAGCTCTCAAACTGAATGGGCCACAAATTCAGACAGCCTATCAGGCAACTTATTCAGCTTGACTGCCAAAAAATAAAAAATAAATCCATTTTCACTTGCTTTATATCCCAATTCTTCAGCCACTTTTTATGCTTAGATGCCAAACCTTATCCCATGAAATATAAATTAACATTTCAAAATGCATTAACTTCTATCTGTTCACAGAAATTTGATAATCTATTGTGTCCCCTTCCTCCACTAATATTCTATTTCTGTTCAAAAAGCCAAGCTGAGTATATTTTGCAAGATTTATCCCTCCATATAAAAATCTTGACTGCAGCCTCACAGAACTAAACTACATCCCTTGACATCAAACTTAAATGTTAATGTATATTTTATTAAAATATATTGGCATGGTATTTTAATTTCTATGCAAAATTTCCATTCAGTTATTCCTCACTATTTTACTTTTCTTCCTCTCTCCCATTCAGCTTAAATACAGAAAGAGAAAGAAGAAGATTTACCATTTACAGTTTGAGCCAACTTATCCACAGATCTTATATCTGCATATCTGGTTCAACATAGGTATCTTGGACATGCATTGAGCCAAAGTTGTCCCAACCTGACACAGCTCTTCTGACACCCATATATTTTTTTAATCCACAGGGACTTGACAATAGAATTCCTGAAGATAAACAAGCTCTACATGTATATAACAAAGGAAATTGCAATACCAAGTCTTATCATTGAACCATTTAAACCCAGTATTCCTGACACGGGTTTCAAACAGGTATTTTTCTTATCTAAAGATACTGAATTAAAGCTATGCTCTGCCACAGACCCACAGCCCATTCTTTACTTTTTGTTTGTCCCATTCACTTTAACAACACCATCTCAGCAGCATCAGAGAATGGAATCAGTTTCAGTGGCCAAGCAGATTACAGAAATAATTCCCTGTTCCCTATCAGCCACTTTTCCACAGCCGCTCTCTACCACCAATTACTTTCCCTTTTCTGTAGGCTTCCAGAAGAGTTTGCAAGAATAAACATACCTGGAATTCCATAGAGAGAAAACAAGTGGGGCAAGGAGTTGCAGTAGAAAAAAGATGGAAGGACCAAGGTCCCGGGCACTATCGCCTAATGAATATCACTGTATAGTTTTTGTTGTTTAATTGTAATTTTTGCTACATATTGTTAGCCAACTTAAGTCACCTTTGGGGTAGAAGAAAGACAGGAAATAAATAAATAAACTCAGAGAATTAAAAATGGGCCAAGGTGCTCATTTGGATAGGCCCTGGAAAATTGTGTCTATCAATATGGTCGTCTCAGGTCATATGCAGTTGCTAGGCCCCTGTGACCGAGACTTTGGAAACAATCCTTGTGAGGGAAAGTGATTGAAGGCTGATAAAATCATCGATGGTCTTAGTAATTTTGCTTTGTTTTATTTTGCCAGTTACGTAAGCCAAACAACATGCTATGTTGCCACTGTGTAATTAGAACGCTCACTGCAATTTTCTTCTTGTAAAAGAAGACTCAAGGGGCTCCCATTAGATTGAGGTCACATCTTGCATTAGATTGGGATCATAGCACAGGGAGGTGGTCCCAATACTTTTCCTTGTGCTAATTCTTTGACTTCGCCACCACTCCTTCCCCTATGTCATTGTCCCAATCCAAATTCGGGTGCAATCTTCCATTAATTGGTTTAATTAAAAAAAGACTTGCTGAAACTGAGAAGGCCACATATAGCATTAGAAGGGCAAAACATAGAATATTTGTGGCAAACAAAGTATTTACAAGTTCACCCATATTTTCATAGATTACTCATTTTGATGTGATTTCCTGCTACTTGCTGACTTCCTGCTCAAGGTGGCACAAACCTGAGTCACTCCATTGGATCTCAGTCTGTCCAAATACTGCTCCCTCATAAGCTAAAAGACAGTAAAATGCTGCAATCCTAACCACACTTTACTGGGAGTAAGTACTATTGAACTCAATGGGACTTACTTCTGAGTAGACATACTTAGGATTGCACTGTAAGACTCTCTACTACTAATTATTCTACTCATTCAGCAATTCTGCCTCTTTAAATGTTTGCTTTTTATGGTCCCAAAATGTTCCCAGTGGATCCCAGTAGGGATTCAGTGACCAAGATAGCACCTCACCTTGTCACATGCCAAATGGGAGTTTTTACAATGGGAGAGATTGCTTTCTGCACATAGTGTTTCTTTGGTGAAGTGTGGAACTGAAACACCAACCTGCACTCAGTTGAAAATCCAGTAATATCAATGGCCTGCATGACATGTGTCTAGTTACAAATTACTGCTGAGGTCAACCCGAAGGGCAACCTGCAAAGGCTTTGCTCCCAGAGCCCCAGATGCGGAAGAACTGTTTGCTCTTATGAATATTTTATATCCCCTAAGTGACAGCCCTCTTATCGCCCCATAAGCTACAGAACTGTCCGCTTTTATGAATACTTTATAGTACAGATAGGAGACATCTTTCCTGCTGTTCTGATTAAACGCTTTTACAATATGTCATGCAGAAAGAAATGGATGCAAATAGTGCTGGGTTCAGTTCAGACCAAGCAGTAACATGGCATTTAACTTATTTTCATATTTTCTTTAAATAACAATCTGAAATGTGTTGAAGCAAGATCAATTCCTCCAGTTGCCATCAGGCTATCCAAATTTCCTGGTTTCAAGGGGTCCCCTAACTGCGTTTATTGTTTTAACTATTTCTTCTTGCCCCCCTTCCATGTGAATGACTAGTTTAATTTTCATAAAAGGTAGATTTTTTTCTTATCTGGACATCTGAAATGTGTACCATTGGAAATGTGTACTTTGGATCTCCTATATGGAGAATTAGCACAGGGAAAGTGCCCTAGAGGGAGACCACAGCTGCGATACAAAGACAAGAGGGATCTAAAGGCCATGGGAATGGACATCAACAACTGGGAAACCCTGACCTCTGATCGTTCAGCGTGGAGGCAAAAGACGCAGCATGGCCTTCTTCAATTCGAAGAGACACTCATTCAGCAGGCTGAGACAAAGAGGCAGTCCTGGAAACAGCAAAATCTGGGGGCTGGGCAAGGGACTGACTGTATCTGTCCTCAGTGTGGAAGGGATTGCCACTCTCAAATTGGCCTGTTTAGTCATAAAAGACGCTGTTTTAGGACCTCTTCTTCTGAGCACAATACCATAGTCTTTCGAGACTGAAGGATGCCAATGATGATGGACATCTGAAATGTGTATTATTGGAAAATATGTTCATTTTTGTCTGTGAAATAGAATCTTGAACTTTCTAGACTTTTGGTCTGGTCCAGCACAACTATACTTAGTGCGGGTTGATTCTTCCAAAAAAAGTATAACCCATGCTAAATGCATGGCTAACAAGTTGCTGCACTAAACACAACTCAACCTGCTAACTGGGCAAAGTGATACTTTCCAACTGGTGTCCTCTTATGAGATGAATTTGTAAGTAAATAAGTCAAAACAATGTATTTTGTGCTTTCTTGAGATTTGTTCTGGAAGTGTGTTAAGTACGTATTTTGAAAAAATGAGAAGAAATTTGCATTAAAGCATAAATTCCTTAACAATAGACTGCTTAACAATGGAAGGCATATACAGTGGTGGTCAGTGGTCAAAGCACAACAAATAAGGCAATTAGGTCTTCCATAGCAAAGTATCTGTTTGCACATCAAAGAAGAGATTCTCCATCCAGTGAAGAGGCAAATTCTCTTTGTTGTGTGAAGCCTCTAGTAGCCTTCAACTTAGTTCTACTCAGAAGAAAGTACCATTGAGTTCAATGGGACATACTTCCAGGAAAGCACTCTTAGCAGTGATGTGATTCAAAGAAATTAACAACAGGTTCCATGCCCATCCAGCAGCCACGTTTAAATGGCTATTTTTAAATTTTATATGTCTTTCGTTAACAGCCGGTTAACCTACTCTACTATAGAGTAGGTGCGAACCTGCTGGAGCCCACCACTGGTTAGGATTACAACCTTAGGCACTGGTTTGGGCTGAATGTTTGCTTAATGACCTAACAATCTAACAACAGGGATCTGAAAACGTATCAGTCTGGCAAACATATACAACAACATTGTGCCAATAGCAGAACATTGGCTTTCTACCTGATGTAGCATCTGTGATTTATTTCAGAATGTGAATACCTCTTGGCTGCCAGGATCACTCAAAGTATGTGCTTAAATGCTGGCAATATTTGCTCAATCAGTATACTTCTTTAGAACATAAACTGCTCCCCTACACCTTCGTCAACAAATATTTTTCCCAGGAGATTTCTCATGCCTGCCTTTTCCAGCCCCACAGAGAAAAATATAGAAGGAGACTAACATTTTCCAGTCCTGCTTTTAACAGGCAGGTTAATTCAATGATTCTTTGGGGCTTGCAGAAGACAGAATTTCCATTTGAACAGATGGGAGCAGCATGTCACATTTGCCAGAACTGAAAACAACTTTAGAAAATCCTTACCCACCAATCCCCATCAGCAGGTTGCATCCCACACTTGAAGGATGGGGATATTGTTAAAGAAGCTTTGTACGTAGGGCTTAATTCTAGTACCATTCTCAAAATGCTTAACTCTCATAATACTTGTGATCAATCACTGAAACTGACTTGAATGCATGAATTTTATTAATTTGTTTTATTAATTTATTATGTAATGAGTTGGTGGTTCTGAAGCCAAACCAAAGTCCCAATGGTTTGGTTGTCACACACAGTACAGTACTGCTGTTGTGTTGCTCTTTCATTAATTCTTTGTTGCAAAGCCTCATGGCATGCCTTTAATAGAAGGATTTTATAAATAACACAGATGAACGGCTAATGGAAGGATTTGAGAGCTGTCTTGTGTCGTGACCTTTCACTACACTCTTGATCCATCACTCCTAAAGCAAAAGGTCATCACTGGATACAGCTATTATAAATTCTCATTCTCTCTCCCTGCACCATCACTACCACTCCCTAGATAGTTAAATTCATAGGCAGATGGAGATTGACATAAATGGGGTCATGTGCGGGCATTCCCATTTTTATCCATTTCTTGCCTCATCCCAGGAAAAAGCACCAAATGTTAGTGAATCCATCCCACTCATCCCACATCCTTGTCTTTGCACTTATATAATCCTCCTGACATGGCTAAAAAACCATCAACAAATGGCTCCCAAAAGAAACACCCTTTCTTGTTTTGTTCCTTCCTTTCAATGACAAGCAGCAAAACAAGAAGGATGTCTGGGCTGAATGAATGAAAGCAAACATATAAGAGAAGAATGGCAGCAATATGAACCTGGCATCAAAAGACTGGTCACCTCTTATGGAACGGGCAACTGGCCATGCAAACAACATTCATTCAGTCATATGTATAACTCACTTTTTGATCAGAATAATCTTTAAGATGATCCATAATAACAATACACAACAAAGAAGAGCCTATTCCACTAATTTCTCTGGTCTCTGGGCACTGGCAGTTAGAGCAGAATAATTTCCAGGCAGCGGAATTGAAAGGGAGCTCCTTGTAGCTGCTCTATCATCTGATCAATGGTGAGGACAAGTTTGGTCCCTTAGCACAATCTGCATCCTGGGAGCAAGGGAGCATAATCCTTCAAATGTCAAAAGGTCCAGACTTTGTGAACCCATTCACCTCTCCAGTCCCTTGGCTATAATGACTTGCCTTGCAAAAGCACACCAAAGTTCCTCTACACTGAGTATACCATTATGTCCAACAAAGCCAAAGCTCCCAGAGGCTCTCAAACAAGGCATTAGACTACCATTCCTGGTGCCCAAGCCTGAGCCAAGCAAGATTTTCTAAATTTCATTAGAAAATTCATTGAGAGATATTGAGGTATTGATGATTATATTGAAAGCAGGTTTTTAAATTTTTATTTATTTATTCAATTTATAGCCTGCCTTCCTTCCTTAAAAAAAGAAAACCCAAGGCAGCTAATTTTATAAACAGAAAACAAAAAATTTTACAAAAAATATGAATACACAAAATCTAACCATGAATAAGGACTGGTTTCAAGGTAGAGAAGAAAGTCAAATATTTAGGTATTAATCTGACAACTGTATGTTATTTCAATCTAGTTATGTTAAGCTATGAAATGAAGTTTATAAAGGATTTTATAAGATGGGATAGATTGGAATTTGTCTATGATGGGAAGAATTTATGTAACCAAGATAATGTTCAGCCAAAGGCTGTGTTGGAAGAATAAATTGCCACACTATAGCCCAGTCTCTACTGAGCCCCGTAACCTGTCCAAGCAAGGAGAGGGTCAGGAACTCTTAGTTCAGCCCTTTGTCTGTCCATGAATGGAGATGATACATTGTGTGCCTCAACGTCCATTCTGGGCCATCAAAGGAAAGGTCTGCTTCCAGAGGCTAAGGAGTCCATCTTCCTTGTCTTCTTTGTGTTGGAAGTAGAAGATTACTAGACTACTATCCCTTCAAGAAGACTGTAACCTGACCTACCTGTCCAAGAGGGAGGAAGTTCCCGGATGACAGAGAATGATCATGACATGGAGATCCCACCAGAGAATGTGCATAGGAAAGAAATTATCTTGATGTCTGTTGCTGTAATGCTCATTGTGCACACTAGAGACATGTGCAGTAGAATCAGACATGGGGCACATGTATTTCTTTACAGTTCTACAGAAAAAAGAGTCTTGTACTATTATCATTCTATAAACCAAAAAAATGCAAGCTTAAAGACACAAAAAGTTATATCAGCTGTGATCTCTTTGACAAGTGCTACAAGCTAGAAACCTATGCTAATGAAATATTCAGCGGTAACATGGATGTCCCATTAGCCAAGGCATCACAGAATATGACAGCGCACATGTATTCGAGTGAAAGGGCTCTCTTCTTCAATGGGCATTCATCAGCCAACAAGTGTACTTCAGGGGCTATTCGCATTTTTATATCTTGACAGTATTCCAACAGAGTTTTATTAGCCCTGTTCACTTAATTATGTCTTGTCTAAATTATTGCTTAAATTTTTTATGGCAGCAGACTGTTCAAAGAACTCATTCAGGCAGAGCTGAAGGCATAACGTTTTACAGCTTTATGGAGACTCAAGAGGGATGGGCATAAGACTCCCCCTGGACCTTAGTGGGGAGTCCAGTGGGCATAAGTGCAAGTGAATGGCATCAATTTTACATTATCCTCTTTGATGTCAGAACAAGTGTCTCATGGCATGGCATTCCTACAGGTGCGGAGAGCACATAAAACTTTAAAAGCAAGTGAGGGGTTCTCTTTAGGGCAGTGGCATTAACTGGCACAGGTGTTCCTTTAACAAATTAGAGTCTGAGCTTTCGCTGGCACTAAGTGTCACAAATATGGCATAAAGGACATTTGCTGGCCCCACTGCTATAACTAGACAGCACCAGCACCTGTGGAATGCTAGTGCTTCACCGCTTGGCAGTCACTAAAAATACTGGGTGGAGGAGGGGGGAAGCAGGGAGGAAGCATTCTGGGGCATGAGGAGATGGGGAAAGTGTGGGGAGGAGGCATGTCAAAAGGCTGCCCCTTTCAACCAAGCAGCCACTGGCGGTCTCCCTACAGTACTCAGTATAGCATGGCAGCCATTTCAGAGCTGCTTGGCTGTCTGGGCAGCTGTCTTGGCTCTTGGCTGTCTGGGCAGCTGGACTGTCAGACCATTTTTGAAGAAAATCAGTTTTTTGTTTTTTATTTTTAAACAAAAAGGGGTTTTTTAACTGGGTTTTCATCAATCAGCTGAAGATTCTTATATATGTATACTAGTGAAAAGTGTAACCGCATTGCAAGAGTAAAATTCATACATACGCCATCCCCTCACGACGCATCAGTCCCCCCTGCGCATCGACCCCCCCTGCACATCGACCCCCCCTGTGCATCAGACCCTCTGACGCACATCAGACCCCCCCCCCCGCACATCAGACCCCCCCACACGCATCAACCTCCCATGCACAACATCCCCCCTGCACATCAAATCCCAGGTGCAACATTGCCCATGTGCATCAAACCGCCATGCGCATCATTCCCCCATGTGCATTAACCCACTATCACAACATCCCCCATGCGCATCATTCCCCCATACACAACATCCCCATGCTCATCAGCCCCCATGCGCATCTTCCCATGCGCAAACCCACATGCGCATCATCCTCCCCAGTGCAACCTCTTCCTCCGAACATCATTCCTCCCCAGGCACCAGGCACCGAGCACTAAATTGGCTGGAGGTTGGTCAATCTTCCATGTTAAGTATAGGAAAAAAAACATGTTGTGCCCTTTTTCAGCCCTTAAGGGTTAAATTTCTCCACATGGGTTTTTGGTGAGTGTTCATGTGACAGAAGGAACTCCCTCCAAGAATTTCATGCTTCTAGGTCCAGGGGTTGGGGCAGAATGTTGATGAGTCATCAGTTCTCCAATGCAAAGTATAGTGAGGAAAATGTGTTGCGCCCCTTTTCACCCCCTTCCGGTTGGAATTTTAGAAAACCAGTTCTTAGTGCACCCCTTGGTCACAGAAGAAACACCCACTCCAAATTTCACACTTCTAGGGCCAGCAGTTTTGGCAGGGCGTTGATGAGTGAGTCAGTGAGTGAGTCAGTGACTTTTCTCTTTTATATATATAGATGTTACTATTTCAGAAAAATAAAGCTGTGTTTCATATATACAAAATGATGCTGCTGTTGGACTGTTATGACTGGGTCAGAAACGCCTTAAAACTCCCTAGGGATGTTTATGGCAGTATTTCTCAAACTGAAGGTTTGAGACTATGTGAAATGCAAGCTAATTTCAGTAGTCACTATTCATTTCAATATGTGTTTTATTTAAGATCATATTCCAGGGTGACCATATAGAATAGAGGTCAGAGTGCCTGTACCTTTAACCATTACACAGAAGAGGGAATTTGGGTAGGTTTAACTTAACATAGAAGGGTTTAAAAAAACAGCACCTGCCAAAATTCCCTTTTCTATACAATACTTAAAGGTAAAGGCACTCTGTCCTCCATTTTATATGGTCACCCTGTATTAGACTCAATAATACCATGTTATATGACTCTATTTGGGGAAACACTGCAGATCTGGCTACCATATGTATATATGCTACTATAAATATGCTTTTAACAATGACGTTCAATGGAGCTTTCTCCCAGATAAGTGTGGACAGCCTTTTGGATATTTAGGAATTTTTTATTGAAACAGATTAGAATGTGCTTGAGAGGGATTTATGAGGATTCTTCTTTATTTTAAATATTTTTTTAATTGATACTTAGTGTAAACTTTCATTAACAGTCCAATCCTGAGATGTTTACAACACCATAACTACTCCAGCACCAAAATGGCTGTCACGGTATCCAGTGAGCGAACAGGCTACCACCAGCAGCTCCTTGTAGGAAAGGAATATTTGTCCCCTTTCCCTGTGTAAGCACAGTAGCCCAACAGTGGGACTAATCGATTCTACACCTGCTCTAGAGCAGGTGGACAATGAAGAGCCTCCATGTAAGGCCAGGAAACCCTTCACGGAGTCTCTGGATCCTGCTCTACCAAACCTCCCTCCCTCCTGTCAGAATGCCTCCTCCCCTCCCTTTCATTTTTTTAAACCAATAATTTTTTTATGTTCTAAGGGTTTTTGTTTTGTTTTAACTGCACTGTTACCAAGTGTAAGGGAAGTAATTTAGCCCTTTTCCTCCCAAGTCATTCTCCTTGTGTAAATTACCACTCCATCAGCTATTTGCTCATTCGTAAAAATGCATTAGAAAGTGCTCATTAGAAAAAAAATGCAGTACACTGTCAAGGCAAATAAATATGTGGGGGTGCAACTTACATTGGGATAATGTAATGGGGTGGAGCACAGAAGGAAGGGCTAAATGTCTCTCTTCCTCTGAGAGCACCATCCTGAGCCCAGCTGAAGTTGACACAGGCCTGGAAGATCCAGGCTCAACTCCCCACTTAGCCATGAAGTCTTTTGGGTAACATTGGGCCAGTCGCCTCACCTAAACAAAATGGAAACTAGAAAAATGAACATGGTCTCCACCCTTAACGGATAAAGGAGTTTGCAATTCCATGACACACTGTCAACTATTTTGTTCCTGAAAAATGGGATGGCATAAAAGGATTTGCCCTTCTAGGTATATTCTAAATTACTGCCATGTTCACTCTTCCACCAGAAGCCATTGTGATTTCAGCCGCAAATTAAATCTGACAAAAAAATTGTAACAGAAGCTACCTCAGGAATATTTACAGATCGATGTATTAGGTTTACCTCCCACAGGATGACAACTGTATGAGGATGGCAACCCATGCCCTAGTGACATCGAGACTAGATTTTTGTAATGCATTCTACATGGGGCTGCCTCAGAAGATAGTCCAGAAGCTCCAACTTGTCCAGTATACGGCAGTCCAGGTTGCAGGGGCTCGTCAGTTCGACCCTGTCGGGCCACTGCTTCAGCAGCTACACTGGCTGCCCATTAGTTTCTGGGCTGAATGCGAAGTGCTGGTCCTGAACTTTAAAGCCCTAAACGGCTCGGGTCCAGGGTATCTGAGGGACCGCCTTCTTCTGAACAATCCGACCCGTCACCTAAGGTCATCTGAGGGGGCCCTAACTGTTGTGCCACAGGGATATGAGAGGTATGGCGGCCAGAGTTAGGGCCTTCTTGGTGGCGGCACCCTGGCTTTGGAACTCCCTCTCCTTAAAACTTAGGAAAGCTCCCTCAATTCAGAGCTCAGGTGGAGCCTAAAAACTTTATTTTTAAAAAGCATTTTAGTGAGGCAGAGCTTGGGGGGTTATTGTTTTATTGTTTTTAGCTTCTATGTTTTAATTCTTTTAATTGAATGTTCTATTTAATGTTTTAAATTATGTTTAATGTGAACTACCTTGAGTCAGTCTACGACCCAAGAAAGGCAGGATACAAATGTTTTTAAATAAATAAATAAATATGAGCAAAAGTGTAGCTAAGAGGAAGCATGATATTGTAGGCACCACATCGTGCCATATAAGTGTCCCCTTCCACTTGCCATCTCTGCCCAGAATGTGACGGGCTGCTTATACAGAGCATTGTGGTGCCTCAGTAGTGTAGTTAAGGGGATCAGGTAATCAATTGATATATTCCTTGGAGGGTGTCAGGGTGCCTTTTAGAAGAAAACTGGAAATACTTTTCTAAGGCCTCCAGCAGGCCTTCTGAATAGACCTTCCTGAGAATCAGACTCCCTATGCACAGGTGGGCTGAAGCCGGTTCTCACCGGTTCTGTAGAACCGGTTGTTAATTTGGGGCTGACCGGTTGTTAAGAGGGGGCTGTCATCTTTGAATTGCATGCAAGTGTGTTTGAATTTCTCTTAAAGGGCCTCTGGGTCTGTCTTCCCAGAGCTGAAGCTCCACTCGCCCTCCTTCCTCCCCTTCTGAGGGGGGCACTCTCTCCCCCCTCCTTCCCCTCCCTAAGGGTATTTTTATTTTAAAATACAAATAGTCTGTTCTTTTACCATCATTCAGACAAGGCATTGCAGTCATTCCACAGACACTTAGACACTGCACTGCTGAGATGGGAGGGTATTTGAATCACTATAAACTCAATACTTTCAAGTCAGGGTGAGCAACTTCTTAATGCTCCAAACCTTTGAATGATGCTATTCAGGAAGTCTCTCTATGCTAAACATCTTATTTTGATTAAAAACTTTATTTCTAGCAAGTTTTCAGTTGTTGTCTAGCAATATTTTCAGAAGTTATTTCCTTGTGCAGTTCGCAAAGCATGACAGGTTTCTCATATGCAAATGAGGCAGCCTCTCTGGGGATGGACAGCTTTACAAAGGGCTCCTTAGATGGGGACAAAGATGCTCGTTCAGCAGCTGGAGGCAGTTAAAGAATTAAAGAGGCTGGTCGGGCACTTTTAAATTTGCAGCAGCCAGGGAAAGAACGGTGGCTGCTTCTGCAAACCTATCCACACTTTCCTAGGAGTAAGCCCCATTGGCTATAATAGGGCTTACTTCTGAGTAGACCTGCACAGGTCTGGGCTCTGAGGATGCTGAACCCTATCTACACTTTCCTTGGAGTAAGCCCCATTGGCTATAAGAGGGCTTATTTCTGAGTAGACCTGCACAGGTCTGGGCTCTGAGGATGTTGAAACCCATGATAGTCAATGGGACTTACTCCCAGGAAAGTGGCCTGAGAGCCCAACCTGACTACTCAGAAGTAAGTCCCATGATAGTCAATGGGGCTTACTTCCAGGGTGGAGTGGAAAGGACAGCAGTCTCAGAGCACATCCTATGCAGGTCTACTCAGAAGTAAGCCTCATGCTAGACAATGGGGCTTACTCCCAGGGCGGAGTGGAAAGGACAGCAGCCTCAGAGCACATCCTATGCAGATCTACTCAGAAGTAAGCCTCATGCCAGTCAATGGGGCTTCCAGGACAGTGTGGAAAGGACTGCAGCCTCAGAGCACCATCCTATGCAGGTCTACTCAGAAGTAAGCCTCATGCCAGACAATGGGGCTTACTCCCAGGGTGGAGTGGAAAGGATAGCAGCCTCAGAGCACATCCTATGCAGGTCTACTCAGAGGTAGGCTTCATGCCAGTCAATGGGGCTTACTCCCAGGGCGGAGTGGAAAGGACAGCAGCCTCAGAGCACATCCTATGAAGGTCTACTCAAAGGTAAGCCACATGCTTAAATTTTTTCTATTTTTTATTTTAAAAAAATTCTCCCTGGCCCCGCCCCCACCACCTGGCCTGGCCTGACCCCACCCACTTCCGGAGAACCGGTTGTTATGGCAGGCTGGGCCCATCACTGCCTATGGGGGACTGTTCTGGGCATCTGGCCTTCAAGGACGCCACTGCACACTAATTTTATTTACCATGATGTTGCCGTCTGTAGCTACACTACTTTATATGAACTCTCAGCTTCTGATATATAGATAACCTCCCACACTTCCTCCAGATTAGCATTTGAGACTGAAACACAGAATTCAGGGAAAGTGCGCCATTAAGTCTGCTCATTTAAAGTTAACACATACTAATAACACCATTCTCTTGCTAGCTTGCTTTAGTTAATTAAGCTCTGTACAGGAGTGCTGATGTGATTCCCAAAGTTATTTTAGCTCCAGGTAGCTTATCTAGAGGTTAATTATTATAAGTATTTCAGCCATTAAAAAAAAATTGGTCATCTTTGCTGGTTTCAACAGGATCTTTTTGGGGCCATGAGTAGGATTGGGACCATATATCAGCAGCAGAACACATGAAGATAATCTGCTTCAATATCACACCGCTTCAGTCTCTGGCATCTCCATGCAGGAGATGGAGAAACTTTCTTTTCAAATCCTGGCGAACAAGTGTCATCACAGACAATGCTGATCAAGGTGGATCAAGGATCTGACTGATAACATTTCTTTAAAAGAACAGTAACATAGTGGAAGAATCCCTGATTTTACTGCAGAAGGTTTATTTTATTATTATTTTATTTGTATTCCACCTTTCTCCCCAAGGGGCACCCAGGGCAGCTAACAATCCATAAAACAGTAAAATACAGTTAAAACAATAAAATACAATTTAAAACAATATAAAAACAACTAAACAGCTGTAAAACCAGACATGGATGGAAGAAGACAGATTAAAAAACATTATGTGGACTCAAACGCTTTTTAAAAAAGGTCTTTAGGCTACGCCTGAAGGTTAAAGGACAGGAGGCTTATCTAACCTTAATTCAAAGGGGAGGGAGTTCCATAATGCAGGTTCCATGTTCACTAAGGCAGGGTTTCTCAACCCCCGGTCCTGGGACCACTGGAGTTCCTTAGCAGCTGCCTGACCGGTCCCGCGAGAGGACTCCTCTAAGTGCATCTTCCCCTCCTCACAGCAGGAGGGCTCTGTTGGAGGACTGCAGCCCAATCCTATGCCTGTCTACTCAGTAGTAACTCCCATTGTAGTCAATGGAGCTTACTCCCAGGAAAGCACGGATATGATTGCAGCCTCCGAGTCCAATCCAATGCCTGTCTACTCAGAAGTAAGTCCCATTATAGTCAATGAGATGTACTCTCCAATAAGAGTGACTAGGCTGGCTTTGTGCATTTTCAATGCATCCTGCACTGAAAAAGGTTGAAAATCCCTGCTCTGAGTAGACATGTATTGAGACACTGGGATCAAAAACGTTGAGGACCACTGCACTAAGTAGGATTGAGAAAGACCCCCTTGTTTGAACTCTGAGCCAATTTCTGTTACAATCTTTACCAGTCAGTATAGAAAATACTCAGCCAGATGTAGCAATGTTCTTTGTATATTTCAATAATAATAATAATAATAATAATAATAATAATAATAATAATAATAATAATAATAATAATAATAGGTCCAAATCCCACCACTCCAGTTGCAGTACCTTTCTTGCTTTGAAAAGAGCATCTTTCAACAGGTAGGCACATACTAGGGAAAATTAACCTGGAAGCTATCTGTCTCTTGAACCAAACAGTCCTCTTCCCAGAGAAAAGTATTATTAGAACAAATCAAGATTGTAAAAATTTTTTGCCAAACTATTGTAGCTCTGACGCCCTGGCCCAAGTAGGCTACCTCTGCCACTGATCACACATATGCTACAACATTTAACCAGGAAAAGAAAATAAATTTGTATCCAGCTTTACTAGAGATCCTCCTATCTGAACATAGTATTGGCATCCATCAGTCTCAAAAGACTATGATATTGTGCTTGACACTGTATGTGAAGCACAAGGGCCGGGTAGATTGATATGGAGGATAGGCTGTTACCCAAGCAGCAAATCCCACCCCTCTCCACACCACTAAAGTAGTCCAATGGAATGGCAGGGCCAATACAATCGGTTCCAGCTACGTCACAGAGCTGGGTTAAGGATGGGAGTTCACCCTGTCTTGTGGGGACCCGGGTCTCAAACTCTGGCCTTCTGGTTAACAAGCACAGTGCCTTAACCACTTGCGCCACCCACAGCCAACCCTATCTGAACGAAAACAGTAACTATTAGAAAATAATAGAGGTAAGAACAAAGTGGTGGAAGAGAAAGCACGTTCTATCTTAACCAAGGGATAAACCAACAGATCCTTCTGTATAGCACATGGGGGGGAGGGTGGATTGATGGCTGACTTACATGCTCCATTAAAAGTAAAGCATCCAATCAGTTTTAAATGTCTGAAAAATGATAGGTGGAAATGTTAGAATTAAATCTCATCAGTCAAGCACAGAGCTGCAGTTATTATATGACAAGGGATGTTGTCAAGGGGAACTCAAAGACTGCTCCATAAAGAACGAAACCAACTTATCTGATTTAGAATTAAACTTTTGTTTGTAAAACATAGAGACACCTGCAAAAAGTGCAAAAAAAATGCATTCACACTCCTTGACTATCTGTGCATTTTGAAAAGCCTGCCAAGGAATGCCAGTCAGCATTAATCTCTTAAACTGAATTCCCTTTTGCTTGAGATCAGATTCTGGAGGGCATGCACTCCAGAATAAGTGCAACAGGAACACCGTTTGAGGAGGGAGGGGTCAGCAGTTTTCCACACACCCCGTTATAAAACGCTCACATATCAGAAGCACAACTATGGTCCAGTGCAAACCTGATTTTAGATTGTGAGCCCTCCTGGGAAAAGAGTCAGTCAACAATCCTAAAGTTTAGACCAGCACAACTCACCCATCTCCTTGTTCGTGCTGTGGGGTGGGGAGGCTGCCACATGTCTGTGCACTGGCCTAAATCCCCAGGAGAATGGCACTTTTGCAATACCCTCTAGCCAGTGCAGGATTTATGCCAGAACCTGTGCCAGCCTAACCAGGGGTTGGTCAGTTGGTAAATCTACTTTGTGAACTGCTTTTGGTTGTAAAGTGGTTTGTAAATGTATCATTAACAATTATTTTAATTATATCAACAATTATGGCAATTATAGCACAATTATGTCAATCAGATGCACTGTAAAAAGTGAGCGAAGAATGATGATTCTCAAGAAAAAAGCAGGTGAAAAGTTTTTACCAGGATTGTCAATGTCACTTTTAATTCTGAATCTGTAATCTCAACCATGTAAAAGATAAGGAAGCCTTTATGAAAAGGTGCAAGTGTGGACAAAAGAGAAAAGTTGAGTTTTTTTTCTTAATAACTTTGTTTAGAGTTACTAAAGGCCAGTATGCCTTGCAAATAAAAAGACTGAAAATCAGTGCCCTAGAGCAGGGGTCTCCAAACTTTCAACTTCAGGCATCCAGGACCTTTTAGACTGCACTGAGGAGGAAATTTCAGCAGGTGCAGCTTTTCACCTCATAGATCACAAGCTGTACCTGCTGAAATTCTCTCCTCTACACAATTGTTAAGGGTCCAGGAGCCCTGAAATTGAAAGTTTGGAGACCCCTGAGTTAGAGAAACAGCAACACTTGCAAAAATGACACACATTGTTTGGGCTGAAAGGTCATCTTCTTTTGCCCCATCTGAAAGTTATGTACCTAGAATCAGGTTTGGGAGAGTACTGACAGATAAATTCAGCTTTCATACAATTCCTCTTATACTGTTCATTTTCACATTATAATAAAATGCAACAACAATAATAAAAAGAATGTGTTTTTGCCAAGGAACACTGATCTTACCAGTTGCTAAACTGAGCAGCTATTTCAAGCTTTTGATCACCTGTCAGCCACTTCAAACTGATATAAGTAATAGCTAAATGCTGGCAGTCAAAAGTATTGTAGCATGAGCTGAAAAGAACATTATCAGTGAAAGGTTTGTTGCAGTACATTTTCCAGTCCATGACACTATACCTGTGGGAATCACGATTTGCTCACTTATCTGGCGGAAAATATTTCCCAGCGTAAATGTGACTCTTTACACTGTTCAAAGATCCTTATGACACCTTTTATAGGTTCAAAGACTCAACATTGTAAACAAAAAGGCTTGTGGGTAATTAATTTGGATTAATTAGGATATTAGGAACAAATTGATTTTTTTCTCTTTTCTAAAAAGAAAAACGTAACACACTGACAGGAAGAGCACTTTCACTGACAGTTATGCCAAAGACATGGCAATATCTTTTGATAAGTTTTATCAGATCTCAAAGTAATGGCTAATTGCAATCATTACTGATTGCCTCATTGCTTCCCAAATTCTGAGCCATCATTCCACAAGTTGCCATGAAAACTAGACAGGAGTTGTGGGATCCTCATAAAAAACCTGCCACCCGACACAACATATAGGATTGCAGCCTTAATGGAAAGCCACAGCCAATGGCCCAGTAGATCTAGGGAACCACCAGTCAAAAAACATTTAGGAACCACTTCTTAAGTCATGGTGGTCTACACATATGGCTTCCATTTTGGAACCCATCTGCAGCCCCAAAACTGCCTCCCTCTCCTTCAGAAGCTTTTTGGTCTCCCTGCTACACCATTCCACCTTTTTTGGAGGAAATTGAAAAGGGAGGGAGATGAAAAAGGCATAGTGAGTAAAGAGGTAAGCATATCATTCATTGGTTATCAACCTCCATCCTTCCTCTCTATAGATACCGTTTCAACTGAAGATGTTTCCAAACATCTGATGACGCACAGCATCTAACATTTACAAGCCTCTCGGGAAATAGTTTGATCCACAAAAATTAATTATACATTTTGGGTGGTACCAGCATCTTTCCAAAGATACTGAATGGCTGGGAGGATGGAGCCACTGGTGCAGCTCACTGGCAATGCACTATAGCTGATTAGGTACTTAAACATTCATTTCAGGTTTAGACATGCCTGGTAGACTGGTCTACCTGGTGGGTAACAAGTTGTGAAAGCCTGAACTAAAAGCAGCCATGTTCTTACAAATAAGGTACAAGCTAAGCACACAGTGCAAAACAGCCACCCTGGCCTTTGCAAAATCATTCTACAGCTTTTGGAAGATTATAATTTAAATACTTCACTCCTTGTATATTGCAACCCCAATCCCTGAAATACTATTGGATAACAATAAATCTTTGTTTGATTTAAATATTTGCCACTTGCCTAAGTGCACACAGCATAGGGTATGTTTGACTTGGAACGAGTTCAGAAGGCACCTGCATGAGGGATTTTTAAAGCAACTATCATAAATTTCACTGGATGTGACAGACCATATAAAAATTAAATAATGTCACGCCTTATAAGCTTTTCATTCACTGCAAGCAAACACATGCAGTGCATTGAGGCCGGCACTTAACTTTTTCCATCTGTGGATTCAATGCCACACAAAGGCTTAAATGCCATATTGCTAATTTTCCAGCATGTGGTAACTATTTTGTTGTTTAAAGAGGAAAAAAAGCAGTTACCGAGCTACAGAGGGCGACGACTACTGGCAAGCATCCGGCGTACTCTGGTCCAGTAGGCCTAGCATGGGGTCACTGTTGCTGCCAGTAAATCATGATGAGATTCCTAAAGCAGCACTATTTCAGTTTTACACTAGAGTGAAAACCCATATTTTTCAAAACCACACATGCTTATGGCCCTCTATAAATAGCAAATGTCAGCATTGAGTTTGACTAATGTAACTCCATCAAATACATGTCAGTCTGAATCCACCTGTGGAAATATAGCACAGAGCACAGGAGGCTTGGCACAGAATTCTGCTGGAAAGTTCCAGATGATATGAAGTCAATAAAACATAAGCCAATTCACATGGCTACTCAAGCATAGCTATAGTGTGCAATTGGGCTCTCTGTTGAGCATGCGGGATTTAAAATTACTCCTTGAACTTCTACAACACTAAGGGCCTGATATTATATTTCTGTTATATGGCATGGGGTGAGTTCAGCCGAATTGCACCAGTCTCTTGAAATTCAAGGAATCTCCCTCTGAAGATTAATTCAATTCACCCTGACAAGAAATTTGGATCCTACAGCACTCCAGTCACATTTGAATAATAGAACTGTGGATCCCAGGGAGAGTTCAGGCATCAGTGCTGCCAGGTGATGCTGGGAGAACTTCATACACAATTTACACAGACCTTACACAGACCTTCACATATGATTTACACAGAGGTTAGTAAAGCAATATGAATTCAGGCCATTGAGACATACAACTACACTTCAGTAGTATATGACTTCAGAGCCACTTCATTTATTTTCACATTTACATCCCACCTTCTATCCATCTTCTGAATTTCAGGAACATCATATTGGGGTGGGGGGTTCCCAAGGTGGTTACCCATTTATGCACTGACCAAAAATAGGTCTACTTAGCTTCAGGAAGGTGGGTGTATTAAGTGATCTCAAGCTGCAGCTTAGCCCTCCTAGGTGGGGCTGCCACACTTCCCAGAAAACCAGGACTGTCCTGGTTTGGGGGGATTGCATTCATGTAATGGCAAATTTGATATGGGTCTTGCCCCATGTTTTGTGGAACAGAATTATGGCAACCCTACTCATAGGCCATTACAGAAAGGCAAAATTAGGCTTATCCCCAAATAGACATTTAAAAGGGAGCTGTAGTCAGTCACAGTTCTCTGTAAAGTGTCCCTGTATATTTCATGCTTGGAAATACATACCAGGAACAGTCACACATTATTTTTTTAGATGCGCCAAAATATATTGTGTGAAGGAACTATTAGAAAAGAAAGAATGCAGCACTTACACCTTCTACCACCTTCTCCCACTCCAACCTTGTATTACAGCATTAAGAAAGAAACAACCAGAATTTTTGTATGTGGAAAGAGGGGGACAGCTTTCTTCAGGTCAAGTTGTTACATTCATTTTGCAGTGGCTATAATGCTAATTTTGCTTGATTTCTCATACAATGAACTCTGTTCTGTTGGGTCTCTCAGCCATGTGTGAAAGTGTTTTTGAGCACAATCCTAACCATGTCTACTCAGAAGTAAGCCCCATTGTGTTCAATTGGTCTTACTCCCAGGAAAGTGTCTTTAGGATTGCAGCCTACATTAAACTATTCATAAGAACAGCAGACATAAATTATACTTTACAGATGCAATACCTCAAAAGATCCTAATCTCGAATGTGAACCATCAGTCCTACACTGGTGCTGAGTGTCACAAAGTAACTGAACTCATTTTGTCACGTGGGCCATTGGGTGACAGAGAGGTGTGGGTGGAAGGGGGCAGCAGGTGTGCTGGAGGAGGGAGTAGAGACACTATGGTGGGTCCAGTGGACCTCAGCTTGCAATGACACAGAGGCTCTTGATTTTACAGCAACTCAAAGGTTGCCACAGAATTAAGAATTGAAGGGCTACTTCCCATTCCTGAATGAAAATAGCCTTCACCCAAGAAGCTACTTTTGGTTGCCCATTACCATTCGGGGTACTATTCGGGGCAGCCATTTTGGCACCAAAGCAGCCCTAGCACTCTAGGTAAGGTTAGGATTTGACAGTAGGCTCCCTTGGGCCCAGTACAGTTTACTTCTGAGTAAACATGACAGTCTACTGCAAGACATTGTTAAGCAGAAAAAAGCAATTGGCTTAAAAGCCAGTGTGTACCAATCACAAAGGCCTACTGCATCATTTGCTTTACCAAGGCTTGCTACAGCAAATGCATTCTAGGAGATGCAGTAAATAAGTCACATTATTACCAAATGAATGAAATATTGGACATAATAAAGCATCATGTGTCTTCTGAGCCAGTGTTATCCTTTATTTATTGAGGAAATAAGAAGCTATATGTTATTTGTCATACTAAGCAACTCTGTAGAGTTATCAATAGCAGTTATAACAGTACACAATTTACAATGACTCAAATAGTATGTGCCTCTTCAGACAGATAACAATATTGCAAAACAAGACAGAGATTCCTTCTTAGGGCTGGATGACTCAAGAATTACTCCTGGTCAGTACACTGGAACTATCTAAGCCAGTGGTGTTCGAGCATTTTAGCCCAGGACACCCTTCTGAGAATGACAATCAATCTGGGACCCCTCCAAAAGTGATGTCATGGCTGGAAGTGACATTAAAGATGCCCAGTGCCAGATTCCAAGAAGGCTACACCCAGCTTTTCACAAATGAAGCCATTTGCTACACCCCCTGAAATGAAGCCATGATCCCCACTTTGAAGACCACTGCTCTAAGCCACTGGTTCTCGAGCATTTCAGCCCAGGACCACTTTCAGATATGACAATCTGTCCAGGATCCCCCAGAAGTGATGTCATGGCTAAAAGTGACATCGAGCAGGAAATGTCATCACTCTGGTACAAGAATGCCTCCATTTCTACTTGGAAGTAAGTACCATTGCGTTCAATGAGACTATGGGCGCAATCCCGAGTAACTACGGGAGCACGTAAGAGACATTATGTGCACCCATAGTTACTGCACCACCTAGAGAAAACCTATGGGAAATTCATATTGTTCTTACTCCAGAGCAAGGACTCTCCATAGTTACTCTGGATTTCACCCTTACTCTCAGGATACAGCCTGAGTACCCCATTCCACGATAGTGCCGCCCAGTACCAAATTCCACTGATCTAGACTATACTATTAGCTTCTATGACAATAGTGCCTTGAAACTTGGGTACTGCTGACTTCTAAATCTTCAGTGGCTCAAATTCAATTACTCCATCTAAAGTCTGGGGGCTGTAGTGGCTCAGTGTTTAATATGCTGTGCTCGTCGACCAGCAAGCCCAAGTTCAAAACATGAGTGCTATAAGATGGAGTGTCGCTTGCCCAGCTCCTTCAAAAGCATAGAAATGCAAGTAGATAAATAGGTACCATTTTGACGGGCAGGTAACAGTTCCATGTTCCTTGGTATATGGTTATGCCGGCCACATGACCACAGAAGCATCTTTGGGCAGTGCTGGCTGTTTGACTTAGAAATGGGGATGAGCATCACACCCTACAATTGGTCATGACTAGCAGTACAACCAGTGGGAGATACCGTTACCTTTAAGGTGGATATAGGCCTTTGAATGATCTTATAGAACTAACCCTACAATCCAGAGTAACTACGACAGCACGTAAGAGACATTACTTGTACCTGTAGCTACTGCACCACCTAGTGAAAACTTATGGGAAATTCATATTGCAATCCAGAGCAAATTGTTCTTACACCAGAGCAAGGACTCCCCGTAGTTACTCTGGATTGCACCCTAAGTACTGTATTCATCCTCCTATTGTCTATTAGCTATTGGCAGAATCTATTTTGCCTTTTATGTTATTGTAACTTATGTTATTGTAACTTATATTATCATGTTCTTTTGTCAGAAGTGCCAGAGTGGCTTACATGGAGGTTATTCTATTTTATCCACACAACAACTTTTATAAAGTAGACCAGGCTAAGTTTATGTGCATGGCAACAAGATCAGACTAGGCCAGAGTTTCCCAAACTGTTTAGCACAAAGACCCACTTTTATAAACAACACTCTTTCAAGACCAATCTAGGATTACATGACTTTGAAAAAAAAATGCACCAACATTTACCTCCCTATATTGATACGTCTTTGCAAACACACACTGGAAGGCTTCTGGCATCACCTATATCCTGTAAAGCACAAATCACTACTGTTAGATAAGGCCAGTTTTAGGGCTCTATTCTGTTTTAGAAACTATGTTCTTTACAGCCTTGACTTTTCATTGAAAATGTGTGGAAGCCATGCACAAGATTAGGAAACTCTTAAGGATACATACTCAAAAGATCTAGTTTGCTTTTCATTTTCATGAGCCAGCAACACGGCAAAGAAATTGGTGAGCCAAAACCTGATAAAGTGTGATGACGGTCTGATGCTAGATCAATGTTCAAGAATAGCAATATAGATTTATTTCTTTCCATGTCACCCAGTGCATAAGTTAGAGGAATTTTTATTATTAGTTTCAACTGGAACCAGAAAGTGTGGCTTTCTACAGTTCAACAAATTCCGATTTGTATGCTGTTGCCTGGACTCTGAACGGATAAGACAAAGAGGCAGCAGGCCTACTCAATCAAGAATGACAAGCTGGGTAAATTATGGAGGAATATATGAAACCACAAAAAAACCAGAATGACTGATGTTTTGTGTATGGAAGAGACGCAGAGGAAGAAAGGGGGAGAGAGAAAGGATCGTTACAAATAAAATAACTCTGAATTCACTTCTGGCAATGCTTTTACACAATAGCTGTAGCAAACATAAACTAACAAGCTCTCTCTGCCCACCCCAGGAACAGAGCCTTTCCTTCTCCCACAACATCCATGCCAGACCAATTAAGTTGGATACAGAAGGAGAGAGTCTATGCCAGACAAAAATTAAAGCTTCGGATATCCTTGGCCTCTGGGCCTTTCCTCCGACCACTAAATCACTGCTCTCTCTCAGGGATAAGTCAATCTCTGTATTTTGCTAGAGGAGAAGAATCATAAAAGTACACAATATGTCTATGGATTTCCCACACACTGCCATTTCTGCACATTGTAAATCCATTTTGCTTGCGTTGTGCCCTTTCTTTTTCATCAGAGAAGAAAAGCCTCAAAATGTTTAGCTCCTTAGAAAACATCACAAGGGCCAGACAGCCCGCTTGTTTCATCTTTCTGTCCTCCTCTAGCTTTGAAGTTCAGCATATCTTAGACACACATGCAAAATTACACGCTGTGACTAATTATATTTTGGCATGAGTCAAATCAAGCCTGGAGGATATCATCCAAGACCAAAAAAACAAAAAAAATTGAACCAGCTCTAAGAAACTCTTATTTTAAAAAATACAAATTAGGTGTGCTAGCTCTAATCAGAGGAACAATCAGCAGTGCAGATTCCCTAAGTTTTTGCTTAATAATGTTATCATGCATGAGAGCTCATTAGCAATCCCCATTAAGAGGACAGTCACAAGCTTCATCCTAAAGGAATCAATGGTCATCCCCGCACTGGCGTGAAACAATTTAAACTATTGTCCCTACCTAGGCTGGTGCAAAGGCATTCCCAAGATGTATGGAATGCCTTCCTCTACCAAGGGACTATTTCCAAGCAACAACAAGATCATTCAGGCCAGATTTGTCTCTATTATTAATCTTCTATAATAAACAGACCAATGTGTTAACTAGTAAACAGTTATGATACTGTGGCTCTCATATATATATGTGATTGATTTATTTATTTATTTACTTAGTTATTTACTTATTTACTTATTTATTTATTATAATAGTATTAAAAAGTAAAATACAACCCAAAACCCAAAAGTTGTAAAAAGTAAAATACAACCCAATTAGTGAGTGAGTGAGAGAGAGAGAGAGATAGAACCTAGAAGATAGAACCCACCTTTCAACCTCGAAGATGATAAGGAAGCAGTTCTGCTTTTCCTACTGTCCTTTTCCAATGTACATATGTCATTCTACTGTCATTACTATTTTTTTCATAAAGGTTCAGTGTCTACACATACTGCCTCACAGTTGCACAAACACCTAATCAGTTGCAGCCAGGAACTGTCAAAAGGGCTTTTTCCTTGAAATAATGATTTAATCTAAACTAAAACAAAAGTTTGCAAGCAGGCTTCCAAATCCCAGCTTCACCAAATACTTTGATGCAAATCAAATAAGGTGCCGAATCCAGCAAGGTAACAACTTGAATACTACAAAAATCAGCCTCTACAGTTTATTATTGCTTGAAGCAAGCCCATTCCTATTGCTTTTTGCTTGTGATTTGATTCATTGCAAAACTGCTTTCTGACCATTTCTTAAATTATCTTTCGCCACCACTAAGCAACAATTTAACTGAGACAGAACATTCCTTGGAAGAGTTTATTCTTTCACAAATGCAACATGGAACTGTACACTGTGCACATGCTGTACCACCTCACTTCCCAAAAGCCTTCAGTTTTTTGTGAGCTACGTTTGAATGCATATACTGTACCTTTCATTATGCATTGACCTATTTAGTGCACAGAATCAGTCAATATTTAACCTGAAAAAGCTTACAGCTTCTGTAAAATCCACTGCTTCTCAGAATGATGCTGATATCATTCCTCCTGTGCAGATAGAGACAACCCAAAACATCCCCAGACAGGGAAGAGTTAATGAAATGTACTTTTTGTTACATAAGAAAGTTGCATTTTTGTTTTCTGGATTTTTTTGGACATAACTTTTCATAGAATAAGGTTATTTCATTCCCATTTTTATTGCATTCTGCCGTAAATTGCACAGTATTATAAAATAACTATTGGTAACAAATTTTTGGTCACTAGAGGTGGCACTCCAAGTTCCCATTTGTATCCCATCACAGCAGTGATTCCAGATGGGGGAAGCAGAATGAAGCCATATTTGAAGAATCAAATCTCTGCAGGAGGTTAATGCAGAATGGCTACGTCTGGCTCTGTTTTACTTTCCCCACCAGGAATGGCTCTGAAGAGGAGGGACCCCTTGCATACTGTGGTTAGGCTTCCTCTAAGACTGATTGCTCTGCTCCCCCGCATCCCCAACTAGGGCTACTGGGAATGACAAATACAAAATCACCAAATACTTGCTCCATTAAAATCAAACTCCTCTGTGATCTCTATAATAGTGACTAAACTTAATCATTAAGACTTGAAGAATCAAATCTCTGCAGGAGGTTAATACAGAACTCTTTCTGCTAACAACTTGATAACTTTTCCCATGACTTCAAAGCTTTTCCTTCCACCTTATAGAACACAAAACATGTTACAGAAAGAAGACAGCATAATACTTCACATTTGCTCTCGTGCTCTTTTCTGTCTGGACCAAAGCATATTGGTGTAGATGTAACAAATTGTGCCAGAGCTTCTAAAGAATCTCTCCCTAATAAATACGTCTACTGTTATCCATCTTTCATTATAGAGAGAGCAAAAGGCCATAAACGGATTTATTTGCAAAGAACAGAGTCACTTGAAGTATGTTGGGAAAAAGACCTCAGCAAAGCACTATAGCCCCCTCCTATTGAAAAGGGTCATTGTTATTGCCCTTTAAGAACAAAATGGCCCATTGCAAGACCCATTCAGAGATCACATCAGAGCATAAATATCAGAACACACAAGTGAGGCCAAGGAATGCAATGCATCTTTCTTGCAGCGTGTGTACCACTGCCTAGCTAGCCGAGACATCCTCATGGAGATGCTGCGTTTTGCCAGACATAATTCTCTAGGTCTACTCTACTAAGCCAGAGAGCAAAAGAAAGATTTGCAAGAATGAAAGTTTTTAATATGTGATCTCTGATAAAGCAATACATACAGCTGTACTTTCTCCACACCAACACTTGAACAGTTTTATGGATTTTACTCTACAATCCAAAGTAACTATGGGAGCACATAAGAGACATTTACATCAATGTAGTTACAGCACCACTTAGTGAAAACCTATGGAAAATTCATATTGCAATCCAGAGTAAATTGTTCTTACACCAGAACAAGGACTCCCCATAGTTACTCTGGATGGTGCCTATAATCTTTTTAAAAAATTTCTATGGAATCACACCCAGGACAAAAAGCATGATAACAAGGTAGTGTTTGTTTGTTTGTTTGTTTGTTTGTTTATATTCCACCTTCCTTCCTTGAAAAAGGAAACTCAAGGTGGCTAACAACGTTTAAAGCAACCAGATATTAATAGCTACAATTAAAAATAAAATTAAAATACAGTTAAACAATATAAAGATAGTTTTAAAAACCAGGTTATAAAACAGGTAGACAGCAATAAAATGACATTAGACAATAAAAATGTCTTTAGTCCTTGCTGGAAGGTCAGTAACAAGGAAACTTTCCTTAACTTATTGGGAAGGGAGTTCCACAAGGTGGGTGCCAACACTGAGAATGCGCAATTTCTGGCCACTATCTCTCTTACTTCTTTCAGTGGCAGCACAACCAACAGGGCACCTTCTGATGACCTCAAAAAGTAGAGCACACTGTATAGAAGAAGGCAGTCTCTCAAATATGCTGGTGCCCAGTTGTTTAGGGCTTTATTAGTCATAGTCAGCACCTTGAATTGGGGCCAGAAATGTATGGGCAGCCAGAGCAGCGGAATGACAGAGTCAAACCACTGACCTCCAGCAACCTCACAAGCCCCCACATTCTGCTCTAGGTGTAACTTCTGAACCATCTTCAAGGGCAGCCCCACACTGAGCGCACTGCAATGGTCTAATCTTGATGTCACAATGGCATGGACCACTGTGGCCAGATCAGATTGAGGCAGCTGGCACACAAGCAGAAGCTGGGCAAAGGTGATTTTGGCCACAGCCAACACCTGTGGCAGTCAACATCCAGAAGCAGCTGCAAATCCAGGATCATCCCCAGCTGCAAACCTTTCAGGGGGAGTGCAATCCCATAGAAAGCAGGGCGATAGTCCAGTACAAGTATCATGGATTTCTGAACCAGGAGGACCTCTGTCTTGTCAGGATTTAATTTCACCTTGTTCACCTTCATCCAGATCGCAACAGTCTCCAGGCAGCACTCTAAGACAGAGAAGGCGTCCCTGCCATTCAGTGAAAATGAGAAACAGCACTGAGTATCATCAGCATACTGATGACACCCAACTCCAATTCCCTGGAAGAACTCTCCCAGTGGTTTCATGTAGACATGGAACAATATGGGGGACAATATAAAGCCCTGTGGCAACCCACACCCCAAGGACCAATGTGCCAAACAGGAGTCCTCCCAAACCTCCATCTGGGATTGATTGGACAAGGACCTCTGTAAAACAATGGCCCTGATCCCAAACTCAGCCAACTGACCCAGTAGGACACCATGGTCAATAGTGTCAAAAGCCTCTGAAAGGTCCAAGAATACTACTGGTAGCAAGGATGCACTCCCTCCATCCAGTCATTGGCATAGGTCATCTGCCAACATGTCCAAGTCCCTCTCCATCCAGTCAGGCATGAAGCCAGAGTGGAAAGGATCCAGATAATCTGCTTCATCCATGACCCTCTGAAGCCAAGCTGCCACTACCTGCTTGATCACCGGTAGGAAATGGTGTCATAGGTGGTATGATACTCTTCCACATCCTCATGCCATTTTGGGGATTTCCACCACCCATTTTATACATGCCTGGGTCAAAGCTGCGTTTGACAACATGACTCTGCCCTAGTTTGTAATTTGGGGCTTAAGATACCATTGTGACTGATTTGTGAGAAATGGAGTGACTTGTTATGTTTGCTAGGTCTGAAAAATAAGCAAGGGTTGCTGCTCCTGTCTTGCCAAAGTTTAAGTCACAAAAATATCCAGGATGAAATTTACTCTTCAACTGCATCTTGACATTTCATATGCAGAAAAAAAACAGCATGGAATTGGTCCTGGGCATGGTATTTTATTCCATGTGAAAATCTCTCAAATGGCCTGCTTGCCAGGGAGCAATTTATCTGGCACCCTCTGCTCCACAAAGGTTTTTGGCATGTGGCGACTATGGCCAGGAGCTTCAGCCAGATGTAACTGACTGCATAACAACCAGAATAACACTGGACATTGCTCAGATAATACTTACAGGCTCCATGATTGAACAGAACTCAAGGAGTATTTGGAGGGGAGAAAACTGGCAGGAAGCCATGTACAAATGTACTTGCATCAAATTCAGCAGCTCCAGACAGGTTGCTTTGATTTGTACTGGCATCAAAGCCCAACTCTGTTCCAAACAGGCCACAATGTGAGCTCACTGCAGGTATTATATCAAAAGAATGAAAGAAAGACATTGATTTGTCCGGTGAAATGGGGAGCTGTGGCTGCTGTTTTCAATTCTCAAGTGCCTGGAAATGGGGGGATGTGAGGACTAAAATCAGTATCACCTTGCACAAGGAGGTAAACTTGGCTCTAATCATTTGCGGAATGATCTCTTTTCTGTGTATTTTTATTCCCTTTAGAGTGTTGCAAATCTTGAGTTACTGAATTTAAAAAAATAATTCACATTAACAGATGGGGGACAAAACAGAATACCTCAAATCACTGATTATGTAGAAATCAATGTTGGGGGAAGAGGAGGAGAGGAACTATAACTGTGGCCAGAAAGGCACTTTAGCTTGGACAAAGCCCCCTTAATATTTCCTGAAAAATGTCCTTTTGTCAGTTTCCCTGTCTAACACACTTGTATTCTAAGCCCCGCATAAATGCTCCATTATAACTCTGCATCAATTTTTTGGAAAGAGAAAGATTTACCACATTAAATTGCACATTGTTCAGTGAATAGATGCATCCCTAATACATTTCTGAAATACTCTTATCCACAGAAATGGGTTTCATTATCTGCACTCCAAACATATTCCTATCTCCAAAGAGACACACACAAGCCAGCTTCCTCCACCGTGGAACTAAACTGAGCCTCCTTCAAGCCTTTACAACTTCACACTATTTTTTTTAAGGAAGCTGTCTTTTTAGGTCAGAGTCAAAGCTATTTGAAGGGGTCCATTGTGACTGCCTGCGTCACACCAGGCTGGGGATAAATGGGAAACCTTAGCTTACACTGTTGCCAGCTTTCAAGTTGAAAGATGCCGATTTGGAGATTGAGGGAGCCAATGTCACTGGTAAGGCGCCCTGGAAAGAAAGCAAAGTCGATCTGAGAGCACTGAGATAAGAAGAAACATGGAACCATCACAAACCGTATGTTTGAAGGCCACCCCACTCTTGTCAAGATTCACGGCTTGCTCATTAACCTTCAGAACATCAGCAAGCTGACAGAAAAGGTTACAAAAGACTTGTATGACTTTTGTTAACAGTCTTGAATTATGTGGTAGTGTTTTTGGTGGGTCGTGTGTGTGTGTTCATATGCACACATGTGCATGCTTAATTTTATTTTTATTTCTTCTGCAGAATTCTGCTTATGCCAAACATCAAAGATGAACAACAACCAAAACAGAAAGCTGGAGGAGCATCATGGCAAAGCAATGCTAACTGGGCAAAAGACATTCTTTCACGTGGGTGTTCCTCCTTTGTTTAGCAGGGGAAGAGTAACTGGCCCTACTCACCCCAGCAGTATCTGTTATAGTGGCTTATGCCAGTGTTCTTTTGTATTTTAGATTGTAATCCCTTTTGGGACAGGGACCTATTTGTCATTAATTTTTTTTATTTTTTTATAAACCGCTTAAAAACCTTTATGTTGAAAAGAAATATATAAATACTGTAGACAGACAGACAGACAGACAGATGCTGAGCTGAAAATTCAGACCTCTCTGGTTCAAATCACGCCTCCATGAATCCACTGGGTGGCCTCTGGCAAGCTACCTGGCTGCAATATATAAACTAGAATACTTACGTTAGCAGTGGTTCTGAAATATTTAGCACCAGGACCCACCTTTTAGAATGAATATCTGTCAGGACCCACCTGAAGCAATGTCATGGCCAGAGGTGACATAATCAAGCAAGAAAACTTGCAACAATCCTAGACTGCAATCTGCACTTACCCAGGAGAAAATCCCAATTCCTATATTGTGTAAAATATTTACATAGTACTAACAGCCTGTTAAAAGTATAGTTCTCTAACATTTCTCCAAATGCAGTCACACACCATGATAGCAACACGTCTAATACATTAAAAATAAATATTGAAATGCATGGGGACCCACCTGAAATTGGCTCACGACCCTGTTTGAGAAACACTGTTGTACAACTTCACCGTAGTACATGCTCTCATTTAACACTTCCCATCTTGCAGCTGTTGAGATACACAAGTTCTCTTTCGTAAGAGCCACAAGAAAATTGACATGAGTCTCAAATCACTTCCTCTTTCAGTGCTTTGCACAAAGTGTAAAAGGGTTTGTGGATACAGAGCCATCTTTTGCTTAGGTCAACTGAGACTGCCGCCCTCAGCCTTGCACTTTCACAACCAAAAATATGGCCATATCAGGGGGCACCACACCACGGTTGCCTCAGGGTCCACAGCTTGCCTAGACCCCTCCAGGGAAAACTCTGCATAAATGACCATTAGCTAAAATGGAAACTCACCGAACAAACAGGGGAAGTCACAACAAAACCAGACCCCATATTGGTCATAACCAAACTAGACCCCATCTCTGATGTCTCAAGGGGTGTGTGGTGAGGTGAAGAGGGTTGCGTGTATGTGTGTGTGTGTGTGAGAGAGAGAGAGAGAGTTGTCTCCTGACAACTCCACATATTCATACATGGCCATGCTCCAAATTTCTGAGCTAACAAACCAGCAAGCCTGCCCCTTCTCTTTTCCAGGGGCAGAGAAGCAAGCAGAGAAGAAGCAGTTTAAATAAAAACAATAAAAGCAATAAAAACAGGTTTATTGAGCCCAGGATGAGTCATACTGTTGGATGTCAGCAATGTGGGCCATACATTCTATAGGTTTGGCACAGCATTAAGCAACCTGCCCAGCAAGGAAGAAAGCAAAAACTACAGCTACTGGAAGACCATTTACCTCAGAGTTTTACCTCAAAGGAATTTTTTAAGTCACTAGAATCTTAATGTGCATTATTTTGTAAGAGTCCATCACTTACTGTTTAATTCTCTGGCTAAAATTAACTGTCAAGTGAAGAAAATAGGGAGAAAGAAATGTTTTATTTTTCATGCAATTCTACTTCATTTTTATTCCTTCCCATGAATGCATTTTAAACCTCTTTTCTGTTTGTATTGCTTTGCTTTGCTTTTGCGGCTTTTAATCACTCCTTGGTAATTTAGTAAGCAAATATTATCTGATTCACTCAATGTATTTTGAAATCCAAAGTTCTAAGAATTTATAGTCAGTGCATATAACCATTTTCTACCTGCTTGGGAATCCTTACTCATAAATCACATTATGACATTATCTGCATCTACAAGATGCATCACTATTTATAGTTCACCTTGGGTTGTCCCAAATTACCTGATCTTCATAAATCATACTACTTTTATCACTTCCACTGTATACATTTTTAGCTATCAGTGCCATCCTTTCCCAAAACTTTTGTTTTTGTCCTCACCATCCTGCTCCTAAATGTTATCCCTTTTTTACTTTTTTTTTTTTGTAAGTTGGGTATAGTCCATATGGGGTGAAGTGAAGCAGAGCATTGGGGCTTCTCCAAGAGCTCTGATGGAGCCTTCAAAATCTTTTCCAAAGGATTTTGAGAAGTATCTACCTCAGCAGAAAGCAAATCAATATTTTTTCTAGGGGCATATGCCAGTGCAGTGTTTCACAAACTGTGAGTTGAAGCCTACAATTGGGTTGAGACCAGATTGTGGATCATGTATCTGAGAAAGCTGGTTGCCAACAAGATAAATGTATTGATCCCTATGGAAAGTAAAACTGAGCCACATGCGCACATTTATTCTTCCGTAGGTAACTATGCTTTGGTCTACTTCAAAAGGCAGGTGGAGAGGAATGCAACACCATCAGAATAGTCCAAATTTCACTGAATATAATGGGACTTACTTCTGAGTAGGCTCTCACTGAATATAATGGGACATAGGGCACAATCCAGAGTAACTACAGGGCGTCCTTGCTCTGTTCTAAGAAAAATTTGCTCTGGATTGCAATATGAATTTCCCATAGGTTTTCACTAGGTGGTGCAATAACTACGGGTACACGTAATGTCTCTTATATGCTCCCATAGTTACTCTGGATTGTAGGGTTACTTCTGAGTAGTCAGGATTAGGATTGCACCCTAAGAAAATATATTGAGCTTTATGGAAAGCTAAATGAAGCACACACAACTTTCACTCTTATCAAATGCCAGGCAAATAGGATGGATTGTACAGATCATGAACATATTTTTGTATTCTGTATTTTTGTATCCTGATCATGAAGTCACCCAAGGAACCATGGAAAACCAGAGCAGCCCAGAGGCAGGCAGAGGCTTGTATCACACCAGTGTAACGCCACCATTAATGACTGCACCTCTGCAAAACTCTTGCATCTGATCCTATCTACATTTTTGTATGCTCTGCAGACCACAGAATTAGTCTGAAATTAGCTGTAGCAAATCTGTTCGCCTTGGTTTCTTTTGCTTTACAATAAGTGAAAATAAGGCTTGGAATTAATGAAGGAAGAAAAAGAAATAAATTAGACTACAGTAGTTTAGCTGCATAACTTTGTTCTTTTCAATAGATCTATAATTTCTCCCTGATTAGCTGGTCTGGACAGCTTAACAATGTAGAATTAATACTTCTGCACGCCTTATTTGGAGCCTGCTAATACAACATACAATTTCTGTGTGTCCAGATCTTATAAAAAACCCTACTAATAGAAACTCCTACTGCATCTAATAAGACTGTAGGATTTTTTTAAAAGACTGGAATCTATAGTGTGATATCATGCCAATTTCCCTTTTATTACCTGAATTGGAAGTGGAAATGTAGAACTTTCCATGGAAGTTCCTATATTTGTCCCACCTGAGTTTGTTTGGATGGCTCTCTGTTCCTTTGCTCTGGTTTTCCAAGTCTTCCCTTCTTGGAAGCTGTGTGAAGCACTTTGCACCTGTCCTTGTTTAAATTCAAAACTCATTTTTAAAAAAATACGTTTGTTATAAAAAATGAACAGTTAATGACCATTTCATCCATTTACTACAAACTTCTATTTCCAGCAAAATAATTTATATTCTGTATGAAATGTAACTAAATTGGTTCAATGTGTCCATAGAGGTAACCAAACCATTTTTAATTAGTGTGTGAACTGAAACCAAGCCCACATTTTTAGTGGTTTGATCCTCTGCTGAAAAGAGCGCATGTCTATTACATACTCAGTCATGAAAATAGACCTTTTGTATAGGGCCGCATCTTTCAGAAGGAATTACTGTTACTTTTTATTGCAACCCAACAGGCATGTTGCTTTATTATATACCAGAATACAACTAAGCAAGAAACCATTCTAACCATACCTACTCAAAAGTAAGCCCCATTATGTCCAGTGGGTCTTACTCCCAAGAAAGTGTCTTTCAGATTGCAGCCTAAATTGCTGAAGTGGTGCAGGAAAGTTGAGTAGGATTGGGCTTACAGACCAGTGATTTTCAATCTCATGGCACACTGAAAAGGTACAAAAATTGTCAATTATTAAAAATCAGTTTATTTTTAATAATTGACAAGTCTCACTATGCTGTTAGCGGGTGTTCACATGGCCCTGCCACCATGGCACAGTGGCTGAAAACGGCTGTTTTAGCTCTTATTTCTATTTAATGTGCTTAGAATAAGGAAAAAGATTAGTAAACAGTTAGAAACCTCCACACAAAAACTGAGAGTTTAGCGATCATTAATATTATACTATATATCAGGTTTTTTTTTCCAGGTAAGCAACAGATAAGTGTTATCTAAACTGATAATGAGTATACTATCCTATCTTTCCCTCCTTGTGTGTGCTGGTGCTTCATGCAGATATATGCTCTATAAATCAATAGAAAAATATAATCTGATCTGGGTGTCTTGGACTGAGGCAGAGAACAGCATTGCAACAATAAAAGGCATTTGCTTATAATTTCACTTAATATCTTTGGAAATAACAAACAAAAACATGGATATACAATATGAAAATTACCATAAATATGGCCATTATGCATAAGTGGTATCCTTTCATTGGGTCCTACAAATGATACTTTTTCACAGTGTCTTAGCATTTTAATTATAGCAATATAAACATTATCAAGACAGTACATGGTATCCCGTGAATACTGATGAGTGTCCTATATAGGAGAACTATATGGATGACAGTTGTATTTCTTTGTAACCTCAAAATGAATTAGATTGCAATCCTAACCTCACTTACTTGGGAGTAAGCCCAATTGACTATAATGGGTCTTACTTCTGAGTAGACAGGGATAGGATTGCACTCTTAATGCCTAGTAATTCCTCCCAACTTGAGACAATTCTGCTTTTCAGCTGACCTCCGGTCAGATCCAATAAGGATCTGAGGTACTGGGAGAATTCAACTGGTATCATAGCCCAACCAAATGTTTGCAGTTTACCTCTTGCTATCCAGATCTACATGTAACTCCACCATTTGATGACCTTCAAAGGAACACCATTGAGATAAAAAGGTGAAAATCAATATTTATACATTTGTCTCTGAAATCCACATTAGTAATGAAAAAGTTCAAAAAGTGCTGATATATAGTAAGGTTCAAAGGAGAAGGAAGAATGGGTGGTCATCCAGTTTGCTGTGTCAACAAAGAAGCAGAAAATGGCTGAGTAGCACCCAAAGTGGCACTGGTTAACGGACCATCCCCATTTGATCCTAATATCCTCCTAATGAGAAAGGGGTATTGCAGATTTAACCTGGAGCTGATCTGAATGTAGCAAAGGATGCAATTCTGAAGTGCATTTAGGCCAGCCTATCTGGCACTTGGACCTGCCTAATGCCAGATAGGCCAACCTACCAGCACCAGAAAAGGCCTGGGCTGGTGTAAGTCCACTTAGGCTGGTCCAAGACACATGGACCTGCAGCAGCCTAGCAGTACCAGCGTAGGCAGCTCAGTAGGGGTATGTTGAGAACATATTGATCATGGCCTAGAACAGTGACGTTAGGCGGTATCCAGAGACTATTTCCAGGGCAGACATGTCCCCTCACAGCTACTCTGCCTTAGGCCACCACAGGAGCAGGCAGAAATCTGAGTAGACCCATTGGGGTCAATGATAAGCCAGAGTAAAAATGGAAACAAAATAAAAAGTTCTAAGTCTTATGCCAGCCTAAGCACCACTCCTGCCTCTCAACCTCAGGATACAGCTCAACTACAACAGCCAGCCTCAGGATATGGCACAACTCCCACAGTTGTCTCCCTCAGGATATGGCACAAGTCCAATAAGCATGCTGCTTTTTCATCAGCAGTTAAGCCAGACTAGAGGCTTCCTAGCCCCATGTAATTGGCCTGTCAGCTCAGGATATGGCCTACTTTAGGCCAGTTTAACTGGACCATTCTCTCTGGCCTAAGGGCAAAATTCAGAGTAACTACAGGGAGTCCTTGCTCTGGTGTAAGAACAACTTACTCTGGATTCCAATTTGAATTTCCCATAGGTTTTCACTAGGTGGTACAGTAACTACAGGTGTACGTAAAGTCTCTTACGTGCTCCCGTAGTTACTCTGGATATGGGGGTAAGTCTGGATTGTACCCAAGGAGAATCTACCCCCAGAAGTCTATAATTTCCTACCATGGAAAGCTCTGCCATGGTAGGCAGAAAATTCTTTTCTTTCAGTAGGTAGAAAGAAAATTCTTGCATAAAGTCAATTTCAAGTTGTGATCAGGGAGAGTGGGATTTCCACAGTGATTCAGGCTGGTTACTATAAGATGGGGCCTTATGTCATGTGTAAGCAAAATAAAAACTGATTCCCTCATGCCTGGAATTCTTGCAACAACAAAAATTAAACAAAAAATATCTTTTCAGAATCTTTCAATATACTGTAAATAGTTATGACTTGATTGTCTTGTGTTCTTGCTTTCTATACAGGTTTGCTTTGTACATACAAAATATGTTGATGCTGCTTGAAACAAAAAACAAAGCTTGCAGGATTGAATTCATCATAGCCTTCCACTACTCCTTTGGGTACAGCGATTGAGTTTCCTTAACATGAAATTGGAAGGGTGGGAATGGGTGAGAATGCACAGAGCCCTGATTATTATGATAGCAAATTACGAGCCTAACAGTGGTGGGATCTTTTTACTATGGAGATTATTCTTTTCAACCAAACTATTAGGTGTACATTCATCTTTTAGCAACATTAGTCCAGGAATAATAGACTTCAAATCCCTAAAGTCAGGTTTATTCTCTATGCTCTGGAGCCATCAGCACTTTAAAAGGGAAGTCGTTTTGTATATACAAGGCTTAAAGAACAAACTGGGTCACCATCACTGTGGGAGTTTTCACTGTTCTATAGCAAACTACATAAAGGACACTGACTTGGTGAGGGAGTCTCAGAAACCCTTTAAATCTCGTCTCACCTTTCTGAGCATGTGGGTGGCCTGGTAGCCTCTGGAGATGAGAGGCAGTCGGAAAAAAAGATTGTCTGGTGCTTTAGATCTGCCAGGAGACAAAGACTGAGCTGTAACACATGGGCATGAACTCTCGCAGTCAGTACTGATTATCTGCAGCTATACTTAGATAATATTGCAGGGAGGGGGAGATGTCATAGCTGAACTGTCATTCATATAAAGAGAATTTTCCTGAAATAAAAATGGGAAATGGCAAAAAGTGGCTCTAAGATTTAACATGAGACAGATTTTTAAAATGCCAAAAAATTAAGAGTTGTCTTATTCTTGTACAACATACCCCTGGACAGTCTGCCCTGTCTTTCTGTCACAGTCATTAAAACACTTCGGCTGTTGTCTCTTAGCTCTGCCAAGTTTTTTTTAGCTCTGCCCAAGTATTCCTATTTCAAAGTATTAGCAGCTGCAAATAAATCTGGTCCTGTGCAACATTTTAAACACACTCTTAAATTTGTTCAGTACTTTTGCTATAGACTTTCCATACTGCACATTTTAAGATCATCCCTCTTTATCCATACCAAGATTTTTTATATAAGATTCAAGAACAAGGACCCTTGTGGAAGCAAAATCTACTTCTCATTTTACCGAGTGGATACTCCTCCCTTCTTCTCTGAGCTTTGGAAATAAAGAAGGAAATTTGCCACATGTGCTCAGAAAAATGTTTCCATAGATCGGATTTTTGATTTCTCCCCTGATAGGACATGGGTCCATAAGGACCCCGTTCTCAGAAGTGCTCCTAAAGGCTTCAGGGGAAGCATCTTCAGGACCCTCAGAGTACAACTTGAAAAGACACCCTCTTTTGTATGCCTTTTCCCACACTTTCAAAACACATGCATTTTATGCTTACTTTCAGAGTGAATCTGTTTTTCGTGCTTTTTCCACAAATAAGAGACTTTGTTCGGTGTCTACCTTGGCTTAGATAAATAGGCTTCATTTTGATTGTTTACTTGTGTGAGATAAGGTTCTTGGATCGATTCAGGCGAGTTCTTGATGTCTGGCAGGGCAGGATGTTACAGAAAGGCACTGAATGCCTCTAACAATAATAATGTTTGACTCTTATATCTCACTACTCCAGTGTTCAACACTTTGCGTGTAGTGTCAGTATTAATCCTTACAGCAGCCCTGAAGAAGAGTAATATTCTGTTCTTCTCTTCGTATTGCAGTTGGGAGGCAGTGGCCAATAAAATAGTGATTTTCCAAGCAGTGGCACCACTAATCTCATTGGTACCCACCACCAACTTTTTGGTACACCCCCCACCAAAAAAAAGTAAGGTGCCCACGACTTATGCACAAGTATGAGGACTTCATAATCATCAACAGTCATGGAGACTGTCCATGTCTACGACACTGTTGGGAGCACATAAAAAAGCCTCCCCCTTTCAACTTACCACACATGTTCTGCATCCTTCTGGTTGTAACATCTCTTCAGGGCAACATTTTGAGCCTTGCACTGGGCTATATGATTATTAGCTACACCGCTGCCATTAAGACAATTCTGCCCCAATTCTGGGGAGTTAGGCCAGTTCTCAGGCATACACTGATCTCTCCACACCACCACAGGAAGATATGCCAGGTGAGTTATGCCAGCCTAAATTGATTAGGATTGAACCCATACAAGCCTTAGCCATGCTTTTTACCAAGCTTCACTCACACTCTCTCTCTCTTTACAGTGGTTTTCTATAAGAAAGAAAGGCAGGCATTCTCCAAGTTCAGATGATCAACTGACACCATTTTGTCGCTCGCGTAGATGAAATGAAATAGGCTGTCTCGGAATTAAATCAGAACAGCCAGCGATGCCAAGAAGCTGCCACAAAAGTAATTATTTTCTTCTTTCATCTGCGGAGTTGGACAGCGCAAAATCCCAATGCAACCTATCATTCAAAAGCCCAGCCTATGGGTGAGAGGACAGGGACTTTCATGCCACAAAATACATTTCTCGCTGATAGGGAAATATCAGCTATTTCAATTGAAATAGATGCCTACAAAAGACAGGAAAGGCACCTTCAGTGACAAAAATGCAAACACCAAACCAAATGGTTTGTCTCCCCTGACATTATACGCTGTGTCGACTTCAATCAAAAAGGGTAACTTTTAACCTGTGAAGTAAGTGGTTACTAGACACATTTTTGAAGATACTTTGACACCACTGTACTTTTGTTGTGTTAGGAATTATTAGTAGTACATTTCTAATTATATGTGTCCGTTCATTCACCTGTACACCTGTCCACGTACATACCTGAAAGCAGTGACTTCCAACCAGTGTGCCACGAACAAGTGGCCTTATGTCCTCTTTTTCCAGGACATATCCTCTTTTTAGCCCAGTGTGAACCTTGTTAGCTCCTGGCCAGGGAAAGCTGGGCATGCGCAGCCCATCAGCTGGACCGCGTATGTCCTGTTCACTCCAAGGCTGGGGCAAGCTGTGTATGCGTAGCCCAGCAGCTGGGCCATGCATGACCAGATGGCTCCAGAGCTAGGGCAAGATGAGCATGCACAACACTAGGGTTATGAGCACTAGGGTTCTGCATGCTCAGTTTGTTCTAGGACTGGAGATCAGCGCAGCAGGGGTCTGCCCTCTGGTCCCAGCCTCTGATCCCATCACAGCCCAGTCACCTAGGCACCATGGATAGGCAGTGGGATGCAGACTAGAGACTGAGGACCTCTGCAATCACATGCAAACTCAGTTTCAGCCTTTTGTCTAGTCTAGAAGTCTAGAAGTAACCCTGGAATTACTATTAAGGTCTTGGAGACCTACAAATACATACATACTCTAGCAGAATTGGAACACAAGACCCTGATTATTATTAAAAACAGCATTTTTTTCTTTCCTTCTGTGTGTATATTGTGTACATGTGTGTAGTGGGGTAACAACAGATTCTTTGAAAAGGTTTGGGAAGCACTGCTCTACAGATCTCATCTGTGAACCTGGAGCCCCACAAAAACTGTTCAGATTGGATCCCACATCTCCACTTGGGCTACACAACTTCTAATGCCAGCAGGTCCAGCTTGGAGAATGGCAAACAACAGGGAAATCAGAGTGGAAGAAGCCATGGCAATTCTCTTAGTTGCATTTTCAGGCAGTGAAGAAACAGAGAAATTAGCAATCTAAATATATTCAGATGATCACATAATGCCAGCTGAGGACATAAGGGGGCATTTAGCATATCTGAACACATCCTTCTTTTTCCTGTATACTTCTGGGGGGAAGGAAAAATAACTTGGAGTCCTACATTTGTTGACATCAGAAAATCCCTTCTTAAAATACAATGAAGTTGAGAATTATCTAACAATCCAGAAGAACTTTATACCTGTGTCTGGGCTTTCATTTTAAATTAGCTCTTCATCAACTCTTATTACTAAACAAGCACAGAGCAGCTGTAACTCTCCAACTGCGATTAGCATTAAACCCTTCAAAATCCAGCGCAGCTCTGACAACATCCCTGCCTCTATACTCAATTGATTAACTCCTACTGGTTTGCAACTAAAACTAATCTATTAATTTAACAACCTTGGAAAAAGCTTCAAATGAAGCGTGCTCCACGTCAGAGAGTCCAAATAAATCAAGCAATGCATACATCAGAAGGACGGCACTTTGGAGGTGTTTTAAGAGGGATAAATATCTTAAAAAGATTTAAATCTCCGTATTTTCGTATGCCTTTTGGCTCTAAAACTGGGGATTGCTTTATTGATTCCTCATGCATTGCTCTCCTTTCCAGATTGCTAGAGGACTGGAATAATGTTATTAGTCTTCTGAGAGAGATAAAATATGAAACAGGGAAGCCACAGACCAATCACCGTAAAGCATCAGAGGCAAAGCGGGCTATTGACTGACTGCAATGCTGGGTTCCAGGATGCCAAGAAAGAGAGGCTTTCAACCTAGGGCTTCCATAGCAGAAACCCATCCCAGAGCAATCAATGAAACAGGGGTGAAAGACAACAGGCCTTCGTCCACAGATCGTTACCATCCTGTGTTCAGTCATCAGTGGAAAAAAGAAAACATTAACTAAAAGAGAAGCAAAAGCACACACCAACCAAGGGAGTTGATTATTTTAATCAATGAAGGTCTACATGCTAGAAGGGCCCATGTCCAAGTTAGTTCAAATTATACAGGGATCCCCCACTTATGGGATGGAGGAGCACTGTTCCAAAGTTAAATCATTGAAAAATAAAACCCAGTCTTTTTCAGCTTGCAAATGCAAAATGGCCACCCACAAAAACATAAATATCATTTGCAAAAGCCTAAATCACACATACCCCCAAATCCAGAGTAACTATGGGAGCACATAAGAGACCTGAAAACCTATGAAAAACCTATGAAAACCTATGAAAAATTCATATTGGAATCCAGAGTAAGTTGTTCTTACACTGGAGCAAGGACTCCCCATAGGTTCTCTGGATTTTGCCCACATTTATTAAAACAGAGCCAAAATATGTAACAAAGTACAGTAAAATCAACAAAGGCATGTGTGGGCAATGAATATGATATCTTATGTATTTACATGATGGTTATTTACTGAAGAAAGTCATAAGGAAATGCCAAAAAAGTTTGATCAACATGTCACATGCAAATCAACGTCAGAGAAGACAATTTGTGCCTTTAAACCAGCACAGAGAACTTGAAAGTGTGAAGCATGTGTTGAATGAATGAGTCCTGGGTATAACTGAAAAAATTCAAAGAGTGGAAATATCAGAAAACAAACCATAAGAAAGTGGGGGATGCTACTGATTGGTAGCATCTTTCCAGGGTTTCAGAAAGGAATTTTTCACCACTCTACCTGGAGACGTCAGTGATCGTGTCTAGGGTCTTCTATATTCAAAGCATATACTCTGCCACTGAGTTTCATGATGCAGAACTGAGGACTACCTTCCCATGTGGCACCAGCAGCTGGATACAGTAACACGAAAAACATACACACGCCTAAGCATCTCTAAAATCTTTTAAATAGAGAATCAGAGAATAGAGGTTTTTTAAATAGAGAATTTTCTTGTACCTTGGGCCTTGGCAGAAAATTAGCATTATTTTATTTAGGATTACACTATAATAGAAAGTGTCGTGTGTGCACCATAACATTTCTGTAGCAGCTGTAATCCTTCTGTAAAGTCCCAGCGCTGCTTTACATTTTTGGTTGCCATAATTCTCTTCCACAAAATCGGAATAGAACCCTCTGTCCCATTTACCAGTATGTGAACACAATCCCCCAAAATCGGGGTTGTCCCTGTTCTTCAGGACAAATGGCAACCCTATTTACACTTCTTCATATTAAATGGACCCACAAGCCAAAGAATTACTGGAGCAGACCAGTTCTCTCCCCAGTTTGACTCTGTGTTAAGAAGCATCATGTACAGTACAGCATACATGGCTTGCAGCAGTAGCTACTGCTATGTGCACCCTGCATCCCACATGGACTTTGAGACCAAGAGAAAGTAAAAAAATTTAAGATCCCAGAAAATTCTGGGCTCCCTTTAACTCTGGCCTGGATACAAATTACTCCCCTTGATCCCATTCTTATGGGCCTTGGCATCAGCCCTTCAATGCATAACTCTTTCCATATGATTTGATTTTGTTGGGAAACAGGATGTAATCAGAGTCATATAACAGTCTCACTTCTCTCCACCAACCACCACCAGTTTCCTGCTAACAATAAAACAAGAGCAGAGGCAATAAAAAAAGTTGTAAAGAAAAATGTACAAGCATGTATACATCTCTGTTAGCTGCATATGTCCTAGACTTGGAACAATGAATCCTAGAGCTATTCCCTTGGCATAGATGGGCTGTAAAGGACTTCATGCTGTGAAGTCTTGCTTCTAATCCAAAACACTTGTATATCAAAGCAAATGATGCAGCAGTCTTGCTGAGGTTAAACACGCCTGAGGCTGGACAGTGACCAAATAGGAAATCACCTTTGAATGCTATCTTAAGTTCCATAGAAGAAATGAAGGTAATGCACAAAAACACCATCTGTTAGTATTTTAGAGATTTTTATCCTTTGCCTGAAAAATGCTTTCCCACCAAAGAAAAATTTCTGAGAAATTTGTTTGTCTTAAATAATGCATGAAAATGCTAATTACTGTATATTATTTATAAATAATGTGTTGATAATGCTATAAATATGAGTATTCCAGCATTTTATATTTATGTTATGTTCCAACAATGAATTTTTTATTTTTTAGATCTTTTACACTGTATTTTTTATTTTTTTTATAATCTATTCTCCAGCAGTGCCAATGTATACAAATCAAATCACACCTTTATTGGCATAAAAACAAATAGATAACAGGATAATAAATGTACAATTGGATAAAAACAGAAAAAGGTACCAGTAAGTAGTTGCCTCAGAGCCTCCAAAGAGGCAATGTTTTCTGTGAGATCCTGCATATGGGGGGATTTTATATTTAAAATCAAATCATGCCTTTATTAGCATAAAAGTGAATAGAGAATTGGATAATAAGCATACAATTAGCTAAAAAGTGGATAAAAATAAGTTGTAGCCTTGTTACCTCTGAAGGCACGATGGCATAGCATCAAGGAGAGGAGATAGAGGCCACCAAGGATTCGCGACGCTGGAGGATGAGATTAATGAATGAGACTACTTATATAGTGAGGTTTTTGTTAGTGCCGCGTAATCGAAATCACAGCTTATCAAAGTTAGAACATTCATTGTGGCCAGCAAAAAATTGGTCTATAAATGAAGTGCGTATATCATTATACAACATGCATTGCAGTAACACGTGTTCCAGTGATTCCGTTGCACCGGAACTACAAATGCATGTCCTTTCCTCTATAAGTATGCCATTGAATCTTCCCTACAGGGTATTTGAAGATACGACCTTGCAACTAGCCTGTGTGAAAAGTCTTCTGTCCTGTGGGTTCACAAAAAATAAAAATAGTCAGGGAGGTGCCAACATATACATGTTTACTCAAGAATAATTCCCATTATACGAATGAGTGATAGGGTGCAATACTAACCTCCAGTAAGCCCCAGCATAGGTCTTATACTGGCCTAGGGGTGTCACAAACGTTGCCATAAGGCACTTCTGCCCCACTCTTGGGGGAATTAGGCCAGTGCACAAGTATATGCCAACCTCCCCACACCACCCCGAGTAGATATGCCAGGTGAGTTAGGCTGGTGTAAATTGGTTAGGATTGTGCCCTTACACTAGGAAAGTATGCACAGGACTTCAATATAATCAGTTTTCACATTTGTGTTTGGAAGAGATTGAAGCAGGAGTCATTTTCATCTGATCAAGAAAAGCATCAAGAGGAATTAGTCCTTGGTATTATCAGGAGGTACATGCTGCAGATTTAAGCATACTGGCTAGGCCTGCCCAATGCCTATGTGGAAGACCATATATAAAAACACCAGGAATGTTATTCTTATGGTCTTAGTAAGAGGATAAGATACAAATAATATTGTACCAAATATACACCAAAACTCCATGAATTTACAAAAACCTCTATAATGCCGTTATCTGCCTCCTGGTCTTAGTGTCGAAAAAAGGAGGAGGGGAAAGATTAAGATGAATTTAACATTATTTTTCTTGCCACAATTGGCAATTTGCGAATGACTCACAATGGCAAGCTGTCAAAGCCTGTTCATCTCCCCTCTCAGGACTCTTTTACGTTAATGCAAACAAATCTCTGCTGTGAGCAATATGGAGAGCTTCAATTACAAATTTCTGTACCCAGTAATATGGCTTCGCCATTGTTTTGTGTTCCGTATTTATTCATGCAAATAATATCCCATCAGGGCTGATAGTCCTGAGGAAAGGCAGACATGGGCAGTAGAAGAGCAGCTCATCCTATATCGGAATAAAGACCTGTTCAATTTAAAGAGGCAAGTTCAAGTCAGCAGGTGGATAGAACCAGAGGCGTCGCTAGGGCAGTGCAGGGGGGGTGACGTGCACTGGGGGGCTGTGGCACCGCTAAAAACCAACTTCATGATGGTGTGCATTACCCCCTTGAGTCATTTGTCATTGGATTTGTATTGGAGAGCAGAGTCCAATGCAACAATCTGTTTTGAGACACCACATTCCTAGACAAGGTTATGGCCAATAAGTCACCAAATTTTCTTGTGGTGTCATGATGTTCCTTCTGGGTTCTCCTGAAGAGCAAACGTCACTCTCTCTCTCCCCACCTCACCTGCTCCCTGGAACACCTCCTCCCTGCCTATCCCATGCCCCCATTCAGTGCTTTGCCAGACAGCAATCAGGACAACCACTGAACAGTGGTACACCAAGGCTGAACTGACGATAGTGCAGGAGTGGTTGGTGCTGATGTCCCACCAATGCTGGGCCAAAGTTGGGGCTGGCCCAGCAAGTTTGTGACACACAACAGTGGCAGGGCGCCTGTGGTACAGGCATCCCCCACTTTCTTATGGTTCATTTTCTGACTGTTTCACTCTTTAACACCTTTCAGCAATGCCCAGGACTCATTCATTCAACAAATTTCACTTTTCATCCTCTCTCTGCTGCTCTAAAGGCTTAAATTGTCTTCCCTAATATTGATTTGCATGCGTTATGGTGATCAAACTTTTTTTGGCATTTCCTTATTACTTTCTTCAGTAAATAACCATCATTCAAATACATGATGTTCATTGCCCACACATGCCTTTGTTCATTTTACTGAACTTTGTTGTGTATTTTGGCTCTGTGTTAATAAACATGTGTGATTTAGGCTTTTCTAAGTTATATTTATGACTTTTGCTGGCCATTTGCATTTGCAAGCTGAAAAATTCTGTTTTACTTTTTCAACTGTTTTCACTTTAGGACAGTGCTCTGTCCCTAACTCATCCAATAAGTGGAGGATTTCTGTATGTCCGTAAGATTGAGCACTAAACTAGCTATAATTCAAGGATCATCTTCTATAGTGTGTGATGTGTAACATCAAGTGCATAACATCCAACAATACAGGAGATACAATTCAGAAAAGTCAATTTGGACAAACCACTTTTCAAGTCCTAATGGACAAAGAAAACAACCCCTACCTAGGAAGCAATCACTCTGAGCCTTTTAGGAACATTTGTATAACAATATGATATAGCTATCCTGTAGGACCACAAATACCATTTCAAAGGGGAGAAAAAGCTTTACAGTTTTATCACCAAGAAGTTCAGTGCCTGTGAAAATTAACACCCTGCCAAGGATTCATTTTCTTTTTAAGCTCTGCCAGCACCTGTGCCAAACGAGACATCCAACATTGTCTCTTAAGATGTGAGGTTGGGGAATAAATTACAGAGAGCCATCATCCAGGTACTAATAAGGCAACAGGGGAGGTTGTTAATCTGGTCTTCTTCAATGGTAGTGTGTTGACAGCCAAACTGTTGTGAGGCACATTTCTACACATACATTAAGTAAAGGTACTGCTTTAAAAACTGAGAAAGGAAATTATCAGTATTATGCAGCCTGATTCCAGTATTTGCTTTCACCCTCTCTCTCCGCTCCATCACAAGTTCAGACTGAAGCAAAACACCTTCAAAGAGGGAAATTCTAAGAAAAGGGTTTAGGATTTGAGGAAATGGCTTTGGGCAAATTCACATCACCTTTAGGAGAAAAAAGGCATGGTTTAGCAGTCACTCCATCATGCAGCCAGGTAAAGACAGTCGCCTTCCAAGTATATTGGAATGGTATTTATTATATGGGAACGTGCTCCTGAGAAGGCTCCAATGTTCTGGCAGGACGTTGTCATCAACCATTTGTTTTAAGCCAGAAGAAAGCACTGGAGTGTGTAACAGCAACAAACTAAAACAGAAGGGAGTGAGAGGTAGGGAATGCAGTCAGGAAAGAATGGCTAGAAAAGGTAGAAAGGGTCTTACAGCAAGGACAGCCGGTTACAATGTACATAACTGGAGGATGACCACAGCCAAGAACACTTGACTTCCTTAGATGTCAATCCCACACCCAGTTTATATGATCTCTATATGTTTTGGTCTCTAGGCAAAGAAGCCCAGTTATCTCTGCCACAGTGGTATCTCTCTTCTGTTTAGCAAGGAGAGACTAAACTTGCAATCCTATGCACACCTTCCTGGGATAAAGCATAACTGAACACAGTAGAACTTACTCAGGGTGACCATATAGAATGAAGTATGGAATACCTCTACTTTTAAGCATTGCATAGAAGAGGGAATTTAGGCAGGATTGTATTGAAAGTTACCAAAGCATAAGCCCCAATGATTATCATGGGATTTATAGATGTGCATAGAACTGCAGTCCTAATCGCTGTATGTTGGTGCCAATCTTGGGACTTTTTAAGATAATGAAATCCTTTTAGAAAGAGAACCACCTTCTTAATCCTTTGCTTTGTAAACACTTCAAGAATTTTTTTTAACTGAGCAGCCATGTGGCACAGAGTTTCTCTCTGCCTCATTCTACTACTCCCTCAATCAGCCTTCATCCAGGTGACAGAAGCCTTTAACCGGATGGGCAAAGCATGGAGGCTTCTTACATCTTGCAGTCTTGTTCCCGGGAGAAGTTCCTCTCCCCTTGGCACCACACACTCCCAAAGAGGAGGAGGAGGAAATCTCATATCATCATCCAGGGCAGTTCCTCTGGGCTTCTATTAGCCACATATGGAAATTCCATCACCATTATATTATCTGCTAGTCTTTCCTTCCTTTTCATTATATAGATCATTTACACAAGAGAAAGTTACATTGCCTTTCTCCCTCTCATAGTCTATAATGTGCTAATGACAGACTTCGTTACTGTATAAATGCCACCCACTCCCTTGTAATTGCCACCCATTCCATTTGTTCCACATCTGCATAAGAAACAAGTAATAGACCCCAAAAGGAAATCACACACAACAACAACTGAACCAGAGGAAAACTCAGCTCCACTTTAAAAAATTGATTTGTTTTCTATATTTACATATAATGAATCTCCATTTCTTTCCATTATCATCAAGAACTTGAACTATTTTTGCTTTAAATAAGCACAACTGCCATACTGGATAAGTGTTTTATTTATTTATTTTAAAAAAATACAAGCTGGCTGATTGCAGAATAGCTTTCTTTAAAAGGATCTCTTTTCACTGATAGATAGAAAAACTTAAATGAGTCGCAGACCTTACTGAATCATAATTGAACTATATTGTACTGATGAGGTGTTGTTGTATAATTAAAATGAAAGAAACCCATTTCAGATGTATAGTAATTAACAACATAAACTCTTAAAAGAAATAGTTTGTCAACACCAGTATAGTATGAAGATTCTGCTTTGAGCATTCAAGTTTTGCTCCCTTCTAGACTGTCATAAAAATATATATTTATGGGCAAAATCCAGAGTAACTATGGGGAGTCCTTGCTCCGGTGTAAGAACAACTTACTCTGGATTCCACTATGATTTTCCCATAGGTTTTCACTAGGTGGTACAGTAACTACGGGTTCACGTAAAGTCTCATACATGCTCCCGTAGTTACTCTGGATTTTGGGGCTTGTCAGTGTTTTTCAACCAATGGTACAGGTGCCACCAGTGGAGTTATTTCTAGTGGTACACTGAATAGGTGGACCATGTGAAGTGGTACAGTAGAGTACAAACCTGGAGAAATAAGTCACACACAAGTCACACACAACAGCCAATGGCCAAAATTGGATAGGGACAAGAATTAAAAGATACATCCAGTAAATTCAAGTAAGATTTTCATGGAAACTGCAATGCAAATGCTCATCTCGATGCATTGGCATAGGAAATTCATACACCCATCTGAGGAATCATAATATAAGACTATAAGATCATAGTATAACACTACAACAAAAGGGCATTCTTGTGTTAAAATCACTATGCCGTTGGCATGGATATTTTTGTTTGTTTTTGTTTTGTTTAATGGACTGCATATTAAAAAAACTAATTGGATGTTCATATGATTTTCATATCACCTTGCCAACTTGAACCACTGAAAAATTGCATAAATAGAAACAAGATCTCACACACAAAGGCTTCTTCTGGCTAATTTGTTTATACTTGACCTTACACAAAAGTGCATACTTCCAGAAAGCTACCAGGATTATTCACTGAAAAACATACTAATAGGGTTTTGTTTTAAAAGCATATTAATAATTGCTCCTGGAATATGAAAGAGTGACATTCTGCCACCTTATTCAATTGTTACAATGCTCACATTTACTACATATGGAGAGGGCACTAGTGACTAGGCCTCCTGGCCAGTTGCATAGTGATACAGAAATGTACAAAATGATACATTTTGTAGTACAAAATGTTAAGTATTTCAGGCTCCTGAAGCTGTGTGTTGCTGCCTATTGGATGCTTGCCTAACAAAAGTTGCATCAACTGCAATGAATATTTTCATTCTATAGTATGGGTATGTTTGACACTGCCCTCTGCAGCTAAGGAGTGTGATGGCCTAGTGGTTAAAGACACTGCGCTTGTCAACCTGATGGTTGAGACTTGAGACCCAAGTACTACAAGATGGAGTGAAATCTTGTCTCTTGTCCAACAATGCCAACTTAGCAGTTCGAAAGCATGGTAACTGCAAGTAGTTAAATAGGTACTACCTTGGTGGCAAGATAATAGTGTTCTGTGTGCTTTGGCATTTGGTCATCCCAGCCACAGAACCACAGAGATGTCCTGAGACATTGTTGGCTCTTCAATGACATCCCTGTAATGGGATGAGCACTGTTCCCTGGAGTTAGTATCACTAGTGGAGTAACTCACAAGGGGCACCTTTATACTTTACTCAAATCGAATGTGCTGTCAAATCTAGTGCTCACCCTATACCTATAATCAAAAACCACATTTACCTGAATCTAATTACCAGTGAATCTAATGTGCACCCTGATTTTGGAGACTAAATTCAGCTGTAAATGGTGAATGTTAGATTCAAGTAAATACAGTATCGCTGCCGCTATGAACTGAATTTGCAGATGCTCTGGGGCTTGTCAAGAAAGTACCATCATGTGCTCAGGAGGTAGTGGTAACTATTCAGGCTGGAAAAAGTCAGAAAAGCCATAGACTGTTATTACAGAAGCACACCAGGCAGACACGAACCCATCACCCAAATGTCAGATGAAACAGATATGAAAAGCCAGCATAGAGAAGACAGTTTTTAAAACCCTTGAAAGGAATTCCATAGTTGTGGTGCCACTATGGAAAAGGCTCATACCTGTGCTGCCACCTCTGAACTGGACAGAAGAGGCATTTGAAGGAAAGCCCCCCACAAAAGACTGGGGGGGGGGCTGGAATATATGGCAGGAATTTTGGGGGGGAAAGCAGTTCCGCAAGAAGATAACAAATCAGAATATAAACCCCACTTGCTTACTGCCATTGGCATGATGCTTGGAGAACAATCTATATGATAACTCCTGCTGTGAATGTGTAACTTTTTTAGGATCCTGAATTATTTCTGCAGTGCCAGCAACACCTGGTGGAAAAAGTGAGGATTGTCAAGAGAAGATTTATTTTTGTTTTTTATATACACACTATGTGGAAAGTACACTTAAATTACTAGCTTTTGGCTGCAATCCTAACCTACTTTCCTGGGAGTAAGTACTGCTGAACACAATGGGACTTACTTCTGAGTAGACATACTTAAGATTGCACTGTTTACTGATGAACTTTCAGTATAATTAACCTGATAATTAATGCGTCAAGCAAACCCTTTAGATTGGCAGCATGTAAAACCCTTATATCCATTGATTGTGTGATGGCTAGATGTTCAATGTTCACAGAGAAGGAAGATAGCTAGGAAATACTCATATTTATTTGAATATAATGCACCATTGAATCTAACACTCTCCCTGATTTAAAAAAAATGTTTTCTGGCAATTGTAATGTGCAGCTGCAAAGTAGGTGTAAAATTTAATTTTACTGCATATAACAATGAGTTGTATGACAATAGTAATATGACAATGGATTTATGTTATTATTTTTACTTAATTGCACTACTTTATACAACAATGGGTTTATGTTACATTTTTATTACAATAAACTGTTAAACTAAATACTGACCTATACTTATAATCAAAATACTGTATTTGAATCTAATGTGCACACCAAATTTGGAGACTGACGGCCTGGAAAAGGTGAGTGTTAGTTTCGAGTAAATATGATACTTCCAGTTTTAAGAAAGTGTAGGAAAGGATCCCTCCCTGGCATTCTCTCTCTCTCTCTCTCTTTCTCTCTCACACACACACACAAACAAAATCTCTGTGTCAGATGCAAAAACCAGACACCATGCTGAGCCTGCATTTCCTCAACAACACTCCAAATATACTGTGTTGCTTGAGGGAAAATCTGCCTGAGGGTGTTTACCAATATTTCACTCCAGCCACACTCCTAGAGAAAAGAAGCCAAACATTCACATTTGCTTGGAGTACCTTCCAACAAATTCTGTTTGAGAAACAATCATGTCAGTTACAAAAATGAGAGTTGTTTGCCAAAGGGAAATATACAGAATGGTGTTGGATACCAGCAGGCCTCCGTCAGTCTTGAAAGACTATGGTATCGTGCTTGGCGCTGCATACGCTGCATGTAAAGCACAAAAGCCTGGGTTGGATTGTTATGGAGGATAGGCTGTTATCCAAGCAGCAGATCCCCCCTCTCCATGCCACTGAATTAGTCCAATGGAAAGGCAGAGCCAATACGATTGGATTCGGCCGGCTGCCCATTTGTTTCCGGGCTCAGGACAGGAGCTCACCCTGTCTTGTGGGGCTGACCCGGGAATCGAACCCTGGCCTGCTGGTTAACAAGCACAGTGTCTTAGCCACTTGCGCCACCCCCAGCCCTAGTATTAACATTGTAAGGCTGCAGCATAGCTACGTGGGGCTGCCTCTGAAGACAGTCCAGAAGCTTCAACTAGCCCAGAATGCGGCGGCTCATGTGGTTGCTGGGGCTCGTCAGTTCGCCTCTGTCGGGCCACTGCTTCAGCGACTACACTGGCTGCCCATTTGTTTCCGGGCTAAATTCAAAGTGCTGGTCCTGGCCTTTAAAGCCCTAAACGGCTCGGGTCCAGGGTACCTGAGGGACCGTCTTCTTCTATACAATCCGACCCATCACCTAACGTCATCTGAGGGGGCCCTACTAACTGTGCCGCCACTAAGAGATGTGAGAGGTGTGGTGGCCAGAGATAGGGCCTTCTCGGTGGTGGCACCCCGGCCGTGGAACTCCCTCTCCTTAGAACTGAGGAAGGCTCCTTCAATATAGAGCTTCAGGAGGAGCCTTAAAACCTTTTATTTTAAAAAAGCTTTTTAAGGGGGCAGAGGTCAGGAGGGGGCTCTTGTTTTACTGTTTTTAGTATATATGCTTTTTAGCTTGAATGTTTTAATTGTTTTTATCAAATTGTTCTATTTATGTTTTTAATTATGTTTTATGTCAGCCACCTTGAGTCGGGATAATTTGCCCGAGAAAGGCAGGATATAAATTTTTAAAATAAATACATAAAATAGCTAAAGAGATTCAGGGGGTGCAGTTGCACTATGTATGGGTAACAAACTGAGCTTGACACTAGTGGCTAAAATTGTAAAAACGGGGTATGTAATAAATACCATCATGTGATATATCATTGGAAAGGTAATTTAATGAAGAATGCACTGAAATAAACTGCATAGAAATATCTTTGTTCCATCAAAAGTTATGGCCAATTAAACAGAAAATGAAAACACAGAAGCCCATGGAACAAAAAGTGGATTTTCTTAACTCAAAACTGACACACGAGACTGATTGCTCTGAGAGCCAATAAGATATAATTATGATACCATAAGGAACTAATAAAATGTTAATATGAATCAGCTCCTATTTCCTTATATTATAATACAGTTGCCCTGCTAACTGGGTAAAGAGGCACTTTTAAGTGGTGCTCCTTGTATATTTAGCAGGGGGACAATAACCATCACTCCTTGCCTCACTGCAGTGTCTCTAATCAATAAGGGGCACATTTTTATTTGTATACTTAAGTAAATTTGGTTTTTTTATGAGGGGGGCTACAAAATGTTTGGCCCCAGATAGCAGATAGATGCCTTAGCTATTTCACTGGGGGAGGAAGCAGAGCAAATGGGAGGTGAGCTGCTGGTATTGTGCTTGACGCTGCATGTGAAGCATGAAGGCCTGGGTAGATTAATATGGAGGATAGGCTGTTACCCAAGCAGCAAATCCCCCCTCTCCACGCCACTGAAATAGTCCAATGGAACGGCAGAGCCAATACGATTGGATCCAGCTGCGTCACAGAACTGGGCTAAGGACAGGAGCTCACCCTGTCTTGTGGGGACCGAACCAGGTCTTGAACCCTGGCCTATGGTTAACAGACAGTGTCTTAATCACTTCCACCACCCAAAGCCCCTTGATCATTAGCTATGCCACTGCTATAAGGCAACCTACATTCTCCTATTAGATTTTGCAGATCCAGTCTTTCATCTGATGGATCTGCAGAATCTCTAAGGCTGGAATCTTAAACACACTTACAGGAGTAAGACCCATTGAACATAATAAACAAAAGCATGTAAATAAGTGGGTGGTAGATAAATAGGTGGTAAGTAGGTAGATAAATAGGTAGGTAGGTTGGTTGGTAAATACGTAGGTAAGTATGCAGGTAGGTAGGTAGTTTGGGAGGTAAGTAAGTAGGTAGGTAAGTAGGTAGATAAGTAGGTAATACAGAAGTAAGACCCATTGAACGTAATGAACACTATGGGTTTACGACTTTTGAGTAGACATGGTTAGGATTGTTCTCTAAGGCTCTGGTTTTCATCCAGTTGACATGCCACACTGGCATGCCAATGCCATGGATGGTCCTCAGGTGTGCCGTGGCAGTTTGGGAAGATGTCATTTATCAGCAGGACAATTTGGGAATTTGAGCCACCTACCCTCAGCATGGTGTGCTTTCTCAACAGTAAGAGAACTGGTGGTGTTGACGGCCTTGACAGTTTGGTTGCCTTGTTAGTGAGTCATGAGATGAACAAAGGTTGAAAATCACTGCTCTCTGGGTATCACGTCTGTAGTCAGGACTGTGGCACAGGTGAGTGACCAGGGTGACCACACAGAGGAGAAGAGCCTACAACTATGACTGTTTTGTATAGAAGAGGAGACTGTGGCAAAGGAAGACCAGAGTGGAAGGTTTTCTAAAAGCTTTAAATGTCCTCCTCTATACAGTGCCTAAAAGTATTGTAGTCTACACTGACTTCTGTTGTGTGTAGAAACCCTAAGATGCAGAGTACGGAATCTACGGATGGGGAGGAAACAGTTAAACAGCAACTTCCTTCAGCTGAAACAAGTCTACATTTTGAACCGCACCAACATCACCTTGCTGCTGTTATTATTATATAATATATATACAATTATGCTATATATTAATTAGCTATTTTCATTTTCTTTGTAAACTGCTTTGTGAACTTTTTAGTTGAAAAGTGGTATATAAATACTGTATTAATATTTATGTAAATATATAAAAACAATTAATATATATATTAATTATATACCATGTGCACGGGGGGGGGGTTGCGTATGTATGTATGTATGTATGTATGGTGGTTTTGGCTTTGTGTTGGTCAGTTGGTAGTTTTTGATTTTTGTATATCTTTGTATATCTTTATATAATATTTTAATTATACATAAGAAAGTCAGATCTGATAGTTATATATATAATATAATATAAAATTTTAATTAGATAGATCGATAGATATAAACTGACTGACTGACTGATCAACACCCAGCCCAAACCACCAGAGGTAGAGCCAAATCCTATGGCTTACTTCCAGGTAAGTGTGGACAGGATGGGAGCCACAGAGCCCTGTGCTATGGGAGTCTACTCAGAAGTAAGTGCCATCACCGTCAATGGGGCTTACTCTCAGGTAAGTGTGGACAGGATGGGAGCCACAGAGCCCTGTGCTAGGGGAGTCTACTCAGAAGTAAGTGCCATCACCGTCAATGGGGCTTACTCCCAGGTAAGTGTGGGGAGCTGCAGGATGAAGTCATTCTGTCCTCTTCTGTCTTTCCAGCTCCTCCACCTCCCGCTGCAGTGAAAGGCTTCAGTGTTTCTACTGCGCATGCGCCCTCCAGTCCTCCCGCGAACTCAAACAGGGAAGTGTGTCCCTGAAGAGCCGCCGTAAGTCTGCAGAGAAAATGACCACCTGGCCGTGATTGTCCATCTGCGGCTTCCGTAGGAGGCTTCCAAAAATGGCGGAATATTCTTCCGTTAAGAGGACCAAGCTGGTGCTGAAAGGGAAGAAGCGGAACAGGTGAGCCTTAAACCGGGTGCCCCTGAGCATGCGCAGAGTGCCTCGTTCCCCCCCCCCCCCGGTGGCCCACAGAGCATGGCTGTGGGGTGTTGAGCAGAGGGTGCCTGTGTCCTTCCAGGGCGGGACCACCATCCTGGGTGTGGCTTCTCAGCCCCTGCTCTGCATCCTCCACACTTGTGGCTGCTGCTTGTGGGTGGAGGCTCTGCCAGAGACCCTGTTGCAGGTAGTCCCGTAGGGTCTCTGGAACGCCCTTCACAGCTGCATCCTCCACCCCACCGCCACAGGCTCACTCCTGGAGGGGCTGAGAACATCCTCACCAGCTGGGAGGCCGCACCTGGCCCCACACGGACTGGGAAGCTCTGCCCACCTGCACAGTCCTCCCACAACTGCCGCACCCCCTCCCTCTGCACCTCCCACAGCCCCAACTGCCACTGCTCTGCAGAAACTCCTCTGAGGGGAATTCCCACAGGCACACTGCGGGCGGGTAGGAAATGGAAACTCACTTCGCTACAGTGGCGCCTCACCTAACAACGTTAATTCGTTCCACAGGCATGTTCTTCACGTGAAGCGGATTTCCCCATAGGAAATAATGGAAACTCAGACAATTGGTTCCACAAACCCAAAAATATTCATATAAAAATATTAACTGGATGTAAAAATGATGACAAAACACTGGAACTGATTTCAAAACATGCATTCAATGTGCACGATCCTATGAAGTCTACTTAGGCTGCAGTCCTAAAGACACTTTCCTGGGAGTAAGACCCATTTAACACAATGGGGCTTACTTCTGGGTAGACATGGTTAGGAGGCTGCAATCCAAGACATCTTGAAAGTGTCTCTCCAATTTCTCCTTCTCTCCATCCTGAGCCTCTCTCTCCCCTGCTCCCTTCTGGGTAGCTCTGAGCTGCTTCCCTCTTCTCCACTGCTGTTCTCTCCCTCTGCCCAGCGGACACCCGGCCACAGGAGGAACAGCATGGAAGTGTTGCTTTCACTATGGACAGGTGCGCTCGGCAGCCCTGATGCTTTTTAAACAGGCTGCCCGCCAGCACGTTTAAACGAATGTGTTCTTTACGTGAAGCACAGTTTGTTACATGAAGCAGAATCCTAGAGAAATTTTTGTTTGTTACATAAAACATACTTTACATGAGGCATTCTTTACATGAGGCACCATTTTAGTTTGAAAATTAGTACACTATCTTTTATATATATATATATATATATATATATATATATATATATATATATATATATATATATATATATAAACATCAATTATACATTTACATATATATAAATTATAACTTCACTACAATTCCCCATAAGTTTCCACACACAGGAAAAATAAACATTTGTTTATGAAAACCATTTTTATTTTATTTAACCTTACTGAGGGCCGAAATGTGTTTTCAAAACAATGATAGTGATGCAGAGCATATTATTACTGTATATAAATACAAATGGTTTTCAATAAAAAAAATTTATTTTTCCTATGCATGGAAACTTATGGGACACCCTGTATATGAAAATTATAAATTCATATAGTGAATTGTGGTACAGAGGTACAAGCACCTCGCTTAACAAGCGTTTTACATAACAAGCAAAAATTTCCAAGAAATCTTGCTTCACATAACAAGTTCTGCTTCACTTAAAGAGCACTTATACATCCCTTACGCTCCACACCAAGGTCCTTTAAAAAGGCTGCCAGCCAGTGCTGCTGCCTCTAACTGCCCCCAACTTGGGCGCAGTTGCCTGGACGTGCCAGAGACAGCTGCCCCTGCCCCCAAGTGCCAAGTGCCCTCCAGCAGCCGCCCAGGTAAGCCTCCCAGGAAAGTGTCTATGATTGCAGTCTCCTAACTATGTCTACTCAGAAATAAGCCCAATTGTGTTAAATGCGTCTTACTCCCAGGAAAATGTCTTTATTGCAACCTCCTAACCATGTCTACCCAGAAGTAAACCCCATTGTGTTAAATGGGGCTTACTCCCAGGAAAGTGTCTTTAGAATTGCAGCCTAAGTAGACTTCATAGGATCATGCACATTGAATGCATGTTTTGAATTCAATTCCAGTATTTTGTCATCATTTTTACATCCAGTTAATATTTTTATATGAATATTTTGGGGGTTGTGGAACCAATATCTGAGTTTCCATTATTTCCTATGGGAAAATCCCCTTCACTTAAAGGCTTTTCACTTAAAGAGCATGCCTATGGAACGAATTAAGTTCTTTATGTGAGGCACCACTGTCTATATATTTTGACATACACATTCTGAAGCAATTGCCATTCCATATGCAACCTGAAAAGCAATTTCAGGAGAACACTGCCAAAATACACTGTTAAAAACTGCTTTTTATTTTCCAGCATATATAATGTAACTTTCTATAAACCTCTATATTTTTACAGCCTGGATTCATGGAAAATCTTACATTTCAGTGTGAAGAAAACACACAGAATTTGGAAATCTATACTTTGGGTTAGGAAATTCAAATGAATCGGTCCTTATTAAGAACACAGTATTCCGTAGCTGTATCTCATTTCCAGTATTGTTGGGCTTGAAGGTTGGGCATGTGTAACTAATTTGTTACTCAGAATTTTGTATTGTACACAAAGCGATGTTAATTCTTTTCTTGCAGTAAGAAGAAAAACAAAGATAATAAAAGGAAAAGAGAAGAAGATGCAGAGGATCAGCTTGATATTGTTGGTAGGCTAACTTTTCTATGAAAGTGCATGAACAGCTTAAAAACCTTAGAAATTAGAACCCATAAGCAACGGATCTTATGGTTGTGAAGCAAACACAGTTTTAGAATGAATTAATCTTGACTGAGGCAGGCATTTTGATCCTAAACATTTAAGTCGGAGTTTCTGCCTCTTATCCAGCTATAAAATGTTGCTACATTGGCATTTCCTTCCCAGTTCTCATCCAGTCTGAGAATTGGGCCGTTAGATGTCCATTTATGTGTTCCTTATGAGTATTATGCTGTTGGTCTCTCTGTACCTTCAAAGCTTTCCTTCTATGCAGTTGCTGACATGAGAAGACAACAAATGTGTTCTTTTTCTGTTTTGTCTCCTCTTTATAGAGGGCTGGTGGACAGTTACTAACTTTGGTGAAATCACAGGCACCGTCGCAATAGAGATGGGACATGGAACCTATATAAGTGCCCTTGATAATGGCCTTTTTACCCTTGGAGCACCACATAAAGGTTGGTATCCGTGAGATCAGTTTTCACTTTGTCATTTATAATGCTAATTTCGGGGAGGACTTTGTCCTTTTGCTCCAGCTCTTTCCTGCAATAAGCCTCATGGAACATTGTGCTATAAGTATTTTCTGTACAACAGCATAAGTGTTTTCTGGGTTTAGATCAGGGGTGAAATTCTCTCATCCCTGAAATGCTCTCCTTCACAACTGTTAAATATCCAAGAACCCTAAAATGGTCCAGCTTTTCCACTCCTGGTTTAGATAAATAACACTGATTGTGTCAAATTGTGCCTAACTGCACTTCAGGATTTCAGCCCTCATTTGCATCATGCAGCCCTTGTTTTATATATGTAAAATCAATATACAGTATATAACTGAAAAGTCACTGACTCACTGACTGACTCATCAACTCCCAAAGAAAACCACCGGGCCTAGAAGCGTGACATTTGGGGAGGGTGTTCCTTCTGTGATGGAGCCACCCACTAAGAACAGGTTTTTGGAAATGCCAACCAGAAGGGGATGAAAAGGGATGCAATGCATTTTCCTCCCTATACTTTCCATTGAAGAATCCCTGTCTGATCACTTCCCTGACCCAACCCCTGGACCTAGAAGCTTGAAATTTGGAGAGGGTGTTCTTTCTGTGACATCATTACCAACTAAGAACTGATGTTGACAAATTTTATCCCTTAACAGGGTGAAAATGGATACAAAGTGTTTTTGTCCTTTGCTTAATATGGATGACTGACTAACATCCAGCCAATTTGGTGCTTGGTGCCTGATGCACTGAAGGGGATGTTGTATGTGGGGGATGGGTGATGCACATGGGGGGTTGTTGCGCAGTGGGGGATGGGGTACAGGGGGAATTTTACCCTTGTAACGTGGGTTCATTTTCACTAGTAAACCTATAAAAGGTATTAGATTAGATTTTCTTATGGTATAGTGTACCTGCGTGGTTATCTGTCAAGGTTTTGCTTGTGCTCCAATAGCTAAATGCAAAATATGTCTTCATGTTGTTACCTTTCTCATTATTCTCACACTCCTTACATAGAATATATGTATGCATATAGTTATAGAACTTAGAAAAGGACATGCAGTGAGATTGGAATAAGAAACTGTGGAAAAAGTTTTCCAGGAGCTTTTGGGGTGTGTTCCTGGATGTTCTAAGAGCCTTTAGCTTATTTTTAGGAATAAATATGTTGGTAATCATTAACAGGATTCTCTAACCTTGTTACTGTATGGTGCATTGTGTTCTTAATCCTTTCAGATGAAGGCCCTAGCCCTCCTGAACAATTCACTGCTGTCAAGCTATCAGATTCAAGGTAAATCAGTCTCAATACTGCTTGATTTAAAGATAAAGGAGACTGTCCTGGGTTTCTGTATATAAGCTGTGATTTCTATAGGTTGCTCTTCTACTGATCTGCAATTGTTCAGGTTAGCTGTTCCTTTGTCCTTTTTTAAAATGAAAACTAAAAGGGATTCTGTGCCCAAAATCATCGTCTCTTGGATAAAACAGATGTTGTTATATAGTAATTAGAAAAGGTGAAATGAGCAAAGTGAAGTGTACCCAGTGATGTTGGTCCTGACCCTCACATGTTTGGCAAGATATAAATAAATGAAATGGTAAAAATACTTCCATACTTTAGAAGTTCCTGTAACTTAGATCAGAAGTTACAAACTTTCCACTCTCAGGAAGTTCTTCACATTCAACTTGCTGTGGAACATGTTAGTTATAGAAGATTCTGGGGTGTTCAGTGTGTTTTTGATAGTCCATCTACAGATGGACTTCAGAACTTACTGTGAGTGAATCATAGATTGTATCCATAAAGCTTGGAGGTGCCTTTCCCAGGGAAAGCCTCTTAATGGTAGAGAAACTTGTTTTCAATTGCTGAGCTCATGGTGGCCCTCCTAATGAGCTTCCAAAGACACCTTGGCATATGCTTTGAAAACCACCAACCTAAGTAACTGTCAGATAAATAATTGAGGGTGCAATCCTAACCAATTTAAGCTGGCTAACTCCCCTGGCATGTCTTCCCACAGTATTGTGGGGAAACCAGCAAGCGGCCTGTGCACTGGCCTAAACCCCTCCCCCAGAGTGGGACAGAAGTAGCTTACAACACTTTTGTGACACCCCCAGTTCAGCACAGGGCTTATTGCAGCCAAAACGGAGGTTCCGATTACAGCGCAAGTCATTATTTGTATGTGTGTGTTTTTTCCCTTTAAGACTTGCATTGAAGTCGGGGTACGGCAAATACCTTGGTATCAATTCTGATGGGCTGGTTATTGGACGTTCTGATGCAATAGGCTCAAGAGAACAGTGGGAACCGGTCTTTCAAGAGGCAAGTGTTCAAAATGTTCAGCAGACATTCTTAAATTCATTATTGTTGTTGATGATGATACATTTTCCCTATATACCAGCTAAAATGTTCCCAGAATGGTTTAGACAGAAAATGAAATAACATCTCCCTGTTCTAAAAAAGCTGGTTCACAATTTTAAAAAAATGCAGAACACCAGCAAATAGCCACTAGAAAGTACACCATGTTATGGTGAAGATGGACAGTGGGAAAACTGCCCCTGCCAGTTAGTTGGAATGAATAATATTCATCAACTTTCCTGAAATTTTGTTTCAGGGCCACTGAAATGTATGATAAAATCACAAAACTCAAATTGCTTAGGAAGATAATAATAGTATTACAAACGTGGTTTGTTTGTTTTTTCTCCAGGGGAAAATGGCTTTGCTGGCAGCAAACAGTTGTTTTATCAGCTGTAATGAAGAAGGTGATATAGTAGCCAAAAGTAAAACGGCAGGAGATGAAGAAATGGTGAAGGTAATTTGACCTTTTTAAAGTATTCTTTAAGACACTTATTCTCAATGTTGGTCCCCCTCTGTTCCACATATTTGAAATACCACCAGAAGTAATGAGCAGAGCTAATCCTTGGGGTACCATTTGCAAGTGGAAAGAATTGGCAAGCCTATGTGTCCCTTGCTAAAAAAGACCAGTCCATTGAAGTCCAGAATAATATTTTCCAAAAATCTATGCTGAAGGAAGTGGGGGCTCCTAAAACTAGCCACTTATTTGAAGGAATAATTTTCAGTTTTGCTGATCACTAACTTTTTTTTCTCCTTCCCCAAAAGTGCCTGTAACATACCGTACATACCTCATCATTAGTATGATTAAAAACGTGTGTGTGTGTAAAATGTAATTCTGAAGGCCTTACATCAAAATTTTGTCAAAGTAGACTGTTTGCTGATTTGACAGTTGCATTTTTATGCCCTCTGTAGTGGAAAAACAAACCTCTGGAAGACTTCAGGCACAATCCTAACAAATATAGGCTGGCCTAACTCACCTGGCATAACTTTCCTTGGTGGTGTGAGAAGGTCGGCATATATCTGCAGTGACCTAACACCCCCACCCCACAAGTGGACCAGAATTGCCTAATGGCACTTTTGTGACACACTCAAGTCATCACAGGATTGTGATGCCGGCCTCACTGGAGATTAGGATTGCAGCCTTCATCACTGAGACCAATTTAAAAGTGTTGTATTCTCTATTCCTTGTTTTTTAAATTTTTATTATAAGAGAAAAAGAAAATAAAAAATTCACAAAAATGAAAGAAAATATTTTCTTTGCTTTCAACAACTCTTCAATTAGTTTATTTTCTTTTTCTCTTATTATAATAAAGATTTAAGAAACACCTAAGAAATATCTAAAAAGTATAGATAAGAACACCTTCAGAAGTACAGCATATTCAAAGTTGATTCTAATTTCTTACAGCTTGATATCATGATAATCTACCCATTCCTACCCATATACTTTATACCCATATACTGTATATGTTTCAACAGCCATGTTCTATTTTCCTTGTAAAGGATTTGTGCTGATGTGAAATCATGGAACCTCTAGGTTGCCGAGTTCCCCACTTATGCATCTTAGTAGGAACCTTGGTTGTGTTTGACTGTTTGGCTTGAATTTCAATCCACATTTTCTGGTGTGTTTTTTCTCTTTTTCCATTTAGATCAGGACATGCGCAGAAAGGGAAGCAAAGCAAAAAGATGACATTCCAGAAGAAGACAAAGGCAATGTTAAGCAGTGTGAAATCAACTATGTGTATGTATCATGAGGACTCTTTGGCTGACTGTACAATAAAGGGCACAATCTGTAACTGCACTTGGGTTACCCTATCCATCACTGGGCTGACCCAACTGCAAGATAGGCCACCGTAATTATTCTGGAAAAGGGTTGGGGCAGTCTAGGCAGTTCAGGAGAGGCATGTTGAGGTCATGTTTAGCTTTGCCTAGGGCAGAGCAGCTATTCTGTATCCAATTCCCTTTTCCGGCTCCTCAGAGTTATACCTCCTCAGGAGCAGGTATGGTAATGAGTAGACCCATAGGGTCCATGATAAGGCAGAGTAAGAATGGCAGTGTTGACAAAAAAAAAAATCTGAGTTCTTGGCCAGCCTAGCTGAAACCCCTGCCTCTCAACTTCAGGATACAGCACAACTACTACTGCAGCTCACTAACCTGGGGATACAGCAGGCCACTCCAAGAAGTCCCTTATATTTACTGTAGACTTTACTGGCAGTCTCATCAGGGACTCTTTATAAAGCAGGCACCACATCTGTTGCTTGTTCAGTGTGACCTCAGGAGCAAGTCCTCCCCAGGTATCACTTACTTGATGCCTACTTAGCATTCTCTGGAGCACCTAGGGCAGCCATGGCTTCCTGACTCTCTGGATCCTGCATAGTTCGCTCTGGATTCAGAAGAGTTGGGGCAGCCCAGCTCGAAGTAGCCCTATCCCTACTTTTGAGGCAGCCCAGCTCCTCACTGCCCTAACTCTGGATTGTGCCCAAAGATACCAATGTACACACAAGAACACAAGAAACTCCCAATTTACTCTGGGTGAAAATCTTTACAAGGCTTGGATTCTAGGTTCCCTTTGAGGGTACAGCAGGTGGATCGCTTTGCCTATGCAGTGTTGTGACAGCATCATGACACCATCATGTCGTGGCAGCAGTGTGGTCATCCCTGAATTTCAGGATTGCCAAGCTCTGTAAGGATTGGCTTGTTGCTGGCTTGGCCCCACAATTTAGTGGGGATAGTTCATATTCACCCATAAAACTGAATGTTCTTCCAATGCTCATTTGTGGCTTTTTTAAAAAAAGGAAAAATAGCTTTCAGATAACAAAGGGCTGAGCTCTTGCTTTCTGGAGCAAGATTATTGTCACAGCTTGTTTTCTCTTTCATTGGTATAGTCCACAAATATAGGTTCCTCATATATGTCACAGATGTTCACCATGATGATTTCATTCAAACTATAATCTATGACTTCCTTGCAGGAAGAAGTTTCAGAGTTTTCAAGATCGTAAACTCAAAGTAAGCCAAGAAGACAGTAAAGCACTCAAAAAAGCTAGGAAAGAAGGCACTTTTCATGAGGCCCTGCTGGACAGGTAGGCTGCCTATTCAGATAACATCCCAGTTGGCAATCAAAAACGTTGGGTGTCATTTCTAAGAAAACTGTATTGAAGATTAAAGTTATCCAATACGTGGAAGGGCAGTTCTTTTTTTTTTGGTCCTTTTTTCCTGTCTGTCTATCTATCTATCTATCTATCTATCTATCTATCTATCTATCTATCTATCTATCTATCTATCTACAGTATTTATATACCGCTTTTCAGCTAACAAGTTCACAAAGCGGTTTACAAAGAAAATGGAAAAATAATAATAGCTAATTAAAAGCTAATGGGTCCCTGTCCCAAAAGGGCTCACAATCTAAAATGCAAAAAAGAACACCAGCAGAAGCCACTAGAACAGACATTGCTGGGGTGTGTAGGGCCAGTTTCTCTCCCCCTGCTAAATAAAAGAGGAACACCCACTTCCCAACCCTCTTATTTCTTCACCCAAAAACTTTTAGGTTTTTTTGATAAATTCACCTATCAAAATTGATCAGTCTGTAAGAGAATTAGAGAATAACCTTGCTCTTTCCTTTTTAATTTTTAAAAAACAAAAGACACCTTGCCCAAGCACAGCCAAACACATGGAAAAATTGCCATAGTACCCAAACCCTTTTAAAAGCTCTATAGTACTTGATCAGTCTTTGTTGGTTGTTGCAGAATGTAAACAAATGCAAATCATTTTAATTTTTTTTTCTTCTCTTACAGGAGATCAAAATTGAAAGCTGATAGATATTGCAAATAGCCAGGACAGTGACTTGCCTTCATAGCCTTTCTTACTTTTGCTGGTGGCTCTGTGTGAATTTTAAGTAAATTTTGGACCAGTGGGTCAAAAAAAGACTCTTGGTTTTTACACTGTATTTTGTATCCTTTTTGGTTGTACCGCGTAAAACAGTTTTTCCCCCAGGGTGATTATGGATTGATTTATTTTATGGCATGATTTATTTTATGGCATGTGTCTCCTTTTTTCTTGTGCTCAGTGTACTGGTGATGATTTTGTTTATTATCAAACATATTTGGACACCTATGTTTAAAAAAAGTGGGATAAAGATTTTTAAATTAAACATTTTATGAATGTTCTGGAAATACAAACATTTTTAAGAAGGAAGTCCCATTGAATTTTTATAATGGTGAATTCTGAGTTAACAGTCATGAGACTTGCACATAGCTGTTGAAATGTGGTCCTAGGAAGTACATGAGTCTCTGAAGCCTTCCTTTCTTCAGGCTGGCATCTGCTTGTTTAGAAATGAACAGTTTAGGATCATGGGACCCTTAAGAAATTTCCCTCCATGCATGTATCAATTGTGGATGGGTTTGGGGTATTGCATTCAGTGGCCATGCCCATGACATTCATGCCTGACATCCACACAAGGATGCCTAAGGACAGGAATAGTGGGCATAGCCCTGCCTTAACTCTCTTCACTAAGTTCTGGCATGGAGGGGGCATGCTTGCATAGGATTGCACAAATAAGTGAATAAATAACCACTGCTCTGAGAGTATAGTGCAAGCTTACTAATTTGAAGTGGTACAAGTACCAGCAGGGCTACTTGAGATGGTGTCTGTTGGTATTCATGGGACCCTTGGACTTGTTCCACCCAGTAATATGACCAGGAATGCGCCACAACAAACAGCTGTAAGAGGCTTAACTCCAAAGTATGCTTTCCTTCCTAGCCCTCTTACTGGTATTTGTTGGGACCTGAATCAAGTAGTTTCCCCTCTTGGATGAGGATTTTTCAAGTGTCATCATTATGTCAAATAATATTTGCCACCCAATATTCCTGCTAAGCACTGAAAAATAATGTTCCCTTTCATGGAGTCAAAAGGTGAGCCCTATGCCAGATATTACCTAATAACCTTCCCAAGTTATGCAAGGACCAGGCAAACTATCTTGAAACCGATCCTGTGGTCCTCAATATGTATGGTGCTTGAAGTAGTGTCTAGTGGTACTCATTGGACCTCTGGACACCTGACACCCAGCAGTGAGACTAAGAATAGCAATAGGAGGCTAGGCTTGACAGGCAGAGCTCCAAAGCATGCTTTCCCACACTTGAAAAAGCTTAGGAGACCCCCCATCCACCCTGAATCTTTAACTGGTATTTGTTGGCCTCCCAACCCAAAAGTAACGAGTGATGACATTATTGCCAGTTACTTTTACTGGTACTTCAAAAAGGTGAACAATGTAAAGTGATATGGGGAAGGACAAACATTGAGAAACATTGAACTAGTTTATCTATCTGGGCTTGTCCATTATCTACAGTATATGGGAACAAGGCGGTAAAGAATATGTACTCCCCACTATCTTGCCTGCACTGTTGGAGTTGTACTCTTGCCTAACAGATTGGAGGAGAGTTTATCTCACTAGCTCAGTGCTTAAAACACCTGTATTGGATATACCATAACAAAAATACATGTACATTTTTGAGGGAGATGCTCTGTATATGCATTATCTTGCTTTTATAGCTTTCTTTGGTACAAGTTATTTAAATTTGCTAGTTTTTAAAAAAGTATATATATAAAAAGTATGTGTATATATATATAGATAAATAGATATAGATAGATATAGATATAGATATAAAGTTGCTCTGTGCCAACATGAGGCTCCTGCTGTCTTCTATTTCAGAGGTATTTGATCATGGCGACAGTGATAGTAACTTCTTAGTAAATCATGCATCGGCTTGTAATGTGAGGCAATCACAACACATAGAAATTCTTACTTTTTATGCAAGTATTAGCACAGTCTTGCTGACTCCTAAATCTAACCTGAGTTTAGAATGACCCATTATGATGACCCTGAGTTTAGAATTATCCATCATACACATTATACAATTAGGTTGTACACTTTGAAATTATTAGTACTGCAGTAGAAAGGCAGTATACTTTAGAAAGAAAAACTGATATTGAAATACTAGGACCTCATTAAGCTTCCCAATTTTTTTTTCTTATCAGTTGGGGTGGGCCAGTTTTTAATGGCACAATGACACTAAAACTTTCTGCTCAAGGGCATTCCTAGAATAATTGGTAGAGAGAGGGCATTGCTTTTGTGAAACTTATTGTATACTAGCAAAAGTATACAATATTGCAGGAGTAACTCACATTGCAGCAGTAAAATTCTCCGTACGCCATCCCCCCATTGTGCCTCAACCGCCCATGCACATAAACCTCCCATGTGCAACAATCCCCATGCGCATCATCCTCATATTGTATTATACCCCATGCGCATCAACCCTCGTGTGCATCATTCTCCCATGTATAACCACCCCACGCGCAACATCCCCCATGCACATCATCCCATGTGCATCATCCCGCCATGTGCATCATACCACCATGCGCATCATCCCCCCATGTGCAATGCCCGCATGTGCAGCTTCATCCCCAGTGCAACCTCTCCCTCCAAACAAAATCCCCCCAGTGCACCAGGCACCAAGCACTAAATTAACTAGATGTTGGTCAGTCTTCCATGTTAAGTATAGGACAAAAACACGTACCCCTTTTCAGCCCCTTAAGGGTTAAATTTCTCCACATCGGTTCTTGGTGCATGTTCATGTGACAGGAGGAACACTCCAAATTTCATGCTTCTAGGTCTGGGGGTTGGGGCAGAGCATCCCTCAGTCACTGATTCGTCAATGCAAAGTATAGGGAGGAAAATGCATTGCGCCCCATTTCACCCCCTTCCAGTTGGAATTTCCAAAAATTGGTTCTTAGTGACTCCCACCATCATGGAAAAAACACCCACCCCAAATTTCACGCTTTTAGGCCCAGCGGCTTTGGCTGGGTGTTGATGAGTCAGTCAGTCAGTCAGTGACTTCATTTTTATATATGTAGAAGATAGTATATGTCAACTAGTGCTGCAATCCAGCAGTGCACTTGGGTTACCTATCCATCTCTGGGGTGGCCCAATTCCAAGATGGAGAGCCCAGTTATGCCAGAAAAGGTTTGGAGCAGCCTAAGTCAACATAGGCTGTCCTGTGGATCAAAGGAGTCCTATGGATCCGCATAACTTTCTGCTAGATACAGAATAGTTGGGGCAGCCCAGCTAGGGCACTCCTCGCTGCCTTAACTCTCATTTGATGGTTAATTAGATTCAAATAAATGCGGTAAAACTTCTTTTAGGGCAGGTCTGCAGCTCAGTAGGAGGAAATCCGTATTGCATGTAGAAGTTCCACTTCCTAAACAACGGAGGTTAGTGGACTAATAGCACAATCCTATTCAATTTTCCATCCTTGTCATAGAAGAACTAGTGGGGCACATGCTGCATCGTACAGCTCAGGGCAACCATGGAGTCTTCCTCAAGTAAAAGTCCTGTGTACACCTTTATCCAAGTTACATTGCCCTGACCCTGAAACTGGAAAATTGGTAAGGACTGTACCCAATAACATATGTGTTACAATCCATTTGTCTCAATGATTGCAGAAGCACTGCTTATTTCTGACTAATGTATTCTCAGGATACATCAAATTTTATTTTTATCAAAATTATTAGCATTATATGATTGACTACCGAAAGGTGTACCGCGTTGCAGGAGTAACATATCCACATATGCCATCCCCCACGATGCATCAACACTCCATGTGCATCAACATCCCATGTGCATCAATACCCCATGCGCAACATCCCCCCCATGCGCAACATCCCCATGCACAACTTCCCCCATGTGCATCATCCCCCCATGCGCATCAGCTCCCCAAGCGCAACTTCCCCCAGGCGCATCAACCCCCATGCGTAACTTTCCCGCATGTGTATCAACTCCCCATGCGCATCATCCCTCCATGCACAACATCCCCCATGCGCAACTTCTCCCTTGCGCAACTTCCCCATGCGCATCAACTTCCCCATGCACAACTTTCCCCCACGCACATTAACACCCATGCGCATCAGTCCCCCATGCTCAACTTCCCCATGCGCAAATTTCCCCATGTGCAACTTTCCCCCATGCACATCAACCCCCCATGTGCAACTTCCCCCATGCACATCAACCCAGTGCAACCTCTTCCTTCGAATAACATCCCCCCAGTGCACTAGGCACCGTGCATTAAATTGGCTAGATGTTATTCAGTCTCCCATGTTAAGTATAGGACAAAAACACGTTGCCCCCTTTTCAGCCCCTGAAGGGTTAATTTCTCCAGATGGTTCTTGGTGGGTGTTCAGGTGACAGAAGGAACTCCCAGAATTCCATGCTTCAGGCCCAGCAGTTGGGGCAGAATGTTGCTGAGTCAGCAATTCTCAATGCAAAGTATAGGGAGAAAAACACGTTGCGCCCCTTTTCACCCCCTTCCGGTTGGAATTTCCAAAAACCGGTTCTTAGTGCACCCCTCCGTCACGGAAGGAACACCCACCCCAAATTTCACACCAGTTTTGGCAGGGCGTTGATGAGTCAGTGAGTGATTTTTCTCTTTTATATATATAGATAAAGCACATAAGGGATTCAAAATACCATGCAATGTTCTCATGTATTCACACATCTTTAGTACTGCTAGGCAAAGTGCTTTTGAAATGGAGGGAGATGTCCATTTTTAAAAGAAAAAGTGTTTTAAAAACCTTTGCTAGGTACATCTTTTTTCACAAGTAACGTTATGCCAGGAAATGTTGCTATTTAGATATGGGAAAATGGAGCCTATTTCCTGCAAACAGGTAGATCTAGATTCTCATAGAGCAGACACCAATAGCACAATCTTTTTTATTTAATGTAAATCTTGCGGCTTACATGATGTTTTCAAAGCTGATTTTATCATTGTGTTTTAGTTTGCCAGTTAAATACCTTTTAATTTTCTCCTAGATGTCATTCTCTGGGTGTTGCATAACTACCTGAAGTTCCAGTAGAACAGAATTTGAACAGGGAGGGTTCAAACGAATAGGGCAATGGCTACAGGGTTTGGAAGCATCCCTTGAAGTAGAGGTGCTGGCTGACTGACTGCCTCCTTTTGAAAGAACATTATAAATCCTACTTAAACTTTTTTTAAAAATTCAGACAGGCATACGATAGCTCTTCTAAGGGCTGCAGTGGCTCAGTGGTTAGAACACTGCTTGACCAGAATTCCACTCAGCAGGCCAGCAGTTCAAGACCCGAGCACTGCCAGATGGAGTGAGCTCCCATCTTTACCCAGCTCCTGCAAACCTAGCAGTTCGAAAGCAGGCAAATGCAAGTACAGTGATGCTTCACGTAACAAATTTAATTCGTTCTGGAGGCATGTTTGTTACGAGAAACATTCTTCACGTGAAACGGATTTTCCCATAGGAAATAATGGAAACTCAGACAATTGGTTCCACAACCCCAAAAATATTCATATAAAAATATTAACTGGATGTTAAAATGATGGCAGAACACTGGAATTGAATTCAAAACATGCATTCAATGTGTATGATCTTATGAAGTCTACTTAGGCTGCAGTCCTAAAGACACTTTCCTGGGAGTAAGACCCATTTAACACAATGGGGCTTACTTCTGGGTAGACATGGTTAGGAGGCTGCAATCCAAGACACCTTCAAAGAGTCTTCCCACTTTCTCCTTCTCTTCAACCTGAGCCTCTCTCTCCGCCTCCCTTCTGGCTAGCCCTGAGCTGCTTCCCTCTTCTCCACTGCTCTGCTCTCCCTCTGCCCAGCGGACGCCCAGCCACAGGAGGAACAGCTGGAAGTGTTGTTTTCACTATAGGCAGGTTCGCTAGACAGCCCTGGCGCTTTTTAAACAGGCTGCCGGCCAGCGCGTCTGCCCCAACTGCCAACGAATGTGTTCTTTACGTGAAGCAGTTTGTTACATGAAGCAGAATCCTAGAGAAATTTTTGTTTGTTACATGAAACATACATTACGTGAGGCGTTCTTTACGTGAGGCACCACTGTAGCTAAATAGGGACCACTTCGGAGGTAAAGGCAACATCCTGGCGACAGGCCGGCCAGGTATCCCCATGTTGCATCTATCCTGAATTGGAGGAAACTCCAATCCACAACAAGCAAACACCATCTCACATGGTACAACACTGAAGAAGTTGCCTTTTTTGCCTTTTTATATGATAGCTCTTAGATATTTAAGGTTATTTTAATACTGTCTGCCTTGTCCTTAAAAAAAGAGAAAAATCCTAACCATGTCTACTCCAAATTAAGCCCCATTGTGTTCAATGGGTCTCACAACCAGGCAAGTGTCTTTAGAATTGCAACAGAAATAAATTTATTTTATTAAATAATATTTATTTATCAAAATAAATTTATTAAACCTGGTTTTATTGTTTTTATATAGGTCTAATTACATTTTACTCTTTCAATAATATTTTATTTTTAATTGTATTTTACTCTGGTTTTTTTAAACTGTATTTTATTCTGTTGTTTTAAATGTTGTTGGCTATCTTGGGTATCCTACCTTTAGGAAGAAAGGATATAAATTGAATAAATAAATAATAAATAAATATTCATATAGCAAATAAAAATGTTTTCAGTCAATCTTATTGACTTGAGAATATTTATTTACAAATGTACTGTAAATCCTGCTTTTTCTTCCTCATGGGTAATCAAGCAGCTTAGGAATCGAAGAATTTTGAGCCATATGCTACAAAATGAAAAAGACTAACTCTGACAACCAAGTTTGTCTGTCTTCCTCTTTTCAGTCTCTTCTTCAGATATGGTGTCAAACTGGATCCATGTATGAGAAAACTGATGTGCATTCTTGCAAAGGCAAACATGAAGTATATAAACAGGGACAGACTCCTTTTCTGATGGGAGTTACCCAACCCACTAGGGTTCATAGCCTTAGCATACAATCCGATGCAACTTTACCTGAGCATATGTTTACCCCACTGACCTCAGCAATGTTTACATCTGACTAGACCAGCATAGGCTTGTGCAGTAAGTTTATTCAAGGATCAAGTAGTTGGCTTTCATGTCCATCAGGAGTAATCTTTGCAAGCTTTACCAAGTGATAAGGCTGTGACTTTTGCCTTCTGATTTGGACCCTGCAATTGCCAGAAGACAATGACTTTGCTAAGGGGAGGGCTATCCTGGGTGTCACAGTGGGGCAGAGCCGGATTTAGGTTTGATGGGGCCCTAAGCTATTTAAGGTAATGGTGCCCTTTATATGTCCAGCTGCCCTTTGGCAACAACAAATTGTTGCTGTTTTTTGTGTTGAATATATGCTATATGGTAATTCATGGACCTAATAGGTATCTTAAGCCATTGGCACATAACAATATATGTATTTTATCAAAGTAATTGTTGAACTGAAATACAACAGAACTTAAATTTTTGGGGGGCCCCCAAGAGAGTGGGGCCCTAAGCTGTAGCTTGTTTAGCTTATACATAAATCCAGCACTGCAGTGGGGTGTATCAGGGATGCCATTCTGAGGACCAGGTGAAGCCGTACATGGATGTATGTGGCATTTGGAAGCTCTTTCTTTGGCCCACTTGACAGTTGGGCTCTCACAGGATCACCACCAGCTGCTCTCAGCTGTTATGTTGCAGATCGGTAGAAGGAGCACTGCTGAAAGGGTGGCACTGAAAGAGCCCAATTATCACAAAGGCCATCCTTTCAATGAGGAGGATGAGTTTCCTAAGATACCCTGATTCCAGCAACCATTTGTGTTTTAAAGACCGAATTCAACATCTTGAATTGAACCTATAAGAAACAAATTGGCAGCTGGTGTAGCTGATAAGGGGCACAAACTTCTGACTCGAGACAAAACCCATGCCATAACAATTTCTGGACTATTGGAGTTTCCAGATAATCTTCAAGGAGAACTTCACATCTGGAGATGACAGAGCATGAATGAGGCCAAAAAAGGACACTGCTTGTGTTCCTGATGCTGTCAGCAAAAGGAAGCCCAGGCCAACACTGTTATTTGTATATTCAGAAGCACAGACAGAGCCAGGGGCACCAAAGTGTGATCATTCTTTATGGTTATTTGGATGAAAACTATATTCTTTTTATTGTGCAAGAGCATGCTTCTATTCCATTAATTTATCTAATTATTTAGAGCACAATCCTAACCATGTCTACTCAGAAGGAAGCCCCATTGTGTTCAGCCTTTGATTGTTAATGCCTGAGCTGCAAATCAATATGCAGGACACTAACTTTTATGCTAGCCCTTGTGTATTCAGTAAAACTGCCAACGTAATTGAAGTTTCTGTAGTATTTATTGCATGACTGGAATGTATCTTTGAAGGATGTCAAGGCAAAAAAACATAATTGGCAAGCTTATCCATTCAAAGAATGAGTCTTACGGAAAAGAAGAGATGTGGGGAGTCCCTACACAAGGCAGATCTTGTTGAATTAAGCTGTGTATTTGGAATATTCCACACCGTCAAAACTGCCTGAAAATCAGAGGGGCTTTAAGTAATAGGCCATTAAATTTACAAATCAATACATGTTCAACAAAGCCCAGCATGCTCTACTCAACATTTTAGCCTGGGACCCCCTTCTGAGAATGACAATCTGTCTGGGAGACACACACACACACACACACACACACACACACACATCCAGGAGTGATGTCATGGCTGGAAGTAACATTAAAGGTGGCCGGTGCCAGATTCCAAAATTGCTTCACCCAGCTTTTTCCCAACCCCATCTTTGAAGACCACTGCTTAAGTATAAAATTCTAGGCTTTGATCAAGATGCCTGCAACTTCCGGATGGTCGAGGTGGTCAAACTCACCACCGTTGTGCAACAGATAAAGGTTCTATGTTTGGATCCCATCTTTCCATTCCACCCAGATGTCACTTGATGTCCTCCAAGTTTGGAGAAGAGGGACTCTCTGGGCAGTCACATCTGCCCAGCATGCCATACAATAACATCTGGGCATACACAACTGCCCTGAGCGTTCCTGTTCCCCTATCACTGAGGATGACATCATGTGATACCTGGGTGGAACAGTAAGGTCCACTCACCCTGTGGATGGATTCATACAAATCCTAGATCTGGCCTCCAGAAACCAGGCTAGCGTTCAAGTATCCCTGGTCTAGAGATACCAGATGGATTATGGAGAAGGGCTCTTTCAAGTGCTTGATATCAATCATTTTTTTCCCCTTATTGGGGAAGAATATCCTGATACATTACAGACATATCCCTGAGAATATCCCCCCTTTGAATGGGGAAGAATATCCCTGATACGTGTGGTCACCCAAAGAGGCTGTGCTGTGGGTCCCATCATCACTAGAAAAACGTTTGGCACTGACTGAGCTTCTCTATCATGGTACCTTGCTTGCTGAGTTGCCTTTCAGTTGATACTGAAGGGGGGGACTGCCCCTTCCCCATTGATATTGTGAAAGGTTGTAAAGGACTTCTACCGTTCACTGATCCTTCACCTTCTGCTGAAGCAGCAGCTTTCAGTGGCACAGATCCAAGCCCAGAATCAGTACAAGATGACCATCCTTTTTTGATCGGGTTACAAGCTTACTGGACAGTGGCAATGCTGTGGATGTCATTTATATTGACTTCAGCAAAGCATTTGACAAGGTCCCACATGACATTTTAATTGGGAAGTTGGAAAAATATGGGCTCGACAAGGCAATTGTTAGGTGGATCTGCAACTGGCTCGATGGCCGCACTCAAATGGTTTTAGTAAATGGGTCTGCATCAACCTGGAGATTGGTTTCAAGTGGGGTACCCCAAGGCTCTGTCTTGGGCCCAGTCCTCTTTAACATTTTTATCAATGACTTGGAGGAAGGGGTACGGGCAGAGATGGGCTGGCCCCATCCCAAGATCCGATACGCTGGAAGTGGGAGGGGCCAGCTGGGTCAGGGGGCGTGGGCGGGGCGAGGGGCGGGCGACGTCTGCGCATGTGCAGTGCCTGCCCTGGAGTGGGCGAAGCCTGCTTCAAGGCAGGCACTGCGCAAGCGCCGACATCGACGCTTGCATAGTGCCTGCCCTGGAGTGGGCGAAGCGATGTCGGCGCTTGTGCAGAGCCTGCCTAGAAGTGTCCTGCCCGTTTCTAGGCAGGCGCGGTGGGGCAAAAAAATGGCGGACCGTACCGGTCCACTATGTTTTTGCATTTCCCTGTCGCTGGTGGTTCACTAGTGGCAGGGAAACGGGAAGATCAGGTACGGGCGCGTAGGCCCGTACCGGTAAGTGCCCACCACTGGTCAAATTTGCAGATGACACCAAGCTGGGAGGAGTAGCAAACACATCAGAAGACAGGAGAAACCTCCAGGAGGATCTGGATAAACTGGAATCCTGGGCTATAACAAACAGAATGAATTTCAACAGGGAGAAGTGCAAGGTTCTGCACTTAGGAAATAAAAACCAAAAATACAGGTATAAAATGGGGGATACTTGGCTTGGCAGCACAACATGTGAGCAGGATCTTGGAGTTGCTGTGGATCACAAGCTGAACATGAGTCAGCAGTGTGATGTGTCTGCAAAGAAAGCAAATGCCATTTTAGGCTGCATTAAGAGGACTGTAACTTCCAAGTCACGAGAAGTTATAGTTCCTCTTTATTCAGCATTGGTGAGACCTCACCTTGAGTACTGTGTTCAGTTCTGGGCACCTCACTTTAAGAAGGATGCAGCCAAACTGGAGCAAGTCCAGAGGAGAGCAACAAGAATGATCAGTGGGATGGAAGGGAAGCCCTATGAGGAAAGGTTGGGGGAACTTGGGATGTTCAGCCTGGAGATGAGGAGGCTGAGAGGAGACATGATTGCCCTCTTCACATACCTGAAGGGCTGTCATAGGGAGGAAGGGGCTCATTTGTTCATAGCTGCTTCTAAAAGCAGAACTAGAACCAATGGGTACAAACTGCAAGAGAGGAGATTCCGGTTGGATATCTGGAAAAAATTCCTGATGGAGAGGGCGGTTCGGCAGTGGAACAGATTGCCAAGGGGGGTGGTGGACTCTCTCTCACTAGGGATCTTCAAGCAGAGGCTCGATGAGCACCTGTCGGGGATGCTCTAGGGGGATTTCCTGCTGCAGGCAGGGGGTTGGACAAGATGACCTACTAGGTCCCTTCCAACTCTATGATTCTATGATTCTAGGAAGAGTCTTGGATCTGGCACAAGTGCCAAGTCCCTCCCCCACCTCACACTCTCCAGCTATTCACTCACAAGCTCCCATCCTTCGCCTTCTCCCCACCCCCAAACACGCTGGCAGATCTCTCTGCCTTGCATAGAAGAGTGCACTCTGGATTGCTCCCTTAATTGGTTTTTTACTCTGTCTACATTTGAGCTGGCATTTGATTGTTGTTTTGGCTGCTCCACTTTTAATAACTGAGGCTGCAATCCCACTCACACTTTTCTGGCAGAAAGAATTATTGAACTCAATAGGACTTACTTCTGATTAGACATGCTTATAATTGTACTGTAAGACTGATATGGATTGTTTATTGTTTTAATTTTAGGATGCGTTATGCCTTTGAATCAATCCAATAACGCTTTTAAACTGCCTTGAGCTTTCTTTCTAAGAAGGTAGGAAATGATTGATGCAGCACAGGCAGTGCTTCAGCAGAGGTTCAGCATCATGTATCACTGGATAGCCACTCAGATACCACCAGTGATATGCATACCACTAGTTGAGAAACACTGCTGTAAGTCTATCATTCAAAGTCTTCTGCTTTTCTATTCTAGGATCTCTTATGTCCTGCCACCGGTTTCTTCCTCATCAGCCTCCAACATCTTCTCCACCAGTTCTACTTTCTCAGTTCCAGTTGAGCCAAAGCCATGGGGCTCTCTATGCTTGTGGCGGAGCCTGAATCACTCATGTGCAAGTGGTGATTTTCTGAGTCACCCCCATGTGGTGCTTTGTGATGAGCCATTCTGAATTATTGGTCTTGTCTTGATTAAACATTTGGCAAGTTGTCTGAGCTTCATGGCAAATAGAAATGAAAGTTGTATCAGAGGTTTTTGGGGGGAGCTTGTCACTGCAGACAGTGATTGCAGCCAGGAAATTAAAAAGATGCCTACTTCTTGGGAGGAAAGCTATGGCAAGCCTAGATTAAAAGAGTCATCACCTTGTGAACAAAAGTTAAACTAAGCCATGGTTTTATATGGCTGTGAGAGCTGGACCATAAGGAGTCAGACACAACTTAATGACTGAACAACATGCTGCCTAAGGCATTAAAAGCTGGCCCTGTCTACTTGATTGCTTCTAAATAGCCAAGTACAGGAAGAGATAGTGGCCATGTCAAGTGTTTTTATTCCGGTACTTTTTATTCTTTCTTATTTCAGCACCACTGAAGAGGTCCAGCTTTCTGCAACTGGGACAAGAATCAGAGAGCTCACTGAAGAGCTTGTTGAGAGGCAGCCTAGAAGAACTTGCAAGTAGACACAGGGTACAGGACATTCTTTCCAGTATGCCACTCTGCTGCCAATGTTTGATGTGAGCCTTTCAGTTGGCATCATGGGTGGGCTGACCCTAGAAAATGCCACTCAGAACACAGGCTTGGAAAATATAAATAAAAAAGCTGTATGCAACAAGCTAAGCTTGTTGAGTTCCTTTCTACATATTTATGATGGGCAGCTCTGAATCACTGATGTTCTCTGTGATTAAACTGCAATGTTTACATGGCTGAAAAAATCTGCAATATATCTGGCTATCTATTGTTTTATATGCAGACACGAAGATGATAGATTATTATTTAACAGATTGCAGGTAAGCAGGAATAGATAATGTGTTTTAATATTAATAAGTTAATATTAAATCATTGTTCATATGACATTAGTTTGAATAAGAGATCAGCAGCGAGTCGAAGATGAGCAATGAGATGGCCAAGTTTGCAGATGACATTAAACTTCTCCAGGAATCCAGAAAAGGAACTCCAGAACGATCTCTCCAAACTAGGGGAATGGGCAGGAAAATGGCAGATGGACTGCAATGTATATAAATATTTATTGGTGCACACTGAGACAAGAAATCAAAATTTCCCATATACACTGATGAGTTCTCAGCTGTCTGCTATGGATCAGGAGAGAGACCTTAAGGCAATGGTGGAAAACTTCATGAAAGTTTTGACTCAGTGTGACAAAGTGACAAAGACCAATTCCATAGTCAGGATCAGTAAAGAGGGATTAAGAATAAAACACCATTATAGAAATCAACATTTTGGGTTCACCTGAAATACTGTGTATTGGCTGTTCTGCTTGTTACAATAAGCATGTCTACTCAAAAGAAGTTCCATTGTCTTCAATAGTACTTACTCCCAGGAAAGTGTGGTTAGGATTGCAGCCTTTATCAAACTACACTATAACTACATTATAATTACACTCTATCAAAAAGAGATAGTGTAACTGAAAAAGGTGCAGAAATAACAACCAAAAGATTGCATGGAGGCTCACCATAGGCCATATCTAGCCCCCGGGCTGGCGTTTGAGCATCCTTGAATTACCCAAATGAGACAGCCCCTCCATCATAGGATGCAGGGCATGCTCTGGTGGTTCAGCTGCATCAGTTGGGGGGAGATTTATTAGGCTGTGAGTGCCCAATCCTATGCATGTCTACTCAGAATCAAGTTCCATTATAGTCAATGTAATTCACTCCCAGGAAAGTTTGGATAAGATTGGGCTATGAGACAAGGGATGAACAGAGTGGGTGGGGGAAATTCTTTTCCCAATTCTTACACAACACCAAAACCAGGGGGCATCCACTAAAACTGGATGGCAAGAGAGTTGCAACAGATAAAAAGAAGCATTCCTGTTACCCAGTGCATCATTAATATTATGGCAGTAGTTCCCTAAGTTCCTGCCACTCCCAAGCTGCACAGCTCTTACTCAAACGTGGGGTGCATTCTAATTAGCTGAGCCCCAAAGGGTTCCAGCACCCAATGTAACATGACTTGGCTTACTCATTTTTGCAGAGCCTGTTATATGTGGCCGTTCTGAGAAAATAACTGGTTTTTCCATTCTTTGGTTGAACCCTTGCTTAGAAATGGGATTGTCCCACCTAACTGGAAACACTGGCTCTGGCCACAGCACACCATGCATGTGCTCCGTCACAGAGGTGCAACCCACCGTTTAACTGCATGGGAAAGAATCTGTGACTTTTATAAGTCAACACATACAGCAGCCTCCCTAAGCTGTTATTTCCTCATGTATTGACATGACTGCCAACTTGTTTGGCAGCTTTGTCTGAGTCTTGGCATTTTGCAACACCTCTTTCCCTTCTAGCTACTAATGTTCTTTCCACCTGTTTTGTGCCGCATGGGTTCTTCTGCTGCTGTCTGAGGGCATCATTCTGCATGGCGATAAAAACTGTGCCAGGCATCCAGAAAAACAAAGATTTTCTTGTCCATATCCACTGCCCACTCTCTCTTTGAGTCACTACACAGGCCTACTCAGAGGCACTGAACAATGCAAATGATTGTTTCTGAGTGTCAGGAAACATGCTAACCAGTGATGGGCTTCAAAGAAATTAAGAAACGGTTCTCTGCCCATCTGGCAGCCACTTTTAAATGGCTATTTTTAAACTTTATATGTACTATCTCTTGTTAAGAACCGGTTCTATAGAGTAGGTGCGAACCTGCTGGTGCCCACCACTGACGCTAACCATAAAGAAAAGGAAATTAGCCCAACCACCACTTTGCAAATGGAGAAGCAAGAGCAGTTGTAGGAAAACTACCATGTTTACGCAAATCTAATGCGTGCATTTTTCAGCCAAATTTAGTCTCCACAGTCAGAGCGCACATTAGATTCTATGGTGCATTAGATTCAGGTAAATAAGATATTTTGATTATTTGAATAGGTCAATATTAACCTTAACTATACTGTAATAAAAATGTAACACATTCTTGTATACAGTAGTGTAATTTAAAAATCATAACAAACACATTGAGCACAATCCTAACTATGTCTACTCAAAAGTAGGCCCCATCGTGTTCAGTGGGTCTTCTTACTCCCAGGAAAGTGTCTTTAGGATTTTTGCCACTGTCTTATTATTTTCATATAACTTGTAGTATGCAGTAAAATAAATTTTGCACCTGTTTTGCAGCGGTGCATTGCAATCACCAATACACTTTTTTTTAAAGATTTCAAGACTTTTAAAATATTGGTGCACATTAGATTTGAAGGCTTTAAATTTGAATAAATATGAATATTAAGAAGGGAGGTGGGGGAGGAAGAGGTTGGGAGGGAGCTAATAACTCTCAACATACCTAATGAAAGAATAGGGTAGAGGCTTGGTTGATTAATTCCACCAAGTTATGGATAACAGGTGGATAACTAGCCTTTTTAACTCAAATTTGAGCAGGTATGAGCATTATTATTATTATTATTATTATTATTATTATTATTATTATTATTACCCATAAATACGCAGCGAACAATTTTGTGCTGGTTTCATTCACATCACCAGTCGGACCCTTCCCAAGAGTCTAGGACTGTGTGATGAAGCGGCGTATAATTCGTGCTGATCCCAGAAGAATGGCTTTCTGCAGTTGGCAGAGTGATATTTTGTCAATGCCAATAGTTTTCAGGTGCCTGCCAAAGTCTTTGGGCACTGCACCCAGTGTGGCAATTACCACTGCATGGGCTTACACCAGATACACTGTAATTCAATTCTTAGGTCTTGGTAGCGGGAGATCTTTCCCAGTTGTTTCTCCTCAATTCTGCTGTCACCTGGTATGGCAATGTCAACAAGCCACACCTTACTGCTTTCTATGATGGTGATATCTGGAGTACTGTGCTCCAAGACCTTGTCTGTCTGTATCCTGAAGTCCCACAGAAGCTTGACCTGCTCATTTGCAACCACTTTTTCAGGCTTGTGGTCCCACCAGTTTTTTGCCACTGGCAGATGATACTTTTGGCATAGATTCCAGTGGATCATCTGGGCAACAGAGTTGTGCCTCAGTCTGTAGTCTGCGCAATCTTCTTGCAGCCACTTAGAATGTGGTCAATGGTTTCATCCACTTCTTTGCAGAGCCGGCATTTTGGGTCATCGGCCGATTTGTCAGTTCTGACCTTGATGGCATTTGTCCCGATTGCCTGTTCTTGGGCAGCAAGTATCAGGCCTTCCATCTCCTTCTTCAGTGTTCCACTCGTGAGCCACAACTAGGGTCTTATCCTGATCAACCTTTCCTTCAATCTAGGCAAGGAATTGGCCATGCAATGCTTTATTCTGCCAACTGGCAATACGAGCCTGAATTGCACTATTGCGATATTCCTGGTTGGTCTGCTGCACTTTCAGCAACTTTCTCTTGCCGACTCCAATCAGAGCAGATTCCGGGCTCTCTCGCACACAATCTGCTAGGGCATGTTTTTCTTCTTCCACCGACTGCTTCACTTGCAAAGGTCCTCTGCCCCCTGATCTTCTAGGCAGGTACAGCCTGTCAACATCTCTACGTGGATGTAAAGCATAGTGAATGGTCATTAACTTCCTTGTTTTCCTGTCCAAGTCATCCAGTTCCTTTTGTGTCCAGTTCACAATGCCAGCAGTATACCTAACTACAGGTATGGCCCAGGTATTTATAGCCTTTATAATGTTGCCGCCATTCAATTTGCTCCTCAAAATTTTTCTAACCCTTTGTATGTATTCTTTGCTGACCACAGTTTTTAAATGCCCGTGCTTGATATGTCCAGCTGCAGTATGCCCAGGTATTTGTAGGCTTCAGGCTGGTGGCATTTAATGGTTTGACCATTCGGCATTTTAATGCCATCACTTTCCATGATTTTCCCTTTCTTTAGTGCCACTGTGGCACATTTGTCCAGGCCAAACTCCATGTTGATGTCGGTACTAAAGACTCAGACTGTATTGGTGAATGACTGGATTTCTGCTTCTGACTTTCCGTAGAGCTTCAAATCATCCATTATTATTATTATTATTATTATTATTATTATTATTATTATTATTATTATTATTATTATTATTATATAAACTAGCTTAAAAGCCACACTCTGCCACAAGCTGTGGATTTTAAAGCCAGATCCTGTGGAGGGTGTTTTGGGCAGCTGGTTCAGCTTAGAAAACAGCAATTTTGAAGAAATAACTGTGAATCCTCAGTTCAGTCCATAGAACTTGAAAACCTCACTGTAGGTTTTGTCAGTTATTTTCAAATTTGAATTTTTAACTGTTCCCTCCTCATCCGAACACAAATCCCAATGCTGGATGTTATCTCTATGTAGAGCAACTTTAAACTCAATATAAATTAAAAACTTTTAAAATCACAAAATTTTTTCTGTTATTTAAAAATTTGAATTTTTAACTGTTCCTTCCTCATCAAGACACAAATCCAAAGGCTGGATGTTATAATAGATATATGTACAATAACTTTAAATATAAATTAAAAACTTTTAAAATAAAAAAAATTAACTGTTAGAAAAATTTAAAAAACTTTTTAAAAATGAAAGTTTGTGGGATTTTGTGAGTTTGGGATTAGGCTGTGTTTGTGGGAACGAGTGTGGATTAGGTTGTGTGTGTAGAGTTGGGTTTTGTGTGTGTTTGTGGAGTGTGGGGGTTGGGTTGTGTGTGGGGGTTGAGATACATTGTTTGAGTGTGGTTTTGTTGTGTGAGTGTGGGGTTGTGTTATGTGTGTAAAGTGTGAGGTTGGGTTGTGTGTGGGGGTTGTCCTATGTTATGTATGTGTGAAAGAGTGTGTGTGGAGTTGTGTTTTATGTGTGTGGAGTTGTGTGGTGTTGTGTTGTGTGTGGGTGGATTGTGGGGTTCGGTTGTGTGTGGGGGTTGGGATTCATCACACGTGTGCATGTGTGTGTGAGAGAGAGAGTGTGTGTGTGTGTAAAAGTGTGCGTGTGGAGTTGTTTTGTGTGTGGAGTGTGGGAATCAGTTATATGTGGGGGGTTGGGCTACATTGCAGGTGTGAAAGAGTAGGTTAGCATGTGTGTGTGTGTGTGTGTGTGTGTGTGTGTGTGTGTGTGTGTGGTGTAGTGAAGTGTGGGGTTGGTTTGTGTGTAGGGGTTAATCCCGGGATCATCCTGATTCCAAAAAGGTATAAGGATCATCCTGATTCCAAATATGTAGAGCAAGTGTGGGCAGAGGGAGAGGGGTTTAGGATGTGTGTGGAATTGTGTTGCATTGTGTGTGGTTGTGGAGTGTGGGGTTGGGTTCTGTGTGGGGGTTAATCCCGGGATCATCCTGATTCCATCAAGGTATGTCTATATAGAGCAGTTGTGGGTGGAGCTAGTGGGTTGTCTGACAGAGGGACAGACAGATTTCACCTTTTATTAGTATAGATATAATAAAATAATATTCCCTTCCTTTCCCACCTTTATTCCTAGAAGAAAAGATAATTTGGGAACAACAGTATTGTGCCTTTGATATTTATGTTTAGGGTGGTATACATAATCATAATGGTATATATACTCTTCCTTCCTTTCATTCTTTTATCTTCACAACCACTATAAGGGTTAGGTGAAGCTGAACCCAAGATAATCCAGGAAGCTTCATGGCTGAGCAGAGATTTGAAACTGTGAGCACAATCCTAACCATGTCTAGTCTAAAGTAAGTCCCATTGTGTTTTACTCCCAGGAAGGTGTCTTTAGGATTGCAGCCTAAATCTTCCTGGTCTAAAGTTCCCATAAACACTTACCTGGGAGTAAACTCCATTCACTCTAATGGGAATTACTTCTAAGTAGTCATGTGTAGGATTGGGTTCTTAGTCCAATGTCACAACTATATGCAGGCCTCCGTCATTCTTGGAAGACTATGGTATCGTGCTCGGCGCTGCATACGCTGCATGCGAAGCACGAAAGCCTAGGTTAGATTGTTATGGAGGATAGGCTGTTACCCAACCAGCAAATCCCCCCTCTCCACGCCACTGAATTAGTCCAATGGAAAGGCAGAGCCAATACAATTGGATCCAGCTGGCGTCGCAGAGCTGGGCTAAGGACAGGAGCTCACCCTGTCTTGTGGGGCTGACCCAGGTCTCGAACCCTGGCCTGCTGGTTAACAGGCACAGCGTCTTAACCACTTGCGCCACCCACAGCTCAATCCCATACTTCCTATCAACGGTTATGGCAAAAAAAACTAAAAAAGAAAAAAGCGTGGAGTCCTATGGAAAGTGAAACTGAGAAGCACTCCTTTACTTGTGAGCAGGCAAACATGCCTTAGGCTGAAATCCTGTACATACTTTCCTGGGAGCAAGCCCTATGAACACAATGGAATGGAACCTACTTCAGAGTATACCTGCAGGATTGGGCTCATATAGGATTGGGCTCATATTCCATTGGAAAGAGCAGACTAGGAGAATCCAGCACCCCCAGGATGGTCCTGATCTTCTTTTTGAATAGACCTGCTCAGGATTGTGCTGTATAACATATAATTTATAAATCACAATTACTGTATATGTTATAGTTTTAAATGTAATTATAAGCAATATAAATCTAAAACTATAACATATAATTTATAAATTACAATCAATAAAGAGATTTTTCAACATAGACTTTTTTCCAATAAGATATTTTTTCAACATAGACCACTCTTTTCCTTGTATGGCTGGGAGGACTGGGCATTAACATCTGATTTACTATAAAGTCCCTGTACTGTATTTGCCATATGCTAAATAAAAATATAAATTACAGGAAGGATACATGCTGCCTGCTCACAAGGAAAAGGAGTACAATGGAGACTTTTTTCCCAGGACACAAGGATTTAAAGAGGGCACGTCCAGGAAAAAGAGGAGATATGGTCATCCTGAGCAGCACCAGTGGGATGCAGCAGCAGCACTAGCTGCAGCATCCTGGTTCCTCCCTACCCCCGAGTCCTTCCTGAAATGGTATCTTCCCAGCTTTCACTACTCCTCCCCCCCGCCTGCGTGCTGAGTGGTAGGTTCCATGGAGTGAGTCAGGGAAGGGAAGGAAGCCTGGAGTTGCAGAGATCACATGAGCAGCAGCCTGTGCTGGAGCAGGAAAGGCTCAGGCCCCAGAGTGGGAGCTGCAGGGATGGTGAGCCAGGCGCTGCTGGTGGCTGTGGCCACTGCCCTGGTGGCTGCCCTGGTGGTGCTGGCCGAGGACCCGGTGAGTGCCTGCCCTGCCCCTCCATGCAAGGCTCCCCCCCACCCAGGGAGTGAAGACTTAGGGCGTTGCCTGGCTCTGCCTGACACTGACTTTCCCAGAGCAGAGAAAGGGCTGAGCTGGCTGTTGTAAGGGGTAGTAGTGGGGGCTTCTCAGAGGACCCAGGGGTGCAAGATTTCTTGTAGGTCCTTCTCCAGAGGGGAAGGGGAAGGGGGAGGGGAGGGGAGGGGGAGGGGGAGGGGGAGGGGGAGGGTGGCAGAACAGGGCAGGGGGTGGCAGAGCAGGGCAGGGGGTGGCAGAGCAGGGCAAGGTGGCAGAGGCAGCACAGGGGCTGAACTGGGCACAGGGCAGAATAGGGCAGGGGGTGGCAGAGCAGAGCAAGGTGGCAGAGGCAGCACAGGGACTGAACTGGGCACAGGGCAGAATAGGGCAGGGGGTGGCAGAGCAGGGCAAGGTGGCAGAGGCAGCACAGGGACTGAACTGGGCACAGGGCAGAATAGGGCAGGGGGTGGCAGAGCAGAGCAAGGTGGCAGAGGCAGCACAGGGACTGAACTGGGCACAGGGCAGAATAGGGCAGGGGGTGGCAGAGCAGGGCAAGGTGGCAGAGGCAGCACAGGGACTGAACTGGGCACAGGGCAGAATAGGGCAGGGGGTGGCAGAGCAGGGCAAGGTGGCAGAGGCAGCACAGGGACTGAACTGGGCACAGGGCAGAATAGGGCAGGGGTTGGCAGAGCAGGGCAAGGTGGCAGAGGCAGCACAGGGATTGAACTGGGCACAGGGCAGAATAGGGCAGGGGGTGGCAGAGCAGGGCAAGGTGGCAGAGGCAGCACAGGGACTGAACTGGGCACAGGGCAGAATAGGGCAGGGGGTAGCAGAGCAGGGCAAGGTGGCAGAGGCAGCACAGGGACTGAACTGGGCACAGGGCAGAATAGGGCAGGGGGTGGCAGAGCAGGGCAACGTGGCAGAGTCAGAACAGGGGACTGAACTGGGCACAGTTCAAAATGAAAACAAAACACTGTAAGCCGCTTTGGCATGGGAAGTGGTATAAATCCTTTAAAGAAAATAGTGTTGTGGCCTTGGTCCTTGAATGTATTCTTGGTGCCAGCATTACATGATCCCATTGAGCAGGTGCATCATGCTAATTACTTGAGCACTAGAATGAAAACATGCATGTATAGGAAAGAGAAGGAAGGCTTGCAAAGTGGCTTTTCAAAATTAAGCAGTGATTTAAAAAAAATTTCCCTATGTCCTGAAATTGCATCTTTTAAAAATCCTGCTACATTCCAGCTTTCCAAAGGCTTGCAAAGATGCAGAAACTACAATTGGGCCATTTGCTTGAAATAGTTATCTGCATATTTGTGTGGTCGCACTTAATTGTGTGGTCATATTTGCATATTTAATTGAGTAAAGATTCAAATTGTAAAATTAAGTCATCCAAAATTATATGTGTGTTGGGCCATGGTTAGATACTCCAATTAAGTTACACCTGCAAAACTCAGTGCCTGGTGGGTCACTTATCCAGGACAACTTTCTTTGTGGTGTTTCCATTGCCACTGATTATCTTAAAATTGGGTATTTTTATGCCCAATTGGCATGAAATTGGGTGTTCATCTCATGTTGTACATGAAATAAAAGCGCCATGGTGACTAGTATAAACTTTTGATTTTGAAATTTGTCCCTTCCACAGTCTTTTTTGTATGGTCAACATTCCAAAATGACCCCCAGGAAACTACTGTAATAGGGATTCTTGGTATCAGATGTAAACTTTCTTACTATTTCCATGCTTTGACTGGTGAAATTAAAAACTTTGTTTAGCTCGCTGAGGCTTCAGTCCAGAGTAACTACGGGAGCACGTAAGAGACATTACGTGTCCCCGTAGTTACTGCACCACCTAGTGAAAACCTATGGAAAATTCATATTGCAATCTAGAGTAACTTGTTCTTACTCCGGAGTAAGAACTCCCGTAGTTACTCTGGATTGCGCCCTATGGCTGCAGTCTTGTACACACTTGGGAGTAAGTCCCATCGAACGCTATGGAACTAGACAGGATTGTGTTGCAATTGAGTTTAAGCAGCTTACACCCATTTCTCTCACTCAAGTCATTGAGGTCACATTATGGCTTATCACATGTAAATTGTGTGGATTAGCTGTTCCACCACCACCCTGTTCTGCTTGTCTTTGACAATAGGAGCCTTTTTTCTTTTCTAGCTATACACTATTTGAAGTAGCCTTAAAATAGCCCTAACTGCTGACTTCAGGTCTGATTTTGCTGTGTTTCAAGACTCAGAATTAACTTACTGTAATGTTTGATCAAAGAAAGCATTGAAATATTGAGCTCAGCAGTTCATGCCCTCATAATCTGTCTCCAGATCTGTTTCTTCAGTCAGTGCTTCAAGGACAACTTGGTGCCTAAAAATATAGACCAGTATCATTACTTAGGCAAGGAGCTTTTGACAATGCTCATTATTATGAACTCTGTTACACTTAGATTTCTGCTGTTCTCCCAGAAAAAAAGTCCCTCTTACTTCTACTTCCCTATGTATCTTGCTTGCATTTTCTAACCTCGGTCTCCTGTTCTCCTATTTTAAATATGTGGGGAAGTAAAACTTGTCACAATATTATGGTTTGCATCAGTCCTACTCGTTCAAGTTATTATGGGTCTTATGAAGAAGAGGGAACAGTTGTCTTCACTTTCCTCCAACTAGCAAACTGGTTCTAAAAGAACTGAGGGACTATTGCTATGAACTTGAGCACAGTTGTATTCAAAAGTACTGCATGACAATTGCTATGAACCTGAGCAGTCTGGGACACAATCTCCTGAAACCATCCAGTACAACGAGATGCCCCCTATACCTGGTTGTGCTCTCATGCTGTGGTCTTCAACCTATTTCATTCCTGTAAGTTACCACGAGCCCCCAAGTGAAGCTTTGCAACCCCATTGGTATCACAACCACAAGGTTGAAGAACACTGAATTAGGAAATACAGTGGTAATTTGTAAGACAAACACTTTGTAAGACAAACTAAAATTTCTAAGGAATTCTGCCTTGTAAGACAGGCAGTGCCTTGTAAGACAGTTTAGCAACAAAAATTCATTGTTAACACAAATTGATGGATCTGGATAGTGAGCAACAGCAAGAGGTTATGGAGGAGATCTCATCTGCAGGGGAAGAGGAGAAATAAGGAGGAGAAATCCTTATTCAGTAAGATTAAGGACATTTGTAAACATTGGGAAATTGTGCAACATTTTGTAGAAAAGCACCACCCAAATCAGGCTGTAGCAGTACAAGCGATGAATTTGTTTAATGAAAATGCAATGTCACATTTCTGTGAAATCCTCAAAAGGAGTCAAAAGCAAGTGTCATTAGAGAGTTTCCCTGTTAAAGTTGCTCAAAAAGACACCCGTGACTCTTTTAGTGAAAATTAGTCATCTTTAGCCGTAAAGATTTTTCTTTGCTGTTTTACTGTACAGTTTATTACAGTGTTTTTAATTAATATTACAGTAATTGGTGTTCTGTATTATATTACAGTGTTTTTAATTCAATTATAGTATTTTGTCATCATTTTTACATACAGTTAATATTTTATATAAATATTTTTCAGTTGTGGAACCAATCATCTGAGTTTCCATTATTTCCTACGGGAAACTCCGCTTTGTATAAAGAATGCTTTGTAAGACAAACATTCTTCCAGAAGAATTATGTTAATCTTACAAGGCACCACTGTACTTCCTTATGCCTGTTCTAAATCTCCTTCCCTATAGGTTCAACATTGGGAAGGCTCACAGAGGTTCTGCTTAATAAATGGTTCCAGAATCCTTCTGAGCTTTGGTGTTAGGCTGACTATGGTTTCCTGGATTTTCCTTTTTTAAAAAGTTGCTTTCAGTATTTGCTGATTTTCACACAGTGTCTCTGTTCTCCAAGACTTCTCATGAACTACAGATAACAGTTTGCTTAGTAACTTTGGAGCTGAAAATGCGGGCAGTGGAATTTCAGTGTCACAAAGTACATGTTAACAGTTGGCTGTTAACTTGTGTTTGATCAGACGGCCCAAATAATTTGCACCCTCGTACCCAGTATGTTTCACTGAATCCGGCTCCTTAGAAAACCACACAGAGTGTCTACCTCTGCACAATTGGATGTCTAAGCACAGTTGAAATCAAATTGAGACATAACACAAACTGGGGCTGCAATAGTATGTTTTGATAGTTACATTGACCCCTAGAAGGCTCTAAAGCAGCGTTTCTCAAAGTGGGGGTCGGGACCCATTTGGGAGTCGCCTAGAGCTTTCCTGGGTATCACCTAAAGACCCCTGGTGCAGGTGGCCAGGTCAGGCTTGCCAGACCTCTGGCTGTAGCTGCACATGCACTGGGGCTGACTGACAGCCTCAGGGCCCAATCCTATGCATGCCTACTCTGAATAAATCCCATTGTGTTCGATGTGTGCATAGACCACACATTTCATTTGTAACAATGAAAATACATCCTGCATATCGGATATTTACATTACGATTCATAACAGTAGCAAAATTACACTTATAAAGTAGCAACGAAAATAATTTTATGGTTGGGGGTCCCCACAACATGAGGAACTTATAAAGGGGTCACGGCGTTAGGAAGATTGAGAACCATTGCTCTAAAGAGAGAATAGAAATCACAGGGTGTGATCAAGCAAACCAGCACCACCTCTGCACATCTATTTGTGTCAGTAGTTCAGGTCCATTTAGTGACATCAAATCTACTTTTTTGGGTAATTGTAATGTGTGGAAACAGCTAAGGGCACAGTCCTATCAATGTCTACTCAGAAGTAAGCCCCATTGTGTTAAATGGGTGTTGCTCCCAGGAAAGTGTGCTCAGGATTGCAGCCTTAGTATTCTAATTAGGTATATTCAAAACATTTCTTTCACATATACTTGCTCACTCCTACACACATCCCTTTCTCACCCATTAGCCAAACAAGGTGCATTGCTGAGATGACGCACAGCTTTGAGTTCTGATAAGCTGTTATTAACCAGATACCTGGGCTCCATTCTTTGAACTATTACATGCAGGCCTTAACAAATCAGACTGTAGTGTTGGAGTGCATCCTTATGTTTTCCCTTTCTCATCAGCCTTTGTTATATAGCCTACTCTTTCCTCTTCTTTCTGGAGAAAAGAAGACATCTTTGTTTTTTAAAAATTCTTTCATGGAAGAAAATCTTTCATAACTTTATTTATCAATCTATCTAATTTGTTTATCAAATTCCTAACTCTGTTGCAGTGTTAACAGCTTTCTAGGATAAGGGAAGAGGCAGAGAAATAAAATGGAAACCCTTTCACTAACGCTGAGTACAATTTGTTGCCAATATGTATTCAGCATAGCAAAAATTCAGGGCGCAATCCTAACCAATTTAGGCTGGCACAACTCACACATCCCCTAGTCTAAAGCAGGCCTCCATCAGTCTTGAAAGACTATGGTATTGTGCTTGGCACTACATACGCTGCATGTGAAGCACGAATAGATTGTTATGGAGGATAGGCTGTTACCCAAGCAGCAAATCCCCCCTCTCCACGCCACTGAATTAGTCCAGTGGAAAGGCAGAGCCAATACAATTGGATCCAGCTGGTGTCAGAGAGCTGGGCTAAGGACAGGAGCTCACCCTATCTTGTGGGGTCAACCCGGGTCTGGCCTGCTGGTTAACAGGCACAGTTTCTTAACCACTTATATGCATTGCTAAGCTTTTCAGGCTCCTTTCAACAGTTTTCAAGAAGCTTGAAAGCTCTCCACAGCAGTATTTAAGAAGGCCAACCCCAGATGTTGCTCAAAAGTCTAGTACCACTCATGCTTTCATTTACATAGATAAAGGTTTTCCGCTGAATTAGCTAATTTAGTCAGTGCATACCTTGTTGTTTCTACATCGGTGGGTTGGAAAATCACTCCTGCCTCTTCTTTCTGTGATGTGAAACTACAAACTATCTTGCCTGTCAAGTCTTAACTAAAAATTTGCTAGTGTAGTGGTTCCCAAACTGATGGGTTGTGCACCACCAGGGGAACTGGAAGACTCCCCCATAAGGGGAGTTGCACCTTCTTCAATGTCACCAAAAACTCTGCAGGGATCATATTGCTGCTGCTTCCAAGGGGCATTTTTACCTTTCTGGGGGCAGCACTAGCCTACAGCCCACTCCTCTGTAGTTGCAATAACAAGCTTCAATCTCTAATCTAAAACCCAGTTTTCTGCAGCAAACAAAGTAGTTTTAGACTAGAGATAAGAGCAGTTTACACCCCTTGAAAACAGCAGCACTGTGATTTCGGAGCACTGCTCTGCTCTACCCTGGCAAACACTTACCTGGTTCCCAGCTCCCCTGTAAGTAATAGAGAACCACTAGTCTAGAGACAGATGACTGCCTTGAACACTGGAAAATATGTTCTCACTAACTGCCAAATTTGGCTTAAAAACACTGTGCCAAATCTTTTCCCAAAGAATCTTTTGATATAGCCTGATGTCAGAATTGGCACACTGTTATTAGGGCCCACATACTAACTATTGCTTAGTATTCAGGAACTGTTGTACAGTGGAAAAGGGTGTGGACCTGTGTGCTGAGAGATTCGATAATTAGAAGAGCTACTCAAAATCATGGTTTGTAGGAAAGCTCAGTCTATGGTATTTTTTAGTACCTTAGTTGATCCATTTTCACTTGCAGAACATGTCTGTCTAATAGGCAAGGCTTCTTTATCAACAGAAAAACCCCACTATATGTGACAGAAGTATCTCCACATGGGAAGGGTAAAAAAAATTGTTTTTCAGAATGAAAAGAAAGACTAGTTAATAAGCAAAACACATTGGAGTTTTTATAGCAAATGCTGTATCTGTGAATTTGACTGTTCATGTATCAGCTCATGTGTTTGAGCCCAAGAATTCCATTCCAAGACATTGGTATGTGGGAATGTGACCTTCCTTTGTCATGTCATGGGTCATTGATTAAATTTCTATAAGCACATCAAGAACATTAATTATTGTTGTCAGTTGCATTGTTATGCTTTTGTTATACTTTATGCCTGTTTAGCGCTACTTGAAGACTGAGAGGTCTAGGAAACTAAAATACTTGTAGCACAAGTCTTTGTATGTTTACTCCAGAAGTTTCAGGACTTCTGTGGCTTGCTTATACAATTGAGATTGCATTGGATTTTTAGCAAAACTGAAAAAGCATTAAAACCTCTGAAGATACTTTGCATGTGTTGTGGGAATGCTTTTCAGAGCACATGCAACATGTTTATCCTGATTTCTCCCGGCAAGATGGGGAGATCTGTGTGCATGACTGCTCTGACCACTCAAAAAAGTGTTTCATTCTTCACAGCCTATCGGATCTAAGACCTCTTCCCATCAGTCCACTTCTAAAGTATGTTATGGTCCTAGGCCATGCTCTCCTGGCAGGCCTCTAGTACCACATACACATGTATTCAAACATATCACATCACTTTTGTCTAAATAAGTTTATTAAAAGGTTGTTGGACAGCATGTTGGACAAACAGAAATATTTGTTCACAAATGTCTCCTTTATTTTGCAGTTTGGTGAAGAATGCAGAACTAACCAATATCCTCCATCAGGTGTAAGGTAAGTTGCTTAACGAAATGACTGATAGTGGCAGATGTGAGGATAATTTTGTGATTCTTACGAATTAAATGAAATATGGATATTGAACAGATTGCATTGGCTCAGTTCTGCAGTGCTGCTATAACTGCAAGCCATTCTGGGTTCTATCAGAAGAAACCTTTTCTCATAGATACATAAATGGATCTATTTATCCAGCTTCCAGTGTTCAGTTGAAATAATGTGTCTCTTTGAATATTATATTACTGAGTGATATTAATGGTCCAGAAACGGGGAACAATTAAATGTACAGAATATAGTGAGGAGACCTGGGAAGGTTTAGGAAAACTTTGAAAGACATGTATAAAAAGTAGCTATAAAGATGAATGTTGATTATTACTCTTTCCTGCCTCCCACAGCTATACTACGAAAATGCAATTGGGTTGAAATATTCATATGAATTATGTTTAAATATTAGATAAATATGGGATGAAGAATATAGTGAAGAATAATAGATATGGCACAGCATGTTGCCTAGAAATTTGTGGAATTCTTAAATTTTTTTGTTTTGAAATAGGAAGCTTGAAAAATACTGGAAACAAAAAAAGAATGGCTTGCAGGTCGATATCTTACAATGTCACTGAATTTGGCTTTTTTCAGATTCAAAGGAAAGGTTCCAGAGTACATCATAAATCTTGATTTGCCACCCAGTGAGAGATGGACTCAATTGGCCCGCGATAAAAAGAAAGAGGTATGGAACATGGCAGCATTCTTATCTTTCAGCTACATCCTGGGAAGAAGAAACAGCAAACTTTTAAGAGAAGGAAAAGTATTGGTTCAAGCATAGATAAAATATGTAATTGGTAAGTTTTCTGTAGGCTGTGGTTCCAAATTGTGAGCTATAGTTTCCTGGGGAGCCAAGGAAACCAGCTAGTTGACCCACAGAATCCTAGCTAAAAATCCATTGCCCTATACAATGTATAAGATTATAGCTCAAATGGCAGCCGTGGCCCAGTAGGTTAAGGGACAACCAGTTGAAAAAGTTTGGAAACCACTGGGAAACAATGATTAAACATGTTTATTTTTAAAATTGGATATGGTATTTGACCTGAATGTTGCTGTTCCTGTTAAGGCCATAGTATTTGGTTATCTAATGCGCGATGGCTCAAATTCACGTAAGAGGGGGTCTCCTTCTCCAAGAAAATCAAACCTGTTCAAAGAAGTATAGATAGGATTCACTTATCAGGGGGAAGATGAATTTCCTGTTAGATTTGTTGTATATAGGTATATAGTTAAGGTATATAGGTATATGTTGATAAAGGTATATAGTTATATTTATATAGGTACATAGATAAGATATATAGGTATATAGTTAAGGTATATAGGTATACGTTGATAAAGGTATATAGGTATCTTGTGGAATTTAAAAGGTACTGATCTTTTTACATCCAATTTGCTACCCAGTTCATAGGCGTGGTAATTATGCCTGAGGCCCTTTCAGAGACCTAGTTAAGATATATATCAAGAAGCAGGCAGAACAAGACATTCCAACTTCAGGGTGTGTATCGTTCTTTGGAGTGTGTATTTTCACTCCAGCCAACCCACTAATGGCCATAGGGCTGAATCCATAGCAGTTACGGCTCCACGCAGTTATGACATCCTCTAGTGTTATTTTATGGTAAGTCATTTTCACTGCTCCGGAGCAAGGGGCTTAATTTCTAGGATATAAACCATAGTATTCAAAGTAAGGAGTCCGTTTCAACAAGATAGTAACAACTAATCCTAAGATGTCTGGAGTGCAAGGTCTGCTACTGCACTAAAATACATAGCTGCTGTGGAACCTGATTCCCTAAGCTATCTGTCCTGGATCCCTTCCAGCTATATTTCTGTGGGAGTCCTTCACTTGGTGGCCCTCATAAGGAACACATATAGCTTTTGGGGGTGGGTGAGTTCTAATTCAAAGGGCTAGAGCAGTGATTTTCAGTCAGTGTGCCGTGGCACATGGCTGGTGTGCCGTGGCACACGACTTTGGGGAGTAGTGGGGCAAACACTCGCAGTGTGGTGTGCCTTGTCAGTGGTCAAAAAGCTGATGGTGTGCCTTGACACTTGTTCTTTGCCAGTGTGCTGTGTGATGAAAATAGTTGAAAATCTATGGATTGGAGAGTGAGGCATATGGAAAGGCAATAGTGTTCATATAGATTTTTTAAGTCAGGAAGCCAGTGGCCAAGTCTCCTGCACAGGTTCTGCTGCAAGACATAATATTTCTGTCACATCTTTGACTAGTAGGTTCTGCAACCTCAGTGAAACATGTGCCTGCACTTCCTGAGAAATGGGGATCCTGCCTAGAGAAATAGGGAACCTCTCTAAAACCAGTTTGGGTTCAGTTTGAGACGCACTCTCCTTGTAGTAATGGAGGCTTAGCCTGCATAGTCATCTGAGGCCATTACTTAGCACTCTACTGAGGTTAAATAGGGGAGGTTGTCATTTGTGGTTATAGTCCATGACAGGGTGTGTGAAAGGAAAGTTGTGCTTGAGAGATTTACCTCAGAAACCTGAGGTAAAACTAATGCTAGGGAGTGTGGAGAAGGACATGCACTGTAATTTGCAGAAGGTTTCTGCCTTGCCCACAGTGAGTAGACCTGAAAGCATGGGCAAAATGTGTTGCTTCCACCACAACAGCACTTCCACCACAATAGACCCATTTCAGTTGTGGTAGAAAATAACACAATTGGCACCACAGTGTCTCCAGGCCATTGCTGCTCACTGCTTGACAGACTTGGGGGAGGTGATAAAATAACAAGGGGGAGCTGGAAAGTTTGCTAGGCATGAAAGCACCTCGCCATAAAATTTATGCTCACCACTACCAAAGCAGTAAGCCTAGATAAATTTCACCATCTGAAAGAAGGAGGACTCTTGCCAGCAAGGCAGTACCGATTTTGCTGTGGTATCCAGTGCTTCCTAGGCAGCTGCTAATGGCTCCATAGGAGAAGGGAGCATTTGTCCCTTTCCCTCAATAAGGAAAGTAGCCCTGCAATGGGGCTACTTGATTCTGCAGTAACACTTGTGCTGGCACTTATTAGACAGCCTTCATGTTTGGGCCACGAGGTCCGATATGGGACTCTGGTTGATACACTCTGGCTCCAACCACCATGCCTCTCCCTGCTTCCCTCATAGCTCCACTTGCTTCAATGCCACTTGGTCTGGGCAATCACTGAGTGGCGGACCATTAGTCCAGCATAGCACATTTGCATTGCTCACTTTAACATCTTTTTTTAAGGAATCTGTGAAGGATTTATGTTTCTGTTTAAGTGATACTTGGCATTCCACTGTCCTAAAGTGTATTAATCTGAACTTTTTGTAACTTTCCAGATGAAGCTTACCTTTGAGGCATGTAAAGATATAATAATGGCGTTTTTCCCTAGTCGCAAATTTGAGTCACTTCTTGAATCTAAAATGGTGAGTCTCTTTCCTCTGTCTAAAATTTTATTTTTTGCTGAGCCTTCTGTTCTAGTGCAACAAACAAGAGAGGCAAATAGGTGTCCATGAGTGCAATCAACCTAGGCTGGTACAACTCATTGGTCTTCCCGTTCTTCCCTAATGATGTAGGGAGGCAAGTGCATGTCTATGCACGGACCTAACTCACCCTAGGAGTGGCACATAAGTGACTTGTAGCACTTTTGTGACAAAACCAAGGTCAGCACAAGGCTTAGGCTGGCCTAACTGGACGTTAGGATTGCAGCACAAGTCTCCCTTTCTTCCTTGCCACTTAATAATACAGAGTTGATCAAGAGTCCTTATCATTCATTGTAGGTGCCCAACTACGGTTTCTCTCTTCCAAATGTTTTTGTCAATCTAATCTAGTCCTTACAAGTTTCAAACAGTTGAACAGAGAACAAAACAGAAAACATAACTCGTATTAAGGAGTGCATTGCAGCTCCTTGAAGAGAGGGTAAGATCTAACATAAAGGAAAAAGAAAAGGAATGTTCTAATTCTAAGATTCTCTCTTTGAGCTGAGAACAACTCATACAAGTAATTCACATGTGAATTTCTTTGAGAGGGCATTGCGGTTTGCCTTCCTATGCTTGTATATACTGAAGTCAGTTTTGCATATATGGTAACTAGGAGTGTGAGTAGAAAGTAAACTACTGGTATCAACTCTGGTTGATCAGGTATCAGGTATTTTATTTATATTGGTCTGGACCCTAACAGATTCATCACATGCATTTCTACTCAGAAGCATTTGGTAGTTTTTACTCCCATGTGTACTCTACATTTCTAAGTGACAACCCTTGTATGAAATGGTGCTATCCATTTTTTATAAGTCTCTTTAACTACTTAAAAGAAAATGGATAGACAGAGAATGGAAAATTATTATGGTAAACTACTAGTTTAAATTTAAACGCATGTGTTCTCTTTCTAGCGCTGGCTAGGGAATACCCTTCCATCTCCTTTCAATGAAGAGATCAAAAGCATGGCTTCTGCTGCCGAAGTTCCATTAGGTAATTCTTGAGTTTCGAATAAAATGTGGTCCTTTTTGAAATTACAGTATATGTGTTTTGGCATAATTTTTTGCAACCGAGTATCTTATAACAAAATCCTAAGCATAAGTTAAGTGGGACTTGCTCCCAGGTAAGTGTATAGGATAGTCATGCTCTCCAGAGCTAGACAATGTGTCGGGGGGCAAGCTAAATGGAACAAAGAGTCTGAATTCATTTGTTTCCCCAGATGATGATGAACAGGACAGTATTAATATACTGCTTTTCAACAAAACATCACAAAGTAGTTAGAGAAAAAAACAAAATAACCAATGCTTCTTGTCCCAAAAAGGGCTCACAATCCAAAAAGATGCCAAAGAACACCATCAGTCACTAGAAAAGAAATTGCTATATTGAGGTGGGCCAGTTTCTGCCCTCTGCTAAATAAAAAAGGAGCATCCACTTGAAAAAGTTCAGCACCCCTTATCCAGTTAGCAGGGGTTTGAGATTAAAACTGAACAAACTACTAATGAACTGCTTTCTGAATTGGCTTATTTGGGAGAAAAATCTCCCTTAATATATAAACATTCCTTATAAAAGAGGGGAACGTCTACTGTTTTAAATAATCAATAAAAGAATTGTCATCTTTGATTAAAGCTTTTTTTTTCTTTAGGCGACATTGTTTTGTTCAATGTATTCTATGAAATCTTCACTGTCTGCGTTTCAATAGTAGCAGAAGACTCAACAGGTAGATATTTTGCCATTTTCTCAATGTCTTGACTTTCACCCACTTGCTTTCACCTTTCTACCCTTTCAACCACGTTCAGGTATAATCACATTGCATGTTTGTCCATCTGCTTTTTCATCAGGTCTGATTGTGTCCAACATTCCACTATGATTTTCATTGTTATATTTTTTTAGTTTAGGTTTCTCATACATTTGTGTGTGTTATTTTTGCTCACCATTGGCCAATAAATAAATAAATTGCAGGCCAAATAAGGCAATGCTTTGACGGTCATCCTTTTTAATTTTCATCCATTGTCTGGATTACAACCCAGTAAATGTGCAAGGGGTTGCTATAGGACGCCTCTGGTACATTTCTCTCTTTATGACAAACTCTTGTCTTTCTATTTTCTCTTTCTCGCTGTGTCCACCTTTGAAACCAGGAAAGCTGTACCATGCAAGGAATCTTGATTTTGGACTGTTTCTTGGGTATGTATTGTCAATAAGGAGGCTCTGACCTTCTCTATGTTTCTCTCTTTTTGAACACCACTTGTTGAGCAGTGAACTGGGTATTCTATGATTCATTGCAATTGAGGTAATGGAGTCCTTACCCTTATTCAGTGTCACTGAATAATCACTGAGAAATGAAAGCAAAATGCATCTGAACTGGAACATATAACCCAAAAATTGAGGTTCATGGAAAATTATATATGGCATTCATTGAAAATACTACAGAGAGCATTTGCCAGGGACAGTGCAGGCTACAATGGGTGACAAATGGGAGAGGGTTTACTACTACCAATCAATATGGTTAAAATCACAATTTTTAGAAATAGTACCATTATCTTTTGTTGCACAGCTTCATGCATAATGCAGTGAAAGAAATTGTGTTAAAATATCTATGTTTTATAAAAAGTTACAGCCAAAAAATCAGCAGGGTCAGTGCAATGATGTGTTGCTACACCCACTGAATGAGAGGAGGTCTGTCATGGGGGTGATGCGCTGGCCTCCTGCATTGGGTGACACAGACCCTAGTGACACCACTGCCAAAGAGTCCATGGTTTTACAGCTATAAAGTAGCAATAACTTGTAGTTTGCATTAAATGCGTAAATACCATTTTACTGTGTTTTAATTAGATGGGATATAAAAAATAGTTCCTGGATTACAACGCAACGTCTGAAGCCCTTAATGGTGAATCTGGATTTTCAGAGGAACAACAAAACCGTGTTCAAGTCTGCAAGTTTGGCAGGTTACATTGGAATGATATCAGGAGTCAAACCAGTAAGGATTTTTTGTTTGTGTGATACAGAGAATGATTTCTGAACTGAAAAGCAATCAAATGCCTCTTTCCAAAGACTATTGCCTGCTGCTGCTGTGTATTATAGCGTGTTTATATACTTGGCCAGTGGGTCTACAATGTGGGTAAAATGAAATGGTCAGCAGTGAAGGAAGGGATTGATGATAGTAGGGATTGCAAGTCTGGAGAAAAAAGGGACTAAATGGATAATGGGTAACATGGAATGGTAAAAATTTTAGGTGGGTCCAATAGTGTCATTATATTTAAAGGTTCCCAGTGCCCTAGGCTATGAAGTATAAATATGGGAGATTAGTAATAGTTGAAGTTGTACTGTTTATGCAACTAGTCCAAGCAAAGATGTTACAGAACCATTTAACTTGGCCTCATTATTTTGGATCTTCATGCAGTATTCTTAATTTATGTGAAAACTGTATCTTTGTATTTTAGGGCATTTTTACTCTAACCATGAATGAAAGATTCAGTCTTGATGGAGGTTACATTGGTAAGTACGTATATTTACAATCATAGAATGAGATGAGCATGTCTTGATCAATTTATTGGCATTATAGCCACAGATTATTGGTTATATAAGAAATAAACATGTAGGGGAGGAAATTCACTGCTTTCCATTATATGTAAGCAAAAGACCTAGAGCAGTGGTTCTCAATCTTTCTAATGCCGTGACCCCTTTATAAGTTCCTCATGTTGTGGGGACCCCCAACCATAAAATTATTTTTGTTGCTACTGCTGCAGTGCTATGCACACTTTCCTGGGAGAAAACTTCACTGAACTCAATGGGACTGACTTCTGAGGAGACCTCCATAGGATTGGGATCTCAGGCAGCAGATCTAGCCACAGTTCCCTGGGAGTAGCCTCATTCACTATCATGGGACTGACTTCTGAGGAGACCTCCATAGAATTGGGATCTGAGGCAGCAGAGCCAGCCACTGTTTCCTGGGAGTAAGTCCCATTCACTATCGTGGGACTGACTTCTGAGTAGACATGCATAGAACTGGGTTAGGCTGCAATCCTAGCACTTTCCTGGCAGAAAGTCCCATTCACTTATCATGAACAACAACACCATTGAGGAGGCTTACTTTTGAGTATAGCACAAGGAGCAGGACACAACAGTTGGTGCACAAGCGGGGCGCCCACCAGACAGCCCACCCGCCAGAGCTCTGGTGCCACACTCACACCATGCTCACACCACAGCGTGCTTCACTCTCAGCCCACAGGCACACTGAGGCTCTGTGGGGCGGTGAGAGGAGGAGGAGATTGCCGTCTGTGGTGAGTGTGTCGGGCGCCTCCCCGTCCCCAAGGCTCCACATGGGTCTCACACCAGCTCAGAGGCTCCTTCTGAGCCGCTTCTCAGCGGCTTCTTCCAGCCGCAGCGGCTCCAGCATTTCTGTCAGGTCTTCCTAGCTGCCCCCCTACACCAGGGGTCTTTAGGCAACCCCCTGGAAAGCTCCAGGCAACCCCCAAAGGGATCCCGACCCCCACTTTGAGAAATGCTGACGTAGAGTATGGTGCAGTGCACCTCAAAGCCCATTTGCCTGAAAGCAAATCACATTGAAATGGATTTAGAAACTCACTTCTGGGGTATAAGATCTTACTATATACAGTAGATAGAATTCAAATATGTAGCTATTGTAGCATAAATGTTTTTCTAATTTATTTTTCTTGCAGGAATCTTTGAATGGGTCATTGGTGCAAGAGAAGGTTGGTGGATGAGCTTCCTTACTAGAACTGTCTTGGAAAATGGCACAAGGTAATAGTTGCATTTCAAAGTATGTCTATAAATTGGAGTCAGTTTGCAACAAACTACAAACATTTTAACATTTTTTAAATGGCTTAAGGCTACAATCCTAAGCTCCAGTTAGGCCTGTCTAAGCTCCAGCATAGGTCCTGTCCTGACTGGGCTGTCACCAAGGTGCCATAAGACACTTCTGCGCCACCACTCCTGGGGAAGAGTTAGGCCCATACACAAACATGTGCTTGCCTCCCTACTCCACTACAGGAACAGGAAGACCAATGAGTTGTTCTGGTCTAGGTTAGGATTGCACCCTTATTCAGATGTCAGAGGACTCTTATGAGTCTTTGCAGTCATCTTGGTTCTAGCAAATGGGTTGAACAACAATGATTAATGGTGTTATTGAGGAAGCATGTTTAATTCTTACTTGCTGTTGTATCTTGTAAGGTTCTTGTTTTGATACGAGATGGGAAGGAATTTTAAAAAATTAACATGCTGATGCAGCAAACTCTGGGAACAGATCCATTTGGTGATATGATGGTTGCCTCTTCTAGTCTTGATTACACCTTCCTCTCCAGCTATTTGCCTCTGATCCAGCAGAATTATTTTAATCCCATGTTTCTTCCATGGGAATCCAACTCCTGGCTGGGTTGAGCATAATTATCGAGGTACCTTTTGGCACAGAAATCTGTTGTTGTAGGAGCAATCTACCTTGCTCCTTGGGTATTGCTGTTGTTGTAGGAGCAATCACCTACCTTGGGTATTGCTGTATCTACATATGCCCTTTGAATTGTCTGCTCTGAGCAAACTGCCAGGGAGCAAGAAGTATGAGCTCTTCGTTCTGGTCAGAAAGAAAACAGGCAATTAGCTTGTAAAAATTACTAAGACTTGAGACAAACAGAAGAGAAAAAAACCGGCATTTGAAATCAAAGTCAAAATGAAAATACCCATTTAGGCTGCAATCCTAACCTCCTCTTAGGCTGGTCTAAGTCCTGCATAAGTCCTTGCTGACCTGAGGTTGTCACAAAAATGCCGTACGGCACTTCTGCTCTACTTTGGGGGAGGGGTTAGGCCAGTGTATAGGCATACATTGACCTCCCCACACCTCCACATGAAGATATACTGGTGTCTAAGTTAGAGCGGCCTAAATTGGTTAGGATTGCACCCTAACTGTAAGAGTGTGAACTGCAATTGTTGTCATCACCTCTGAGTGAAGGATGGGAATGTCAAAAATACAGATGAGCTCTGTGTGTTGTAGAACAAAACACTCTGGTTTAACTCAGTGTCCTTTTTATTAGGTTTTCTTGGATCCTACTGTTCTGGTTAGCTGTTCAAGGCAGGAAGCTCTAGTTCAGTCACTTGAACTGTAACTAAGGGTGCAATCCAGAGTAACTACGGGGAGTCCTTGCTCCGGTGTAAGAACAATTTGCTCTGGATTGCAATATGAATTTCCAATAGGTTTTCACTAGGTGATGAAGTAACTACGGGTGCACATAAAGTCTCTTACGAGCTCCCGTAGTTACTCTGGATTGTAGGGTAAGCCAAGAGTGGCCGGATGGGCTCAATCAAAGGGAAAATGCAAGCCAAACCCAATGAGGAGCTCGTGTGTCCTTCCTTGCCCTTTCTTCAACTTGAGACAGATTCATTTTAGCAATTTCAGTACAAATCTGGATTAATCCATTCCTTTGGACCTGTGCTTTACTGGCATCCAGATGGATAAGGCTGCATTCCTAAAGACACTTTCCTGGGAGTAAGACCCATTGAACACAATGGGGCTTACTTCTGAGTAGATATGGTTAGGATTGTGCGCTTAGTTGCCTAAGCCACCAACATGTTATGTAGACATAAGTGAAGGGTTTCTATTTGAGTGAAGAGTTTCTTCTTTGCCACACAAGACATTTGCTGCTGAGCTTCAGATATGGTTCTGGCGATTCCCTCAGGAGAGAGACTGAGAGATTTCCTACCTTCAGCCCTAGCCTCAGCCATCTGTGGATCACAGACAAGTAGCCATGGGACTCTTCATTGGCTGCAGAGGTAGCTGTTAGCACATAAGGAGATTCAGTGGAAAAAGTGCTTATGTGAAACTAAGTTTAGTGTTCCCTTTACTCTCCTCTTTCCTGGCCTGTTGGATAACTTCCCCTTGTTATCCTCTTTCCTTGAAAGTCCACTTGTGGCTCTTGATAAAGAAGCTGCTTGGCTAGTTGGTGGGAGCAATAGGAATTAGATTCTTCTGTGTCTCTTAGAGCACAATCCTAACCCTGCCTACTCAAAAGTAAGCCCCATTGTGTTCCATGGGTCTTACTTCTAGGAAAATGTGTTTAGGATTGCTGCATTATTCTTAGGTGGTTCTTGGTATTGGTAACTCCTTTTTCAGGAGCGTCTGCAGATGCCAAATTCTGCAGATATAGTAAATCTGCAACTAGAGGATCTCAGTACACCTGGATGTGGCTGGAAGTCACCAAGGCAAACTATAAGCAATTTCTGATTGCTTCTTGGACTCTTCAGCTTCAACATCCACTGATATAGAAATTTGTTAAAATTTAGAAAAGGGCCCACTGTACATAAATAGCCACTTTGAGTGCCATTTTATGAAGAAATGTGGGATATTAATCAAATCAATAAATTCACCATTCTTTAAGAAGTTGTTGTCGGGGCGGAGGGGTTATTTGGAAAGGCTCTGAATCAATCTGTTTTGTGTTCGTTTATATATATATAAACAAATATATGTTTTTATATATATATATATATGGTATCATGTTTTTCTTGTTTTATACAGCTATGAAGATGCAAAGGACAAACTGATTAACTCAAAACTTCTGGCTCCAGCTTATTTCATCTTGGCAGGAAACAAATCTGGAGAAGGCTGTGTTATTACACGTTCCCGAACTAAAACCTTAGACGTTTGGAAGTAAGAGCACTTGATGATTATAAGGACTTGCTTGTACTCTCTCTCTCCACCCCAGGCAGATACATCTTATGCATGTAATGGGATTTGCTAAAGCTGATGCTAAAGCTGATGCTTGCTAATATGTGACTCTTTGCATGGATTTTTGGGGTTCATTTTCTTTATTTTTACAGTGGTCCCTTTTCACAGAAAATAACACTTCAAAAAACATACATCTTGTATGGCATCTGTCTTGTTCAGAGTCCGGTCATCAGTCATCATATTGAGTATTGGTTGGCACTGATTGGTGGTGGCTTCCCAAAGTTTTAGAAAGGTATTTTTCTCCACCTGAAAATGGCAGGAATTGAACCTGGGGCTTTCTTCATTCAAGAGAGATGCTCTTCCACTGGGCTACAACCACTTTGCCTTCATTTTGCAATCATTCTGATTTTGTTATGCAAATGTTAGTGCTATCATTTTTATCACATTAAAAATCCACTTTCTCCAAGGAGCTCCAGGTGGTATACATTGTCCACAGTCTTTTCCCCTTCCCCCAGGAAAAACCCCAAGTCCCTCAGTGGGACTACTCAAGTCTGCCTGAGATATTATGATGGTGCAGAGTTGAGAGATTGCACCCAGGCCTGTGATACACCTCTGATACAGGGTGTCACAGGTGTGCCTTACAGCACCAGCACTGGTTCAGCACAAGATTGAAACCGTAAATTAGCTTCATAGCAATGATCTCACTCAAGTCTGAACACAGCCTCTCACATTTGTTATAACAAGCCTATTTTAGGAATTCCATTTCAAATGCTTCAGTTCTTTAGTAACACTTTATTTTGACAATCCATTTTTAATGGAAAAAATATGTTAATACTTCTCCTTTTTCAAGCTTGAACCCACAAAAAGGCACCTGGTATGTGATAGAGACAAATTATGATCGCTGGAAGGATCCACTTGTCTTGGATGACAGGAGAACTCCTACAGCAAAGTGCCTGAACAAAACAACGCAAGAGGTAACTTTGTGAACATGTAACTTCATGATGATGATGTTACCAGGGGCTGAGTGCCCCTGAGTTTTTATGTACTTGGGGCTCAGGATTACAGTCTAGATCCATTGTGACAATAACTAAGGTCTTGTAACAGCTGAAGCACAGTAGTTACTGTAGTGGCTTTGCTTTTTCTTCTGAGACTGAAATGTTGGTCTTGATTGTGGGGAAAATATTTCTTTTACATTATATTTGAACCTATTCAAACTCATATTTTGTCAACATATTTGGAGTAATCTAAAGATGAAGTAGGATAATCTTAAGAGATATCTTCATAGGAGCAGGAAAAATGTTAGTCATATGGAATTGTGAAGGAGTGTTAAGTTTTCTTTACACTGACATAGTAATGTTACTGGAGGCAATTGATGTTGAGATAGAGCTTGTCCAAGACTGCTTAATAGTAGTCTAAATGGTAGTCTATTAAGCCATAGTTGGTGCATGATTTGAAATGGGTCTCAAGTTAAGCCCTAGGTGTTTACAGCTGCCACATGTACCACAAAATTGAAGCATTTATGGAGTAGGGAGTCATTCTCGTTGCTGCTTAGCACAGCTTAGACACTTCTGTTCTCCAGATTGTTAGAACTACTATAGCTGTGGCTTTTAAGATACACATGCTTTTTTAGTTCCAATTGTCTAAACAACCTGTTTTTTCCCTTCCTGTCCTGCTCCAGAAAATCTCCTCGCCAAGAATGTTTGATGTTCTGTCAACAAAACCTATTCTCAATAAGGTAAGCTTTCCCATTCTTTCACCTTCCCATAACACTTCCATTGTGAAAAGTATCCCAACTAAACAATCTTCAGCTCTGCAACTATAAACATTTGCAGACACACAGCCTGTAATTGAGACAAACCACTGGATTCTTACATTTCACTGGATTCTGCTGAACATCTAAAGTAGTCCCTTGGGGCAATCAGGATAGCTGCTCTCTTAAGGTGTGTTGTTCTAAACCTGTGTTGGGAAGGAAAAAGCCTTACTGCTTATTTCAGAGCAGGATAATGATGAAACATTGAACCACCAGAACTTTAAATAAATATTTTCTGCACCGCTGAGCTCCAGGGACAGTGATAAAAAGTGTGGCATTAGGAAAATATTTGGCCAGAATCATAATAGCATGGAGAGCATCAGCAACCATGTCAGGAAAGCCACTACTAAAATTTGATTATTTGGCCCATAGCTAATTTTCCAAAACTGACAGCAGTGCACCAACCTACAGAGGACTGCATGCACTAGGCTGCATTGATTAAAGAACTGAGTCATTGCGCCAATGGTTTTGGGGTTGTCATAACCTGGGTAAATTTTGGAAACCCCTGGAAATAAAACACTGAAAGTAAGTAAACTCCTCCAAAAACAAGGAAGATTCCCCTGCTCACCTTTGGGCTTGGAAGAAGGGCAGATAAATCTCCTTCAGTGGTGTTACTACAGCAGTATCTACAGTTATGTGTGATTAGGGACCAAAGCCTCATGGAAAGTTAAAAAAAAAGATAAATTTCAAAACATACCAGTAACATGTTTAACCTGCAATTTCATTTTGGGTGGTGAAAAGCAACTATCTAAAGTTTGTTTAAATGATATTTACTTTACTCAGAAGTAAGCACATTGTGTTAAATAAGACTTAGGCTGTATTCCTTTCTCTCTGGAAACACTTCTATGTATAATGCATGCAAATAACAAGCAAAACAGAAATTAAAAATTAAAAATAATAAGATCATTAGCAAATGTCATGGAAGGGGGAGTTAAAAGAAAGCACATGGATGAAATTTGAAATGTAGGTGTAATTGAAAATAGTTGAAAGAGCAAAGTGATGAAATTCAAGGTGATACACCGCACTCCAACACTTGTGTTATTATATAAACATTGATATAAATGTCTTAAGCGTTCTTCACTCGAAACTGTGTTTGTTTTCATCTTAGCTGACTGTGTCTACAACACTGATGGAAGTTTCTGAAGGACGTATAGAGACTTACCTGAGGGACTGTCCAGATCCTTGTAGTCCTTGGTGAGGGATATGCTTACAAGTGGAATACGTTACGTGCAAGACAGATGCTGTTCAGAAGAAAAAACATACAGCAGCCATGTTTCTGCCAAGAACATCCTTCACCTGCACAGTGCTTCATGAGATGGGGTTTTAGGCCTGGGAGATACTCCCGAGAGTGAAATTTCCTGCATCCTTTAACTTCCCACCACTCCTACTTCCAAATTCTGTTTCTAGGAATGAAACTAAGCCTGTAATCCTAAAGACACTTTCCTGAGAGTAATACCCATTGAATACAATGGGGCTTACTTTTGAGTAGGCATGGTTAGGATTGTGCTCTATACTTATCTCTGGGATTGAATAAAATCCACTTAATCTCTGGGATTCTGCTGTTTCCCACAGACCCATTTGATCATTGTAGAAAAATTCTGTATTGTCTGATCCTATGCATGTTACTCTGAAGGAAAGCCCCACTTTGCTTAGTGGGACTTGCTTCCTGGTAAAAGTGTATGGGATTATTGCCTAGGCATCTGAAGAGAACAGTTCAGAAGTAGTATTGTAAGCGATCCTGCTTCTGTAGCTGGTGAATCCTGCCCAGTACCAACTATTCATCTCCACTTATGCTGCAGAGTGTATTTTTCCCAGCCTCATGAGGTAAGAAAAAGAGCCTTCCACGGTTCAGTCAAAGAGCAAGAGAGTCCAAAAGTGTTCTCAGCCTAGATGGACCACTACAGATCTGTGCTAGCTGCTTCTTAACATTTTAAAATGGCTCAAAAGGAGAGCTATAACAGCCCATGCACTGAATCTCCTCATTGCGTTGATGGCAGCAAGGTCGGCAATGGAGGGTGAAGGGCTGTGCTTGCTTGCCTGGGCCTAGAAGCAGCTGCACTCCTTCTATGCAAACAAATCAGTTGCTTGCTTTGGGCTGACATGAAGTGCTGTGTTTAAACCTTCTTCGGATGAGTAGAAGATAAGGAAGGAAAGCATTAACAAGCAGTGAGTGGCTGCATATGGGCATGTATGCTGCAGCAGTGTATGTTAATGTTGCCTTCTCACACTTTGGACTTGAATTTTAAATACAAATGAACACAATTTCCAGAAAGGTTAAACACCAATTGCTTCAGAATAAAAGCTGCTATCTTTCCTAGTTGCTAATTAATATTCTGATTGTTTCTATACTGCTAGTCAGTATTATGAATGTACCTTTTTAACATGTTCTTGGTAATTTTACTATTAAAAAAATGGGGAAAACATCTCGTCTCATCCTATCTGGCCACAGGCTTCAACTTCCAGGAGAAAGTGAAATCTTCCAACACAGTGAAAGTGCTGTGTCTTTTGTATAACTGTCCCCCTTTTTCAAGGTGTGTTAAAAATTTCCATTGGTCTGCCTCAACTTTTATGCTATTGAAAACAAAATTGAATGTGGTTTATTCATTGAGTCCAGATTTTTTCTGGCTGGTGGAAGGGTTTAGCCTAGTGATGTAGTTTCCTGCGTTGCCAGGGGTACACCTGATGACTGGCAATATCATTTCCCCAGTAGTCTTTGAGGCTCCTTCCATATACCTCCTTTTTTGTCCCCACAACAACCCACTAATTGTTTTAAGGGTAGCTTGTAGAACTCTTCTCTCCCTGGTGAGATCCTTCACAGCATGTTCATCATCATATCTGTATCAGAAACTACCTTCCAAGCTTCGAGCAGGAGTTTTCAGGTCATCCAAGCTGTAAACTGACACCTTCTGTCTTCTGACTCATGACATCTTTATCAGCTTGCAATCTCCCATCCAAAAGCTGTCCAGGTCCTTCCCTGCTCAACTATCTTTAGCAGCCCTGCTCTCAAGCACCTTCAACAACTTCTGTCTGTTGAATATGGTAGTGGCTGGTGGATGTGTCAGACCTTGGCACCTGAAACTTACTGTATGGGAAACATTGAGATCCTCCCCCAAGCTTCAGATTGTGTGGCAAAACAAAAATTCCAATTAAGAACATTGTGTCCAACAAGTGAAAAGCAACCAGGCCTTGGGATGGAGCTTGTGATGAGTATCTCCTCATGGAGCAAAACCAAAGGAACTTGATTTTGAAGTAATAGTAAAGAAAATTACAGGTTGCATAGGCTTTGTCTGGTCTGGGCACTGTCCCTTACTCTTCCACAGGGCAGAGGGAGAGATTATTCGAACAAGTTAAGTAAGATTTAGGATTAGGTCAGCTTCTATGGTTTTTACTACATCACAAAACTAGCTAGCATGTGCATACACTGCACCTACAACTAATTTTTCTACATCCACAAATTGAATCTGACCACTAAAACTGCTCCAGCTTCAGATTTCTTATCACTATCAACTTGTCCCACATGGTATAGTGAGCAAACGTCCCTATATAATTATAAAGCTAAGAAATGTATTTTCTACTTACCCTACAATCCAGAGTAACTACGGGAAGATGTGAGAGACACTTATTCTGGATTGCTCTATGCATTTCCCATGGGTTTCCAATAAGTGGCACTGTAACTACGTTGGTGTAAAAGGTTCCATAGTTACTCTGGATTGTAGCCTAAGTTTCATAAGTTTCATAAACCTACTTCAGCTCCTTAAAGCAGTGGTACTCAAAGTGGGGGTCGGGACTCCCTTGGGTGGCCATGACCTTTGGTCTGAGAGGTTGTGAGAGGTTGGGATCAGCCACCTTGGAAACTGGCACTGGGCTTTCCTGGGAGTAAGTCTCATTGAACACAATAGACATGGAGGAGCTCTGGCATCACAGTGATGTCACATCTTGGTAAGTTTAATATGGGGTCTCAGATTTGTGTTTGAAAAGGGGTCCCAGGCCAAAATGCCCAAGTACCCATTCTAAAGTCATTTACATTCTATGCAAGACCTGCCTCATAAATCCAGTTTAAATAAGAACGCATCTTTAAAGACAAAGGGCTAAATCCATAGCGGTTACGGGTCCACACAGTTACATCACCCTCTACTGTTATGGAAAGTCATCTTAACTGCTCTGGAGCAAGGGGATTAATTTCACTTTAGGATATAGGTCAAAGTGTTAGTCTGATCCATTTGAAATTGATATACAAGTGTCCCATGCTTAGTTTACAGGTTAGGGACCAGAGCTGTGGTGATAAGAAGAAATGGTTGAAAAGTCAAATCTGATCTTTTTTTGTTCACAAATGTTGCTTTACAAACTTCAAATGATTTTTTTATCTTGCAAATTCCTGCTGTCACATAAAGGTTTATGCAAATGGACTCTCATTAATGCCTTTGGGAGGCATTACAAACATTGATATAAATGTATTAATGCCCGTTGGGAAGGGTTATCATATGGAGGAAGAGGCTCATTTGTTCTTTGCTCTATCTGAAAGCAGAACTAGAACCAATGTGTACAAACTGCAAAAAAGAAGATTCTAGTTGGATATCCAAAAAAAATTCCTGACGGTGAGGGCGGTTTGGCAGTAGAACAGATTGCCAAGGGACGTGGTGGACTCTTCCTCACTGGGGATCTTCAAGCAGAGGCTCCACCAGCACCTGTCGGGGATGCTCTAGGGGGATTTCCTGCTGCAGGCAGGGGGTTGGACTAGATGACCTACTAGGTCCCTTCCAACTCTAGGATTCTATTATTCTATTATTCCAATCCAGAACAAGCAGACATCACCACATGGGACAAACACTGAAGAAGCTGCCTTTTGTGTTTCTTTCTAAGGGTGCAATCCTAAACCTGTCTACTCAGATGCAAGTCCCATTATATTCAGTGAGGCTTACCCTCAGAAAAGTTTGTATAATTTTGCAGCCTAAAAAGGAATTGCAATTGGCCTGGGACAAACTTTGTTTTTGTATTTGATACAAACTTTATTGTATTTGATGGTGGTTGGCAAACAACAAATTAGTGTACTCTGTTTCCATCACTAACCGGAAGGTAGTGTAGATCAGGAATCTTACCAATCCTATGTCTCTTCCAACAACTTAAATCATCAAAATAAAAAATTATACATATAGTATATATTCGTTTCTCATCATCAGGTTTGTTCTCTACAGATATTGAAACAGAAACCATACCCTTTAACTACATAATCTAATCCGTTTCAGCCAAGTTCCTTAAAGGCATATTATATCTTATTTCTTAAGTCTTTAAATTCATGTCCAGTTGCTATTAAAGCTTCTTGATTCCATTGAAAAATAATCAGTTTAAGACTCTTTCAGTCAGACTTTTTAGGTTTCTATCCAGCTCAAGTCTCTTATGTAACTGGTTCCAGGAAAAATGTCTTTCACCATCAGTTTTCTTTTGCTCTTTTCACAATTATTTAATTTTACCTTTCTCCGTTTAACTTGATCCATACAGTTAGGCTACAATCCAGAGTAACTACGGGACCTTTTACACCAACATAGTTATGATGCCACCTATCAGAAACCCATGGGAAACGCATAGAGCAATTCAGAGTAAGTGCCTCTTACATCTTCCCATAATTACTCTGGATTGTAGGGTTAATTATATAAGCTATGTACAAGATCAGCTTATCAACACTCACTGTTACATTTGCTTGTTTTTGTTCAACTTCCTTTCGTTGTTCTGACTTTCACTGTCTTTTCCATTCTCTTTTGTCTTTGTACTCTTTACCACTTTTGCATAATTATTCATTATTTTTATTTGCTACATCTTCTAAACTTCACATCACCATACGCAACACTGTGTTGACCTCACAGCTATAGCATTTGGCCTGCACACTATCATCACAGTTTTCATTTGTGTGGTCACCTCCACATTTAATACAGCTCTGCTTCCCTTTACAAATCACTGCTACGTGTCCATATATCTGGCATTAGTAACAATGCAAAGGGGGGGTGAAATATATGCTCTCACTGGGAAACTCATCCATCCTATTCTGATCCTTTCTGGAAGAACAGGATCCTGAAATTCCAACAGTACAGACAGACTTTCCATTCACTTTCCATTCATTGTTTTTAATAACCTCTTCAAATTTCCTCTTGAATACTATGTTTAAGCTTGTCTGAATGCTCATCAGTAGGAATGCCTCAGAGTGATTATATATCATAGCCACTAAAAGCTCTCCTTCAATGCAGGACAGCCAAGAAAAATGTAGGAAATGACAACATAAACACTAGAAAGACCCATATATAGTGCTTTCAAAGTGGTTAATTTAAACATGATATTGCTTGTTATTAAATTTAAAACTATTTTATATAATTACATATAGTTTAGTAATTTTAAGACTGTCCATGCTGCTTGCTCACCAGGATAAAAGGAAAATGAAGCTTTTTTTCCAAGGACACAAGGCTAAAAAAGAGGACATGTCCAGAAAAAGAGAATATACTTTCTCCCTGGAATTCCTGTTATCACTCCCCATGTTACTCTATTATTAGCCAATACTTTTCTGCCACTTACTACTTTCGTATAAAAGTTTCCGAGCTGCACAGCTTTTTTCATTCTTCACTTTTGTATTTCAAAAACTCGCTTCCATCCCACAACACTTGATCCACTTCTGCATCTCCTATCTTTCTTTTTAACTCTCAAGATAATGCTACAGGGCTCATGGTTTCATATATTCATCTTCTGAATTTAAGAATTACTTTATATCCATAATCATGTCTACTCCAAAGTAAGTCTCATTGTGTTCAATAGTACTTACTCCCAAGAAAGTGTGGTTAGGATTTCACCAAACCTTCTTCCTCCTAATCACATCCTCCAAACTATTTTCCAAGCTTTGCTTGGTTTGAAAATCTGAACTTTTCAGTTCTTCATTTAACATGGCTCAACCCTTGCCACATGTTCTTCCACAACTAACTTAGTGTTGAGGCATCAGAATCAGTATGATCAGCTGTCTACATCGCTATCCCATCTCATTTCCAGAAGGCCTCTCTCTAAACTGCTAAGGGTCAAAACTAGTGTAACTACAGGAGTATGTTAGGAGTAAGAACAAGTTACTCTGGATTGCAATATGAATTTCCCATAGGTTTTTACTAAGTGGTGCAGCAACTACAGGTGCACATAATGTCTCTTATGTGCTCCCGTAGTTACTGTGGATTGTGCCGTTTAAGCCAAATAAATGTTGTTTTTTTTCTCCAACATCCTCTACACAGGAGTCATTATACTGAAATCTATACTCAGTACACCTGCTCTGAATTTCACATCCATTTCCTTTTTTTCCTCCAAACCTTCAAAAGAAATTGGCACCCTGGACGGATTAAGTCATGCACAATAATTACTTTTGTCCTGCGTTATTGAGCAAGCTCTTGTGATTGCTTTCATCTTGTTGCAAACAGACATCTGCTACAAAGGATTCTCTGGGCCTCCCAGTCTCCAACCAAATTTCAGCCTATGGTCTCCAATTGGGTGTGTTATTTAGCAATTAATTCTATGCCCCTGCAGAAAACATAGGAGTAAATAATAGACTAATTGTTCAGCAGGTGCCAGAACTAATCTGGACGGTTCCTCTCAGGTTTCTTGCTGTTCTCAAGAAGGGGGGGAGAACACGACATAGGGAGAGATGGAGCTTGCTGGAGAAACTCCATGGGAAAGCATTCAAGGCAGTCTTTTGCAAGGTTATATGTGTGAAGCTTCATAGGTGTGCTGGCAGAGGTTTTGACTACTGCAGCAGTTTCTCCTATAAGTACAAAAAGAGAGGTAACTAGCCCATGAGGTGCTTGAGGTTGTAAAATTTTGGCACATATGTATAACAATCTGTTGATCTTTGCCCCAAGTTAATACTGCATCTAGTACTTAGGGTGCAATCCAGAGTAACTACGGGGAGTCCTTGCTCCGGTGTAAGAACAATTTGCTCTGGATTCCAATATGAATTTCCCGTAGGTTTTCACTAGCTGGTGCAGTAACTACGGGTGCACGTAATGTCTCTTATGTGCTCCCGTAGTTATTCTGAATTTTAGGGCTAGAGCACAAACCTGACCATGTCTACTCAAAAGTAAGCCTCATTGTGTTCAATGGGTCTCACTCCCAGGAAAGTGTCTTTAGGATTGCTGCCTTAGATTTAGATGTAGAACCAGATGTAGATGTAGTACTCTGGGTCAGGTCAGAGTGGTTTTCTGGGCTGGCTTGTGATTGATCTACAAATTGTAGCAATCAATGGATCTTCAGGAGAGGTTTTCAGGTCTTCAGGAGTCAGCTGGACTTGGGCCAGCCTTATCAGACACCTTTTATTTCCAGCACCATCTTGATTTCTCAAGGGAGAATCTGCACCTATAAACAGAAAGTCCATTTTGCTACTAGTCTCAGCTCTGTGAGTTCAGTCCAAAGAATTGCATATCTAGACTTCTACATGCAGTTTCTTTTTCTTGAACAGCAGCTTCTGTTATTGCTGCTTGGCAGACTTTTTTCCTAAATGGAGAAATGTCTGAAAAGACGGCTTTGATATGGTGGGGATATGTTTCTGAAAAAGAAGTCTAAGGGAGTGGCATAGCTAATGATCACGTAGTCCAGTGCAAAGCTCAAAATGTTGCCCCAGAAATGATGTCACGAGAAGTGACGTCATGGCCAAGCACTTTTAAAAAGAAAATTGGGGAAAACTTGTCTCCTCCTCCGCAGCAGTTCACCACCCATTTGCTCTACTAGTGGCAGAGCTAAAGCACCTATTTGCTATCTGGAGTCAAAGAAGATTCTTCTTTGCTGCTTGTATTGTGACTCTCCATGATTCATATGTGAAGGTTACTGGTCTAAAAAAAAGTAGGCCTCCATCAGTCTAGAGACTACGGTATCGTGCTCAGCGCTGCGTACGCTGTACGTGAAGCACAAAGGCCTGGGTTAGATTGATATGGAGGATAGGCTGTTACCCAAGCAGCAAATCCCCCCTCTCCATGCCACTGAAATAGTCCAATGGAAAGGCAGAGCCGATATGATTGGTTCCAGCTGAGTTGCAGAGCTGGGCTAAGGACAGGAGCTCACCCTGTTTTTTGGGGACCGACCCGGGTCTCGAACCCTGGCCTGCTGGTTAACAGGCACAGTGTCTTAACCACTTGTGCCACCCACAACCCTCCTACTGGTCTAAACTCATATTCAATATGTCTTATTTGCATACCTTTAAAAGAATACATATTTGTCTTCTTTTTCCTTGGGAACCTTGGCCATTCAGTAATGGATTAGGGGTTATAATGGGAGACCAAGACACCATTATTGAGGTCCCTGAAGCACTGAAGCGCTTGGCCAAGTACCTGGTTTGTGGCTTCTATGGAGTAGAACATGCATTTGCTCGATGCATCAGCTATCCATGCATAAGGAGGACGACTTGTTGCTGCTTCTCAAATATGAACACAAACAGCTGCGTACTGTCCTCAACACTCTCAAGGCAGATATGTTTGTGAAGCTGCAGATGCATGTGAAGACAGGGCCAAATGGGAAGAGCATGAGGCACAATTACTACTACATCAACTACAAAGTGCTAGTGGATATGGTGAAGTACAAATTGGATATGGTAAGTACAAATCACATGCGCCGGAAGATTGAGGCTGGTGAACGGGCCTCAACCACTCATCTTCCTTCAGATGTTCTTTGTGCCTGAGCACCTACACTGACGTGCAAGTGAATCAGTTGTTTAATATTTTCACAGGTATGTTGCTGTATATGAAATAGGCTGTTCATTTACTCTTATTCTTACACATTTATCCTTCCCTAAATTTTTAGCACCAGGACCACTCCATCAGGAGCCACCTACGTTTAAACCTACCAGACTTTTTAAAAAATCCATAATTTATTTATAACAGCCAGAAAAAAGATGCTCTATTGTTTATCTTCCCATATTTACATATGCTTGCAGACTGCAGGAGCTGAACTCTTTGTACACGTTAGCAGCTATGGTATCTGATTTCTGAACCGCATCAGGGCTTGAGGCAACTAATCTGATCTTTCCATGACCCTTTGACAACCCACCAAAAATCATACCACTACCCACTAGTGGGTCCTGACCCATCATTTGGAAACCACTGCCTTATGAGCACAAGTTGTATTTGGAGTATAATAGTTGTAGATCTGTTCAAGAATTGGAAATGATGATTTCCTGGAGGCTGTGTATTAAAATTCAGTCTGATACCAGTTTCTTCACAAAAGTGGCACTTCAATCCATTAGGGGTAACCAACTGTTCTCAAGCAATGTACTTCTTGGCTTTTGGGGACAAGTTCAAAGTAACTGAGGTGGTATTGATCATTTGGCAAATGGACTTCAATGTGGCAGTCTTTATGCTTCAGAAACATTTCATTGCACTTATTGCTGCACTCATTGCACTTATTGCTGCACTTATTGCAGCACTGAAGCGCTTTTGAATATTGCAGTATTGAAGAGGCCTGCCTCTGCACTCCCCAAACAAGATGCCCAAATACTGATAGCCAAATTTAATGAACAAATTGAGCCTATATTTTTGCTGCTTCGTGAAACAGAAGACATTGTTTTGCCATACGACCTCCTAGAGCCGCAGCCATCAGAAATTCCAGAACTAGCAGCAAGGCAAGAAACCTCATGAAGTTCTGTGTATAAAATCCACAGGCTTATATAATTGAAGTCAGTGAGTTTAAGATGTGCTTGGGTCAAGTTAAGCTCTGGTATTGGAACTTGTGGGATTTAAGTATTCATACTTTAAAAACTTACTTTAGGTATTCGATTTAAAAATGAAACCATGCCAATGAGAGCAATATTTTCTTTTAGCCTGGATCAGCAGCAGGATTTAAAAACTGAGCTATTCAACCACCCTGAAAAATGGGCAACCAGGAATTCCTCCAATGGCAACATGTATGTCCAGAACATGGTTATTGATGTCCAAGCATCTGTTAGAAAGAAAAAGGATCAGACCACTAAACAACCTGTGTGGATGACCCAAAGTAATGATGCAAGGAGTCTAGACATGGTTAACATTTCTGTCAGTAAGAAAATTTTGCAAAACAAAAAAAGAATCAAATGTGAATTAATGCTTTCTTTACCTGTACTGTCTTACCCTAACCACTTAATGTACACAAACAGCTGCATACTGTTTACTGCATACTGCATACTTATTCAAGGAAATATATTGGGAAATGCCCATGAGGTCCAGCAGTTTGAAGCAGGATTCTACTGATGCTCTAAAACCAATATTTTTAAACATACGTAAAAACATAACATGAAAACCAGTATTTTAAAACATACACTGTTGAATACTCTGCCTTCCACTAGGATTTTAGGGGTGGATGTAGCTAGCTGTAACTGGTTTAGGCCAACATAACAAAAGGGAGACATCAAATCTTGGCGGCTTTTGAACTTCAAAAAAGTTCAGCAGAACAAATTAGTTTATTCAGGTAATGAATAAAACACATGAGCCATCAAAAATGTGAATGCATCAAGGAATCTACCACTGCAGACGAAGTAACCAGAACCCTCCTCATCCATGAATGCAAGTCTTCTTCTGTGACAGGGTGTGTGCACCCTTTTGTAAAAAGCAGGTTGCACAACTCTGAAACTGACACCAGCGAATCTGAGGAAGAGGACAAAGTGTTGGTGGCCAAAGCGCCAGACAGCAACTTGGAAAATGAGGTGGAATCCATGACTCTAAATCCTACTATAATGGTGGCTGGACAACCCCATTTGTACAGTGAAGTAGGTGAAAATCCAGAGCTAGTTTCATTTACGACAGATGACGAGTGAGAAGTTTACATTAAGGTGGGGCAAGAAACGTTCCAATCTGTCTTTGAATAAATAAAGAGCTAGGCTCCAGGCCTCATGTTTATGTAGTTAATATGGTTTCAGTTACGAAAGGATAATGGTTGCTCTAATTTTTGTCATTAGTTTTTTTAAACAAAGGTCAGTGGTGATCAAAGACTGCCTCCAGATGCCAAGTGAGGCAAGATCAAATTCAGCTAGTAACTCTGTTTTGAAGTTTACAGTATTAAGTTGCTGTGTTGTTGTTTTTTTAGTAGATCATTGTAAATCTGGGTTATACACTGTATGAGGTATAGTGGCCAGTAAATATTAAGTTCATTTAGGTAAGATTAGTCCAGTGTGCTTTTTTGGCAAATGTGTTACGATTCTGCTTAATTGTTTGGTAATGGCGAGAGACAGTACTATATAGTTCTGGGGTACATATACAAGTCATTGTGTACTATGCATAAAATATGATAGATACAAAAAATAGTTTGCTGTCTATTAAGACAAGCAAGAAAACATTCCTTTAGTGTTCTTGAAAAGCGTTTAGTAGTATATTCAAAATTTTTCATAACTTAGGTTTATTTGACTTCTTTTGTTAATGCTATAAGGTGGAGGACCATGATTTTTAAGTAGTCATTACATATCACTGAAAGCACTTAGCTTTCAGTGATATGTAATGACTACTTAAAAATCAGTGGGTTCCTTGTACAACCATAATTCCAAAATCTTTTGAGACTACTCTTTAGCATTCTTTCACAATAAGGGGCAAGATGCAGCCAAAGTGGAGTAAGTCCAGAGGACAGCGACAAGAATGATAAGTTGGATGGAAGGGAAGCCCTACGAGGAAAGGTTGGGGGAACTTGGGATGTTCAGCCTGGAGAAGAGGAAGCTGAGGGGAGACATGATTGCCCTCTTCAGATACCTGAAGTGGTCATAGGGAGGAAGGGGCTCATTTGTTCTTAGCTGCCTCTGAAAGCAGAACTAGAACCAATGGGTACAAACTGCAAGAAAGGAGATTCCGGTTGGATATCCAGAAAAAATTCCTGATGGTGAGGGCGGTTCGGCAGTGGAACAGATTGCCAAGGGAGGTGGTGGACTCTCCCTCACTGGGGAGCTTCAAGCATAGGCTCAGCAAGCACCTGTTGGATATGATCTAGGAGGATTTCCTGCTACAGGCAGGGGGTTGGACTAGATGACCTACTGGGTTCCATCCAACTCTAGGATTCTGTGTTTCTACAGAATATGGTGAGTACTTTGTTTGCAGATGAAGCTGAAAGAACAAAGCTTCCCACATCCCCGGAACCACTCTTGGTGACTTTAATTCCCTATGCTTGAGAATTCTTCAGAGGAAGGATAGCACAAAAAATGCTATCACCTTCTGATTTGTGACTTCTCAAGGGGCAGTAGGTGTAGAACCACGTTTTACTGGCTTTGTCTTAGATGCTTTTATATGCCAAGAAGCAGTAAAGTTGGTTATCTTAGACTAACCCTACAATCCAGAGTAACTATGGTAGCACAGAAGAGACATTACATGCACCTATAGTTACTGCACCACCTAGTGAAAACCTATGAAAAATTCATATTGCAATCCAGAGTAAATTGCTCTTACACCGGAGCAAGGATTCCCCGTAGTTACTCTGGATTGCTCCCTTTCTCCTATTGCAACACGCTTGAATACCTATGCAGAGTTGTCTTTATATTACTACATTGTATTGTAATTTCAGCTATCTTCCCTCAGTGAAACAACGGAAAATGAAACCAACTGCCTAAAATTTGCTTTCCATTGAAGATGGTAGGATTAATGATACTGCATTCTATGAAGTATTGCTAGAGCCCAGATCATATAGCAAAAGGCCTAAATGTACACTTAATCCAATAAAGCTTTAAATGTTACAGTATCAAGGCTATCTATTTTTAAAATGCATAATGCTTTTTTGATACCCACTTCCAGAATCCCTTCAGCTTTCACAGATTCATAAGCTAGCATATCACAAGCAATAAAGTTCAAACAGGCTTATATCACTAGTTGAAGATAGAGGAACTGCTTTCATAACCTTGGTGGATGAACTTCTCCATCCTTTGCTCAAATACTCAGGTTCATCCTATAGATGAAATGCAGAAAGTCATGTAGCAGATACTTTAAGGACTACGTCTGACTACAGGGAAAAGTATAGTTTTCAGATGATGCAATACAGATGCTAGTTCAATGGGGACATGACTGATCAAAGTGATTAGGAACTTTGGAGTGGAATTAGAAAGATGTCTGTGAAGGAATTAAGCTTATGGTTTTATATAGGTCTATCACTACAGTAAGATCAAAACATTCAATGCTTGTTTAATGCAAAAAAATGCTTTTAAAAATCTATGATGTACTCAAATGCATTTTGACCATTTTTTCTTGCAGCAAAAGAGCCTTGATGTGCATTAGTTACTCCCTTAGTAACAGCTACACATGTTCATTTAGTGGAATATTTCCAGGCCAGCAATGTACAAACCTTTTTGACAGGAGGGTGACAACATCCCTCTGACACTGTGTAGGGAGCCAGAAAAAATTACCGTATTTCCCGGCTTATAAGACGCACTTTTTTCTCTCCAAAAGGGGGGGGGTAGAATGTCTGTGCGTCTTATAGAGTGATAGGGCCAATCCTGGAGCACCTTACCCCATCATGTCATTTGTCATTGGATTTGTATTGAAGAGCAGAATCCAATGCAAAAATCAATTTTGAGATATCTCCTTCCTATCAAAGGTTATGGCCAAAAAACCAAAAAATATAAAAACAAAAAAATACATTTTTGGGCAATTTTTTTAAGCAGGTAGGAATTTTGCCCTGGGGGGTAGGAATTTTGGATTTGGCATCTGGTCACCCTGGCACAGTTGCAATCCTAAGCAGCCTTCCCTGGCTTGGAGACTTGCTCCATAGTAGATATGCACAAGACCTAGTCCCTGCTGCTCCATGCCTGTGCATCCCTCACTCTTCCCTATCTATCTTGATCCCCTCACCTTTCCCTACCTACCTGGATCGCCCTACAGCCAAAAGAACCCCCCCCCAACTTACCTGCCTTCCTGGACCATTTGCAGTGAGATCTGTGCAAAATGTTGGTGTCTGATCATTTGCAATGAGATTTGTGCAAAAGTCACAAATCACTGACACCAGAGATGATGAGTTTTTGGGGTTTCCAGAAAATTAGAAGAGTGCTTGAAGCTTAAAGTCTTTCCTCATTTGTTAATGATAGTGATAATGGTTCTTAATACCACTGTTGACTTTACATTGTTGAAATATATCTGCTATATTTTATTAAATATATTAGTACACCATTTTGTTCAGAATATATATTTTTTGTTTTGCTCCTCTAAACTTTGGTGCGTCTTATGGTCCGGTGCGTGTAATAAGCTAGGAAATACAGTAATTTTACATTTCAAATTTGAATGAATTTACATACATTATATTACCACATAGGTTAGAGATAGAACTTGAATGAATTCAAATAACTTCTGAACACTTTACACAGAGAGGAATTTATCTTCAAACTAATTCATAAACATTTTCACACGAAGAGTGATGTGTGCAGCCTCCCCCGCTCTCACAACACTCTCTGGAAATGAGGGGAGCAGAACATTACAGGACTTACCTACAGGTCACATGGAGGCTTACTGCAGGAGCAGAGAGGCCATGTCATTACAAAAAAAAGAAGGCACCCATGAAATGTAGAACATGAAAGAAAAATGTGTGAGATACAAAATAAAACCTAAAAACACCCATATATGAGTATATTGCTTTCAAGTGGTTAACTTATACACTATATTGCTTATTAAATTTAAAACTATTACATATAAATTATGACTTATAAGCAAGCTACATGGTGCCTGCTCACAAGGAAAAGGAGTATAATAAAGATATTTTACAAGACACAAGGCTAAAAAACAGAACATATGGTTATCCTCTAGGATGCATCTGGCCAGTGCTTGGATTTGGCTACCTTGTTCTAGATAACAATGGGTATGATCAATTTTTATTATTAAACGTACTTTGTTTTAAGACATCTTGCTGATGTTTTTGCAGTCTTGTGCAAGTGGACCACCACTTTGTTGCACGCTGCATACCATTCTCTAGCACAAGATGTAAAGAGACCCCTGAATGGAAGACAACTTTTGAATGCAATATTCCACCTCAGAATTAACTCCATTTTGTTCCCCAAGTAACAGTAAAAGCATCAGCTTTCACAGAAAAAGCTAGCAATAGTATACCAAAAAACCAATATATACATTTCCCTTGGCTCCCCAACACTTCACACAGTATTGTTTAAGAACAGACACACCTACATAGAAGTCAAACTTTATTTAAAACTACACTTCAAAAATGCTAAAATCACAATAAAAATAAAATGTAAAAGGAACTGTGCAGCCAGTCTGAAAACTCAATTTAGCCATTTAGACATGGAAAAAGTTAGCGTGCCTATTCTAAAAGGCAGTGAGTGAAAAACTAATTTACATTTTTATACAGATTTATAACGCACATAGAAGCAATTTTCTATATATCTCTGTCAATGAAGTAGGCAGAGTCCTGGCTATGTGCATCTTGTTCTTTAAGCACTTTGAGCTCCAACTGTATCTGTAAGAATAAGGGGGGAAATGTTAGCAACACAATATGAGGGGTTTTAAAAAAAATTAATGCAATTGCTATCCATGCTTCAGTTTCAGACAGGATTCTTTTTAAAATACTTGACCTTTGGATAAGGGTGCCCCTTGTAGTTTTCTGATTTCATATCCCACAAGACATGATCAATTCAGAACCATGAACGCAAACTCAACTTTCCCTATTCATTTAAAACAGATGACCAACATTTCAAATGAACTATGTGGATCGAAGGATTCTAATAAGGAAATTGGAACAGTATCTATGGATACACTTGAGATCATAAAACATTGCTAGATCAGGCCACAGCATAAAATATTAGAAGTATGTGGGACACAACTATCCAAGAAAAATCAGCACTGTAAGATATTAGCAACTAAATCAGTCCAAATCATCACAACTAACTTAAATTAGCACAAGGAATGTGTAAATTTCATTTCCAAATTTTCTAGGGCTGTTTGCTATATCATCTGGGTCATATAAGATTTAAAATACAAGTCAATCAAGCCTGAGTAGTGAATATAAATTATCTTACCAGGTTCCTTCAGCATTTGAGGATCTCCTGCCAATTGTTCACATTGACTTTCTGCGCCAGCTAGTATTTCTTCAACGATATTATTGGCCTGAGCCTCCACCACCATTTTTTTCATTAGATCTTCCTAGAAACAGATTTTTAAAAAATTGTCCTCATAGCTAACTCTTCTTTAATCAATACAGGGAACGGGAATTTCAAAAACAAAACCTACTTGTATGTTTCTGAGTACCTTAATTTTCAAGCAACATACCTCAGAGTAGACTGCAAGTTTAAGGGGCAGGTCTTCAACTTTTACAAAATCATCTTCATCTGATTTCTGACTAATGTTTCCAGAACCAGTTTCCTGTTGATAAAATAGTTTAAACATTAACCTTACTCAGTTTAAGGATCTAATTCTTATATTCTATAATTTATCTGCTCAAGCACTTATATTAAGTCCCAATGATTGCAGTACGAGAACAACCACATTAATAACTCCCATTGAAATAAATGGGACTAAGGAGTTTAGATCATGACTTCAAGTTAACCATTTCTAAGTGACCCATTTCCCAAAATAGGGCATTTTTCCCTAATGTCCAGTTAAACAGTCTGGAGAAAGTCTACACAGAGATAAACAGCTAATACAAGACTTGATCCCCATTTCTTTCTAAAAAGTTCTAGGAAATGGAAAAGATTATTCCGAACCCTCCTCAGGGCCTGCACAAAGGCAGCACACAGGTCCACTGCACACACTCCCACGTGGCTACTTCTTCCACACGGACTCTTGAATCAAAGTGTGAAGTTACTCGTCTTGCTCCCAGAGAAATTGTTTCTTTATCCTTCCTTGACTGCTCCCAACCATCATCAAATGTTTCATCCCTTGTTTAATGAGTCCATATGAAAGAACAATCTTGCTCCTTCCTTCTCCAAACTTTGAAAGTAACTGGTAGAGGAAAGTGAGGGAGCCAGAAGGCAACAACCTCACTCCTGCCTCTACACAGGCTGTTTATACAAAGCAGAAAAATGCAGGGCATGTTCATGCCTTGTTTTAATTAAATAGTCATGTGAAAGAAGCCATTTCCTCCATGTGGAGGAAGGTACAAGTAAGCAGTCTTGCTACATGGTGTTAGAATTGTGGGAGGAAGGAGTTGGTGAGCATTTCCCCACTTTTCTTCTGTTTAGAGCAACTACGGGAACACGTAAGAGACATTACGTGTACCCGTAGTTACTGCACCACCTAGTGAAAACCTATGAAAAATTCATTTTGCAATCCAGAGCAAATTATTCTTACACCAGAGCAAGGACTCCCCATTGTTACTCTGGATTGCGCCCTTAGTCTCTTACCTGCCCCGAAGCAAATGGGTTTATTTGCAACATGGACAGTTGGCCCTACAGATTCTGCATGTGTGCTCATATCCACACTGTTCACCTAGGAAAAGCTTTTGGTGGGTCCAAAATCACTGAAGGGGCATAGTGCGTAGAACAGAACTGAAAACTGCAAAGGCCTCTTCTCATTTTATTCCAACATTTTGGTATTTAAAGGGGAGACAGAAGAACAGCTTGTCAAGCTAATACGTACGTATTCATTCACCATTACTGGAGACTCTGTATCAGGACTGCCAACCACAGAGCTTTCAGGAGTCCCTGATGAAGATTTGGTTTCTCCATGCACTGTTTCTGATGTTTGACTTCCATTCTCCGTCAATGAAGGGTCCTGTTCTTCTGCCGTTACTACAATTCCAGCATTAAGATCTTCAGCAATACTAATGGCTAAGGGCTGTTTATCTTCTGATACATTAAGATACTGAGGCACAACAGCAGGTAAATCCTGATCACCTGAAAAAATCAAAATATTTTATTTAGATCGCTACTAAACGTATCAACAAAATCAGTGCTGGTAAAAGCCAGAGTACCAGAGACTCCCTTGGTGACTCTGTCACTGTTGCCTTTGCACTATAAAATACAAAGCCGTGCAGCTTGTTCTGTTTCTTCAAATTCAGAAGTGCAATACCTCTGATTTTATTTACAGGGACAACACAAACAAAGGAGCTACTTTATTCACACAGCCCTCATAAATAAAATTGAAAGCCCCCAATTTCCACATATGATGAAACGCTAAGAGAAGCATATTAAGGAGACAGATGAACCACTTCCTACTTGCTTTGGTAGGAAGAAATGCAACTTGCCCCAATGGAAGGAGGCAGCATGGAGATAGTGGATGACTGGACCAACATCACCCAGGAAGCTTCCTGGCTAAGGAGGGATTTGAACCTGAATCTTCTAGGTCTCAGTCCAACTCCCTAACCACTGTGCTATCCTGGCTCTTCCACACACTATCTCTTACAAATATTTTATACCAATTTCGTTGAAAAATACCGTTTCACATGCAGTTTACCTTTAACATTATCAGATTCTTGCTCAGAAGATAAACCCTTACAATCATTTGGATTCTCTGGTTCTTGTTGTAAAACCTAAGTGGAAAGAAGTTTATGCTTAATTAAGGTGGCAGAATCCAGAGGGTTCTGAAATCAATTACCGGTAGTTAAAAATATATTCCAGTGTTTTTCTGCATTTCTTGGGTACACTCATTAAAAGAAGCAGCCAATTTTCAAAAGGTATCAATGTACATTTCCATTAGCTCCAGTTTAGCAATCAGTATTTATGCTGTTACGTTCTCGTCTGCTTCTATTTTTCCTTCTATTTAATTAACAAAGCTTTTCCATTCCAACTTCCAAAACGTACAGTTTTTAAAACTATTCTCAAAGCTTATTTAGCCAAATCAGTTTTCAGAGTTTCCTCTACCTAAGCATATGCTAGAAGACTTACATACTCTAGGCATAAGTGTCAAACTGAAGGCCCACATGTGAATCCAGTCTGCCTCACCATTTTATGCGGCCCACAAGAGCCTCAAACACAATATGCTGTTTTAAAATGCCTTCCTCCTCTTCCTCACCTCAGCAGGCACCAAAAGTGCTGACTTTCTTCACTACAGTAGGTTGCCTGGTGGATCCTGGGCATCCACCCCTTGGCTGCAAACCCATGAGGCAATCTCTCCACATGGAGCACTCCTCCACTCCTGTTGGGTCCAGTGGCCTATGGAGAAACTGTGTGGCTTCTCCTCCAGCCGCACTCAGCTTAATGCGAGACCCACAGAGCAGCTTCTCCATGCGAAAAACTCTTCTCAGATGTGAGGTAGCCCCTCCACAGGGGGCAGCCAGAGGTCCCAAGAGGTAGGAACCTAGAACCCACCACACAATCTTCCATAGTGTAGCAAGCCAGCCCAAGCCCGACAGCAGGCAACCCATTCAGACTGGCAGGGAGGCAGATCTGCACTGAACAGACCTAGCTCTATGGGCACAGAGAGTGCAGCCAAGATAGCAGTGCCCAAAGGGGTCACAACCTCCACTTCGAGAACTACTACTCTGAAGTCTAGACCAAAGGTATCAAACATAAGGCCTACAGGCCAAATGTGGCCCTGAGAAGCAATCTACCTGGCCCTCATTTAGAATAAGGTCTCTCCTGGCTTGATGGTTGGGCTTTCCCATGTCTTGAAAACAAAGTGATTTCTGGCCATTATCTGCTTAATGATTGCCACTTCCTGTGTAACAATATCACTTCTGGCCCTCATCAGGCATCATGAATGCCAACTTTGGCCTTTGGTTTGAAATGACTTTGACATCCCTGCTCTAGATGTTATTAAATCTTTCCATGGTACACTGTTTGAATACATTTTAGCAAGTATGTAATAACTACATTTTCTAAATTATTAGCATTTTCAACATCAGCAAAGTACAGACAAAAATTATTGCTGAGGATATAACAATGATACAGTAAGTCAGGAAAACTAAAACACTTCCGTTCAATACAGAATCTCATATATAAAATTTAAAACACAGAAATATAAATTTTTTATATAAAAACACAGAAATTTATTATGCACTGACTGCTATTATTACAGAATGCCGTCATTCTGTCAGTACCTGCTCTTGTTCATTTTCAACTGTAGTTTCATTGTTAGCTTGGAGGGAAGTCTGGACATCCACAGGTCCTTCTTCAAATTCATCAATTTCTTCATCTTCATTTTCATCTTCTCCACTACCATAATTAGTCAGAGCCTGGGTTTCTGCTTTAGACAAGCCTGAAAAGGGTTTTAAAATGTGTTTTTATTTAAGTACATATGCATAAAATAAAGCTATGGATGTAGTTCAGGCACATCTAATGGCATATAATTTTTCCTCTCTTTATAGCTATTAAACACTTTTTTCTGTTACAAAAATAATTTTCTGTGCAGCACTGACAAGGGCTGATGTACAAGAAACACATGTTCAAAGTCTCTGTGGAACTAATTGTGCTGTTCTTTGGATCTCCACCATGTTGCCTACACCAGAGATTCCAAATTGGGCATTGTGACATGTTTTGGGGAGCCCTGTGGGAACCACTCTGGCCAAGCTGTTCAGCAGAACAAGTGCAATGAACATGTGAAAGTCCAGAGTGGTGAGCGGGGCTCTTTGCAGAGCTGCAAAAGGGCCCTCCTGAAAGTAAGTGCTGCTGGCTATCATCACAACAGTGTGTCATCAGCAATGAGTCTGTAACTCAATGAGGCTGTTGCAGGATGGATCAGTTTGGGAACTGCTGGCTCACACCTTTCATTGTTAAGTACTGCATGGAGATTAACAGAAACTACTGTCGTACATGAAAGCAGTAAGTATGGTGTTCTGCCAGAAATCAATACAGTACCAAATCCCCTGATCCTATGCATGTTAACTTAGAAATACTTCAAAGGGAAATCACTTGTAATTGAATGAGTAGGTATATCAGTTGGCCCCAACTGGGCACTGTCCAAGAGTCCACAATTATCTATTAGGACAGGCTGACTCCAGTACCCTCAACAGCAGCTGTAGTATCTCCCTAGACATCAGAGAGGGTTGTTGGGGGTGTCATGGGGCCAATGCAGTGCTTTGCCCAAAACTGATGCCACTATTGAAAGTATGGATAGACCTACAGCGTAGGTGTGTCATCAAAAAGCAGCACATAATTTATGCATAAAATAAAAATAGCATGTGTACTAGGAGTTCTCTATATTTCTCCTCAGCAAGCCCCATTTAAAACTAAGTTTGCTTTTTCTTGCTTTTTCTTCCATAAAATCCAAATGAATAGGTCAAATGGAATTATTTGCATAGTACAATATTTTTATTGGTTTGCTTAAAAATATGATAAGAGAATTATGTATTGCCATTTTGGTTTTTCTTTTTAAGCAATGTCAACATTCATAGGAAGATAGCTGGTACTGGAAGAGGCACATATCTAATGGTCTTATAGAGGAGAGATGGTGAATCCCATTTTAATAGAAGTAATATGTATAGCTTATATGTATATACACTCCACTGTACAAAGCCATGCTTAAGGTAATGAGACCCACATACTTATGGACAATGGACAACTTTCACTCTCTTCTTCTTCCTGGTCAGAAGCATCTGATCTTGTACTTCTGGGCATTTCTCTGTTATTGTACACTACAGATTCATGAACTTGCTTAATAGTTTCAGTTTCATCTTTATCCTAGACAAACAAAATTAATCTTTTTACATTTCGAAATTAATCTTGTAACATTTCAAAGTTCCCATGGTCTCTCAGGTGCATTCATAATCAGATAACTAGATAACTCGTGTGGTGTGGGGAGGCTGATGCATACCTGTTTATTGGACTAACCCCCATCAGAAGTGCCTTGTGGCACTTTTGTGACATCCTCAGGCCAGCATAGGTCTTATGCCAGGAATTATGCTGAATTAACTGGATTTTAGGATTGCAGTCACAGTCCGTCTTCCAAGCAGCTAATTCTGCTTAGCTTTTTTCAGGCAAAGTGACAGCTCAACCTCCAGACCACAGTTCCTTCCCACTGCAGTGTAACAATTCTGTTACTGGAAGTCTCTAGCTTCTTAGGCTTCTCTAACCCTTGAGAGGGTTTTACAATTAACAGAGAGGTTCTATCTTTCAAGAACTGCTACAGTCTTAGATGGATCCATTTTTTGGGGGGGGGGGGAGTTGGTCCTTAGCCTTGTATCTTTGCCTTGAGAATGAGAAACTCAGCTACTAGCTGGCTCCTTAATCTCTCCCTCCACTCAGCTCCTCAGCTTTAGGGTCTCATCACCCAGCTCCAGGTGCTTTCAAACTATTCTTGAAGCTATCTTTGGGCTTAACAATGGCTGTACGCTCTAGAACAGCATTTCTAAAGCTATAATCGAATCATTTTGCATCATTTAAAGAAAATCTTACTTTGTCTTCATCAATATCTTCAGTTGATGAACATGCTCCACCTTCTAGTGCTTTTTTTGCCTAGACAGGATAGAATTAAGATGTTATGAGCATTTATTTCAAACAAAGCAACAACTGGGGGGGGGAATGATTAAACAAAGAGCAAAATAATTGCCATTGCTGTTTTGTCCCAGTAAGCTTGGGTGTGGTGTCAGTTTTTGTATTGGGAACAAACTTAATTACAGATTGAGTCCTGACATCCGCAAGGATTCTGTTCCAGATCCCTCCATGGATTTTCATGTTAAACAAAAGCAATTAAAAGTTTAGACAGCAGTTTTTTTAAAAAAAATAAGCTGGCTTAACATGGGAAACAGATTCCTCCCTTCCTCCTGGAGCAGCAATGAAATAATGCAAAGTGATAGTGGCTTTGCATTCTGTCGCTGTTCCAGGAGGAAGGAAAGGGACTGCCTCCCAGCTGAAAAGAAGCTCTTTTAAACCTGGAGAAGGAGGTTGATTGATGACCTGTTTTGTCTACCACACTACCATGGTGAGCAGGCTTTTTTGCATAAAGAGACATTATCTTTCAATTTAAAGAGCCAAGCTCATCTGTGTTGAGATGAAATCATAGGTAAAAAAATTACAGAATCAGATAATTAGGATATACTCGTATAAGTGTCCCTTGTTAGATCCATTCCTGAACCTTCTGTGGATTAAAAAAATAGTGCATAAACAATGGACACTGATACTACGGTGCCCTTTACCAGAATCATCTTTCTCATCTCGTTCTTACACTGTGGGATTTTTTTTTTAAACTGTGGTGTAACATACAGCTTGAAAGAGTTTAGTAGAACATGAGAACTAATTCACTGTTCTGTATCAATTTGGTCTTAAACCTCCACATCCATGAAATTTTGTTTCAGGAACCTTCATGAATACCAATTTTCAAATTAAAAAAAAGCAATTGTTTACCAATTATTTAATTTCTCTTTCCTATGCTTAAAACAGCTTCAGCTCCTCAGGCAGATACTTCTAACGAAATGCAAAGCAATTGGGAAGCAATTATCACTTATGCTGCTGGGAATGAAGAGTTCTGCCTTTCAGCTGAAACAAAACAGAAGCTGAAGACTTTCTTGGCCCAGAGAGAAAGATTTAATTACCTGCTGCATCACCAGGTAAAAAGGCTCCTTTTAAGACATTAATGGCCACTTAAACAGTTTAATTTAAAGGGTCAATTTCATTCATGTTGAGAATCAATTGCAGGTAAAAAAAAAACCTACAGAAAATTAAGTTATACCTGTATTTAACTTATTCATGATTGTATTTTAGTAGTTTTGTGACATGACAAACAGATTGCAAGCACATATTTTTAAAAATTTGTACAATATTGGTTGCAGGAAATAGCATGTTAAATAGATCAGTTGATGAATTCAAAAAGATTATTCTGGGGGGGTTCACTAAGGGCCCAATCCTATTCAGCTTTAGTGCTGTATATTACAAACATACTATAAGCATATTACAAACATACTATAAGACACCTCAACAGCACCTGATGAGGAGTCAGCATCTGTTGGTGCCTCTGAGTCTCAGAACCAAATGGAGGGCCAGATGGCACTCTGCACAGCACTAGCTGTTAGTATTTTCATGGCAGGTGGAGGTGGAGAGTGGGTGCAATAAGGTTGGAAGAGGAATCAGACTAGGCACAATGGGACCAACAAAGATACGATTGGACTTCTCAATAACTCTTACATGAAATTTAATTAACATAGAAAGAGGAACAAAGTGCAGGTTCTTATCCTCTTTTTCTTAAGAGAATAAGAAACTTAAGAGTGTAGATTTTCTGGGGAGGTAATTCTTCTAAACTTTGACACCACTTTGACCTTGTTATATCCCATTTATCGTCTTAAAAAGCAATGCCAGAAAGGGGCAACAGATAACTGGAAAAAATTAATTTCTATATGAATATAGAGTCTTATAAATTCAAGCTCTAAGTTTTAATAGACAAAAGATCTAGTCAAAGTTTTTTTAAAATTTTTGAAAAGATATAAAAATTGATTATTTCAATTTCTCAAAAAACTATTCAATTAAAATAAATTAACCTCTTTTGCATAGGACTGTATCACTCCATCTGCTTCAATATTTCTTTTACTTCTTTGCTTTACTGTAAGGCTATTGTTGTCCAAATCTTGCATGAGTTTAAAGAAAGCGAGCTCATTGAATAGGACTTCGGAAATCTCCACAAGAAGGTCCTCCCCACAGTCCTTTAATTTCTTACCAGCAAACTTTGCCAGTGAATCCTGTCAAAGAAAACATACTTTTGATTTTATTTATTAAAGTTATCTATCACCTTCTCCCCAAAGTGTTCAAGCTGGCATACAAAATTATTCAGTTCTCTCCTTACAACTACCCTGTGAGGCCTATAACCTAAAGTGAAATTAAGCCCTTTGCTCTGGAGCAGTTAAGATGACTTTCCATAACACTAGAGGGTGACATAACTGTGTGGACCCGTATTTGCTATGGATTTTGCCTTAAGCTGAATACTTTGCTCAGCGCTTTCCAGTGAGGTCTGTCATCAAATAGGATTCTTGATAGGGTTGAACCTATTATATATTTGTAATCCCTCAGAGTATAAAATTCCAAATGGTTCATTAAAAATATTAAATGATTTATATTAATATCCTCTATAGCTGAATAATAGATTTAGGTCTTGTATTCAGTAATTCTTAAATAAAACAACCACTACAGTTAGTATTTACAAGACCTCAGAATAGACCTTCAAAAACTCTTTCATCTTAATCTGTATGTCAAATCTTTCATTTTAATCTGCAAAGGATACGAAATCCAAGACAGAGCTCTGCTTTAATTTGACAGATCAGATTCTGGCAGAAAACTAGACTTGGTAATTTAACTTAATTTTCTGTAACTTATTTTTTCCTCTGTAAATCCCAAATGAGTCACAATTACAAACTAAAAACATCTGTGCTATGAGAAAACTGTTGGTGGGTAAAATACCTCTGTACAATACCAATATACGATACATCTTCACGGTTTTTTCCATAAAAGTGAAAGTAAAACAAGGTGCACACTAAACAGCTTTTTCTCCCTTTCTTAAAAAAAACACCACTTAAGAGGACACCTATTCCAGATCAGGATGATGGTTAGGAGCTTTAACCATTTTACTTTGGTACAGCCCCGATACCATTTGGGTTGCTTTTAACTTCCATCAGTCCATGGGAACAAAAGCCAATCAAGTATGAGCTGGGCTAATCAACAAAACAAACGGGAAACATCACAGGTACACAGCTGAAATTTAGAATATGTGTAATTTGTCTTGTAAGGGAAGCAGAGGACAAATCACACTCACCTGAAGTATGCTGCCAAGTTGCTTATGAAATATCTTCACAAATTCTTTGCTTTCGTCATTTTGTTGGGTAAGAGTCAAGACCATACGCCTCACTAAAGTCAGGAGCTGAGCAGAACATACTTCATCCATGTGTTCCTAGAAACAGCGAAAAGATTACTCGGGAGACCTGCAGCAGCTGTCACATGGCTGCAGGATACAACACAAGACACTTTGGTGCTGCTGCACCTTTAGGATTGGGCTATTAATGGGTTGCTTGCTTAACAGAAGGTTTTATGAATATACTGGTGTCCCTCATTTTCCATTACAGTTCCATTCGGGAACCCCCCGTGTATTAAAAAACAACAACAATGGAAAATGGTTAAAGACACGCTTCTGGGTTTCTTGCTCTTCCATCAAGCCGAATGAAATAAGGTCATGCCTCAATATCTGCAGGGGTTTGATCCCTGTTGATACCAAAAAATGTGTTAAAAGCAATTTTAAAAAATTAAAAGTGTGTTCCTTTACAATTATTTTAAACAGCTTTTCTTACTGTTATCGAGAAGCAGTCAGCAATTAGAAACGCAAAGGACATCCAACCTTTGCCTGACTTAGCTGAGACGTGGAACTGATTGCTTGCATGTCTGTCTCTCTACAACAGTAGAAATGAAGATTTTAAAACTCTGATTTGAAGTGGTCATTCTGTGTTGAGTCAAATCTGTGTATCTTGGGTCATTGCTTGAGTCATAAATACAATATATGTATCTTCTGCTCCATGAGAGAGTAAAGCGAGAAAAAATCAATGCTGATTTCCCAAAAATGCAATGCAAATGTTCTTCCTTTAAGGGAACAGATGTAAACCTTCCAAGCACATACACCTAATGAGCTAAGGCATTTACATAGAAGTCAAGAACTTTAACTGTTCTACAACAAAACCTTGAACAAAGATGGCAACAATGACTGAACTTTTCTACTTTTTGAAAAAAGCAACTGTCTGAGAAGAGGACAGAATTATTTAATAAAAATAAGCTGCTTCTGAAGAAAAATAAAAGTTGCTTGATTGATTCTGCAGCTGCGCTTACTGAGAAGACAATTTTGTTTACCTTCAGAAAAGGTATCACCTCCTTCATAATAGCTTTAATTTGTCTATCGAGCTGCTGAGTGTCAATTCGAGGACAAGGAACAGCAGATACTTCAGTAGGCTGTGATGCATGATGACTTTCAACAACACCTGAACCTTTAAAGTGGAAAAGTACACTCAAACCAATGTCCTTTTTATAATGTTTCAATTTTAATGAAGTCTATTCTTTTTTTAAAATTATACGTATATCAAACATGGTTTAGCAAATCTGTGCACAAGAAAACCATTAATGACTTTTTCAATTCAAATTGCTTAGCACTAAAAAAATATTTGTACAACCAGAAAACAAGAGCTAAAAGTAGCCATGCATTCTTTCTCTCACACACACACATGCCAAAACTGTCTGAATTGCTATGACATAAGCAAATCAACACTGGGGAGGGCAATTTTAGCCTTCAGAACAGCAGAGAAACGTTGAAAGAACAGAACATGCATTGAATGAATTACTTCTGGGTATAACTGAAAGTTCTGAAAGAGCAGATCATCAGGAAACAAATTGTCAGAAAACGGGGGATAACTATTTGCTTGAAAAATTAGGGAACACAGGCCTATATCCTAAAGTGAAATTAAGCCCCTTGCTCCGGAGCAGTTAAGATGACTTTCCAAAAGATAGCATGAGAGGGTGACATAACTGCGTGGACCCGTAACTGCTCTGGATTTAGCCCATAATTGTGATAAGAAAACCAACAAAAACATACCTTCCAATTTAGGAGGAGGAGCAATTTGGAGATTACTACAGCAACCATCCTCAGAGTCAAGGTTATTTTCAGCTGCCATTTTCATCCTCTCATATTCTCTCATTCGTGCCAATGCCTGATCTAAATGAATCACAGTGTTGCCTATATATAACAAGAAAACCTTTTACAATATACATTTTAGATTTGGAAAACCAAATACTAGCATGTGTATATTAAATATAACAACTGAAAGATATATGAGCAAGTAAATTATTAAGTAATGAGCAGGTCAGTGGTCCCCAAATTGGTGGGTCATGACCACTAGCCAGGGAAAGCCCTGTCTTCCCTCTTAAGAGGCAGGGAGAAGAGAAGGCAGTGACATAATTGACAGGCTCAAGTCACTGCTAAGATCAGAAGATGATGCTTTCAAGGTATGAAGAGCAGCACCAGCCTTCTGAAATGGAGTGTAGAGAAGGTGTAGACACCCCCTCCCCATAAGGCTCCCAAAGCAACATGATGCTTTAAGTAATGGTATCATGACCACTTCCAGTTTCACAAACCAGAAGTAGGTCATAATTGCTCTCATGCAGTAGTTCTTGAGCAGCCCAGACCAGAACCCCCTTCTGAAAATGGCAATCTTGTCTGGGATACCCAAAAGTGATGCCATCAACTTGTTAGTGATATTATGGCCAGAAATGATATTACTCTGATACCAGGGCTTTCCATGTCTACTCAGAAATACTCTAAATGGGGCTTATTCCCAGGAGAGGGTAGACAGGATTGCAGCTTCTAAAGTTGGGGAAAAAGAGGTTTGGGAATCTCCAACAAACTCCACTGGTTCAGAGAGGGCAAGGAGAGCCCAAACCACACAGCTGTCAAACCACACAAGGAGAGCAGCTGTCCACACAAGGAGAGCAGCTGTCACTCCTCCAACAGTGCCACTTACCAAGATCATCAGTAGCAAAAGGCTCAAAATTTGAAGAAGTAGACATAGTACTGCCGTTGTCTGCATCATTTTGATCACACTCTCTACAGGCTCCTTGGTCAAAGTTCTTCTCAAATGTCTCCTGCAAAATGTGCAAGAAGTTGGTACACACTTTACCACAAACAAGCCATTCTTAAACTTCACTTTAAGAATTTAACGTCAGAATTTACTATCAGAATCACAGATCTTTGAATCAAGTTGGAAGAAGCCGCTTCGTCCAACCCTCTGCCTGAAGCAGAAAAATCCTCTCAAGACCATCTTTGGTGCTTGTTATGTGTTTGAACATCTTCAGCAAAAGAAAACCCACCCTTTGTAACAGGTTTTACTGTTAAACTGTTCTTCCTGTTAAAAATTTCATCCTGGTATCCAACTAGAGGTTCATGCAGTTGAAAGCCAGATTAAGATGCATAATACTAAAATTAAGAATACAAAAATTCAGGAAGTATCTGCAACTGAGGTTAAGGGCACTGGATAAAGTCCGCATCTCCCCTCTCAATCAGAACTACCAAGCTTTTGTCCACTTTGTGTAGGGTAAATCAGACCAAAAGGGCTGTGGAAAAGTGAAAATGAGTTACTACAGATACTCATAGTCAATCCCACAGATAAGTCAGGGCAGGTTTTGAATACACACACACAATATCACATTATTTTTCATGACCCTCCATAAATCGGAGGTTTAACTAAGGGAGGGGGGTGTCCGACTATAACCTGGCTGATTTTACCAAAAGCCAGGTCCTGAAAAATAACCTAGCAGGAATTGTTACTATGTTTAATATGTTAATATATCTAATAGGATTGTACAGTCCAAAATGGTAAAAGATCATAAGATACCGTTTTGTTCATTAATTTTTTTAAAATTATGGCCTTTGTAAACACTGTCAGAGTAAATATATTGCAAACAACATATCAGTAGAACTATAAATCAAATCCTTTCTTTATACCATACCATACTATGCATACAATACCATACTATAGTATGTTAAGCCTGAAGTTTAACATATAACATACAACTTATAACACATAACTGCAAAAGTTCAATTCAATTAACAACGGAAAGACAAGTAACAAAGAACATGAGCAAGGAATAGCTACACATTGTTTCAACCTGATTTACTAAGTAGATCCACTGCCTTCCATGAATGTTAATCTTATGATGCACTGAACTGTACCCTGTTTCAGGTGAAATGAGGATTATACATATAACATGAGGATGTTTTAAAAACTAGACCTCATCTGCCAAACATTTGCAAAATGAAACAAGAAGGGTCTGGCTTGATCCTGCCAAAGAGAAGAAGGCCTGCTTAAAATTAAAGTGTTGAGTCCTGGCTTGCTTTTTTCGCAGAAGTGAAAAGATTAACTTTCACTGCAGCTTTGAAGCCTCATTACCATGAAAACTAATGGCCCTTTATCTCTGCATTTTCCTCTTGCTGCCTGAAAAGCCTTGACTTAAGCTGCAATCATAATCTCCAATTAGCCCAGCATAAACCCTATCATAAATCCTGTGCTTTCCTATGAGTGGCATAAAAGTGCTATAAGGCATTTCTGCCCTAATCGGGGGGGGGGGGGGGAAGGATTAGGCCAGTGCATAGGCGTACACCAACATCCCCACACCACAACAAAAGATATGCCAGGTGAGTTAAACTAGTCTAAAGTGGATAGGAGTGTACCCCCAGTGGATTTGCAGATATGGCAAAGTGGTGATTTACACTTTATTTAACAGCAGAGGTTTTCATTTTATAGAGCAATAGGCTTTGGTAAGTGGAAATGTGATAACCTGAATTATCCTGATATAGCTTTGCCCCAGGACAGACCAATCATCTATAAATGTTTTAAATCTTCAATGATTTAGTTTTATCAGGGACATGATCACATTTTAAAAAAACTTTTCTGTGTTACTAAACCAAGACCATAATTAATACCATCTCTCAGTTCACATTCAAGACTACTGTCACTAACTTGACCTGGTACACCACAGATAAGGTAAAGGTGTTACCCTGCTAGTCATGACCTAGGGAGTCACTGCTAGGGAGTGGTTCTCATCCCCGTTTCTAAGCCATAGAACCAGTGTTGTGCAAAGAGGCCTCAATAGCCAAGTGTTCAACATGACTAAACGCAAAAGCACACGGAACGCTGTTACCTTTCCCTCTGAAGTGGTACCTATTTATCTTTTTATGCTTACATGTATCATCAACTCAGTATAAAGTTTTAAATGATTTTGAAAAGATTCATTTCATATTAAAATACCCAAAATAATCAAACATCTTACATCATCAGTCGTAGCAAGGCTTTCACTGGGAGTAAGTTCTGAATTTGATCCTGCCCATGGTGTTGAGTTCAGTGGTTTTGGGCACTCTCCTTTTGCATTATCTTCAGATGTATGTCTGGTCACTATATCCTATACAATGACAACAGTTTTGTTAAAATAAACTATAAAAACGTTTGCTTGGTTTTTTTTAAAAAGCATCTTTTTAAATGTACCTGTAAAGCATAGAGCGCTCTTTGTCTCAAATAATCTGTATTTAGCATCTGGAGCTCATGAAAAAGTTCAATTAGAAAATGAGGGCGAGATTCATTTTGAGATATTAAAGTGGCTACTTCTGAATAAATGGTGTCTCGCAAAGCTTCAAACATAGAAAGATCACTGCCTGTTTCTGTAGAGACATAAAGAAACCAATAAGTACCGTAACTGTTTCCTATTGACATTTCTCCCTTATTCCCCTTTATCTCCTAAGAGAAGCTCTAACCACCCAAACAATACCATTTACTTAAGTAAAAAGTACTATCATTTGTGGACATAGAGGGGAGCAATGATTGCATCTAGTGACAGCCCCTTGTGCTAATAGGTGACTACTTTATAGACTCTTTTCCCCAGCACTGGAGAGGTTTGCTGCTGAAGAGGAAATTCCTATGTTCAAAGGAAATGCCACACAACAAACGGCAAAGAAAGCTGTCAGATACTATTTTTATGGATCTTACACTATGGTTGCAATCCTAACCTCCACTTAGGCTAGCCTAAGCCCCGGCATCAGTCTTTTGCTGACCTGGGGGTGTCAAAAAAGTGCCATAAGACACTTCTGTGCCACTCCTGAAGGGAGGGTTTTAGGCCAGTGCACAGATATGCACTTGCCTCCCTATACCACCATGGAAACAGGAAATCTGATGAGTTGTGCTGGCCTAGGTTACGACTGCACCCTACAATAACAGAGGAATATCTAAAACACAGGACAAACAGAAGTGGGGGGACACACACACCCTGTTTCACACATAACACTATACAATGCAATTCTCACAACAATGTAGTCCTTGAATGAATCAGTAGAACTTGCCATACTGGGTACATCAGTTTTATTTGGTGATAATGTACGCAAGCCAGCACACTTCATGCTAAATGTCTATTTTCAAATGCAACCTATATTTGCTGAAGCAGTATATCTTGCTCAGATTGTTCTTAATATGTGCCAAGTGCCCATTTACAAAACACTAACAATCATACTTCTGAGCTGCAACAGTCAGTTTACAACACTGGAAATGATGGCTATGAAGTGAAGAGGAACTTTGGGCAAGAGAATTAATGATACTGTTACTTGGATCTTAGTCTAATACAGAGATTTTAAATCTTTTTCATCTCAAGGCACACTGACAAGGTACTAAAATTATGAAGTCACACCAGCCATTTTTGACCATTGACATTTTTTGACATTTGACAATATATTATGGTGGAGGGTTTACATCTCCCAATGGCCCGACTCATAAATGACTCTCCATGGCACACCTGCAGACCATTCTCAATACAGTGCCTTGGCACAGTGGTCAAAAATCACTCTGCTAGACAATACAGAGGGACAGGAGCTGGAAACCATCCCTTGGGGTCATTGTGCAGACTCCACATAGAAAAAAACATTTCACCTGCAGACACTGGCACACTCAGATGAGTGCAGAAGAGAGGAGAGCATGTTTTCAGGTCAGCCTCAGAAGGCAGAGCCTCCCCACCTAGAATGCACACAGATTTGGAGGTGCCAGATTCTCCAGGCACTTTCAGAAATGCCACCCCATCACAATGCGTCTGATGGAGCAGCCTCCTCCTCATGTATAGCTGAGGAGGTACCCAGATGATGAAGCTTCTCCTCCAGAGTGTTAAGTAAAACAGCAGCCTTGCCTGTCTACTCAGAAGGAAGCCCCATTATACTGAATAGGGCTTACTCCCAGGAAACTGTGGATAGAATTGCATCATTTGAGCATGTTTGCTCAGAAGTAGGTCCCATTATAGTTAAAGGGGCTTACTCCCAAGAAAGCGTGGACAGGATTGCAGCCTTACAGCCCAATCCTAGGCATATCTAGTCAGAAATGAATCATACTGCATTAAATGGGGCTTACTCCCAGGGAAGTGTGAATAGGCATGTGCCTATTCAGATGTAAGCCCTATTATAGTGGATATGAAGGAAGCCTCAGAGCCCAAGCCCAGGTTTCTCTACCTAGAACACACATACCCCTTGGAAGTCAACCCCTATCACTACCCAGGTTCAACTCCCTTGCTGATGCCAAGCCCTGCAGCCCTGGCCATGTCTAGTAGGGGCACTGTGCTGGGGAAGGAGTTCCCTTCTTTACGCAGCGAGGAGGTGCTTGTCCCCTCAGAAGCAAGTCCCATTATAGTCAATGCATTGGCATCCATCAGTCTTGAAAGACTATAGTATCGTGCTCGACGTTGTATGCGAAGCACAAAGGCCTGGGTAGACTAATATGGAGGACAGGCTGTTACCCAAGCAGCAAATCCCCTCTCTCCATGCCACTGAAATAGTTCAATGGAACAGAAGAGCCGATACAATTGGTTCCAGCTGCGCTGCAGAGCTGGGCTAAGGACAGGAGCTCACCATATCTTGTGGGAACCCGGGTCTCAAATCCTGGCCTACTGGTTAACAGGCACAATGTCTTAACCACTTGCGCCAATGAGGCTTACGGTAAAGCAAGGAGAGGATTGAAGCCACCACCCTCACTTCAGTTCCTGTCTGTGCAGAGATCCTCAAGGCTTCTATGGCTGCAAGAGGAGTGCCATGGAAAGAGGAGGGACACAGCAGCAGTATGCACAGCAGAAGAGGCTCGTTCCAGCTGCTCAAAGCAGTGATTCTCCTACAGGCACAGCTGCTGCCTCTCACATCTGTCCCCACAGAACACCTTGGGTAGCCGTGTGGCACCCAATGTACAGGGGCACACTGGTTGAAAACCGCGGGTCTAATAGGTTTGTTTTATTGTCTTTCATACTAAAATATATTTGCCAGCATTTAAAGAGTTAGACTACTTTAATTTGAGTAAAGTGTGTTTACTACCCAATTATTAAAATGTTAAACTACATTAAATTGAGTATTTATACATATGCTCAAAGTAAATTGAGCATACGTATAAATATATTAAAATCATATTTTATACTTTAGCAACCATTATATTTATAAAATGGTGCATTATATACTTTGGCTGTAGTCCCTAAGCCTTTGTGTGTTTTTCGTTGGAGTGGGTCTCAATGCTACTGTTCTACTTTATCCAGGTGGATTTTCCCAGTAGCCAAAACTAAGGGGCCATACTTTTGGAGAATACTGGGTGTCAGTTCTGATTTGTCAGTGAACCCCTGAAATATTCGTTGAGGATATACAAAGATTTGCCCTGATTAACTTCTGCACAATGGAATACTCGGGTTTTGAGAAGTCTGTCAATTCAGAAAGTCCCAAGAGATTAATAGTTTAAGCTCAGCTCACAGACACATTGGCATTTTTTCTGGTAATAACCATTCAGTTCTATCTGCCAACAACTCTTACACACCAAACACAGTAGACTGTACTGTGGCAGCTCAAGCAGAAAATTGCTCACACTAGTTTAATAAGAGGTACTGAAGCTTATCTCCCTGAAAGTCACATTCTGTGACATGAAAGCCCATAATTTGAGATGTGCAGGGACTGATAGTACCTATTCAGCAATACAGTCACTTTTCAGGAAAACAAGCAAAAAAATTGTTTGCATTAGTATGAGGATTCATTTCTATCAGTACATTTTTGACAATTCAATAAGCAAGATCTGAGAAGCAGGTTATTTAGAATAAAAGGTCAGAAAAATCAAACTAAACAAGTTTGGAAGCTAAGAAGCTAGTGCATTACCTGGTGCTTCTATGCATGCATTTCTGTTAGACTGCTGCAGTATTCTCCTAGCATGTGCTGCAGGAAAGGGAGGTGGGAAGGACAGACAGTGATAAACACAAAAAATGTGTATCAGAAATAAAGATAAGGCCTAATGAAATAATGGGAGAAATGGTATTTAGTAGTCTGAATAAAGCAAAAAATACTATTTACTACCTAAGTTTATCCCATCGAGAAAAAAAAATTATGACAAGTTTATTGTCTAATAGAAACTAACAACAAAATAAAAAATGAAAAGACCTTTGAAAAGATTTTCCATGGATTTTCTCTAGACTGATAGCTTATGGTCAATACACAGTTCTTGCTAAAAGCAGCAAGTATTTGTAAACAATTTGTTTACAAAAATAAGTGTAAAACACTACTTTTAAAAAGCTGAAAAGCATCAGAGCTCAACTTATCTCCCAGAATTTCAAAGAACCCCCAAAAGGGAAAGAGAAAAAACCACACACACTAAATTGGTTAAAAGGGACACCATCAGGATATTAAGCATGCTTAATAGATATGTTTAAAATTTGAATGAAATAAAGTTAGGAGTCTGGCCTTCCAACAGAAAAAAAACACTTCTGGCAAAGCATAGAGAGCGGAAAGTGAAAGGTGACATTTAGGGCTAAATCCAGAGCAGTTACGGGTCCACGCAGTTACGTCACCCTCTAGAGTTATCTTATGGAAAGTCATCTTAACTGCTCTGGAGCAAAGGGCTTAATTTCACTTTAGGATATAGGCCTTAGAATAGCTGTGACCTTGCAAAATATAATTTACTTAACAAATATCTGAATGTGTCCCCTTTAAAAGTGAAGGATGCAATTAATGAATTATGTGTAGGTATAATGTCAGAAACCTGTAGCTATCCACTTTAGACACTTAAAGATCTTTTATTGAAAAGAAATCAATGGGTTGTATCAAAAGAAAGTTAGTTCTGACTTAAGAGTTAATGGAATTCAAAGGAATTCACATCTAACATGATTCATTTTGTGTCTAATGAAAACTTAGACACAGCTTTCACTGGATACAAAGCCATGTTGGTAAGAAACATATTTTAACCTCAGCTTGACCGCAGTGTAATAGAATGGTTCTTGACCATTCTCTTGTCAGAGAAATAGAATGGTTCTTTGTACTGTTACCTGCATATAATTTCGTAAACTTAAATAATCATAAAAGCATGCAATGTATTTAGGATTGGGACCATATAACATATTCTCAAACACTAGGTTTCTTCCCCTATCTCTACAATTTTAGTGACAACTTTCAACTACAACAATAGGAAGCAACAAAGCAAACATAATAATCCATAGAGAGAAAATTACCTGATACCAGACAGACATTCAGCTCCCTTTAAAAGCAGGCCAGGAAGAGACAGAATCAGTCACTTTAGAAGAAAACACTTTATACAAAGAAAAAAAGGAGTACCTGAGGACATTTCTGATGATCGACTATATTTAATTATTTTTTCTAGCTGTTCCCGATTCTTTTTACTGAACACTTTTGCTTGAACAATTTCTTCTTTTCGGGTCGAGTGCCTACTCTTGTTACTTTTGTAAGGTTCACATGTACTAGAAACACTGGCACTTTCATAACCTTAAATGCAAAAATTAAATCTTTATGTGAGCCAAAATTTTGAAATACAGTTTAACATGCAATTACCACAGAGCCAAACCAAAGCCAATTAATCAAGGCCTTTATAATGTTATAGATAAAGGCAAGAGCTCATTTTCAGCTATTTGGTATCCATGTGTGTAACATGAAACAAAGGTGTATGTGATGAGAATATTCCTAAACCTCCTGCATCGGGCTAGTAGACAATGTATTGAGGTCCAGATCACAGAGGGTCCCCCCTTTTTGCCCTCCATTGCAGAAACTGCTGCTGGGACTTCACAAGCACAGCCCCCAGGGATCCTACTGTTCCTTCTAATTCTCTCACTCACTCACTGAGAGAGACAGACAGAGAGAATGATTTAGCAGTAGGACCCTCAGGGCTGTGATTGTGATATGCCGGTTGTAGTTTCCACAATGGAGGGCAAATAAGGGGGAATCCTGTGTGATTACACTGCCTGCTAGCCTGACACAGAGGTAAGGAAGCCTTCCTTCACAGATACACTTCTGTCTTCCTTAAAAATAATTAAAGTGACATTTTCCCAGTGGTTTCTATCACTGCCTGAAACACATGACTTTTGATTTGGAACAATGCATTTATCTTTATCAGCATCAATCTCTGGAACCAATCCCCATATAGGATATGATTTGACCTGTACTCCAAATTATATGTAGATCTTCCCAGTAACCAATTACGATGCCTTTTATACCAGTCTATGTAATATTCATGGAGGAAAAGATAGTTTAACAGCTAATAAAAGGTAATAAGCATACCACTCTATATTCAGACATACATTACTTCATTACACACTGGTGACAAACTATTAGAAGACTGCAACTTCATGTCTTTACATTTTTCTCCCCAATTTTTATACCACTTTGTTCCAGCAAGAATGGTTTACATGATTCCTTCCCACCTTTATTTTTTTACAACACTGTGAGGTAGGTTAGACTGAGATAATATCAGAACTAAGGACACCCAAGAAGCTTTGTGGCTGATTGAGGATTTGAACTTGATTCTTTTAAGGTCCTCACTTCATTTACCATATCAACCTGGCTCTCCATACTTGGGAAACACCTAAGGACATCTAGTTAACAGCCTCTGCTAACAGCAATGGATTAGGTTAACATTTGTTCGTATTCAGCATGACCATTCCCACTGGCATTATATATTTTTAAATCTCTCTCAAAATTTATCTTGCAGTAATTCTTCAATGATTAAGTTTCCACTAATGTTCTAGTAGGAGCCCATAAATGGCTAACATGCAATCATAACCAACTTTTGAACACTGACATAGCTGTGCCAGTGGGGCATATACTGCAATCTGTAGTTGGGGGGCAGTCACAAAAGTTTCCTCAAGGTAAGTCTTGGAGTAGCATTATCCTTACTAGCTGGAAGGTTGGTTAGGATTGTGTCATTAAAGTTGCTTTTATATGCATTCAGAACTGCATTTATTTTTTCTTAGATATGTCTATGCTATGTACTATATTGAAGGGTACAAAGCCCAGCTCAGATTTTGAATGAAATGCATAAAGAAGGAAATCCTGGGGTGCATATACAATGTCTAGATAATTTGGAATAACACTATGTCATCTTTGTCACATACTTAAGCTTTTCATAAGCTTTTAAATGAGCAGAAATTCATGTTTTTCCAAATTTATGTATGTTAAAGGGTCATTAATATACACAGATGCCTGTACTCATCTTCTTGCAAAAACTCTAAAATAATGAGTGAGGGTGCCATCCTAATCAATTTAGGCCAGTTTAAATCACCTGGCTTATCATCCTGTGGTGTGGGGAGGTCAATGTAAGTGCTTTATAGCACTTTTGTGGCATCACCAGGTCAATACAGGATTTATGCCAGCCTAACTGAAGATTAGGATTGCAGCCCTAATTTCACAATATATTGGGAAGAATCCAAAGGTATCTTCCACTAGTAGAAATATTCTTGTACAAATGGGAAGTGTGTTGAAGGAAGTTGTTACATAGCTCAAGTAACCTCTGTTTCAGTCATTCTATTACTGAAAAACATTCCACAATATATTATACTACCTTCTGAATAAATTGAAAAGTTTGTTTCCCACAAACAGGTATTCAGAACATTGGATTGCTATCCAGTTGGATATCAGGAAAAAATTCCTGACAGTGACGGCAGTTTGGCAGTGGTAGATTGCCAAGGGAGGTGGTGGACTCTCCCTCACTGAGGATCTTCAAGCAGAGGCTCGACAATCACCTGTTGGAGATGCTCTAGGAGGATTTCCTGCTAGACAGGGGGTTGGACTAGATGACCTACAGGGTGCCTTCCATCTCTAGGATTCTATGTTTCTATAAAGTCATAGAATAATGTGCCACCCATTAGCTTTTCATACATCATTACCTGTTATTCCACTATGGACTTTAACATATAAATTTCAGATAAGAAATTATGCAAAATATAAAACTCCAGAAGTGCATACATAGTAGAAGAATACCAAAAGATAGAATCCAGGTGTGGATGCAAAGAGCAGCAGTAACAGAAAGTCAAAGATCTCCAAGTGGTGAATGGCACACTGATTTGAGGATCTGGTGTGCTGTTCACCACCTTTCCCAAAAATCCACTCTAACAGCAGATACTGGCACAAAACTAACGCAATCCAAAATCATGAGCATTCAGTATGGGCCTACCATTAGTTTTAGTCCGGTTTTTAAACTGGGAAGTATTCCTCCTCTTATTCTTGGACTTTGGTGTTTTGTCTTTGGAAGCCAGATTGGCCTGGGCAGATGCTTTTCTAGGTTTAAATGTTTTTGTCACAGTTGTTGGATCCACTGGATCAGGCATGCTACTAAAGCTCTCTAGAGATTCTTCATCAAACTCTCTTCTCCTGCTAGAGTCAGACTGATTTCTGCGATTACCACAGGCTGCATTTTGAACCGGTACTGCAAATCCAGTCTTGAGAAACAATGGTTTCTTCTCTCTTTCTTCCTCCTGTTGTTCCTTTAACCAAGATGATCTACTATTTTCCATTTCCTCTTCAGGTTGTCTCTGACTTCTTAATACAAAGGAAAGATTCAGAATGTTATACAACTACTAGTGAAACGTACCCGCGTTGTGAGGGAAACATACCCACCTACACCATCCCTCCATTGCACAACACTCTCGATGGTGCATCAACCCCTCCCATGTGCAATACCCTCCCTCACAATGGTGGGCACCCTTATCTGGCATGTTCAGGATTTGGGGCTAAGTATTGATCAATCTTCAACGTTAACTATAGGCCAAAAATATGTTTCACCCCTTTTCAGCCCCTTAGGGTTTAAATTTCTCAACATGAGTTTTTTGTGGGTGTTGATGTCACATAAGGAACACCCTCCCAAATTTCATGCTTCTAGGTTAGGGGATGGGGCAGAGCATTCATCAGTCAGCAATTCTTCAATGCAAAGTATAGGGAGGAAAATATTGTGCCCCTTTTCACCCCCTTCCGGTTGGAATTTTCAAAAACCGATTCTTACTGGGTGGAAGGAACATCATAATCTCATAATGGAAGGGCCCATTATGTCGCAGAGCCCAGCTCTGCGACACCAGCTGGATCCAATCGTATTGGCTCTGCCTTTCCATTGGACTAATTCAGTGGCGTGGAGAGGGAGGATTTGCTGCTTGGGTAACAGCCTATCCTCCATAACAATTTAACCCAGGCTTAACCCCTCAAATTTCATACTTCTAGGCTTAGTGGTTTTGGCAGGGCATTGATGAGCAAGTCAGTGAGTGACTTTTCAGTTTTATATATATAGTCATGCTGAGAAATCAGAAGACTTCTAAGAAGAATACAGGTCCAACCTTGTTATAAAATAATTTTTTTATACGCAGGTTTTACTCAACACGGAATGACCATGGCAAATCAGATTTTCAAACTACTTTTCTACTCTTGTAGAAAGGTAATCATGTAAGCAATCATTCCATTCTTCAGCTAAGAGAGGCAAAGGATCTTTTTTCTAACTGCTGACTGCATCTCTATAACAGTAAGAAAAATTGTTTTTAAACAAGCAGGCCTCTGTCAGTCTTGAACGACTATGGTATTGTGCTTGGCGCTGCATATGAAGCACGAAAGCCTGGGTTAAATTGTTATGGAGGATAGGCTGTTATCCAAGCAGCAAATCCTCCCTCTCCACGCCACTGAATTAGTCCAATGGAAAGGCAGAGCCAATACGATTGGATCTAGCTGGTGTCGCAGAGCTGGGCTAAGGACAGGAGCCCACCCTGTCTTGTGGGGCTGACCTGGGTCTCGAACCCTGGCCTGCTGGTTAACAGGCACAGTGTCTTAACCACTTGCGCCACCCACAGCCCTGTTTAAACAATTGTAGAGGTAAATGAAACACAATTCATTTTTGTGTTTTAAAACTGTTTTTATTTAATACACTTTTTTGTATCAGCAAGGAATCCCAGAATCTAACCCCTGTGTATACTGAGGCAAAACTGTATTCCATTAGGCTCATAAGGTATTAAACTTATGAGGAGAAACAAAAAAAATCAAAGTAGGTCTTTAAACTTATTTTTCCACTTATTTTTTATCCATGGATTTTTTTATCCACAGTAGATTCTAGAACGGAACCATAGTGTATAATAAGGACAAGGAATGTTGCAAGACAGCCAAGTCCTAACATAATAAGACTGTCCTGTAATAAAGGTTATACCTTACCCCTGGGGTATCCATCGGCCGTCGGCATGCCTCTATCCGGCCCCTGGTCAAGCTCTGTAATCTACTCCAATGCATTCTTATATGTAAATTTATTCAAATTTGAAATAAATTAGTTTTTTTGGCCCCTGACACAGTGCCAGAGAGATGATGTCGCCCTCCTGCCAAAAAGTTTGGAGACTCCTGCCTTACCCCACTCTCCCTTTACTATACTCCCCCCTTTACAATTCAGGCAATATGTCTGAGCCAGTATTAACCAGAACAAAAGCTTTGAACTTGTGCTAGCCATATCTTACATAGATTAGATGCAATATAGACATGGTGAATTTGGGGCAAGGAGGAGAGATCTGTTTACATGAGGGGAGAGCTGGAGGAAAGGGAGCATATATTCCTACTGCATCAAATTTTGCCTACATTAACTACAATCTGACTTCAATAACGTTCCTGATAACTAACAGCCAAATATCATACAGCATAACTAGCCAAGAGAAAAAAGGTAAAATGAAAAATTAACATAAACGTGTATTGCATTTTGCCAACACCAAGGGAGTCAAGTAGAAATAACTATAATTACAATAAATTAAAAACATTTACTAAATAATAAATTTATTTTATAGTTGTTTCATCCGAACATCCTTGTAGTTATCTTGAAATCCAACCAATTAAATGTGGTCTACTTTGCAAATCAGCTCTGTAGTAACATGAATCTTTCCCAAAAGAAACCAGAAATTAATCAGCTCTGAAAGGGGTACTACTCTTTTACTGGCTTGAATCTGACTTGTACAGTAGTCAGAGCTTAACCTAAAATGAAACCAAATTTTGGTCTCCAAGTTAAGGCAACTGCTTACATATACAAGAAAAAACCCTCAAATCCTACACTACTCCGGAATGGCCTTTCCAATGTGAATTAAAGAACATGTCACAGATAATGCTATATCAAGATGTAAATAAATGTGTATGATAATGCAAAGATTTTATAAATATAAAGATATAAATATATCTTTATATTTTATAAATATAAAGATTTTATGTAAACTGCAAAATGAGTCTTTAAGTATTCTTTGTTCGCTAGATTCCTAATTTGGGTTCTTATGTGATGCTATTCACAGATAAAACCCAATTTAAGCTTAAGTACCTTGGCTTCTCTGCTGCAGCAGTGGAATTGCTTTCAAAAGGCTTTGGAAATGCCATGTATTCATTTTTTCCAGGAGTGTTATGCTCTACAGGTGGCTGCTGATGCTCGCTGTTTTGAGCAGCAAAACTATATGGAAAATCCCTCAAACTGGATGGAACCATTGGACCAAAACTGAAACCTATGAAAAGAAACATCAGGACAAAGACAAATGTAACACACTGGGACATCGCTTAACAAGTGTCTTGAATAGTGAGTGTTCCACATAACGAGTAAAAATTTGTGGGGGGCTTCTGCCTCTTTGTATAACAAGTGCCTATTGGCTGGGCTCCCCCTCCTCCTTCCTGCATTGGCTGGGCTGAGGCATTGAGGCGGGACTTTCTCCCCCAGCCTGCAGTACTAGCGAAGAGGCCAGCAGAGGGAGCAGGAAAGCCTCTTCAGTTGGAGGAACGAACATGGCTGCCTCCTGCAGCCAGAAAACATGAGGCCAGACTAGCCTCTTGCGACCTCCATCAGAAGGAAAACACCTCCTGAACCCCCTCTAAAGCCCCCCTCAAACAGACCCCTTCCCCCCAAGGAAGCCACCCATGCCTGGACCCCACTACAAACACCCTCTTCCCCCCACCAACTTCCCTGCCTGCACTTTTCCTTTCCTGTGAGTAAGCCCTTGTGGATTTAATGGGGCTTGATTCTGAGTAGACAGAGTAGGATCTGGCCCCTTTGCTGTTGCAGACTGCCTATCTAGTTTGCATAGAAAGATCTCCCACACAAAGAGAGGTTCCTTGTTAAAGATGCTCCAAAAGACAACAATGACTCTTTTAGTGAACCTTGGCCATAAAGGTTTTTCTTTTCTTTTTTACTGTACAGAATATTACAGTGTTTTATTACAGTAATTGTGGTCTGTATTATATTATAGTGTTTTGAATTCAATTCCTGTGTTTTGTCAACATTTTTACATCCTGTTAATATTTTTATTTGAATATTTTTGGGATTGTGGAACCAATCTTTTGGGGTTGTGGAACCAATCGTCTGAGTTTCCTTTGTTTCCTATGGGAAAATGCGCTTTACTTAAAGGGCATTTTCACTTGAAGAGCATGCTTCCGAAACGAATTAAGCTCTTTATGTGAGGCACCACTGTATGTTTAACTGCAAACTACTCCTGAGTTGTGTGTGTAGGTTCACAGATGGGAAAAACTATCCAAGTCCTTTTAGGCACTGTCTTGATGTAATCAAAATAATTCTGAATATAAAGCTTATTTGTCTCAACAATTTCTAAAAGTAAAAATCTAATTGGGGGAGGGAGACCAGAACTTTCTCAAAAGCTTTTGTAGCATTTTTGCTGTCTGCTGGCCATTGGCTCCCCAAGAAATGCTTTCCAACAACCCCAGGGTGTTATGACATGAACAGTGCAGTCCTAAGCATGTCTATGCAGAAGTATATCTCACTGTGTTCAATAGTACTTACTCCCTGTAAAATGTGGTTAGGAATGCAGTCATAGTTTGGGAACCTTCGCCCATAGCCCTTGTACAGTATTCCACTTGTATTTCCTTTTCCTTTATATCCAGCAGTGAGCTGAACATTTTACAGTGGCGCATCTTGTAACAAATTTAATTCGTGAAACATTCTTTACGTGAAGCGGATTTTCCCATTGCAAATAATGGAAACTCAGACAACTGGTTCCAGAACCCAAAAAGTATTCATATAAAAACTGGATGTAAAAATGATGACAAAACACTGTAATTGAATTCAAAACATGCATTCAATGTGCATGATCCTATGAAGTCTACTTAGGCTACAATCCTAAAGACACTTTCCTGGGAGTAAGACCCATTAGACACAATGGGGCTTACATCTGAGTAGTCATGGTTAAGATTGTGCTCTTTCACTATCACTAATGGAGTCACTGCTATCCACTGGCTCAAAGGAATCTTTTCTTTTTGTGCAACTTTAACATTCCCAAGCTGCTGATGGAGAGCAGCGTTAGAACATTGATAAGGCACACCTTCCACGCTGCCACACACAGATCCCACGTACAAACCTGGCTCAGGCTGCTCCCCCCCCCAGACTCCACATGAATTCACTGGCCATGGAAGCCTATTCAAAACTTTGCCCAAGGCCCCACTGTAGCTCAAGCTAGTCCCCTTCTCCCCCCTCGTCCCTTCAGCCCCCCTGTGGGTTCCCTTGCCATGGAAGCCTGTTCCAAACATCCTCAGAAGTGTTCTTTACCCAAGACAGTGTTCTTTACGCAAGTCAAAATTTCTGAGAAAATTTTGTTTTTTACCCAAAACGTCCTTTACCCAAGGTACCACTGTATAGTCTATATTTTCTTCTATGAGCAAAAAACATAATATCCCCTAAATCTGTAACACTCTGTTGTAGGGACTTGCCAAGACTATCCTACACCTGGTCTACTGTATATACTTTTACCTCTTCATATTCACAACATTTTCCCTATTGCTCCTCTATCAGCACTGTGAAAAATTAGTACATTGAGAATATAAAATTTAACCCATTTTTTGAATAAACCTGACAAAAGATTGTCTCCTAGCAAGCACAAAGTCAAGGAGGGTCCAGCACTACAATCAAGTGACTAGGATACAAAAAATGGGAGTAGATTTGCTTCCAAGGTGCATGTGTGATGAGAAATACTGCTTTCTACAAGTTATCAGTGCCAGAGAAACAAAATTTCATGATTATCAATAGTTAGTAGTTTTGACTCAAAATTCCTACCTGGTGGGAAAGCAGAAAAATTTGTGAAGCCAGGCATGTTGAACAGGTTCATTGTTTGAGAAGGAAAGCTAAAGGGACAAAACATAGTTGGGGATGGAGGTGGTGGTGCTCTGCTGCCCCTTTCCTTTTTTGGCGTTCTTGCCTTCTGCTGTTCTTGCTGGCGCAATAAATCATTTAACATTTGCTTTAACCTGTGAAGTTACACATTTTTGAATGGAGAATTATACAGGTTACCTCAACCAAGTATTATTTCAATTATGTTTTTAACTAAGTCACAGTATGCCATCCAACCTTTTAGTAAACAGTATAAAAAGGTTTTGTGGTTTTATATTTTACTCCAACATCAATTCCTAAGCCTAACTTAGAAAGGGGTAAACCATAAATGGAGTTCTAAATAAGTCTAAATTACACAAAAAACCCTGATATCCAATAAAAGACAGATATAAAAATATATAATATTGTATATCTGTACAACAGGTATACAAACATTGGGGTTTACAATATTAAATAGACAACACACCTAGTGTGTTTCCTAACAGCACTAACCTTACAAGATATTGGACCCTCCCCTGTACAAATGCACACAGTTTATGAGGACAAGGATTAATTTCAATACCCTAAATGCAAAAACATTTCTATATTATTACCATCATAATCTGGTCAGTATTTTTGAAAAAAGGCAGAGAAGAAAACTAAAATAAATACCTTTGAACATTATTTTGTTGCCAAGTCAACTGAGAATAGCACTGATTTAACTGATGCATTATGAGATGCACCTGTGGTGAAGCAACATTGCTGGGCATCACACTGTAAGGGCCTGTTAGCAAAGTCTGCAGTAGACAAGAGAGGGTCTGCAGAGGAGAAAAGTTATTTATTTACTTATCCATATGTTTGAAAAGTATACAATATTAACCTAAAGCTTACAAAACAGTCTTAAACAGAACCCCTAAGGGCATATAAAGGTAATTAATCTTAATACTATGAAACATCCTGGCAAGATCCTAGTACCAGGAACAGGTACAAATGTACCGCAACCTGGTTAAGAACACTGAAACAATATCGTATGATCATCTGTACCAAAGGTATCTGAAAGATCCAAGGAATTTCTGCAGTTAAAGATCATTCAGTTGAATTAATATGGCAATATTAGCTCAAATATAGATTAGAAGCCAAATTTTCAAGAAAGAGGAATTGGGGAAAGAAAAATCCCAGGAAAAGGCAGGCTGACATGGGTTTGGGACTAATGACTGGCATGTAAACACAACCTTTCAATTTTCCGTTTACTGAAGCAGCTGTACAGGCAGATCTGGCCAAGCAGCTGTATCTGCTCCTATCATCCCAGGCTATAGAGACAAAGGAAGAGGGGGAAAGAAACCCTACCAAGCTCTGAAATAGAAATTCATATGACTGTTAGAGAATGACAACACCCTTCACATGGGCTTGAAAGTCTTATCACTTGGCTGTAATAATCCCATCACCATACCCGATTGGAGGAGTGGAAACTATTGCGACTCCCAGTCAGTCATACCCCTTATATCAAGCTAAATGAGGCTGCTACCCAACTGAAAAGTGCATTCTAATCTCATGTTGCCAACCAAAAGACAAAGCTGCCTATAAAAAAATATCCTAACAGCTAACTGGCACAGAAGCTCCCGGGGCAGGGCTGTAGCCAGAAGGGGGACAAAACCCTAAGTTTTTCAGGGATCCTCCCCACAGTGTGCAAGGGACCTCCTCTCCTCTGAGCTATTCCAGGAGGGGGAAGCATCCTGGAATGACTCAGTGCAAGGGATCTCCTCTCCCTCTGAGCCATTCCAGGTTGAGGATGCCCTGAGATATTCCAGGATGCTTCCCTCTCCTGGAATGGCTCAGAGAGGAAGCAGATCCCTTACACTCTGGAGTAAGGCTACAGCCCTGTACTGGGGAGTTAAAAACTGTCCAAAATACAGGACATACGTAAGAAATAAGGAGAAAGCAGTAGAAAATGTAGAGAATTCATCACAAGAGGCATCATTCCACTGTGTCTGAAGTTGTTCTGCTGCCATACGTTCAATTAACCTACCTAGAACTGGCAGCTGGCCTATAAGCTCCACAAGGTGATGGATTTAATCACTGCCTCCTTAAAAAATGGTAACAGCCTCCCCTGCCTCAAAACATCAACATACTCATCTGCCAGTAATGGCTCCAACTTTGCCTGTTTTTAAAAGAACCACAGGAAGGTTACATGTAGTGAATTATTCAGCAGACTGGATGGTGTAGTGATGAGGCTGAGACTTGGAAGATCAGGGTTTAAATTCCCCCTCAACCATGAAGCTTCCTGGGTGACCTTGGTCCAGTCACTCAGCCTCACCTACCTCACAGGGCTGTTGTGAGGAGAGAAGGATAAAAAACTTTGTAAGCCACTTTGGGCATTTTTTTCTGGCATGGGAAAGTTATAAATCCCTTAAATATAAATCTCTTAAATAAATTTCACAAACAGCCTGTTAATATCCTCAAAGAGAAACAAGCTTTTGTGTATGCCTCAAACAGCATTCAAATCAAACCAAATCTAAGCACTTTATGGATGGAAAAAATACAGGACAGATAAATGTTTTAAAATTACAAATTACCTGTTGATCCTGCATTAAAGTCTGACAAATACTGACACTAAATTCAAGTTGCTTCTTTAGCTGGTTGATCTGCTCCTGCCATTGTTCCTTCTCTTCTACATAAGAAAGGTCAGACATCCAGCAATGGTTCTCTTGTCTACGCATACTGATATTCTGTTGCTGTCTTGATTTAGCTAGAGGACGGTAATTTCCATCTGTTGAAAGAGGACGAGGATTCTTCCGACTGGAAATAAAGAATATTATATATAAATAATGATACAGTTTAAAAACTTTGCTCTCAATATCAAGCACTGCAGAAAACAACAATTTTGTTATAATGCAAAGCAAACTAGTCTAAAATAATTTAGTTCAGATATTTACTAAACTAGCTAGGACCAGTTATATGATTAAGTAGCAGGTACAAGTCTTTACTCTCTATCATGCATATAGATTCATATATGAAGTTATCCAACTTGCACAATTGCCCCCTTCCTCTTTTTGAGGTAGGAGAGTTACTTGGATTGCTGTGATATTGTTTTATATCATGTCTATTGTTATTCTTGCTTCTTGATTATCATTTTTATTGACAAAGTCTTATGCTGCTGCCTTTGACAAGTGCTTTGATTAATGGTTTTGTCTATATTAGTGTTTTTCAATCAGTACATCTGGTAGTATTTTCAGGATTCCTAGATACTTGCAGTCCAAGTATCCGAGACCAGAACACAACACAAACAGCAGTAGGACACTATATGCTACATTGATCTGGCCTCCCAACCCAGAAGTAACTGGTGATGCTTTCATTCAGTGGTATTTCAAACAGGTGGGCTATATGAAATGGTACAGCAAAGGACAAAGCAAAACACTGGTTTCTATCATGGATTGCATATTACTCTGCTTTTTTGATTATCTTAATTTTTATTTATTATGCGATTTATAACTCACCCTTACCCTGCTGAAGCAAATGCCCAAGGCAGCTTACAGAGTTCTTATAATCAAGTACAAAGTAATAAAACAAGGAAAACATCCACAAGGCATTAATTTTAAAGAGAATTGTCCAGAACCACATGCACAAACTTCATAGTTCCAACTTCCAATTTATTTTTCAGAGAAAGACAGTTCCATAGCTACAATTTATTTTTCAGAAAAAACCCCACAATGCAAACATTGCATCATTATGAACAGTTAAAATGAGCAACTGGAAAATGTAAGTGGGGTTAAATAATTCTTAAAAAAACAAGAGTATTATTTAACCCAACTTAAATATGAAGGTTGGATATGAACATGCAACTAACCTCATCTTGTCTTCCCTGACGCAATATGCACTTTGCTCAACACTATTGGGACATGTGGACAACTCATTGGAACTTGATTCTTGTTCCTCCTCTTCCTCCTCTGCTTGAGCAAGATCATCAGAAAGGTATATATCTTCACCACCTTCATCTTCATCAAGTGCACACTGAGTAGATCCTCCCCAAGTTGCCATTGTTCTAGGATGAGATATTAAAAACAGTAATTAATTCTGAAAGTGGAACACAATGAAGTGATAAAACCACACACAAATCTATTGCAAACATTACTATGTGAAGAATCCCAGAAAACTATGCAAGTAGTTTCTATAAGCATCTTCCTTTTTTTCTTTTTTATATTAGGAGAAAAGCAGTGGCCAGGGCAACAGACAATTTTAACAACTACACATTAGTTTATTTTGGATGTATCCTGTAAATGATTATGTACAACTCCAGACATCTGTATTTGCAATTAAATATTTCTTGTACTAAACCACATGAAGAAGGGGCGTTCCACTTATATTTTCTTACTTTTCTGTTCTGCTTTGTTGAGGAGTACATTCCGTTTCCGATCTATCACTTTTAACAGATTCAGGCCCAGCAGATGTAGTATCTGCCATATCTTTTCTCCTCTGGTGCTCAGCCATTAGAGCTTCAAGTTGCTTTCTTCTCTGCCGTAATTCTTCTCTTAAAATCTCATGTCTACGCATTTCAGACCAAAGCTGTTTGAAAGAAAATATTAAATATGATTCAAATTACTTTATTGAAAAAGCCCTTTCAAGCATACGAAAGACTACACTAACTTTCAATGGCTTGAGACAAACTATGACATGGGGAGTTTCCTGTACAATGGGCATTAGAGAGGTAGAATGCCAGCAAACGGGAGGAGGCAAAAAAGCATCAACTTGAAGACACATTACATACAACCGTTCTTGCTCATATTCCTATATTCTGTTAAAAAGCAGACTCTTGTACATCATCCCACTCAACAGGCCCTTCCTCCTTGTTAATTCCTCCTCCAAATTCCTCCTAATTGTACCTACTCACCTTTTGTCAGCCACATCTTAAATGCCAGCACCAGAATGCTGTGGCTCTGATGCAATGTCATGCCCAAGTCCCACCCACAAGCAACTGCACGCAGATGGCACTTGGAGCACAATCACTGCCGTTCATTCTGAGGTCATTCTAATCATGTGGTTTATGTCATTTTGCTGAAAGACTATTTTAAAATTTAAGATGAAAGTCTCTATTCTTGAACATGGGAATACCTCAGTATCCACAGTGGTTGTTTCTTCTGGTGGAACTACAGTTTTGCATGATGTTTTGATTGCATTCACAGCTGGTGTTGAAGTATTCCCTGGACAGTTATCCATGCTTGATGACAACTAAGAGTAAATGAAATGTTAACATCAAAATGATATAGAAGAAAAGTGAACCCAAAGTTGCAAAGTAAGTATATTTGGTTTGCAATTGTCCAACCAACTGTACATTTCAGCAAGCCGAGAAAAAGTTTTCTAAGTCAATACTGGTTGACCCTCCCCATCCACGATTTTTGGATCCAAGAACTTCTGTGGTTACCCATTTTTGCATTATACAAAAGCAATTGTTTACCAGGGTAACAACGCAAGTAACAAATCAATTTATATCAAGTGCCCTTTCAAGTGGTTTAAAACAGCTTAACTTCAAGTCAGAGGCAATTCAGAAAGTTTCTCACTTTATCTACCTGTGATAATCACATGAGAAAGGGAAGGGGTCTGCCTCCCATCTGAAACCAAAGCCCATCTGAACCTTTCCAAAGCAAGCTTAATTGCCTACCACATTGCCATGGTAAGAGAAATTATCATTTAATTTAAAGAGTCAACCTCATGCAAGTTTGCATATAAATAGAATGCTATAATTAGGTTATACCTCTACAAGTCTAACATATATTCCCTCCAGTAGTTACTGCGGAACTTACAGTTCTTGTGGTTGTTCTTTAAGGATCCCAGGATTTTAAGGGAATTAATTTTAGTGATCAATGACAAATGCCATCTTTTTCTTGTTTCTGAACTGTAATACAGTATATGAGTTGCGGCATGTTCATAACTTAAATTTGTAATCACATTTTTTAAAAAAAAATTATGAATCCTGGAATGATCAAGTTAATACAGGTCACACAAAAGCAGTGTTTTGGGCTTCATATTTCCCTCTCCCGTGTGGTCCTTAGAAGTGTATTCTACCTACTTGAAGGTCTGGGCAAGCTTTCTGCAACACCTGAATTTTTTCTTGAATCTTTATGAGTTTCTTTCTTTCTTCTTGAAGATGTTTAAGTTCTCTCTGTTGCTGCTGAAGTTTGGCTTCGTAGAATTTCTCCCTACAATAGATCCCATATTACAGTCATCTTGAACACCACATTTTAACAAGGAAGCATACCAAAGTAGTACTGGACAGACTCCCCATCTGATTTGGAATGGAGGCATAAAAAGTTCATGTTCACTGAAGGATGGATGTCCATTGGATATCTGAAATATATTCATTTTTAAAACAGATCCATTTGAAACTGGCAAGACCTTGACGTCAAAAGGTTTGTGACATGGCTAAGAGGCCTGTCAGCACCACTGGCCCATCTGCCACTAACATGGGAAGACTTTACAAGCAAAAAACCTGCTGTGCATCAGCAGGAGGGGACCGTGTAAAGTGCAATAAGGTTGTCAGCACAAGGTTGTCTATACCCAAAAGAAGGGGTGTAGAAAGACAAGGGACAGTGAGAACACTATTCATGCCAGAAGAGCAATGGGTGCAGGATTATATCTGCCCCCAGCAGACTCCAAGACGAAATGGAAACGAAATGGGAGTGTAAAAGGGAAAGGGGTATGAAAAACACTTCATCCCTAAAACAGACAAACATGCCTATCATTAAATCTTAGCCAATAAAGAGACATGGTACCTTGCTTTTTCATTCAGTCCCACATCTTTCTGGGACTTATTTGCAGTGGTTCGAATGTTGTTAGGTTGCTGCTGTTCTTTGTTCTCTTCAGCCAAAAAGAACTGATCCATGTTATCCCTTCCTGCTGTTTCTGGATCTACATCATCATCCTAAAACAACAAGAGTTCCTTCAGTAATGGTCACCCCCTTCCCTAAAGAGTTCAAAATGTTATGCCACAAAGAGTCATTTGTCTCTGCTACACTGAGGGTGCAGTCCTAACCAATTTAGGCCAGCCAGAACAACTCACCCATCATCACAAGCCATGGTGGCATGGGGAGAATGGCGCACATCTGGCACATTAGGCACACTGGCCTAAACTCCCCAATAAGCAGAAGTTACAGCATAGGACTTATGCTGGCCTAACCAGGCCTATGCTGTGAGAGGCCTAACTGTGAGAGTCTCAAATTTAGAACAAACTTCATCATCACAAATTGCTTAGCAGCCACACATGGAATGTTTGTGAAACTTAGGCTGCAATCCTAACCACACTTTCCTGGTAGTAAGTACTATTGCAGTCATATGGGACTTCCATCTGTGTAGATACGCCTATGACTGCCCTGTTAGTGAAGAAAGGGGAAAGGAAGCCATTTAATAACTACAAAAAGGATAAAACAGGGGTTTGAAAATGTATTTTTTATTTTTGGCAGATTTTGTGTTTAAAAGTCAGAAAACAATATTATGTGTTTTAAACTGCGAACTTTTTTGTTGAAAAGCGTATATAAATACTGTAAATAGATTTTTACTCTAAAACACATTAAAAAAACCTTCTACCTATTTAATGTCATATGTTGTATAATGAGCTTTTCTTACCTGCAGATCTGAGTTTCTGCAGATGGCAACCTTGTCTCAAAGGCGTACCAAGCATACATACTTCCAGTCTGTTAGTGACTTCTGGCCACATCCGGAAGTTGTTCTGAGGAAGGTTAAAATCTTCAGAACACCTCCCAAAAGATACCAACACAAACTGGAAGTGGCTACCAGTAAAATTTGTACGTCTTTTGAAGAGGCTGAGAAGCCGGTGAGACTCCAGTTAAGTTACTGCAACCCTGGCAACACATTTCAGTATCCCTAGAAGGATACTGGGAGTAGGGTCATGGAACAGATTTTCCAGACACAGAGGACTATCTATTCTTTAACAAAAGCTCTACAGCTTCAATGAAATAATTGACAGAATCAAAACCACTTTAGGCAAAGTCCAAAAGCTTACACCTGCCCAGTAGCATTTTTGTTACTTTAAGACTTATAATAAGATGCATCCCAAAAGTCATATTATACAAACTGTACCAAAACTTATGAAAATTTTTGTGGGACAGAGGGGAAAGATGCTCAAGGACTCAAGGAACTACCTGAATTATATTTTTGGCTAAAACCAATACAAGAAACTGCCTGCTACTAATACAGAAAACTGTATTTTTATAATAGCAAAGGATTGAGAGACAAGCAGCAAAATCCTAACTTGCGCTGAAAACAGTCAGGCTGGTGTACCTGTGCTATACCCAGTGCACATTATAGAGCCTGCTGCTGTGCTATCATAGGGAGGCTTCTCCTCCACTCCAGTGTTATGACTGCAGCAACCACCTTTAGAGGTGGCCTAAGCCCAAGCAGACCAGCTCCACCCCTGCTTCTCTGCATCCCCTCTCCCTGCCCTACTCCCTGCCTCCTCCCAGCCCTCCCCTGCCCCTTCCCCACCATCCTCCTGTCCTCCCAGCTCTCTGTATCTGCTTAGCTGAGTTGTCACAGTGAGCCTCTTCGGCCAGCCTCTGTCAGCCCAGTTATTGGTCCTCCTGGTGGACTTCTACTGTCCCCCTCTTTAAGTCACTTTTGTGACACCAAAAGGCCAATGCAGGACTTGTGCCGACCTAAATGGAGCCTGGGGACTGCTCCCTGATTAACCATATTTGCATACACCATACTACCTAATACTGTATTTTCATGAATATGTTGGCATGGAATGCAGTCCTTTAGAATTAAAAACATACCTGTACCATAGCAACAAGATTCTGTAGCTGTCTAAGTTTCTGCTTTGCTGCTATAAGTCTATTAATTTTCTGCTCAAATTCCGCATCTACAGGAGCATCGTCAGCTACGCTGCTCCTGTTACTGGATAAGGAAGCCTCACTGGCTCTTTCAGCTTCAACTTCATCATCTTCACCTTGCAGTATTTCTATACCATCACCTTCTCTATTATAATGACAGTCTGAAAGAAAACAAGTGACTGACATTAAAGACTGTTAACATGAAGTTATCCCTCAGACATTAATACTTTTCTTTTGTTAAATCACATTCATTTCACGTTTGAAAAATGTAAAATTACCATATATACACATGTATAAGCCAACCCGAGTATAAGCCGAGGCACCTAATTTTACCACAAAAAACTGGGAAAACTTATTGACTCGGGTATAAGCCTAGTGTGGGAAATGCAGCAGCTACTGTTGTTTTAATGAGGAGAAAACAGCCAATGTGGTGAGTCATCAAGCTCCTACAAGCAGGGAGGAGAGTGATCAATATGCTAACTAGATTATTTTTTAAAGAAGGAAGCAAAGCAGCCTTTCCTGCTTTTTTAAAAGGCTGACCCAAGCTGAGCTGCTGGTGCAGAAATCCACTTCTTTGCCCATCTTATGACAAGTATAAGCTGACCTGAATATAAGCCGAGGGGGAGCTTTTTCAGCATAAAAACATTCTGAAAAACCAGGCTTATATTTGAGTATATAGAGTAGTTTGAACTCCAAGTACAGATGGGATTTTATATATATATATATATATATGTATGTGTGTGTGTGTGTGTGTGTACACATATACATACACATACGGTGGTCCCTCGCATAACAAGTACCTCGAATAACGAAAGTTCCACATAACGAGTAAAAATTTGTGTGGGCTTCTGCCTCTCATAATGAGCATGATTCGCATAAAGAGTGCCCATTGGCTGGACTCCCTCTCCTCTTGTCTGCATTGGCTGGGCTGAGGCACTGAGGCGGGACTTTCTCCCCCTGCCTGCAGTGCATGAAGAGATCAGCAGAGGGAGCTCAGGAGCCTCTTCAGTGAAGCAACAAAGATGGCTGTTCCTTCAGGCAACAAACATGTGGCCTGCCCAGCCTCTGCACTGCAGCCTCCATTAGGTAGGAGGGAAAACTCTTTCTGCACCCCCTCTCAAACAGACCTCTTCCCCCCCCCCCCAAGGAAGCTCCCCATGCCTGGACCCCACTACAACCACCCCTCTGGCCCCCACCACCTGCCTGCACTTTTCTTTTACTGTAAGCCCCAATGGATTCAGTGCAGCTTGATTCTGAGGAGACATCCTAGGATCTAGCCCCTTTTCAATGCAAGCAGAAGCCAATCTCCTGCTAGCATCCTATGGAAAGAGTCAGGCTTGGATCCTATGCACTGTCCTATGAGTAAGCCCCAGTGGATTCAATGGGGATTGATTCTGAGAAGACAGGATAGGATCTTGCTCCTCTGCTGTTGCAAACTGCCTATCCCACACACAGAGAAGTTCCTTGTTAAAGATGCTCCAAAAGACACCAGCAAATCTTTTAGTGAATATTAGTCAAGGATGACTAGGATTAGACAAGGATGACTAGACAAGGATGGCCAAAAGGGTTTTTCTTTTCTTTTTTACTGTACAGAATATTACAGTGTTTTATTACCGTAATTGTGGTCTGTATTATATTATAGCGTTTTGAATTCAATTCCAGTGTTTTGTCATCATTATTACATAGAGTTAATATTTTTATATGAATATTTTTTGGGTTGTGGAACCAATTGTCTGACTTTCCATTGTTTCCTATGGGAAAATCTGCTTCACTTAAAGAGCGTTTCACTTAAAGAGAATGACTCTTTAAGCTCTTTATGTGAGGCACCACTGTGTGTGTGTATGTATATATGTGTGTGTATCTCTGTGCGTGTATATATAAGAGAATAGTCACTGACTGACTGATCAATGCCCTGCCAAAACCAACGGGCCTAGAAGTGTGAAATTTGGGGTGTGTATTCATTCTGTCATCAAGGGGTGCACTAAGAACTGGTTTTCAGAAATTCCAACCGGAAGGGGGTGAAATGGGGCGGAACGCCTTTTCCTCCCCATACTTTGCATTGAGGAATCGGTGACTGAGGGATGCTCTGCCCCAACCCCCGGACCTAGAAGCATGAAATTTGGGAAGGGTGTTCCTTCTATTACATGAACACCCACCAAGAACAGATGTGGAGAAATTTAACCCTTAGGGGGCTGAAAAGGGGTGCAACGTGTTTTTGTCCTATACTTAACATGGAAGACTGACCAACATCCAGCCAATTTGGTGCTCGGTCCCTGGAGCAGTGGAGGGGGGATGTTGTTCGGAGGAAGAAGTTGCACTGGGAAGGATGCTGCACGTGCAGGGGTGTTGCGCATAGGGAGATGATGTGCTTAGGGGGTGATGCACATTTGGGCGTTGATGCTCATGGGGGAATGTTGCGCATGGGGGATGTTGCGTATGAGATCTTGATGCGCATAGGGGTGATGTGCATAGGAGGATGTTGCACATGGGGGATGCACATGAGGTTTTGATGAGCATAGGGGATTGATGCGCCTGGGGGATGGATGTGCATTCGGGATGTTGTGCATGGGGGAATGTTGCACATGGGGGATGTTGTGCATGGGGAGATGATGCGCAGAGGGAGAAGATGAGCATGGGGAGATTGATGAGCATGGGGGGATTGCACATGGAGTGTTGATGTGTATGGGGGATGGCATACAGGGGAATTTTACTCCTGCAACATGGGTACGCTTTTCGCTAGTATATATAACATACATGACATCAAGCTTATGTTACTGAGATTGTATCAAGAGTTCCTTGAACACATATCTCACATTTTAGCTTGCTGAAGCTTGAACATTAGACCACTGAAATAAGCTCCAAGATAATCTATGTCAGGAAATAATTTTCTACCTATGCAAAATTACCAAGATTATTATGAGACATACCTAAAGTTGAGGGCATGTTTAACAATCTTACATTAGCAGATCGATTGTTTATTTCACAGGTTGTATTAAGGTGCCTCCCATTTCTGTTATTAGTCCCACATTGCAAGTTGCTATTGCAATTTGTTTCACTCCAGCTACTGATTCCCTGTGGATTTCTGAAGGAAAAACAAGGTATTGTTACTTAACAATTCAGTTTCCTATATGCTGTTCTTGCACCACCTCCCAAACAAACACATTTTTAAAGCAATGATAATTGGAGTAGCAAACAATATACGTGTGACATCCCCAGGTCAGCACAGGACTTATGCCAGGGCTTAGGCCGACCTAAGTGGAGGTAAGGATTGCAGCCTAAGATACTTTATTTGTCCCTCAACTTTATTCCGACAACTAGTCTTTCTCCCATGTATTAGATCTCACAAAAGCAAGCAAGAGAAGATATATAAAAGCTCCATATCCAAGTGCATTACACCACACAACTAATGAATCAATTCCTCAAACCTGTACTTATATTACATCGTTACTTATAATTTATACAATATAATCTCAATAATTGAAGTAAAAACAGAATCTCAGGTTTCCCCCATTACTTAAATGTGATTGGTTTAAAAAAAATTTCCAATGGAGATACTGCATTTACAAATCCGTTGCTAAACTTACCCCACTTCTCATACATAGTAGAATAATTGAGACAAAAAAGGAAGGCCAGCAGACAAAAAAGACAGATCCAACAAGGAATTAAGAGGCAGAAGAGAAATGATAATCTAAATCTTTTGGCTGGAGGAAGATAATCTCCAATCCTAATTCAGAGCTGAGACAACTAATAATGGAATTCAGGAAGGAAAGTCATATTGGTCCCAAAGAGGTGATGAGACACAATAATCCCCACCTACATATAATTACAAAATGGCAGACAAAGGAACTCATCTATTCCTCCAACTGTCATATCGAATCAGGCTTTATAAATTCCAGACAAGATCAAGACTAACACAAGAATGATTTACTACAAAACAGCATTTGTTTAGATAACCTAGAATAGATATCAGCAACATTTTAACACATCAGTAGCCAGAACCAACCTAATATTGGTAACAGGCTGTGGATTCTCATGCTCTGAATCACACTCCGAATCTTCTGTTTCTTCTTCTTTAGTGTTTTCATTCACAGCATCTGTCATCATATCAGAGGTCTGTTCATAGTAGTGTACTAATTCACGCAACTCGTTCAGTCTCTTCCGAACTTCATTTAATTTCCTACCAAAAAAAAAAAAAGAATTAACAGGTAGCTTGATTCCAACAGTGATCAGGATGGGTGATCAGGATTTGGGATGCTCAGTTTACTAGAGAAACATTAGTTTGGGGCAAGTTACTAGCAATTACATTTCCTCTAATGTATAGTGAGAGAAAGGCAAAAAAAAATCCACACAAACCCCAAAATGAATATTTTATTAGACGCTCCACCAAAAAATAGCAAAAAGTCCACAACTTCTAATCAATAGCCATATAACCATATAACAGTGGACTTGAGAACTACATCTTGTTCTTGAGGTGGGATATTGGTAATTTATTTAAAGTATTTATTAAGAACCAAAACTTAATCAGGCCAAAGGCCCATCTAGTTCAGCTTCCTGTAGCATCTGGTATAGTAGCATCTGGTGTAACTCACACCATGTGCCTTAGGAAGCACAAAACAAGGAGTAACCTACTTCCAAGTAGAGAAGCAGGCAGAATTAAAGGTTTAAATAGCATCACAGAGGCCAACCATAATGTACGCAACATTTGAATAATTCCTTTGAAAGTTGTCCATAAATATTTGACAATTATAAACCACATCTGAATGTTTACGGTACATCACATCTTTCTCCAAGTCTTACAAATAAAACATTGGTCAGTGTGCTGCAGATAAGGAGAAACAGCTGAAGCGGATACTAGTGAGTTTATGGCAGAGACAAGATTTGAACCAGACACTTCCAGATTAGTAATTCTGTCTCTTAACCGCTATACCACGTTTCAGCTGTACAGTCTGATGACTTCAAGATAGTTCAGCCATATGCTAAAACTGGCTCCAAAAGAGGTTACACTGTGTTTGTGATTATACAATCCATAAGGTATTTCAGTTAACTCTATTATTTCTCATGATATAATCAAACCACAGTGTTATGCAACCATATTACATATCAAACTCAGGCTGCAATCCTAACCACCATTTAGGCTGGCATAAGTTCTGTGCTGACCTGGGGGTGTCACAAAATGTCAAAAGGTACTTCCAAAAGGCACCCCACTCTTAGGGGGTTACACCACTGCACAGGCATACATTGACCTCTCCACTCTACCAAGAGAAGAAATGCCAGGTGAATTAGGTTGGCCTAAATGGGTTAGGATTGAATCCTTTATCAGCAATAGAGTCAAAGCCTTATTTTATGCAATGACAGTTTGATGACACTAAATTGAATGTAATTCAAAGTAATGTGATTAATCCTGACAGAACACTTCCAGAATAGGAAGTATTCAATTAGCAAGGCGCTTCTGATTAGTTCCAATGCCAACCACTAAAAAAAAATCACTTGATACAACTACTAATATAAAATTAAAACATAAGAACACATTACTGAAGCTTTTCTGTTGGGTTTAGGTTCTCATCCTCTTCGCTTTCATTCTGAGAGGTAGCAGACTCTGGATGGTAGACAACAGATGATGCTAAGCTGTTGGATTCATCATTTACAGCTGCTACAACCCCTGCAGGAGCAGAAGCTACTGAAGCTGCGCTTCTCTGATCAACGCTTCTCTGAGGAGACCCTGAAGCAGGCAACACTGCAAACAGAATACCAGATTTTATACTGTTTTAACAAAAAGGATGCAAACATTAAACTATAGAAAGATTGTTTTGTAACCATATTCATATAAATATATGCATTTTAAACCAAACTTCTCATGTACAAAATAAAAACCAAGGGAAATTTAGCCACATTCTCCAGCTTAGCATCTTGTGTCATTTAGGTTACTGGAAAACTGAAACAAGACAGATGACTGTAAATACTGATCTGAAAATTATCTGAACAATGCAAAGTTACATCTTTATACTAAAGCTAACAGAAACCTTGTTAAATTCAGGGGTGAATTAATCCACCAACAAAACTCCCCCCCAACTCTTTTTGCCTAAAAAAATCAAATCACAAACTTGTTTGAAACACAATCCTTATCTCATGAAGGAATTTAAAATATTGTATAAAATTACCTTCAGGCTAAGTGTGAAAGGGGTATATAAAACATAAATGAATTTTTTATGATTAAACTTTTTGCTATATCTCATTATACATAGGCAGATATTCCAGAATATGGAATATAAAATCCAAAACACTTCTGATTCCAATTACTTTGGATAATGGATGCCTAACCTGTAGTAACATACTTACATGAATTGTTTAGATGCTGATCACGAAGTGTATGTAGTTCTCCTAGCAATTTATCCATTTTTTGCTTTTTACCCTGCAATGCTATCATCTTACTAAAGAGTTGTGCCTTCTCTTCAGACAAATGTTCAGATATGGAAGAATTCCTGCTTTGGGAAACCTCTCTGGTAAGAGAAAGACTCTCTGCTTGTCTTCTGTTATCTGGGACAGGTTGAACCTGAAAGAAAACACAAAGGTTTCAGTCTAGATACTTATGGTTAAACTAGTGGAATTTACTCATCATTGCAGGAGTAAAATTTCAAGAATATTTATGGGCCCTGGGCACTGGCGGGCTGCTTTTCTACAAAATTTTGCACAATTTCCCAATGTTTACCAATGTCCTTCATATAATTTGATGTGAGGGATTCTTTCTCCTTATTCTTCTCCTCCTCTGCAGATGAGATCCCCTCCATAACCTCTAGCTGTTGCTCATGATGCAGATCTATCAATTTGTTCATTTACAACGAATTTTCATTGGAAAACTATTTTACAAAGCACTGCTTGTCATACAAGGCAGAATTTCTTAGAAATTTGTTTGTCCTACAAAGCCTTTGTCTTTCAAGGTACCACTGTAATTGCGTTCTGTATATTAGTTTTTAAAAATTCAATTACAGTGTTTTGTCATCATTTTTACATACAGTTAATATTTTTATATGAATATTTTTGGGTTATGGAACCAATCTTCTGAGTTTTCATTATTTCCTATGGGAAAATCCACTTAGTAAAAAGAATGCTTTGTAAGACAAACATGCTTCTGGAATGAGTTATGTTTGTCTTACAAAGCACCAGTGTGTGTACACAAATTTTAAAAACTGTAATATAATACAAAACACAATACGTACACATGTCAAATATCGGCCAAATGATTCAAATCATCTTTAACATACATCACCCACTTAGAACAGATAAACACACTCATGTATAAGCAGGCCTCCGTCATTCTTGAAAGACTATGGTATCGTGCTCAGCGCTACATACGCTGCATGCGAAGCACGAAAGCCTGGGTTGGATTATTATGGAGGATAGTCTGTTACCCAAGCAGCAAATCCCTCCTCTCCACGCCACAATCTCAAATGTATTGTATATCTCAGGAATGTAACTCAGGATTGCTACAATCTCAAAAGTAGCACAAATTAGTCCAATGGAAAGGCAAGGTCAATACAATTGGATCCAGCCCGCGTTGCAGAGCTGGGCTAAGGACAGGAGCTCACCCTACCTTGTGTAGTTACACACTTTTAACTCATGCTAACCATTTGATGAAGCTTACCGAAGGATCTTGGCCATCAGTGGTTCAACTCTGAATGCAACATACATGAACAAGCTGAGGTCCCAAACTCATGACTGATGAAACAATGTACAGACATAGTATAAAAGGTCACCTGGGATTCATGAAGTTGATTGTGAAATCGCTGAATTAAGTCATTTAATTCTTCATTCAGCTCAGATGTTAGACTCACTCCAGAAATGCTACCTGTGGTTTCTGTTACAACTAATGGTAGGGAAGAAAAAAAAGACATTCTTATCCAAGGACACGGGCAGTGTATCAAACCAAAGACCTTTTTCTTCAAAGCATACAGAATAAACAGAGGGATCAGTGGTACAAAGATTTGCAATCATGCCATAAAGCAGGGATTTTCAACCTTTTTTCACATTGTGACACACTCACAAGGTGCTAAAATTATCAAGTTTTTTGGGACCATCAGTTTTTGGACTGTTGAGAAGGCCACTGGTGGGGGGACTCAAATCTCCCAATTGCCTTACTAATAAAGGACCTTCCCAAAAATACCACAGCACACCTGCATACCATCCACGACACACCACTGAGCCACTGCACAGTGGTTGAAAATCACAGACTTAAAGGATGTAATCGTTATGGGACTAGAGAACCCCAGCTTTTCCAACAAGCATAAAATTGCAGCTTTTAATAAAATATTTTTTCTATTTCTAATCCTAATTTCTGAGGATTGCTACAATCTCAAATGCAGCACAAATCATACTCTTGTAGCTACCAAATGTTTCCACATTAGCTAGTTCCTTACAATACACAAAACATTCTTATGCTTTCTGTTCCAAGTTCAGCTGTACATGTACTTCATTTAACGTGCACTGGGGCATAAATTATGAGAACCATTCCCATGAAATGTGAGTAATTTGAATGGTGGAAAATTCAGACTTCTGGACTCTTTTATTCAGACTCTGGCCATTATGATAAAAGTAAAACAAAATCTGATAGACTCAATCCACTGTTTGTGAAGAGGAAAGTAATTTCTGTTAAGTATGTAGGACTTCAGCATACCAGAATCATCCATAACAGCAATAGCTTGTTCTGCTTTATGCTGCAGAGCTAATAGAGCTGCTTGCCTCCCCTGAAGAGCCTTCAGCTGTTCCTGCTGTTGTAACATCCTCTTCAATAAATCATGCTGTTTCTTTAGGTTTGCAAGCTCTTCTGTAGCCTCCTGCTGGGGATCTCTAGCCTGGAAAACAAAGATAGATAGCAACAAATAAGAATATTAGTATGATACTTTGTGACTAACATGAAGCTTTTTGCGTTAAAAATTATGCTTATTATATTGTTAAAAAGTAAGGCTACTTTCCCTTACTAACTGGCAAAAGGCACTCTTTCCTGTGGCTGTTCATCTTTTATTTAACAGACCCTCCTTACCCCAGCACTGTCTTCTACTGGTGTTTGACATCTTTTAAGATTGAGTCCTTTTGGAACAGGACACCATTAGTTACTTCATTTTCTCCATAAACTGCTTTGTGAACTTTTTGTTGAAAAGCAGTAATATAAATACTGTTGATTAATTATTTCTGTGGCAAGCCAATTAAATCTGAACCTGTGAACCCCTTTTTAAAAAGTTTCTATGTGCTGATAATGTTTTAGAAGTAAATTTCAAGTATTAGGTATGCTTGTTTATTGATCTGTAATTTTTGACACTACTTTATCAGAGGGGTATCAGTTATATTTGGGGTTTTTTGTAAGCTACATTGATAAGTTGATATAATTAGTTCAGTTATTCTGCATTTAGAATATATTGTGATATTACCCTACATTCTGAGGGATCAGGAATACTTAAAAGTCAATAAGGCTCACATTGCTTCTGTAACAGTTTTTACTGTTACCATCAAAGGACATTCAAGCTTACTGATTTCAAGGAGAACAGTGAAGTGTTTCACCTTTGAAATAAATGGAACTTAAAAGCTATTCGCTACAATATTACTTAATTATCCATTTTACAATAAAAATTAAGAGACTTTCAATTACTAATATAAGTCAATATCAAATCACCATTCATCACCCAGAGAAGCACAGAAGCACATTGTCCCAAAACCACCCAAGAGAAGCACAGAAGGCAACTGTTCATATCAATCTCTAATGCTAATGCTTATAGTACCTTAAGTTGGAACTGGAAGAATGGGACTGGAAAGTGGATTCTTAAAAACCTGAAACTAACCTGCAAGTACACTGCTACCAAAATACAGAATTAAAGAAAGCAGGAGATTTTCAACTGAAAAGAGTAAAGAGGTCATAGCTCTTGGCCATAGTTCAGTGGTAACACACAGGTTTCCTACAGACAGTCCCAAGTTCAGTCCTTGGGTTAGGAAAGACAACTGTCTGAAAAAACCCACAATGCCAGTATAGACAACTAGATGGATCAAAGGGAAAGATAAGACAACTTCATATTTTCAGTCTCTAAACTTAGATTTTAACAAAGGGCAATGAAGTATTTTATTCCATCAGCAAATTGACTGGATAAGATACTGAGGATCTGTGGTTCCCGAATTGGTGGCTCAGCAGGGAAGCACTTATGTCTACCCTTAAGGCGGCTACACAATCCCTGCTACTGCCAGGGTTGTGGGGGGGGGGAGGAGGATATTACTTACCTTCAGCCAACACTGGAATCCTGAGAGGTCTTGAGGAGCCCTACAGAAGGCTCCCTAACCTGTGTGCTCATGAAAAACAGGCACTTTAAGTTTTCATCATGAAACCAGAAGTGCCTTCCCCTCTTTTCACAATTATAGAGGCTTATTCTTGAGGAGCACTGCAGAGGGCTCCTGACTCCTCTTCCAACCTCCCAGGACTATAGTGAAGGCTGGAAGTAAAAAAAAAACACAACCCTCACAAGGCAGCAGTGCAATCCTGGTGATCTCTTTACTCTAAAACCCCCTGCCCCAGCAAATACATGGTTCTCTCCTTTTACAAAAGACTTTGGAACTATTGCTATTGATGTACAGAAAGAATGAACTGATTACTGTTAAATAAAATAAAATTAAAAAAAAACAGATATTTGAGATCATAAAGCTACATCAACAATTTGACACCTACTCATATAGGAAGATATTTGTGCTTCAGACCAAGATTCAATTAAAAAACAACATGTAAGACACTCGTTTTTAATTACTCCTCCTAAATAGGTTATTTTTCAAAATGTAATTTTGTATGGAATAATGTAGAAATAAGTGATATTTGGCTAATATTAAGAAAATAACTGCTTTAAAAGAACAAATGCAGTTATACAACACATTCAAACTGCAGTGAAAATCATTCATTGGAGATAAAAAGGAAATCTGCATACTGAAGCACTGTAAGCTTTCCGAGACAATATTTGATAAAGTACCTTTGAAAGCAATCCAGGTTCTTGGCTATTAATTCTACTAGACCAGATTTCCCTGCCATTCACAGCAGTTCTGTCACTTTTCACTTTTGGACTTGCTGTAACGACCATGTCTGAAACCTGTCCTTGAGAAGCTGAATTCCCTAGTTTGTCCTCAATGCGGGGTCGAGTCCTCATACTAAAAGATACCTCCTTTATCAAATAATTAAGTTAGACTGTGAACACACACACACACTCCTACTAAAATAATTTTTCATCTCAAATAACTACTGTCCTACTCCAAGTGATTTGTAAATACATATTAAAATTATATCCTCATTCTAAAAAAATCTCCTGAAAAAATATTAAAACTGTGATTCAGAGGCATATGCAAGTTCTTCCTGTAGCTGCCTCCTTCCATACTGACTACTAAAAATGGGCTATTTCTTCCAAAACAGTAATAGAAAACAATTATATGAGCAGATGGTTTTACGTTACCATCTGTGGCAAGAGATTGCCCCTTGATGTAGCTACCCCCCTGCAAGCTTTGCTCCCTATAACCTTATCAGAAATGAGTAGCCATGCAGCATTATAATAACCTATAATTAATACCTATGATCTGGCATCCATACTGCACACAGGACGACAGTGAAGTCTATATGGAACTCAGAAATGTAGAAACAAGCCTGCTTTAAGAGAACTACTTCACATGCAAGAACAGTTCTATGTGTGCACTCTTAAGGGCAAGAATAAGACACAACAGTCCACAAAGATCTTTGCACTGTGGACAGATTAAGTTTGTTAAAACTCAATACCAGTAGTTGTTTCACATTCCTTTGAAGAATATTGAGATTAACTATTTTGTCACTTCATAAATCTTTTCAAAGCAAACAGAATACATCTTAGATTCTAAACACAGGTTAGATTTGTGACAGTCTATCTTACACATTCAATTACCCACCCACCTTTCACCTACAGGTAACATTTCCTTCTGAATGGGTTGCACATCTTACACCCATTCTTCTCCCACTAAATATTTCAGGTTATATATCTTATATCCCTGTTCAACTGCACATCTCTTAAAATAAAGACTGGCTTTGCTTATTTCTTCATGACCAACCCTTCTTATTGCCCTATTTTCTAATCCACACTATGGACACTAAATTAATATCACATTCAGACAAATTTTGACAAGTTAAAACTAGAACAGCAGAATAACTAGGAAAAGAGGAAGAAATGGATTACTACTCAATTTATCCATCCAAAAGAAAGGGAAGACATCTTGGTGCTGAGAAAGGATCTAATCCAGGAAACTACCATTCTCATAAAGAGAAGAAAACATTGACGAGGCAGAGGAAAAGTGACAAAGACAAAAATTAAACAATTACCGTATTTCCCATCTTATTACATGCACCGGACCATGAGACACACCAAAGTTTAGAGGAGCAAAACAAGAAAAAAAATATTCTGAACCAAGTGGTGTACTAATATATTTAATAAAATATAGCAGAATAATATTTCAACCATGTAAAGTCAACAATGGTATTAAGAACCATTATCACTGTCATTAACAAATGAGGAAAGACTTAAGCTTCAAGCACTCTTTTAATTTTCTGGTAACCCCCAAAACTCATCATCTCTAGTGTCAGTGATTTGCAACTTTTGCACAAATCTCATTGCAAATGATCAGACAACAACATTTTGCACAAATCTCATTGCAAATAGCCCAGGAAGGCAGGTAAGTTGGGAGGTTCTTTTGGGGGGTGGGTAGGGAAAGGTGAGGGGATCTAGATACATAGGGAAGAGTGAGGGCATGGAGCAGGAGGGACCAGGTCTTGTGCATGTCTACTTTGGAGCAAGTCTCCAAGCCAGGGAAGGCTGGTTAGGATTGCAACTGTGCCAGGTTGACCAGATGCCAAACCCAAAATTCCTGAACCCCAAGGCCAAAATTCCAACCCCCCCCCCCGGGCAAAATTCCTACCTGCTTTAAAAATTGCCAAAAATGTATTTTTTTGTTATATTTCTGATTTTTACTTTTTTGGCCATAACTTTTGTTAGGAAGGAGATATCTCAAAACTGATTGTTGCATTGGATTCTGCTCTTCAATACGAATCCAACGACATATGACATGATGGGTAAGGTGCTCCAGGATTGGCCCTATCACTCTATCAGACGCACAGACATTTTCCCCCACTTTGGGAAGAAAAAAAGTGCGTCTTATAAACCGGGAAATACAGTAACTCTGCTATTCCTTCTAAATAAATCTGTGATCACTGTACAGTGAAAATACTGGTATTTTCATACAATGCTGGAACATAAATTATGACCACCTGATTTAGAAAACTATTAACACATAGTTCTTCAAACCACAATTATTCTCATACCCATAATCCTCTAGAGTTCAAAACTGAGGCCACTAAAAACAAATTGGGGGGGACATGCACAGGATGCTGAAGTATAACTTGAGAGGCAAAAAAATCCCTATTCTGTGAGTTTTCTGGCCACAATAGTTTGGATTCAAGCCATTACAATATAAAAAATGTTTTTTATATCATATCTGGGAGTTTGTGATTCAGGTGAACTAAAATTCAGATTCACATCATCAATCAGCTGTAGAAAAAATAGATCAGCTCTAGCGCCTTAATTACTTAAAAACAGCTTACCGTCACATCTGAAACTTCAGACTGCACATCTATGTTTAGCGATGTGCTCTCAGCTACAGAACCAGATCCCGCAGCTGAATCTATAGTCCGAATATCCTCCTCCTCATTTTCTCTAGCCTGGAATATTTTAGTAGCATAAACAAAAACTATATAAATGGAGTAGTATGGGGAACTTTAAGGGAAAGAGCTACACTTTGAATTCATCCCCCATACCAACATCTGAAGTAAAGAATACTCGCATAATTCTTGAAAAAATGCTTATGCTCTCCAACTTACAAGCATCTTCTGCAAAAATTTCAGGTAAGATTTTTCTTGTTCTTTGAGGTGATCTATGAGATGCGATAAGCGTTCAACATTAGCAGACCTCTCATTTTTCTCAACAAGATCATCCCGCATGGAACTAGCTTTTGCAATATAATCACGAATTTGAACTAATCTGCTCACAATCTGAAAAGTCACAAAAGACAATAATGAGTCAACTTTCCTGATATACAAACACCAAATATACACTAAATATAAACTGTTTTAATAAAAGAAATCAATAGGTGATGACTTCAGATTTCAGGCATATAATCTAATTATCAGCAAATTTTTCACTCACCATTTTATCTCATTAAATTAAAAAAATAAACATCCTTAGGCTTTAATATAGTCTGCTCATGTAGTACCATTGCAGGTGGGCAATCAACCAACCTCCCTCAGCATCTCTGGGCTTAAAAGAGCTTCATTTTTTCATTTTCTTTGTTAACGGCTTTGTGAGCGTTTTAGTTGACAAGTGGTTTGCAAGTGGTATATAAATAGTGTATACATATACACACACACATATATATATAGACACACATACATATATAGACACATATATAATACATATACATACACATATACACACACACTCACACACAAGTGGTAGATAGATTTTAGCTGGGAGGTAGACCTCTCCCTTTCACTGCCTGCCTGGAGCACACAGGGAAAGGGAAAGACAGAAAGCAAAGCTATTGGAACCTTTGCATTCTTTTTTATTTCATGAGCAAGAGAAGGATCTGCCTCCCAGATAAAAGGAAGCTCTTCTAAGCTCTGGAGGCAGATTGCATTAAAAGGCTGATTGCATTACCATCTTAAATAGACTACTTTTAAAGCACTGCCTAATCTTTTAATTGCTTTTGTGAAAATCTGCCTCCACAGAGGACCCTGGAACAGAACCTTCACGGATACAGAGACTCAACCTGTACAGCAAAAAACAAAGGTATACTCATAATAAGATACAGGTCGTGCCTCATTATTCACTGAGATTCTATTTTGGAACCCTCAATGTAGTAAAAAAGTGGACACCAAATTAATGGAAATATAGCTTTAAAGACCCACTTCCAGATTTTTCACTCCTCCGTTATTGCTCCATAAGCATTGGTTTAGACATTCTATCACTTTCAGCCACTAAAGTCCCAAATGAACAGGAGGAGAGACGAGGGGGTGGGGCTGCTCCTGGACAAAGATGGACAGCAGGTGTCTGGAAACCAGGAGAAGGCAGAGCTGCTCAACTCCTACTTTGCATCCGTCTATTCTCGGAAAGAGGGCTGTGCAAATGGGGGTGCAGGATCATTGGCTGATGCGGGGATGTGCTTGCATCCCCAAAGAGGTAATGAAAACATGGATGGTGCAGAAAAGCAGATTAAGTTTGACAGAGAACTGGTTCGAAACCACTTAACTGGCCTAAATGAATTCAAGTCATTTGGACCAGATGAGATGCATCCTCGAGTTTTTAAGGAACTCGCTGATGTCCTTGCAGAGGCTCTGTCAATCATCTTTGAGAAATCCTTGAGGAGTGGAGAAGTGCCACTGGACTGGAAGAGGGCAAATGTAGTCCCAATCTTTAAGGGGAAAAAAGAAGACCCGGGAAATTATAGACCAGTTTGACTTCAATCCCGGGCAAGATATTAGAGCAAATCATAAAACACACAATTTGTGCACATCTAGACAAGTACTCGGTGATCAAAACAACCCAGCATGGATTTACCAAGAATAAATCTTGCCAGACAAATCTGATCTCCTTTTTTGATCGGGTTATGAGCTTACTGGAAAGTGGCAATGCTGTGGATGTCATTTATCTTGACTTCAGCAAAGCATTTGACAAGGTCCCACACGACATTTTAATTGGAAAGTTGGAAAAATATGGGCTAGACGGGGCAATTGTTAGGTGGATCCACAACTGGCTTGATGACCGCACCCAAAGGGTTTTAGTAAATGGTTCTGTGTCAACCTGGAGGTCGGTTTCAAGTGGGGTACCCCAAGGCTCTGTCTTGGGCCCGGTTCTCTTTAACATTTTCATCAGTGACTTAGAGGAAGGGATACGGGGGAGCCTGATCAAATTTGCGGATGACACCAAGCTGGGAGGAGTAGCAAACACACCAGAAGGCAGGAGAAACCTCCAGGAGGATCTGGATAAACTAGAATCCTGGGCTGTAACCCAGGATGAATGAATGAATTTCAATAGGGAGAAGTGCAAGGTTCTGCACTTAGGAAATAAAAACCAAAAACATAGGTATAAAATGGGGGATACTTGGCTTGGCAGCACAACATGTGAGCGGGATCTTGGAGTCGCCGAGGATCACAAGCTGAACATGAGTCAGCAGTGTGATGTGTCTGCAAAGAAGGCAAATGCCATTTTAGGCTGCATTAAGAGGACTGTAGCTTCCAAGTCGCGAAAAGTTCTAGTTCCTCTTTATTCAGCATTGGTCAGACCTCACCTTGAGTACTGTGTTCAGTTCTGGGCACCTCACTTTAAGAAGGATGCAGCCAAACTGGAGCAAGTCCAGAGGAGAGCAACAAGAATGATCAGTGGGATGGAAGGGAAGCCGTATGAGGAAAGGTTGGGGGAACTTGGGATATTCAGCCTGGAGGAGGCTGAGGGGAGACATGATTGCCCTCTTCAGATACCTGAAGGGCTGTCATAGGGAGGAAGGGGCTCATTTGTTCATAGCTGCTTCTGAAAGCAGAACTAAAACCAACGGGTACAAACTGCAAGAGAGAAGATTCTGGTTGGATATCCGGAAAAAATTCCTGACAGTTTGGGCGGTTTGGCAGTGGAACAGATTGCCAAGGGAGGTGGTGGACTCTCCCTCACTGGGGATCTTCAAGCAGAGGCTCGATGAGCACCTGTCGGGGATGCTCTAGGGAGATTTCCTGCTGCAGGCAGGGGGTTGGACTAGATGACCTACTAAGTCCCTTCCAACTCTATGATTCTATGATTCTAAATGGGGCAAATAATGGAATCTGTAGCAATGAAATTACGGCTTTTTATCATTAAAATCTGTGCTACTCAAACGGGGGGGGGGGGTTGCATCCCACCCCAGTTCATGTAAAGGTCCCCTACACCCTTTAAGGGGAAGGGGAAAAGCAGCACCACAATCTTCGGGATCACACCCCTGCAGGGGAATGGGAGGATGTTTTTTAATCTTCATAGAAGTCCTGCCAGGGTCTAGGGAACCAGCAGGAGAGCTTGCAGGGTCCCCTCAGGCTTAAAAAGAGAGTAATAACTGGACTTCCACTTGAAACTCACATTCACATCACAACTTTCATTCTTTTCTAGCCTCCACATGGCTCTTCATTCCTTGGCAGGACCTCTGCTAAGGTTAAAATAGACTCTCCTATTTACCCTCCTCTCCCAGGTGTGATCCTGAGAATTGTATTAATGCCCTAGCCTCTCTCCCATAGAAACATACTCAGAGAGTAAAGCTCCCAGAAAGTTTGAGAACCACTATATGAAGGGTTTCCAAACATTTTGGCAAGAGTGCCACATCATCTCTCTGACACTGAGTGGGGGAATGGAAAAAAGAATTCTCATTTTAAATGAGATGTAAATTTAAATTTAAATTTATGTAAAATAAATTTACATAAATTAATTAGAAATGGAACTTACACAGATGAATTAATTCATAAACACATTCCAACACAAAGAAAGAGGAACTGATCTCCAAACCAGTTAATAAATAATTTCTCCTTCACAAGAGGAGGTGCACATGTTCACCCTGGCCCTAAAAACATCATCCAGAGGAGAAGAGAGCTCCTCTTGCTTCCAGAGGATTACGTGGACTTGCCTTGGGCCTCAAAGGATTACTTGGGCTTGCCAGATGTGGCCCGCAGAGGCGGCCCGCAGAGGCTTGCTGCAGGCCACATCTGGCCTACTGTGTGGGGTTTGGACACCTTAATCTATACTGATGCATTTTGAGATGACAGTGAAGGAGCAAGATTCCCAGATGTAGGTCTTATCTTTAAGTTATCTTTAACCCCCAAAAGCTTGCAATCAGGATGATTTAACAGGACGAAGGTAAGAAGAGGAATTTTGAGCCTTTTTTCTTGTTACAAACCATTAAAGAGCATTGATACCTTGTAACAAGGTTTCACTGGTGTATCAAATCAGTGGATGGCAAGTCAGTGGATAACAAGGCATGACCTGTATACCCAAATGTAAATATAAAACCCAAGACAGAAAACAACAGATATCCATATATGTGATCAATAACAGAAAATTTGTCAAAGATGCACTAGTACAACTTGTTTAATGGACCAATCCTGCTAATGTACAGAGACACTCTGTACATTCTGCACACCAGGCCAACTCTCTAGCTGCTACCTAGTCCTCCATGAGATTGCTAACTATGCCAACTCTAGCTTGTGTTGATTTTGAGATCGCAGGGAGGACATCAGGCCTGGGCCAGGCGTATGGGATTTGAAAGCCACCAGGACAGCTGAGATCCATCCCTGTCACATCTCTTGCCCCAATCTAATCTAACCAGCAGCAAAACTATGTTGACTGTCAGCCTGTCCTATACTTCTGGCTGTGCAATACTTTCTGGGCCATGCAATGGTTACAGTGGTCCACAAGCCAGCAGAGAGGCTGCTGCACTTGCACTCCACAAGGAAAGGATTGACAAGAATGTTAGATCCATTAACATAAAAATACTGTTTTTTAAAAATCCCTTATAATACTTCTATCACAGTAGTATTTGCCCTATGTTCATTACAACAAATGTGGAAGGGGGAGGGGACCATAACAAGTAGGTACCACATTTAAGATCTATTTCAAATTAAATCAAATTTAAAATTAGCCACAAATAGCACCTGGCTACTGTCCACTGCGGGTTCACCTCTTCCATCTTCTTCAATTGAAACAGGACAATTCTGCAACAGATCTTTACTGAAGGCAGTTGCAACTAAGTCTTTATATTGTGATGTTCCCCCAGTTTCTTGTGCTTGAGCACTTGCTCCAGCATCTTTGCCTTTGTTAGTATTAATCTGCAGTGACAGGAAATTGAATGGCTTTCTGTTTTCATTAAGCTGGCGTTTGTTGTTAGCAGCTGTTGCTCTGCCTTGAGAATCACTTCCAATACTTCTCTATAAAAACCAAAAAAACACTGAATTACTAACATGCTTGTTTCTAACTGCTTCTATTTTTACTGTTTAGCTCTAATTTTATTCTACTTTTACTCTTTGTAATGCACTATTAGAGAAGTTTCAAATTTAAAAAAGCAAATGAGTACAATTGTCTTTCTGCATCCAGGTTCAGGACCTTCAAATTTCACTATCTGCAGAGCTGTGCCCCAGTCAGCTATGGAGGGTGTTCTGAGAGGTCTCTGAGGACTTTAGGAGGCTAGAGGAAAAACCAGAAATGACATTTAAAGGCATTAAAAGCCCTTTAGAAGACTGAACCTCCCAAGGATAGCAGCAACCTGAGAATCTTATCCTCATATTTGCACCTAACTTTTTCCTGTCTAGAGGGGAAAAGATAGAATGCACACACATTGAAGAGTTTGAGCAAGTACTGAGCTCCAATTGGTGGCCTGCGTGACTCTTTCCATACCTGCAGGTAAAAGGCATGATTCAAAGGAATGAAAATTTTGCCTTATATTAAATATAGAGGGAGAATCAGACAATATTGACATTGTTGAGGAAAGAAGCAACTCTCCAAGTTCCTGATTCCACACTCCAGTACTGCCTCCATTTGCCACACCTGTTTCTGACCAGAAATGTTGTTAAAATTGCCATTTTACTCAATTTGGTAAATACAAACCTGATCCAAATCACTGAAATTTATTCTTTGCTTAAGTTTTTCCAGTTCTGCCTGCTCTGGGACAGACATCTGGGACACATATCTTGTATGAGGAAAGCTATGTGGAGTTTTTGACTTCCGACGTCCAATTCCTGGTGTGGATTCTGGAGAAATGTCATTAGTAAGTCTTGTTTCACTTCCTCCACCACCTTTTTTTCTGTTTTTCTCAGAAGATCTGTTTGGTCTCTTTGGCTGGCCTCCCCAGCCCTTTAAAAACACACATAGAAAGAAAAAAATAATTACTGGAAAAACTGAATGACTTCAAATAAATGCTTCTAGGAAATCAACTACTGAAATTACTTTGCTATTAAACAAATTTAAATTTTAGCATAAAACAAATAGGAACATATAACATCGCAAGTTTCAATTACCACTTTCAAGAATGCTATCTAATTTTATTTCAAAGTTATAGTTTAAAACGCATTTTGGTTTTTATCTCTCCTTTGGAACAAAGTTTTTCTTAAAAAGTAGTTGTTAAAGATTCAAACCCATTCCAAGTTCATGTTTAATCCATTTCTCATTTATTTTTAAAACATTTTACTATCATAAAAAGGTACAGTAAAGGTTGCACTGCCAGTTGTGACTGACTTTGTGACTTTAGGGAACGGTGCTCATCCCCATTTCAGGGCTGAAGAGTCAGTGTTGTCCAAAGGCCTCCAGCATCATGCGGCTGGCATTACTAAAGACCAAAGCAGAAAGCTGTTACTTTCCCACCAAAGTGGTACTTATCTATTGGCATTAAATGCTTTCAAACTGCTAGGTTAGAAGGAGATGGGCAAGTAATGAGACCTCACTCCACCTTGCAGTAATCAGGTCTTGAACCACAGACTGCCAGCCTTCAGGTTGACAAGCACAGCATTTTTGCCACTGCAACCCTCTTTTATTATTATTTTTTTACATATAGTTTTACTATCATGCCCATGTTGAAATATGAATATCAGAAACGCTGGTTATACCGTATTGTTCAATCGATCATCAAGGCTCTCATTGCCCCAATTGGGTAAGTCATGATCATCCATTCCTTCTTCAAAAGGACTGCCTCCTGCTGCCATGTTATATAATCAACAACTAAAAAAAAACACCTGTAAGATAAAAGTAAACCCACTTTATCACATAACGCTTCTGCTTTGTATTAACAGTGAAAAGCATTTTAAGGCCAATTTTGATTTCCTGAACAGCTGCAACCATACCTGAGGTGCTCAGATCTGGCCAGGGTGACCCATGCCCTAGTGACATCGAGACTAGATTATTGTAACGTGCTCTACGTGGGGCTGCCTCTGAAGACGGTCCAGAAGCTTCAACTAGTTCAGAATGCGGCGGGCCTGTGTGGTTGCTGGGGCTTGTCGGTTCGACTCTGTCGGGCCACTGCTTCAGCGACTACACTGGCTGCCCATTCATTTCCGGGCTGAATTCAAAGTGCTGGTCCTGACCTTTAAAGCCCTAAACAGCTTGGGTCCAGGGTATCTGAGGGACCGCCTTCTTCCCTACAATCCGACCCGTCACCTAAGGTCATCTGAGGGGGCCCTACTGACTATGCCACCACTAAGAGATGTGAGAGGTGTGGCGGCCAGAGATAGGGACTTCTCAGTGGCGGCACCCTGACTTTGGAACTCCCTCCCCTTAGAACTGAGGAAAGCTCCCTCACTACAGAGTTTCAGGCGGAGCCTTAAAACCTTTTATTTTAAAAAAGCTTTTTAAATGGGGCAGAGGTTGGGAGGCAGTTTTACTGTTTTTTTTTTTTACTGTTTAACAATTTTTAGTCTGTCTGTTTTAACTGTTCCTAGTTTTTAAAATTTAATTGTATTTATTTTAATTATGTTTTAATCTTTATTTATGATAGTTTTAATGGTGTTTTATTCTGTTGTTAAGCCGCCTTGGGCTCCCTCTTGTAGGCGAGGAAAAGCGGGATACAAATCAATTAAAATATAATAAATAAATATTAAAGTGGATATCAAGAAAACACAAAACAGAAACACTTCAAAAGGGAATCAGGACATGGTCTTAGCAAAAAAACCAAAGAAGTTAGCAAGGACTCTCACATGCTAATAATAGCAGTGAAGTGAATACTTGTGAGGTGAACACTGAATTCATGGGACTTTACCTTTGGATAAGAATGCATAGGGTGAGATAGCAAATCAGATTAATTTCAAAAGATATGGTCTCCATATTTATTTTTTAATCAAATACCTAAAACTTGCATATTTTCTAGAAACATTTAATTCACTTACGAACAACAAAAAACGTTCTTGAATGCCTTTCAGAGATAAGTCCCATGCCATACATGAAGTAAATGCTACTTACTCAGAAGTATACTCAGAAGTACTTAGTACTACTCAGAATTAAGTCCCATTGAGTTCAATGAAATTGAGGCCCAAACCTATCATTCCTCCGCATGATCTGTAATCATGCTGTAAAGCACATTTATAGTACCATAGGAGGAAGAAGTACCTGCTTCAGGCCAGTGCCAGTCAGTTCTGGGCTCAGTACTGGGTGGAGGACACCACCTGGCTTCCAGAGCAAGTATAGTGAGCAGCAGAACAGGTGGGGGTGTAGAGGAAGGAGCTGGCGCCCTAGTGAGATGTGGGACCTCCTCCACTGGATCCTAACCTACACATGAGGCCAAAAAGTGGTTCTAGGTGGTCCTCAAGCTTTCACTGGCAATATAGTTGGTGTGGACATGTGAAGCCCATTGAGGGGCCAATCCTATCTATACCCTGAAACACTTTAGATCCTAATGTTGAAGGTTGCATGAACATAACTGTTTCAATGCAAATGTACTGCATTTCAAAAGTGTTTAAAATATTTGTTCTGAAAAGTACCAAAAACAGAGAGGTTCCACATGGCCTTATAAACTCCACGGATTTATACGAAAAGTTAAACAATAGATACAGCATAATTAAATATGCTCAAATTAGTATCACCACCAAATATGAGCAGAAATAAATTCAAATTGTGTAAAGGTAAATTTCAGTAGGTCAAGTCAAAAAACTATTTTTCCATTCCAGCCCTGGCACATCTCCAGGAAAACGGACATGTCAACAGACAAAGCAATTATGACTGGAAAAATTACTCTTTTTGATGCAATTATAGGTTGGGAAGTGGAATCACCTTTGAGCAAGTACACACAAAGTTAGATTACCAGTGTCCTCCAATCCTGATTTAATTCAGATCCTACTGCCCATCTTTATAGCTTTTACAGTTACAGCTTAGTATTGCAATGATGCTTTAGATCCAAGCAACAAGATCAGTTGAGGTTAGTTACATACACAGAGTTGCCAAGCATACTGTAAACACCTTAGAACAAATCTGCAGCTCCAATTCTCCAGTGAGCTTATCCTTTGTGCAACAATGAAAATAATAAAAAGTATGCAGCCATAAAACATTCCCTTATGTTTTTTGACTGAAAATGGACAGACACATTCTTTTAGTCCACAACCTGTGGACGATCTCAGAAATCTAATGAAGCTGGGAAATTGACATACGTGACAGCAATTTTCATATACAGAAAGCGCTTTTGCGTGATTTTTAATTGTATCTAACAGCAGGGCATATTGCATGACAAGCAGGGCATATTGCATGACATGACAAATGTCAAACAAAAGAATAATATTGAATAACAGACTGAATTGCCATGTGCAGTGGGGGAGTGAACACATAAGAGGCCTTCTACCTGGACTGAAATACCTGCTTTGACTTCATGATTTCCTTGGCATTAATAGATTAATCTATTAATCCTACAGGCTGCCTGCTCACAAGTAAAAGGAGGACAATGAAGTTTTTCCCAGGACATAAAGCTAAAAAGAGGAGATGTCCTGGAAAAACAGGACATATGGTCACCCTGAACCTGGTGTGCAAGGGTATTTGAATAAGGGCAGATAAATGCAGATCAGTGTTAAAATGCCTTCCACCAACTATAATTTCTGATCATCAATTTGTGTATTAGCAGATTATTTTATGGATCAGAAGTTAAAACAAATTTTAAATACCAGTAACTATACTAATCACCAACATTTTGGAGATACAAAGGGTACAATTTATGGAAATGGGCTGCCATGGAGTACATCAGCAAAAAAGGTTAGGAAAAGGGTTAGTGAGTTTCAAGTACATGCAAGGCAGGACAAGTCACTCCAAAAAGGATAGCAAAAAAATGTAGGACATGACAAAATAAAAGCTAAAACACTATGTTTTATGCTTACGCTTTCATATGGTTAATTCAAACACTGATATTAAATTTAGAACTATTTTACATATATTTTACAAATTGCAACATAGCATTCCCTGTTCACAGTGAAAAGGAGGACATTTAAATTATTTTCAAAGTCACAAGACTGAGAAAGAGGATGTATCCTGTACAAATAGGACATCTGGTCACCCAACTTGGGTCAGTCGCCCAGTAACTCACCTAAAAAATTTCTTCAGTATGTGCCACTGATTAACCCGCACCTACCACCATCTCTCCCCAATTTCTAAAGTGGAGGCCTCAACTCTATGGCAGCAAAAACAAATCAAATGGCTAATAGCCCAATCCGGTGCCTGCCTACTCACAACATAAGTCCCATTAGAGTGAATAGGGCTTACTCCCAGGAAACTGATGATAGGAACTTGAGGTTTCCTTTGCCTGCCTACTCAGTAGTAAACCCTATTACAGAGAATGGGGCTTACTCCCACGGAAATAAAAGATGAGATCCTGAGGACACAACCTATTTCAAGATAAGCCCCATTCTTACTCCCAAGAAAGTGAAGATAGGAGTTTTAGGGCAACCCTTACGCGTGCCTACTCAAAAGTATGTCCCATTACAGTCACTGGAGCTGACTCCCTGGAAAGTGAAGATATGAGTCTGAGGGGACAACCCAACATCTGCCTACTCAGAAGTAAGCCCATTACAGTCAATGGAACTTACTCCCAGAAAAGATAGAAGCCAGAGGGCAAACTCCCTGCATGCCTATTCAGAAGAAAGTCCCATTACAGTCAATGGGGTTTACTCTCAGGAAAGTAAAGATAGGATCCTGAGGGCACAACCCAACGCCTACCTACTCAGAAGTAAGCCCATTAGAGTCAACGGGGCTAACTCCCAGGAAAGAGAGGATCCTGAGAGGAAACCCTCTACGTGCCTTCTCAGAAATCCCATTTCAGTCCATAGGGCTTCCTCCCAGAAAAGACAGGAGCCTGAGGGCAAACCCTATGAGTGCCTACTCAGAAGTAAGTCCCACTAGAGTCAATGGGGCTTACTCCCAGGAAAAAGAGGATCCTGAGGGCAAGCCCAACCCCTGCTTACTCAGAAGTAAGCCCATTGGAGTCAAGGGGGCTTACTCCAAGGAAAGCGAGGGCCTGAAGGAGGAGGGGGTCTGACCTGGGCCTCCAAGGAGCTTCCTGAGAGGGCTGAGTCTCCACCGTCGCCGAGGCCTTGGGGGGAGGGGTGGGGGAGGGAGAGGCGGTTGGGGGCGGAGCCGCAGGTGAGCAGAGCCCGCGTCTTCCTCAGGAGTGGCGGCAAACCCAGAGGGGTGGAGGGAGGGGGGAGGGGGAGGCTCCTGCTTCAGGCCGAGGGGCGGGGACCAGACTGTGCGGTTGCCCGGGCAACGAGGCACCGACCGGCGGCACTCCAAAGGTGAGGGGCGTGGCTTGTCCAGGGGGCGTGGCCTACCACCAGGGCGCGCGCAAAGTGACACAGAACGTCGACAGGCCAACGACACGCCCCCTCCGGATGGGAGGGGCGGGAGCGCGCATGCGCACACCGTCAAGGCTCCTCCAACCCTAAACACGCCCCCCACCCCTGTCATTCTCCTCCCCCTCAAGTACCTGCCCCTCCCCCGCCCGGCTGAGGGGAACTATCGCTCTTTCCGCCGGCCGGACTCGTGAGGGAGCCTCTGGAAGGAGCTCCTCACACACCCCCCGCAACGGCCACCTCCGCCACCATCTTGCTCATCTTTCAATTGAGAGAAGGGGGAGGGGCGGAGGGATACACACCGTTGCCTAGCAACTCCGACTCCACACAACGGTGCTCCTCCGCAGACAGCCCTTCTTCCCTTGAGAGTCACGTGGCCTCCGCGGCACGCGCCCCTTGCCCCGCCCCCACCCGACACACACCGCGCTGGAGGCGGAGCCTCACCACAGAGCCCTCTGAGGGAAACGACGCCCGCCCTGAGGAGAAAACTACATATCCCAGAACTCAATGCGCACAACACGTTTTCCGCGCAGCAGGATTCTGGGAGTTGTAGTTTTTCCTGCTATTTCCCATCAAAGCTACCAAGCCTTCTGGAGTGTTCAGTTATGGGATTCTTAGCCCACAATCTCATGGGTGTCTACTCAGAAGTAAGTCCTATTGTGTTCAATGAGGCTTACTCCCTGGTAAATGTGGATAAGAATCATGGCCTTAGGCAACAGTCCTCTCCACAGTTCCCTCAGAGCAGGTTCCATTGAACACAATGGGAGCGACCTCAGAGTAGACGCTGCGCGCCCTCAGGCCTCAACCCTCTCCACACTTCCCTCGGAGCAGGTTCCATTGAACACAATGGGAGCGACCTCAGAGTAGACGCTGCGCGCCCTCAGGCCTCAATTCTCTCCACACTTCCCTCGGAGCAGGTTCCATTGAACACAATGGGAGCGACCTCAGAGTAGACGCTGCGCGCCCTCAGGCCTCAATTCTCTCCACACTTCCCTCGGAGCAGGTTCCATTGAACACAATGGGAGCGACCTCAGAGTAGACGCTGCGCGCCCTCAGGCCTCAATTCTCTCCACACTTCCCTCGGAGCAGGTTCCATTGAACACAATGGGAGCGACCTCAGAGTAGACGCTGCGCGCCCTCAGGCTTCAATTCTCTCCACACTTCCCTCGGAGCAGGTTCCATTGAACACAATGGGAGCGACCTCAGAGTAGACGCTGCGCGCCCTCAGGCCTCAACCCTCTCCACACTTCCCTCGGAGCAGGTTCCATTGAACACAATGGGAGCGACCTCAGAGTAGACGCTGCGCGCCCTCAGGCCTCAATTCTCTCCACACTTCCCTCGGAGCAGGTTCCATTGAACACAATGGGAGCGACCTCAGAGTAGACGCTGCGCGCCCTCAGGCCTCAACCCTCTCCACACTTCCCTCGGAGCAGGTTCCATTGAACACAATGGGAGCGACCTCAGAGTAGACGCTGCGCGCCCTCAGGCCTCAATTCTCTCCACACTTCCCTCGGAGCAGGTTCCATTGAACACAATGGGAGCGACCTCAGAGTAGACGCTGCGTGCCCTCAGGCCTCAATTCTCTCCACACTTCCCTCGGAGCAGGTTCCACTGAACACAATGGGAGCGACCTCAGAGTAGACGCTGCGCGCCCTCAGGCCTCAATTCTCTCCACACTTCCCTCGGAGCAGGTTCCATTGAACACAATGGGAGCGACCTCAGAGTAGACGCTGCGCGCCCTCAGGCCTCAATTCTCTCCACACTTCCCTCGGAGCAGGTTCCATTGAACACAATGGGAGCGACCTCAGAGTAGACGCTGCGCGCCCTCAGGCCTCAACCCTCTCCACACTTCCCTCGGAGCAGGTTCCATTGAACACAATGGGAGCGACCTCAGAGTAGACGCTGCACGCCCTCAGGCCTCAATTCTCTCCACACTTCCCTCGGAGCAGGTTCCATTGAACACAATGGGAGCGACCTCAGAGTAGACGCTGCGCGCCCTCAGGCCTCAACCCTCTCCACACTTCCCTCGGAGCAGGTTCCATTGAACACAATGGGAGCGACCTCAGAGTAGACGCTGTGCGCCCTCAGGCCTCAATCCTCTCCACACTTCCCTCGGAGCAGGTTCCACTGAACGCAATGGGAGCTACCTATCCTGCAATCCTAAAGACACTTTCCTGGGAGTAAGCCTCATTGAACACAATGGGGCATTACTTCTGGGTAGACATGTTTAGGAGGCTGCAATCAAAGACACTATTTTCTGTAATCAAAGTCACTTTCAAAGTGTCTCCCCACTTTCTCCTCCTCTCACGGGCTCCCTTCTCACTAGACCTGAGCTGCTTCCCTCTTCTCCACTGCTGTTCTCTCCCTCTGCCCAGTGGGTGCCTGGCCATAAAAGGAACAGCGCAGAAGTGTTGCTTTTGCTTTGGACAGGCACGCTAGGCAGCCCTGGTGCTTTTTAAAAGGGATGCCGGCCAGCGTGTATGCCCCAACTGCCATCGAGTTTGTTACGTGAAGCACAGGTTGTTATGTGAAACAGAATCCTAGAGAAATTTTTGTTTGTTACGTGGAACATACTTTACATGAGGCGGTTGTTACGCAAAGGCGCAACTATATATTCTGTCCTTCATCAAGCCTTGAAGACAAAACAATCCCAATATGTTGAATCAAAAAATGGTTGGTTTTTTTTTACATAGCATACATCCTAATCTCTTTACGCTATTGTTCCTATTAATTTTTGCCGAGCTTAGTTAATTAGCTGAGATGACTGCTCAGATTAAAAGGAATTTTTTTTTGAAGAATGTACTGTACTGTATTACAAATTCAGTTGTCCAGCAGGTGGCAGAAGAATGTAAGAAAATATATGAAGAGATAGTAAGCTGGAGAGATGAACAAAGGGTGAAAAAACACTGCCTGCAAAGGAGATGCATGCGACAAATGAGGGTCGGAGAAATGATGGGGAAAGGCAAGAAAGTGTGAATCCGAAGAAGTAAGGGAAGCTCCCATCAGAGCAGGAGAAAAAATGGCCTGAACCAGTCTGAATGGTCTTATCTTACAAGCAAATGGTCATGTTTGTCCAGAGGGCAGGGAGACCACCAAGAAATAGCTTCTCCAGGCAACATCAAGGATCACCAGCACTGGGCAAGGATATAAAAATGGTCATGGTTTCCCCCTCCCAGGTGTGTCAGCATCCCACCCCAACTCAATTAATAGGAACATAAGAACATGGATAGGGTGCAATCCTAAAGACACCTTCCTGGGAGTAAGACCAGTGATGGGCTTCAAAGAAATTAACAACCGGTTCTATGCCCATCTGGCAGCCACTATTAAATGGCTATTTTTAAACTTTATATGTCCTATCTTTGGTTAACAACTGGTTTTATAGAGTAGGTGCGAACCTGCTGGAGCCCACCCATTGAACACAATGGGGCTTACTTTTAAGTAGACATGGTTAGGGTTGTACTCTAAATTTAAAGATCCGGAAGAACCTTCTCTAATCATTAGCCTTTCAACTCTCAAACATTCCAGTAGAGCTTGAGCTCTGTATCTCTTCATGGGCACATCCTGGATGAGCTCTGCAGTGCTCCCTGTCCCAGATGTGAGCACAACCTACTTTTGATTTTGTGATCACACTCTGCAAGTGTGTCACAATCATGTTTTGTGCTTTTTCCAAGCTGTAGGGAGTCTTGCAGAGTCCCCTGCTCAACTCCTCAGACTCCCAGCCCAAGATAATGCTTATCTTAGAAATGTCCCCCATTCCTGTAGCAGTGCAGTCGTGGAGTTCACATTGCTGCCTTGCCCCTTCCCCTGCCCCTTGTTTTTAAGCCATTAAGTTATAATTGGTTCTTTTCAGCCCTTGGAATTAACTGTTGAATGTTGCATATCATTCTAAAAATGTGCTCCTTCATAAATGTGACTCTACCTAAAACTCTTCAATGGAAACCTCCCATTCCAGAATGGATTTCATTTGAAGAAATTTAGGAGAACTAGAGCAACAAAATTGCAAAGCATTCTTTCTCAGGTAAAATGATGAACACACTTGTTCATTACGAACCAAGAGAAAGTGACCTAATTACTATTTTAGCCATTTTCCCCTGCTTTCAGTCAGCAACAGCAGTTTAAAAATGTGATTAAATGAGACTTTCTCCTCTTTCTCCACTCCATAGGTATTGTTACAGTTACAGGAAGTAAAAAGGTGATGTGCCAAATTTCTGAGTCTCCATTGCAAAAACAAAAGCTTGAGGGCACAGTGTGGTTTTATAATTGGAAAATTAGAAAAAGCATCTGATAACAATCATTCCTTGGCATTGATGTGCCCCTAGAACTGAACTGCTTTCTCAAAACCTTATGGCTTTAATTTACTGCATGCGTCAGCAGTCAGGAATCTAATGTATGTAGCTACGTTGAAGACTTCAAAGACAAAATAATTTTCTGCCCATATGTTTTCATATTTTTTAATAAAGACAAGGTCTGCCTAAAATTTGAATCATTTCATAATGGCATAAAGTTGGATAGTGCTCAAATCTGATTGCAGTTGGTTAAAGCTACAGCACAAGCTGTCAAAACATGTCACTTGGTTTCCACAGAGAATGAAGAAGTACCTTGGAAGGTAACGGAAGGAGTAGCTCCTTTTACACAGACTATAATGAATGAATTCTTGAGCTGCATAGACGTTGGTGAGTCCTGTAGTCCAAATCTGCATGCCCTCCTATTGAAAGTAAGCCCCATTGATTTCAGTTTCTATGTGCACAGTCCTAACTGTCTACTGAAAAGTAAGCCCCACTGTGTTCAGTGGGGCTTATCCCAGGAAAGTGTCTTTAAGATTAACCCTACAATCCAGAGTAACTACGGGTGCATGTAAGAGACATTACGTGCACCTGTAGTTACTGAAACACCTAGTGAAAACCTATGGGAAATTCATATTGCAATTCAGAGTAAGTTGTTCTTACACCGGAACAAGGACTCCCCGTAGTTACTCTGGATTGCACCATATGTCACAGACCCTACAATCCAGAGTAACTATGGAAAGACATAAGAGGCACTCTGGATTGCTCCATGCCAGCAGTCAGGGAACTTTTTTACCTTTTACCCCAAAATATACTTAGATACTCCAATGTTAAACCCTTGATTTGAAAGGAAGGAAATGGTCACCCAAATGTAGGATGTCCTACATTTTTAAATCAGGAGTAAACGTAAAGTAAGTTGTTTACTTCTGAGTAAATGTAAATGCTTACTCTTACACCAGCTTACTTACCTTGGCAGGGGAGGGTGTTTGGAGACACTGGGGGACAGTTTCTGGCTGCTGCAGCTCAGTGTGGCTAAGTCCAATCAGCTGCAGCAACCATTTAAAAAAAGATTACTGTGCAGATGCGCGTACACTCTTCCCCTTCCAAAAGCTGCAACAGAGAGCACTAGCACTTCTCCGTGGCAGAAGCAGTAGTGCTCTTTGTTGGAGCTTTCAGAAGGGGAAGAGTATGCGCACCAGTGCGACTGTCCATTACCCCCAGGAATTTCATTTTTACCCCATTTGGGGTAATTTACCCCTGTTCCCACAGCATATCTCTCTCTCTCTCTCTCTCTCTCTCTCTCTCTCTCTCTCTCTCTCTCTCTCTCTTCATGGGCAAGGCCTGGATGAGCTCTGCAGGGCTCCCTGTCCCAAATGTGATCACAACCTACTTCTGATTTTGTGATCACACTCTGCAAGTGTGTCACAATCATGTTTTGTGCTTTTTCCATATTTGATATATAAAATAAATGGGAAGCCCAATTCTAAGCTGTGCTGAAGCAGCAGGGCTTCATGGTCTCCACTGTATTCAGAGCAACGTAGGAGAAGGCTGGTAGTCTGCTTGGAGTAAGTAATTCCCAGTAATTCCCCTTGAGTCTACTTGGATCTGTGCCAGCTATTTAGCTGATACATGCCCAAGCAGCCCCGTAAAGATTCAGGAGGGAGTGTACAATATTGCAGAGCCTGCTCCACCAATCCTCTCATGTGCATCAACCCTGAATGTGTAACATCCCGCCATGCACATCAAACCCCCATTGATGTGCAATTTCCCCCTTGTGCAACAACCCCTAATGTGCATCATCCCCCCATGCACAACAACCCCTAATGCACATCTTCCCCCATACACATCAACCCTGAATATGTAACATCCCCATGTGCAAATTCCCCCCATGCGCAACAACCACCCTTGATGTGCAACAACCCCCCTGCATATCAACCCCCCATGCACATCAACTCACATTGATGCACAACGTCTCCCTATGTGCAACGTTCTCCATGCGAACCCTCCCTCCCAGTACATCAGGTACTGGGCATCAAATTGGCTGGATGTTGATCAGTCAGTCTTCAATGTTAAGCAGAAACACATTGCATCCCTTTTCAGCCCCTTAAGGGTTAAATTTATCAACATCAGTTCATGGTGAGTGTTCCTATCACAGAAGGAAGGAATCCTTCCCCGAATTTCATGCTTTGAATTTCATGCTTCTAGGTCCAGGGGTTGGAGCAGAGTGTCCCTTAGTAAGGGATTCTCAGTGTAAAATATAGGGAGGAAAATGCGTTGCACCCCTTTTCATCCCCTTCTGGTTGGAATTTCCGAAAACCAGTTCTTAGTGGGTCCCTCCATCACAGAAGGGACTCCCCCAAATTTCATGCTTCTAGGCCCACTGGTTTTGGCAGGGTGTTGATGAATAGGTCAGTGAGCCAGTGAATCAGTGACTTCTCAATTTTATAAATATAGATAACATGTTATATGACATAAATACTATTAATGAAAGATTAATGCTTTCTAAATGACTAACATAAAACAACAAAGGATCTAAAATGTTCTCATGCATAAAAGCTTAAGCACCTAAGCAGAAAGGCTTTAAAAGTTTGTTTTAATTTGAAAGAGAGAAAATATGTTTTTGAGTATTGAAATATCCTGAAGGAACCTCAATCTCATGTTTGGAAGAACCACAAAAACCAGATGCATCCCAACCTTATGTTATTGATTAGGTTAGTTGTAGTGGCTGATTTTAAGCTGTGCTAGTAACATTTCTGAGATAGAAGAGAGAGATAGAAAAATTTAAATAAGTACATGTTTACATGGGAGTATTTAATTCCATGAGACTTTCTTCTGCATATATGTGCACAAGACCACAGTATTAAAAATTGTCTGCTTAGATCAGTTGAAGTTCTGTACAAATTTAAAATGAAGTCCATTACACATATTCAGTTTGTCTTTGACTTTCCAGTTCTGGGGGTGGGGAGAAAGCACATAAACAAATTAATTTCTAACAGATGGCTTGAAAGACAATGTGAGCAACCATTTCTGAATTGTACAAACTCCCACCCTTCTATATTTTACATCAGGGTTAGGCTGTAAGAGCACAATCCTAACCATGTCTACTCAAAAGTTAGCCCCATTGTGTTCAATGGGTCATATCATATTCCTAGGAAAGTGTTTTTAGGATTTCAGCCTAAATAAATTAGGTTTCTGGTCTCCAGAGTGCGGAGAACATACACAGGATCCCAAAGACAGGGGTGTCTTATACAGTATTTGTGAATTGCTGCACACTTCTTTCAAAACAGACATGACCTTTCATTGCCAGGGCAAGTGAGAAGCACCCCAATGGTATAAGTTTGTACCAAGCATGCCCAAAGAAATTCAGCTTGCACATGAAGGAGAAAGATTGATGGAAGTTGTAGCTTTTTAAAAAATATAACTCCCTCCCTTTCCCTTTTTTTTTGGTTAGACAATCATATTAGCATTCTGCTTGTAACAGAAAATAAGCAGTACTCTTAACAATTACGGTTCCTCTGAGCATTCCTCATCCCCGCTGACTCACAGTTTGAATAGCTGAGAAATTAACAGCAAAAAAGAAGTAGGCTAGGAATGCCTTTGCACCTATTCTGAAGACGTTAACTACATAAGGATCTCCTCCGCACTCCAAGGTAAATGTTTTGGAGGGTGGCATATTTCTTTTCTTATTACTCCTTTACTAGCTATGCTCTATTCCATAAAATTCACCTTCTCCATCCCCTCTCCCAGCTTGTTTGTTTGCCGCTATTGCTAACAAACTGTTGCAGAGGTAACCTAAACTAGCCACCCATTTCCTTGCTGCCACCATTGCTGCGACTCTGATATAGGGAAGAATCACTCACAGTAATGAGATTTCCTGCCAGCAGCTGCTGCTGGGGAAATGTTGACCACCCTCTGCTTTTCCTGAAAGAGTTGCTCTGCTATTGATGTGAGTGCTCTGTGGAAAGACAAGGAGTTTGTTTAGTGTTCACTTGAATTTCTTCCTTATCAGAAGCGGCAGCACAGAAGCGTTTGCTTGTTTTTTGCATTGTAACAAAAAAGCAATATTTACGTATCCCTCTTTGCATTTCCAGGAATCTCACTATGTTTGCAAAGCAACATTAAGTGAAATGGACATGGGATACATCAATTTCACATCAGTGTTGCCTGATACAGTGGTGTAGCTAGGGGGGGGCAGAGCAGACAACTCTTGGAAGGAGTCTCACCCCCCCTTGGAGCCATTCCTGGTAGGGGGAGCAAAATGGAGCCATATGGATCCTCTGCCCCCCTCTAGCTACACCACTGGCCTGAAAAAGGATGGGAATCCCTTCCCTTTTAACTGTAGGAAAGAAGGTATCTTTAGAAATACCTTGTCATTTTTACCTCACAAAATGGTATCATGACTTCCTACTTCAAGCTGACTATAGCTAATTCATTTATTTAAAGGATTTACAACAGTGTTTCTCAAAGTGGGGGTCAGGACCCCTTTGGGGTCGCCTAAAGACCCCTGGTGCAGGGGGCCAGATCGGGCTTGCCAGACCTCCGGCTGTAGCTGCACGCGCACTGGGGCTGACTGACAGCCTCAGAGCCCAATCCTATGCATGCATACTCTGAAATAAATCCCATTAAAGTCAGGGAGGCCTTTACTCCCATGTAAATGTGGATAGGATTGCAGCCTCAGGGCCCAATCCTATGCATTCCTACTCTGAAATAAATCCCATTATAGTCAGGGAGGCCTTTACTCCCATGTAAATGTGGATAGGATTGCAGTCTCAGGGCCCAATCCTATGCATTCCTACTCTGAAATAAATCCCATTATATTCAGGGGGCCTTTACTCCCATGTAAATGTGGATAGGATTTCAGCCTTAGGGCCCAATCTTATGCATGCCTACTCTGAAATAAATCCCATTGTGTTCAATGTGTGCATAGAACACACATTTCATTTGTAACAATGAAAATACATCCTGCATATTGGATATTTACATTATGATTCATAACAGTAGCAAAATTACAGTTATGAAGTAGCAACGAAAATAATTTTATGGTTGGGGATCCCCACAACATGAGGAACTTATAAAGGGGTCACGTCATTAGGAAGATTGAGAACCACTGATTTACAACTTGTGTTTCCCCTGCTAAAGCAAATGCCCAGGGTTTGAGAGTGAGTGATTAGGGTTGAGAGTGACTAGGGTTGAGAGTGAGTGACTAGCCAAGATCACCGAGGGGGCTTCATGGCTTAGAGGGATTTGAACCTGGATAGACTTCCAGGTTTTAGTCCAACTCCCTAACCACTACACCATCTTGGGGCTGTTGTAGTCTTTAGCTATAGAACTGCCTATTGACAATAGGATATAATGGAAAATGTGCACATACGTCCTTTCTACAATCTTCCGGTCTTTCAGTATGGTGAAGCAGTCCCCATAACATGACATCATCAGGAGCCTTTCCTTGTCACCATTAGTGGCAGCCTGTGGTGTTGAGTATAATGTGATAGTACAACATGGATAAAATTATATTACAAGGAGAATGTTAAGAGAATGTAATTGGGGGAATGCTATTTTCAGCAATGTTTTGTTAAGACTGTGATTTTCTGTCCTGCAGTTCTGTTTTGTTGCTGCTGCTAATACTTTCTAGCCAATACATGCAAGAAAAAATTATTTTAGTGACCTAGGGCGCAATCCAGAGTAACTACGGGGAGCCCTTGCTCCGGTGTAAGAACAATTTGCTCTGGATTGCAATATGAATTTCCCATAGATTTTCACTAGGTGGTGCAGTAACTACAGGTACACGTAATGTCTCTTACGTGCTGCTGTAGTTACTCTGGATTGTAGGGCTAAGCAGGTAGGCTATTAGGAGTTGGACAGTGAGGTTACCAATGTTGGTAGGGTAAAACAACCTGATTTGCTTGTTTACTAGCATATGCATCAATTAAAATATCCCAGTTCAATGAGGTTAGCTTTTCAATTGGTTCTTGGTTCTTTCTGGTTTCAAAGTGGAGATCAAGACCGCCGTGGGGGGACACAATCTGCATCAGGTGGGTCACAAAAGGGTGGTATCTGCCATCTTGGAATCTGGCAATGGGATTTCCTGGGAGTAAGTCTCAATGAACACAATGGGAATTACTTCTGAGTAGACATGGAGGAGCTCTGGCATCACAGTGTTGTCACATTCCAGTAAGTTTGACAGGGGGGTCCCAAACAGATTTTTAAATTTGAAAGGGGGTCTAGGGCTGAAATGTCCAAGTACCAATGGTTTAGAAGGATGATTCTCCATTAGAATCTAGGTTGCCAGTTGTTCCTTACTTCAGACACCCTCAGATACAACCAGGTCTACACTGCTGGCGACTGGCATTCCTGAAAGAGGGAGCTTTTGCTTTTGTAGCCATGTGGCGAGAAAGAGAGAAAGTGAGTGAGGTGAGAAAGAGAGGCCACCAGTGCTCAGGCACCTGAAAAAACCTAGTGTTCTGCCCCCCATCTCCAGAAATGCCAGTGGCTATCAGCATAGACAGTGGCACACAGGAAAATTATTATTATTATGTACTGTTTCACAGTTGCCAGGTGTTTGACTGGAATTGGCTCTGTTCCAAGGAAGTAGGAATCAAAAAGGTATTGTCTCAATATGTGTGAAGTTCCCACAAGTGCTGCTTTTTGTAACTGGGCAGTTGTGATCTTCTGGAGGCCCATTAAATTTTGATGTTCCTGGAGACTTAATGAAATTGCTCCAAGAGCAATAATAATAATAATAATAATAATAATAATAATAATAATAATAATTATTATTATTATTATTATTATTATTATTATTATTATTATTATTATTATTGGAATCAAATTAGTACTCTTAAATTAGTATTAATTTTCAAATCATGCTATTTCAAAAACTTGTGGATCAAGACCATCTAAATCCAAAGTTGCCTGTAATGAGAAGCAGTTTAAAGGTTACAGTTTTATACACATTGATTTGGAATTGCAAGCATAAGCACGTTAATGATGAATTCTACTTTTGGAATTGCAAGCATAAGCATGTTAATGATGAATTCTACTTTTTTCAGTTGATCTTCTAACTCCCAAGTGAGCGTGTTTAGAATTGCAACCTCAATTTATCTTACTTTCAAGCATGCATCTTGCACAGGACATGATTTCTGTTCATGAAAGACGATTTTTTAAAATCACCCTCATTATTCTGTGTTTCACGTGGATTAAGATTCTTTTAAGAATAGTATATTGTTGCACTGAAAAATCTTTTTTATCTGTTAAATTATTTAAAAATCTTTTAAATCTGTTAAATTTTGTTTTTATATAACAAAAAAATCTTTCTTTGAATTTATTATTTTGTTTTCCCTTATAAAAGTGTATTTTCTTAGCCAGAAATCAGAATTGTGATTCAAATCCTCATCCAGCCAAAAACATGACTCTAAGTTTGGACTTAATGTCCCTTGGGTAAAGGTCTGAACATTCCAGAACAGCAAACGCCTCTTGTTTGGTCAAGATGAACATGTTGTTGAAGTGCAGCTTGGATGAATAGTTAGAATCCCTGATTTTATTGAGCCAGATAAATGCTAAGAGCAGGACCATGCTATTGGAAGGCAGGCTGTAGTGTTTTTTTTTCCAGAGGTCACCAGATGTGAGAATACATTTAATAGTGACAGTATACTAATTCTTCAGGCATGCTAATGGATGATTGCATAATCATTCAGTGTGGACAACACTAATTTTCATAAAAGTGGACTTCATGAACTTCACTACAACTCCAACTCTTTCTATGGTCAGAAAACCTAGAAAGTAATTAACAGAAGTGGATTGCAGCTGGCCAGAAAAACCTCACATCCTACTTCTGGCATGTCTGCAAGGGGTGGCTTGGCATGCCAGTAAGCACTGTTACTGCATGTGCCGAGCTTGGCACCTGTGCCAGGAGATACCAGTCCCTGCCCTAGGAGGATTTCCTGTTACAGGCAGGGCATTGGACTAGATGACTTATTAGTAGGGACCTGCAAAAGGTAAGGTTATTTTCCTGACAAAGAATAACACCCTTTTGTCAGGAAAAATAACCTTGCCTTTTGCAGGTTCCTACCTATTAGGTCCTTTCCGACCTGATGATTCTATCTTCACTGTAGATGTGTTAACTATTAATAAAAGCTGTGCTTCTTGTTTCCGTTCTTAGAAACATGCTGGTTGAGAAATAATTCCATCCAAATTTGCATTCAGCTACTCTTCTTTTTTGTCATGTTTTTGTCAAATAAGTAGTTGGATTTTTTTTGTAATAGTTGCTTTCTAGCACTCCTGCCCTCCTAACGAAAGCAAACAGCAGGACCCTAAAGGCTTCTGCTAACTCGGTGCTGAGTAGTCAGCAGCAGTATGTGAATAGTTCTGCTGACAAAACATGATGCCACAGAATACATTGTTACTTTGTTTTGCAGGGTCATCAGAATGAAAAACTGGAGTTTGTATAATGTGATTCTTCTAAATGCTTTGATCACAGGCATTTTCAGCTTGGTAAGTTTTACTCCTTGCGGGAGTCTCTCTTTGATTAGATTAAAAAAACCTAGATAAAGCCAATGGATGCAATTTTTTTCCAGTAAATGTGCAGGATAAGTGGCAGAACTGTTGTGGGGGCAACTGGCTAAAACCCTCCTATACCCTTTTGGTAGAAGAGGAATGATGGAAGCCAAATGGCTATAACACCAAGTAGTTAGTGACATCCCTTTCTGCCCCACTCTTCTCTTACTGGTTGTGCTAAGCAGACTGGGAATTTTTTGCAAAAACCATAGCTTTCACAGTCACCAGGCAAGATTGGAGGAAAACAACCTGATAGGAAGAGGCCACCTCTCTCCATGGTTGTAAAGGGCCTCCAATTTAAGAGGGATCCAACTTAAAACCAAACAATAGCTGAGCACTCTGGGAAGGTATGGCCAATCTGCTGCTTGAAGAACTAAGACCGGGTAGGCAACAAAGAATGATTAAAGGAGTTTAATAAAAGACTGGATAATTAAAACAAAAATAAAAAGAATTGGAAAGGGATACAGATGATAAAACATCTATTAAAAATAGACTGACCGCCAAGATAAGAAACTGCCAGAAAATTATGTCCTTGAACATGACTGCTGTCAGTGTTACTCTGCTAATCACACTGTCCAGTTGAATGTAGGTTCAGTTCTTGCACCCCTATCAGAAATGAGTGAGCTGTTTGTTAAAGATTAGGCAATGGGTACATTAGAAGATGAACCAGAAGCATCAATCAAAAGCATCCTGTGCATGAACATAGTGTGGATATATCAGCAGTCTAGGCTTGCTGATATATTAGGGTCATTCAGTTGTATGAGATAGGCCTTCTCAGTGTAGCCCTTCACCTAAACAGATAGGCTGCCAGCTAAAACATGGGTACATGCCAATCACAGCAGGGTGAATGACCATAAACCTTTGCCCTGAAATCCAGACCTGAAGGCAAGAGAATTCACTCAATACTAAATCTTACAAGAAGCAGTACTCCAGGTTTTCAAATAAAGCTTTTTCTCAGCCTCCTTGGATAAGCAAGGTATTGAACCTAGGACATTGGCACTCAAAGCAGGTGCGTATCACAGAATGATAATCTCAAACATAAAAATATAAATAAGGGATAGTAAATGGATTAATCTTATTAATAGTCATGCAAAAAAAAGAGCAAGAAGAGTGTAAGTTCATTGCTGTGCAACCTTTTAACTTGATGGAACCTTCCATAAGATAACACATTAACCGAATGTCAGCCTGTAAAAGGCCCACATCGTTACAAAGCAGAGCATTTCTATATGCATTAATGGCAACAGAACATGGGATTGCATGTCCTGACTTCTGGAGTTGACAGCAGCTGTTTAATATCTGGCTCTGAATTTAAAAATGAAAATCAACATAGCCCACAAAGCAGGCAGAGTCAGTTACACTCCATCTGCTTCCAATTAGTAACATCGCCATGGTATAAAGCACATTTTTTTCCAGCTATGACATTATAGAACTTTTTACTTTGTTTCCTGGAAGGATTTAGAAAGGCAAAAGTAAATGATTTGTTCTCACTGAAAATGTCCTTGCTGTAAATATCTTTTCACTTCTGTAGCATTCAAGTTTAACGCCATTCATTTGTGATATGGAATTATATAGGGATGAGATAATGGTGATAAACTAGTTTGGAGAGCATCAGCCTCACAGCATGTTGATGCCTGCTAATGTTTGCAAACTGTCTTTGCAACGTTCTCCATCAGGAATAATCTGGCATTTTAAACACAAGGAACTGTCCCATGACCTTAGAACAGTGGTCCCCAAAATCGTCAGCCAGAGGGCCACATCAAATAACTGGCACAATGTTGATGGCCAGAAAAAATTTAAATATAGCATTTAAATAAATACATTAGAGATGGAACCTAGATGAATGAATAAATCAGAATGAATGGGCTCAAATTTTTAGGATTTATCCAACCACCAACACAAGTCACAGAAGGTGCCTCTAGGCACCTGGTAAGCCCTTCAGAAGGCAAAAAATTTACTTCTTTTTTGTAAAACCAGGAAGTGATTCTTTTAAGGATCTCATAACACCCTCCATACTTGATCCAAGCCCAGCTCCAATCATGTTTGGTCAAGTGGGCCAGACGCTTGCAGGGGATCAGAGGTCTGGATACAGTCTGGCCATGGGCCACATCTGGTCCTTGGGTCAGGGTTTGGAGACCCATGCTTTAGATGACATGTTGGAAATCAGTGAGAGGAAGCTGACTCTAACCTCTTATCTGATTTGGATTTTTAAAATTTCTCAAGGATTAGGAGGTTACTGAGATTTGGTAAACTTCCACAGGAGAGATTTGCATTGGTTTGTTAGTGTCACCTATAATGCACTCTTCTCAGACACTCTGCTGAGAGGTGGGACTGGGAATGTCTGTGGGCACTTGTCTTAGCCCCTTGTCTTTGGGGACCCTTGTCTTTGCCCCAGCAAATCCAATATCCCTCACCCAAATAACACTTTAGATACAAAAAATAAACCATTATCCTGTTTGATACAGAAAGAGTGTCAGGCCTGCACATTAGAAAAAAGTATCTGCTCTCATCACATCTAGTTTGAACATTGGATATATATCTATAAAAGCATGAAGTGCTAACTAGCAATAATTTAGACAGAAGAATAGGAATTACAGTCTTTTGGAATATGGCTGAAATTTTGATTCCTTGCTTGGGTGTTTTGTGGCTGTACAGCCAGTAGGGGGGACCATATGCTTTACAGCACAGATTTTCAAATGCAAAGATTAATTAAGGAACATATAAGTACTGTAACGACACACAAATGAAATCCACTGCATCAAGGAGGGGTGTCAAAATTTTCCCTGTGTTACTTGCTGATTACAATGGTTAGCAAGTAGCTTTGCTGAAAGTCCACTTTGATAATGGGGAAAAGTTATTTTAACGTCAGTGTATCCTTTCTGATTCTATCATACAAGCTTTATAAAATGTGGTACTGTTACTCCTTCTTGGATTAGAAAACAAAACCTTTGGGTTGTTTTTTTTTTTGTCTGAGGCATCAGAAGTTCTTGGTCCAGGCCTGCTTTCATTCTCTAGATAACCTTGATGCAATGACACATTTGTTGTGATGCAGATGATCTGCAGGTGTACTGTGGGAGGAGACTCATATAATTGTATGGCCATTGAGGGATGGGCCCAGCCCAAGCTTAGCAACATGATGTGCCTTGTCAAAAAAACTGATGATGTGCCTTGACAATTTTAGCTCCTTCTCAGTATGTCATGAGATGAAAAAGTTGAAAATCACTGTTCTGTCTAGATCATGAATCAGTGCGACAGAACATGTATTGTAGACCATTTTCCCTACGTATTGATCCTATGTGAATAAAACCAGGATAATACACTTCTAGTTGTTTATAGTAGAGACAGTTGAAGTTCTTTAACCAGTGATTTCATCAATTAAAGCTTTATTAGATGAACACATAAAGTGCAAAGCTAATTAACCAGACTGAAAGTTGTAGGCACACTTGTTTATTTTTAGAGGCTGTTTCCATTCTGATGTGTCTTTGTAATGGGACTGAAAAAGGAAGCAAATCATGAAAAGATTACCTTTGCCTTCAGCTATGCATAATAGCTTTTGTATATTAAAATGTCACAGGCAGTGTCCAAACATCATTTTTCCAAGTCTATTACAAACTTGTTGTATAGGCCACCTTCCTGTACTCCCCACCCCCTTAAAAGCTTTGAGCACAATCTTATGGGTGCAATCCTATCCATGTCTACTCAGAAGTAAGCTCCATTGTGCTCAATGGGTCTTACTCCCAGGAAAGTGTCTTTAGGATTGCAGCCAATGTGTACTTAGATGTAAGCCCCATTTTTATATGAGCAACAACTGCCCTTTTGTTTACAGTCCTATACACACTGCTGGGATCAGGGTGACCATATAGAATGGAGAACAGAGTTCTTCTGCCTTTAAGCATTGTGTAGAAGATAAAATTGAGGCAGGTGTAGCTCAACATGGAAGGGTTAAAAAAGCAGCACCTGCTTAAATTTCCTCCTCTATGCAATGCTTAAAGGTACAGGTTGGGATTAACATTCCAATCCTAACTAATTACCTGCACGATAATGCAATTTATTGGCATAGGCTACATTGCAGTGATTGATTTTTTGGCTCCTAGAGATTACTTCAGGGTAAGGGGACATTTGTCACCTGATAAGCCCCAGAAGCTGCTTTTGGTCACCTTGGACCTCTCCCAACAATATCACTGGGACAAGTCCAAATTGATATGTGCAGGCAGATCAAGCCGGGGAAGAGGGTTGGGATTTTGTGTAGGCTGCTGCAAAAAAACAACCAAAAAAAAAGCCTTGATCTTTGGCCTGATCCACCCACCTTCCCCAGGAAAGTCAGAACAGACAAAAGGAAATATTTCTTAATCCACTGCGTGTTTAAACTGTGAAACTCCTTGCCACAAGAAATAAACCCCACCTAGCAGTTTGAAAGCATGTAAATGGAAGTAGATAAATAGATATCAAGTAAGAAGATCACAGCATTCCATGCACATTGGTGTTTAGTCACACTGGCCACATGACCATGGGGCAGGGTGACAGTATAGAATGGAGGACAATCAGTGAAGGGATTCAAAGAAATTAACAACCGGTTCTATGCCCATCTGGCAGCCAGTTTTAAATGGCTATTTTTAAACTTTATATGTCCTAACTCTCGTTAACAACCGGTTCTATGGAGTAGGTGCGAACCTGCGGGAGCCCACCACTGAGGACAATGTGCCTGCACCTTTAAGCATTGCATAGAGGAGGGAATTGAGGCAGGTGTAGCTCAACATAGATGAGTTTAAAAAGCAGCATCTGCCTCAATTCCCTCCTCTATGCAATACTTAAAGGTACAGGCACATTGTCCTCCATTCTTTATAGTCACCCTGTCATGGAGGTATCTTTGGACAACACTAGCTCTTTGGCCTTGTAAAAGGAATGAGAACCACCCTTAGAGTCTGTCACTAAGGTTGGGAGGGAAATCTGCAGACAGAGTGACCAAATAGAATGAAGGACAGAGTGCCTCTACCTTTAAGCACTGTGTAGAAGAGGGGAATTTTGGCATTTGCTGCTTTTGAAACACTTCTATATTAAGTTAAATCTGCCTAAATTTCTCCTTCTTTCCAATAGTTAAAGGTAGAGGCACTCTGTCCTCCATTCTATATTGTCACCCTGCTTTCAGAGGACATCTTTACCTTTATGTCACATGGCTGTGAATCCAGGAATGGTGCTACTTCTCTGTCAGCGCAGAGGTGTTTCATTATAGTGAAACAGCATCAAAGCCAACAGGCACAAAAGTTTCCTTCTAGATGCATTGTCACAGCATTACCGAAGCTGCGTCAGACTGGCACAGATCCTGGAACAGTTTCCTGACAAGCTGCCTAATCCCACCGCATGTTTTCCAGGCTGTTCTCCGTTGCCCATATATTGGGTTGCACACAAGGATAGGAATTAAATGAAAAACAAACATCTGAGACTACAACACAAGTATTTAAAAGGCAGGCATGCAATCAAGATTGCTCCACAGTCAACAGCCCTCAAGCAACAAACGCTTATTTAAAGCAACATAGAAAAGAATACTGAAGGCAAAGAGAAATCTCATCTACAAATAATATTCCTTTTGAAATTTTTCCCTTTGCAGACGTTTCAGTCCTAGTTGCTCAACCCTCTCCCCTGCCCTCCTAATTAGTTCATTTCCTGATGTTTATCAAATGGAAGGCATCTTTTGGGGTGAAAAATGAACCTTAAAAAGCCTGTTTCCAGGACTGAGCAGTCTCTGATTTTACCACAAATAATAGTGTGTCATTATAATCTTGATTGTGTGTATGTTTCTTGGCTATAGTAATAATTTGCTACTTTGAAGTCAAGCCAAAATGTGATCAACAGGGAAAAACCCATCAGCTGCAATCCTAAACACACTTTTCTGGAGTAAGTCCCACTGAACCTAACGGGGCTTACTTCTGAGTAGACATGGTTAGGATTGTTGTCATCCTGTGTTAACATGATTTAAAGAAAATTTGCATTGATATTATTACTGATGCCTTCACATTAGTGTAGGGTTGCCATATGTCTTAAAAAACAGGGACAGTCCCAATTTGGGGGGATTGTTTTCACATACTGGCAGGTGTGACAGAGGGTCCTGTCCCGATTTTGTGGAAGAGAATTATGGCAACTTTACATTAATGAAAAGAGAATATGAAACAAAAGGATTTTGATGATGATTTTAATGGAACCAGAATTAAGACAGATCATTCATTCGTTCATTTTATAGTCCTAGGCATGCTTACTCAGAAGTTCCACTGAGTTCAGTGAAACTTACTTGCAGGCAAGGTTGTATAGGATTGCAGCCTTATTTTAGGACTGTATATATGTGTACAGTAATACTTCCTAGGGGCTGTGGGTGGCGCAAGCAGTAAAGAATCTGTGCCTGTTAACCAGCAGGCCAGGGTTTGATTCCAGGGTCAACCCCACAAGACAGAGTGAGCTCTTGTCCTTAGCCCAGCTCTGCGATGCCAGCTGTATCCAATCGTATTGGCTCTGCCTTTCCATTGGACTAATTCAGTGGTGTGGAGAAGGGGGATTTGCTGCTTGGGTAACAGCCTATCCTCCATAAAAATCCAACCCAGGCTTTCGTGCTTCGCATGCAGCGTATGCAGCACCAAGCACGATATCATAGGGCACAATCCAGAGCAACTACGGGGAGTCCTTGCTCCGGTGTAAGAACAATTTGCTCTGGATTGCAATATGAATTTCCCATAGGTTTTCATTAGGTGGTACAGTAACTACGGGCACACATAATGTCTCTTATGTGTACCCGTAGTTGCTCTGGATTGTAGGGTAAGTCTTTCAAGACTGATGGAGGCCTGCTTTTTTAATACCTCCTATAACAGTGCTTGCTATTAACACTGATCTCCAAAGTGTAGACAGCTGATCACAGGGAAAGGCTTCCCTGCATGGATGGTGCTTAATGTTCTGCCGCATAGCTTGTCTCCTAATCTGGAATAGTGTTTACTGCCCATCAGCCCAGTAGGTTTTAAAGCAGGAGGTCAGAACAAATGTGACTTGGTTTAGCATTGATTAGCACAGATCAGACAGCAAGATATGCAGCATAGTAATGCAACAGTAAGCATTTCCCATAAAAAAGAGGTTTTGGTTTTTGTCCAAGCTCCAAATCTGGTCCATGGGCTGTAATTTGGAAAGCAGTGTCCTATAACATCGTTTTATTGTAGTGGGCTTTATTCTGAGTCCGTTTTACATTATTATGAAAAATGGGTTAAAATCCACAAACTATTCAGAAATTTGACACAGGAACAATTTACTGATTTACATTTAGCATCTATATCCTAACTTTCCATCATAAAATTTACAACCAAAGTTTTACATCAGAAAAAACTATGTGCAAACAATTTTAAAATATATTTGGTCAATTCCCCACCTCGTGGTCCTCTGCCACAACTCTGCCTCCTGGCAGAGTCAAGCAAAATGTATAGCTTCCACACAGTACCAGCTTTGCTGAGTTCTCTTTCATCAGGCACTTGCATGCATTGAACACACAGATCGCTCTTTGTCTGAGTTTCCTATTCCTTTCTCAAGGAGGGTTCTTTTTGGAGCACAAAGGGAATCTGTTCCACAAGGGATATGTGATGAACTGTTAAACTTTTAAAAAGGGATTAAAGTTTTAATTGATTAGTTGCATTAGTAAATCAGCAAGGATGCTACTCCTCAGTGGCATATCTAGAGGGGGATCCAAAGCACTACATTTTGCAGGTGCCCTTCCCTCTTCTCTTGCATTCCAGGTGTGCCTCTGTTTTTTCTCCCCTTGCCCAGAATAGCTCTGAAGGAAAAGTGGAGGGACTGCTTGCAAGGTGCTTTCAGGCATCTGCAAAACTTTGTGCTTTATACCCCCTCTAGCTACACCTCTGCTTCTTTTCAACAGGGCTCAAAATAGGTTTTTCTTGTAAAGCATCCCCCACTTTCTGGCAGTTTGTTTTCTGATGGTTCTGCTCTTTCATCACCTTTCAGTTATACCCAGAACTCATTCACTCAACACATGCTTCAGTCTTTCAACCTCTCTCTGCTGGTCTAAAGTAACTAAAATTGTTTTCCCTTATATTGATTTGCATGTGACATGGTGATCAGACTGTTTTTAGCATTTCCTTATGACTTCTGTCAGTAAACAACCATCATTCAAATACATTAGAGATTCATTGCCCACACATGCCTTTGTTCATTTTTCTGTAATTTGTTGTGTATTTTGGCTCTGTTAATAAATATGTGTTATTTAGGCTTTTGCAAGTTATATGTGTATCTTTTTTAGGTGGCCATTTTGCATTTGCAAGCTTAAAAAGACTGGGTTCCACTGTCCAATGGTTTTCACTTTTGGACAGCACTCCAGTCCCTAACCTGTGTAATAAGTGTAGCTGATTATGAATCTGCATCTTAAAATTTAGTACAATCTCTAGGAGTCAACATTCTCTCTCTCTCTCTCTCTCCCCCCCCCCCAATAAACAGCCTGAACAGAGTTTAGAGAGTTGTTTCCAACAGCAATTGTGGCTCCAGGCTCAGGTGAGGCTTCTGGAACACAGTGTGAAACAGCAACAGGCAAGAATTGTGCAGCTCTTAATGGAAAGGGACATTGAGCACAGAAATAAAGGCGGTGAGAACAGTGTCATTGATCCAGGAGAAGAAAGAAAGTATAAAGGTTAGAACCACGTGTTTATTTTTCATATGTATCGCATCATAATCTTGGCTTGCACTTTCCACAGTTTATAATCCAAGCTGTGGTTTAAGCTTCCAAAGCTTAAGCTATGTTCTTTTTTGGGCCTTATAAATTCCTTGTTTCCTCCCTCAGGCAGCAGTCTCTGGAGAGAAGTGGTCGTAATCAGTGATTATCAGTTAAGAGCCCAATTCTATGCATGTCTATTTCAGGATTTGTATCCCACCTTTGTATCCCATCTACTCAGATGTCAGTCTCATTCTCATCAATGAGACCTCAAGCACAATCCTAACCATGTCTACTCAAAAGTAAGCCCCATTGTGTTCAATAGGTCTTACTCCCAGGAAAGTGTCTTTAGGATTGCAGCCTTACTTCCAGGAAAATCTGCACAGGTTTTTTTCACCCTCCAACATCATATCAAACCATAGAATCATAGAGTTGGAAGGGACCTAGTAGGTCATCTAGTCCAACCCCCTGCCTGCAGCAGGAAATCCCCCTAGAGCATCCCCGACAGGTGTTCGTCGAGCCTCTGCTTGAAGATCCCTAGTGAGGGAGAGTCCACCACCTCCCTTGGCAATCTGTTCCACTGCCAAACCGCCCAAACTGTCAGGAATTTTTTCCGGATATCCAGCCAGAATCTCCTCTCTTGCAGTTTGTACCCATTGGTTCTAGTTCTGCTTTCAGAAGCAGCTATGAACAAATGAGCCCCTTCCTCCCTATGACTGCCCTTCAGGTATCTGAAGAGGGCAATCATGTCTCCCCTCAGCCTCCTCTTCTCCAGGCTGAACATCCCAAGTTCCCCCAACCTTTCCTCATGGGGCTTCCTTTCCATCCCACTGATCATTCTTGTTGCTCTCCTCTGGACTTGCTCCAGTTTGGCTGCATCTTTCTTAAAGTGAGGTGCCCAATGCTGAATAAAGAGGAACTAGAACTTCTCGCGATTTGGAAGCTACAGTCCTCTTAATGCAGCCTAAAATGGCATTTGCTTTCTTTGCAGACACATCACACTGCTGACTCATGTTCAGCTTGTGATCCACGGCTACTCCAAGATCCCGCTCACATGTAGTGCTGCCAAGCCAAGTATCCCCCATTTTATACCTGTATTTTTGGTTTTTATTTCCTAAGTGCAGAACCTTGCACTTCTCCCTGTTGAAATTCATTCTATTTGTTACAGCCCAGTATTCTAGTTTATCCAGATCCTCCTGGAGTTTTCTCCTGTCTTCTAATGTGTATGCTACTCCTCCCAGCTTGGTGTCATCCGCAAATTTGATCAGGCTCCCCCGTACCCCTTCCTCAAAGTCATTGATAAAAATATTAAAGAGGACTTTACTCTTACTCTTACTCTGGTTACCAGCTGTCAGCATCTGGGCTCCATCACATCTCTCAGCCTCCTGATCAATGTTGCTATCTGATCAGTGTTTTAAAGTGGTGTCCTCTTATTTTTAGCCAGGTAAGAGCAATTCACCCCTTCATCTCAGCACAGCATTTTCTTTCCAATGACCTCTTGCTGGTGTCTTCATCCCTTTTTAGACTTTGAGGATAGGGAACTGCTTATTGATTTCTTTTGGCATGTAAACCACTTTGTGAACAAATTTTTTTTTGCGCATGCAGGCCACATGTCCATGGAGGAGTCTTCAGACAACACTGACACTATGGTTCTAGAAATAGGGATGAGCACTACCCCCTAAAGTCAGTCACAACTAGCAGGGTAACCTGCAGGAGACACCTTTACTTTCTGGGGCTTTTTTCTATGACCAAGCACAGCCCAAGTCTTAAAAATCCACATCCGCTAGTTGTCCACTAGATTGCCACACTGTGGAAATTAGATAATATGGTATAACTAAATCACAATTTCTCATATTGGAGAGGATGTGGGTCCTAGGACCTATTTTATCCACAGAACTAGAAACTTTCTGAGGGAAGATATGACCCCATATTTTTGAAATATCATATCTTGATAGGAACACAATCTATGTGCACACTATGACTCTGCTCACTCTAGCCACATGGTTATAGAATAGATTTGGGTGTGATATTCATATTTAAAATCCTAATATAAAATGGAAGGGCAGGTGTTGCTGTCATTTATGTCAGAAAATAATGGAGATACTGTACAATGTTTCTGCTATTTCGATAAGAACTTAAGAAAATATTTAAGATCTATCTGTTCAGAATCGTATTTCCACCAAGGACTTCCCAAATGCTTCTGGGAAACTTTTCAGCCACAAATAGAGTGGTTAGACCAGTACACTGACATGTGCTGGCCTTCCCACACCACCACAGGATCAAGGAATGGGTGAGTTGTGCCAGCTTAAAAGGGTTAGGATTGTTCCTTAAGGATGTAATCCAAAACACACTTACTTGAGAGGGACCCTACAATCGAGAGTAACTATGGGAAGGCATAAGAGGCACTTATTCCTGACGGCGAGGGCGGTTCGGCAGTGGAACAGATTGCCAAGGGAGGTGGTGGACTCTCCCTCACTGGGGATCTTCAAGCAGAGGCTCGACGAGCACCTGTCGGGGATGCTCTAGGGGGATTTCCTGCTGCAGGCAGGAGGTTGGACTAGATGACCTACTAGGTCCCTTCAAACTCTATGATTCTATGATTCAATACTCAGGATTACTTTATGCATTTCCCATAGTTTCCCATAGGTGGCACCATAACTAGTTACCCATAGTTACCCATAGTAGCACCCGTAGTTACTCTGGACTGTAGCCTAAGCCCCTTCAAATACAATATGTAGAACATTGCATTATACATTTTTTTTAAAATGCCAATATAAAATTTGGGGAAGCTTGGATGAGAGTTGGATATTTTCTCAATTCAGGCTACAATCATAAGCTCCAGATATGTTGGCATAAGCCCCAGCATAAGTGCTGTGCTACCTGGGGGGTGGGGGGGGGGTGGGTGTTACAAAAGATCCATAAGGCACTTCTGGCCTATCCCTGGGACAGGTAGACCAGTACATAGGCATACATCAACCTCCCTACACCACCACAGAAAGATTTGCCAGGTGAGTTATACCAGCCTAAATTGGTTAGCATTGAACCTTGAGAGTCTTAGAGCACAAACCTAACCATGTCTACTCAAATGTAAGCCCCATTGAGTTCAATGGGTCTTACCCTCAAGTAAGTGTCTTTAGGACTGCAGCCTCTACATCAAAAAAGAAAAGAAAGAAGGAAGGGTTTTGGTAGAAATATGTTTTCAATATTAAAGACTGAGTCAGCAGTAACTGTGGGAAAGCACTTGCGGGTTAAATATATAACTTAGGAATTAGTTAAGTTCAGTTCCCAACTGTTTTCAATTTATTTATTTAACCAGCAAAATGTTATTACATGTCTTGAGTTCTTCCAGAAGTTTTCACTTAAACAGCAACTTTGACATATAGAACAAGACCATTCAAAACAGTAAATGTTACTTTAACATTTTAGCCATATATCTCTGGGTGTCTAAGAAGCCAATGCAGATTTCAGAAAATCAGTGTTTGCATTTTTTAAAATGCACTGCCTTACTGATGACATAATTGCCCAACATCATTACAGGTAAGTGTCTTTTGGATTTCATGCCATTTTGGATTAGTGAAATCTTCACTTCCTTACATTGGTTGTATTGCAAATAATGGGTAGTGAAAGTGACAAGCCTATTCCCTATATATTTCCAATCAGTGCTGTTCTTGACTTTCTCACTATCACAAAAAACAATCCTAATCAACCCTAGATCAGGCAGGCCTCCGCTGCATCGAGAGCAGTTTTGGGGTTAGCTGTTGCTAGGGGAATTCTGTCCCCTTACCCTGGGTAAAACCTGAGCAGCCCCAATTGGGCTACTCAGAACTGTCCCACTTTAAGAGGTGACACAAATCTGAGCAGCCTGGAGCTGCTCCAGATTGCACAGGTCTGAGGTTAGGATTTGGAAAAAGCGTGGTTATGAATAAACAACGATGATGGACAAGGATATCTTTTAAACCCATTAATCATATATAGAGGTCTGCTAGGTGCTAGGCAGCAGGTGGTTGAATTCAGGGTTGCTGAAGAAATCCAAATAGCGAAAGACCTGGACAATTCCTGGATGGGAGACTGCAAGCTGATAAAGATGTAATGAGTCAACAGAGCCAGAAGATGTTGCCGTTTACAGTTTGGCTGACCTGAAAACTGCTGCTGGAAGCTTAAAGACACTGAGACCAGATTTGATGATGGCCGTGCTGTGAAGGATTCCACCTGGAAAGAGAAGAATTCTAGGAGCTACCCATAGAACAACATAGACCTGTCTGCACCCTAGTCTACACTTACTGGCTTCTGGACCTCACAAAAGTAATTTCCATCAATCATACACTAAAGCAAAAATAAATTCTAGGTGCTTGATAGCTTCCCCAAGGCAGGCAGGAGAGCCATAAAGTGTAGGTCCAAATGATATTTTCACTTAAAAGGCATGCTTAAAACAAGAAGCACATCTGTCAGAAAAAGGAGGCCTAGGGATCTGATCCTAGTCAGGACCACAGGGAGGGGTTAACTCTTCCAAATGAAAACTTCCCCTATCAAATTTATTTGCTTTAGGTTATTCACAGCAAAAAGCTTTGTAAGGTGATGGAAAAATAATTGCAATAGAAAACAATGAAACTATTAAGGCTGCAGTCCTATCCCACTAATCTCAAAGTTGGTTCCATTGAACATAAAATGTCATGCACAGGATTTCATTGCTCATTAAATATTTGGAATTGATGTTTTGGAATTTGCAGATTGTGCCGAGATCTATAGGGCAGGACACACCCAGAGTGGATTTTACAAGATGAAACCCCTCTGGAGCTCGAGTGAATTCCTTGCCTACTGTGACATGTCAGAAGGTGGAGGATGGACAGTTTTTCAAAGGCGGTCAGATGGAAGTCAAAATTTTGATAGGTAAGTTTTGGACATAATGTTAGATGTAAACAATAATAAACTGGAAGATAATACATCATAAAGGTGAATAGTAATAACTTCTTCCAGTGAATGGTTTTTCATCCACTTTCATAAAATATTTCTTGCATGCTTCTCTTAAGAGTTCAGCTCTGGTTTTGCTTCATGCACAAGTTAGGATTTAGCAGGCACCCGTCAGTCTTGAGAGACTATGGTATCGTGCTCGCTGCATATGCTCCATGCAAAGCACGAAGGCCTGAGTTAGATTGACATGGAGTATATGCTGTTACCCAAGCATAAAATCCCCCCTCTCCACGCCACTGAAATAGTCCAATGGAAAGGCAGAGCCAATACAATTGGTTCCAACTGCGTTGCAGAGCTGGGCTAAGGACAGGAGCTCACCCTGTCTTGTGGGGACCGACCCAGGTCTTGAACCCTGGCCTGCTGGTTAATAGGCACAGTGTCTTAACCACTTGCGCCATCCATAGCCTGTGCACAAGTGATAGGCTGCTCCATACTCTGCCTCCCACACCCATATGCAAATGTGCATGCAGTCAACTCCTTGTCATATTAATGCACCCAGTTAAACTTAGCTTTGTTCTAAATCAGACTGCAATACAAATGTACAATTTGCATCAACTAGACTCTGCATTTATTGCATAATGCAATTTTCTCTTGCATTAACACAAGGGGGTCCAGGTGTGTCACCCCCCCAAACTGTCAGCCATTGGGAACACCGACTGTACAGGGTTATGGTGGCTACAGGGCTGAGTTGGAATAGAAGCCAAGGTATACCTGGCAAGGAGATTTGGGCTCCTTACTTTCACTAAAAGTGCTTTCCCTCATATTTCTGAATTAGAGGTTTATACTTATTTTCAGGAACTGGACAGAATATGAACAAGGCTTTGGTGATTTTGCTTCACCAAATGGTGAATACTGGCTTGGAAATAAAAATCTTCATTATCTGACTTCTCAAGGTAAGATCTGTGCAGTCACTGTTCAGTATAGAAAATGAAAACAGTAATGACAAGACAATTTGCTGTTTGTGCAATACTAAATTCCTGAAAGCCTGAAAGCAACAATCCAGTTTTTCCACCATGGTCTTAGATAGTTATATGGGTTATGGTCCAGAAAGAGATTGGTGTAAGTATATGCTTGGAAAAGGTATGTCGTTCATTAGCAAGGAATCATTGCTGTAATATACCAAGGAGACACAGGATATAGAGAACAAGACTTCTAATTACAGGAATAAGCAAAATCTCAACATTAAAATGTCAATATGCTATGGAGAGACAATACATCTCTTTGATGCTAATGTCAATGCGAAAAATCAAACTTTTGGTAATGGCCCAGGAATCAAGGATAGGGCAACATTTACTTTAAAGGTCTCCTTCACTACCTGAAGTGAATTGAATTAAAATTCTCTTGTATGCATGATTCATACACAGGAATGTAACTTTTTTTTTTAGGAAATTATACCTTACGAATTGATATGACGGATTTTATGGACGAGCAGCGCTTTGCACAATATGAAAATTTCCAAGTTGCAGATGAGCAGGTATCATATTAATGCTGAATTCTCATACATACTTCCCTGGAAGTAAGGTCCAATGAATGCAGTTTTGATTCTGAAGAAACATGCATTGGATTGCACCATCAATGTCTCCATGTACAGCGTATTGTGCTCATAAGATAAATGATGGGACAGAAATGTGGTGAATAAAAAGATATGGCTAACATTTGGTCCAGTCATGAGCAATATCATTATCCCCCATTCTGTTCAGTCCTGAGGAAGCAGGATCAGCACTGGATTCAGTCCTAGGTCCCAGGTTCAAAAGAAAGAGCCTCTAGGGGCCAGTGACAATGACCCACCTTGAACATTTACAGCTCCCTGGATCTCCTTCATGAACTCCTGTTTGTGGCCAACACAAAAATGATAATACAAGTTTTGCAAAACCAATTTTTGAGTTACAGAACTCTCCTCGGCCATGTGTTGATTGATTCACACAACCTCAAGGCACCTCTTAGTTAATTATCTTGCTTAAAATTCTCTCTTGTGATACTCCTTCCATTAAATATCTGGTTTAATAAGAAAACTAAAAACTGATTTAATGTTATCTTTTCTTCTTCTTCACTTCCTACTTGTCTTTTCCTGTCTTCCATCACCATAGCATGTTGCATATGTGTTTGTGAGTAATTGTGGATGGTTGGTACATGTGAGTTTCCTTTCTGAACATGTTTTATCATGCTGAGATTGTGTATATTTTTTATCATGTGAGATTGTGTATTTGTCTTACCTTCTTGTCAATATCTTACCTTGTGAATTTCTCATCAGAATTCATACATGATGAATTGTGGACAATACTTTGGAACAGCTGGTGATTCTCTTACTGGAGGGTTTCACCCCGAAGTTAAATGGTGGGCAAACCACCAGGGCATGAAGTTCAGTACAAAAGACAGAGACAATGACAACTATGAAAAGAATTGTGCAGAAGAAGACAAAGCTGGCTGGTGGTTTAACAGGTCAGGTCGGGCCGTGAGTAATATGTCACAGATCTATTGACAAGTCTTTAAGTTCCTTTCATGTGCCGTTCAAGCAGATACAAGACATCTCATAATTTCATCCCATTTCCTCATCCTTTCCTCCCCAACATATAGCGTCAAAGTTGCTCTAGGGGGCTGTGGGTGGCGCAAGTGATTAAGACACTATGCCTGTTAACCAGAAGGCCAGGGTCTGAGACCCGGATCCATTAGTCTAAGACTAATGGATGCCAAGTATTAAGTAGACATTGCTGCACAGCAGCAGATTATGCTAATATATATATATAACAGAGAAAAATGACTGACTGACTGACTGACTGACTCACTCACTCACTCACTGACTCATCACCACCCTGCCAAAACCGCTGGGCCTAGATGCGTGAAATTTGGGGAGGGTGTTCCTTCTGTGATGGAGGGGTGCACTAAGAACTGGTTTTCGGAAATTCCAACCGGAAAAGGGTGAAAAGGGGTGCAACGCGTTTTCCTCCCAATACTTTGCATTGAAGAATTGATGACTCATCAACATTCCACCCCAACTGCTGGGCCTAGAAGCATGGAATTCTGGGAGGGAGTTCCTTCTGTCACCTGAACACCCACCAAGAACCCATGTGGAGAAATTTAACCCTTAAGGGGCTGAAAAGGAGTGCAGCGTGTTTTTATCCCATACTTAACATGGAAGACTGACCAACATCCAGCCAATTTGGTGCCTGGTGCACTGGGGGGGATGTTGTTCGGAGGAAGAAGTTCCACTGGGGAGGAAGTTGCGCATGGGGGACTGATGCGCATGGGGTGTTGATACACATAGAGGGTAGTTGCGCATGGGGGACATATGCGCATGGGGAGTTGATGCGCATGGGGAGATGTTGTGCACAGGAGTGGGCCCAGCCAGCCCCAAGATCCGTTTCACCTGAAGTTGGGGGCGGGCCAGGGTCAGGGGGCGGGGCTGGGGTCAGGGGACAGGGGCGGGTCGAGGGATGGGCCCCAACCCTCCCGCATTGTGCATGCGCCAGGTTCGGCGCATGCGCGCTCAATCTCCTGAAGCCGAGCTTCAGGAAACTCAGCGCGCATGCGTCCAGCTGGACGCTAGCACACTGCGTCTCCTGGGGCGGAGCTTCAGGAGATGTGTGGTGGCCGCTGCCGAATCGGTCCCCGCGGTTCTTGCCAGCCACAAGACGCTGGACCGGTTCGCCAGCGTCTGCCACGGGGGAAGATCCGTTTCAGGCAAATAGGCCCGAACCGGCATCTACCCACGTGTGGTTGCGCATGGGGTGTTGATGTGCATGGGGTGTTGATGTGCATGGGGGGAAGTTGCACATGGGGGGAAGTTGCGCATGGGGGGAAGTTGCGCATGGGGTGTTGATGTGCATGGGTGTTGATGCACATGGGGGAAGTTGTACATGGGGAAATTTGTGCATGGGGGACTGACGCGCATGGAGGACTGAAGTACATGGGGTGTTGATGCACACTGGAGGTCGATGCACAAGGGGTGTTGATGTGCCGTGGGGGGACGGCATATGGGGAAATGTTACTTCCGCAACGCGGGTACGCCTTTAGCTGGTTTCCTATAGGACAATCAGGACTGTGGCAAGAGAGAGGTAATGAAGTCTTACCTACCCATATTTTTTTCCTGCCACAAAATTGCGTATTAAAAATGCTGAGGATAATGGGTTTTGAAGAGATCAGAAATTCCAAAACAGAGTGTTTCTAATCTCCTTTCCTGTTTGGATGGGAGTATGATTGACTGGAATTGGGAAGGAGTCTGGAGCTCAAGCTTGTTGGCTTCATGCTCCCCTACTGATTGTCCTATAATCTGAGCACTGTGGTGCAGGGAAGGACAGAGGCGCAGGCAGACAATGGGCTCAGCACCTTTTTTGGTCCTTGAAATTTAAAATGCATCCCTTCCCCAAACCCAGCTGTACAGGAAATAGGTGATGACTTGATTTTGACATACTGGTCTTCTGCTATCACATTTAGTTCGGCCTACATCCAGATCAGATCTGACACTTGAACAGAATGCAGGGTAAGTTAACAGTGGGGAGCGAGTTAATAAATGTTAACGGAAGGATTTTTTCATCCTATTTAGAGCATAGCAGTGCATTCTTAGCAGCATTACAGTAATTGCAGACATCAATCAGAAAGAATGCTATGCGCAAAGGGAACTCTTAAACTATCACTCTGAAAATACAAACATGGACCAGCAACAACTCATGTGGGGAAATTGGAATGTTTTACTGCCAAAAAACATTTCAGCAACATACTTAATTGGCTGCAAAACAGAATTATGGTATAGCTGTACAAATGTGTGCATTCCTTTTTAAATGTGTTTAACTTTTACCTTTCCCCAGCAATCTAAATTCATTTGGCAAGAGATGCCAGTCAGAATCAGCTTTTGTGTTTATTTGTGTCATCCTTTATTTGCCCAGTAGTTTAGCAGGGAACCTGCCCAAAACTGTTTGTTACTGAATAACTCCATGACCATATCACCAATGACTGCAGATGCAATCAGTACCACAATTGGATGATCTGAAGCCAAATTCACCATGTGAAAGTACAATTTGTTTCAGCTCTCATCAACACAAACATGATAAAAGGAGGAAGTGAACCTTAAAACAAATCCGTTTTCCTGTGAAGTCAAACCTTCCACAGATTTCAAGATATTTCTCTGTATGTGGCTGACAAATTTGAAGAGTCATATGGTGCTGGTGAATCAGCATAACCTAGCTGAGTCACAGAATAATGGTTATAACTTTATTATTCTAGTTCTTGGTTTTCTTTTCAGTACTTTTTATTAATAGTTTCAAACCAAACATAGTTTGTTTTGGAGGAGGCAAAGTAAAATTAGAATTACTTGTAATAAAATCCTATTTACAGGTTGTCCTTCATTATCCACTAGGGCAGGGGTCTTCAACCCCTGATCCATGGCCCAGAGCTGGTCCATTCCACCTTGCCCACTGGGCTGCACTGGCACTGGGTCCCAGACCAGAGGCAGGAGCCCAAGAGGTTCTCAGCCCAGGCCTGGGCCAATTGCACAGGTGTAGCCTGACTGCCAGGCTGTGCCTGCACAGCTTGCCCTGCAGCCGGGGAGGACTGCCAAGTGCCAGGCCATGCCTGTGCAGTTCTCCCCAGCCACGGGGAGAACTGTGCAGCTGTAAGTGAGCATCAGGCTGTGCCTGCGCTTCCTCCCAGGCCGTGAGAAATTTTTTCCCTCTGAACCGGGCCATGGTCCTCAGAAGATTGAGGATGACTGCACTAGGGTTCCATTCTGAAATCTCCAGTAGATTAAAAAAAATTAGTGGATTCAAAAACAGTGAAAAAATAGATTTAAAGACTCACTTCCAGGCTTCTTGTTCCTCTCTTGCTCTGAATTGAGGGATAAGGTCATGCCTCAATTTCTGTAGTGGTTTGATTCTGGGGTTTGATTCTGGTAAATAAAAATATATATTAAATAAGAGCAGTTTTAAAAACAGTTTTAAAATAAAGTGTTCCTTTACAATTGTTTAAAAACAGTAAGAAAATTAGAAATGTAAAGGACCCCTTGCCTTTGACAGCTCAGCTAAAGAATGGAATGATTGCTTGTATGACTACCTCTCTATGCGCTAGGGAGTGTTAAGGAAAGCTGTTTTTAAAACTGTGATTCTAAAGGGATTTAATTTTTTCACTTTTCCAGGATTGGCACATTCCTTCTCATTTGAGTGGCCATTTATGTTGACTCAAATCTGTGTGTAACAAGATTGGACCTGCATGTTTATTTAGGCTGCAATCCAGAGTAACAACGGGACCTTTTACACCAACATAGTTATGGTGCTACCTATGGGAAACCTATGGGAAATGCATAGAGCAATCCAGAGTAAGTGCCTCTTACATCTTCCTGTAGTTACTCTGGATTGTAGGGTTAGTCTTACTGAATTCTCCGATGCTGACTCCCAAATATACACATGCAGGTCTGCACCCTAATTCAGTTTTTATATCATTACTTATATATTGTGAAAGAATACAACCATGGACTCCTCTCAGTATATGCAACCATGAAACAGGCTGGACATACACTGGTTTTTATTCAGCTGCAGGTAACAGGCATTCTGTTAATGAAGGAAATACCGATAATATTATTTCATTGTTATGGACAACCACATGATTCCTTTGAGAGAAAGGTCTATGAGTAGATTATGTTCAGGTCTGCATTAACGGTGCAGTCCTAACCTTGGCCAGCACAACTCATATGTCTTCGCATTCCTGGTGATTATGTAGGGAGGAAAGTGTATTTCTGGCCTAATCCTCTCCCAGGAGTGGCACAAATGTATCTTATGGTACTTTTGTGACACCCTCAGGTCAGCACAGGACTTGTGTTGGGGCTTAGGCTGGCCTAACTGGAAGTTAGGATTGTAGGCAATGTTTGTACCTGCAAGTTTCAAAACTCCTGCAACATTCTAGAAAGCAAGTATAAATCCTCCTCCTCAGTTTTGCTCCCAGAAACACCTTTACTCTTCAATATGTAAATAAATTACAATCATTTACAACACAGGAGAAAGTAAATTGCTGACCTTCAAGAGTAGGCTTGGGATAAGGGAAAGACAGTGGCGGGCTCCAGCCGGTTCGCACCTACTCTATAGAACCGGTTGTTAATGAGAGATAGGACATATAAAGTTTAAAAATAGCCATTTAAAAGTGGCTGCCACATGGGCAGAGAACCGGTTGTTAATTTCTTTGAAGCCCATCACTGGGGAAAGAGTATACCTTGGCACTGGGTATCCTGCTCTTACCAGCAGGAATCCCACACAGGAGGTGCAGAGGGGAACATGTACTTTTTTTATACTGTAGATATTCTCTAATTCCAAATGCAACTTCCTCATCCCTCATAATTACAAGAATTTTACTCGTCATCACTGTACTGTATTCCAATCCTGGTATCATCTTTTACTCCATGAGAAATTGTGCCCTGTTCTGTAACATACTATCAGCTGATTCTTTATATTATCCCAGCCTCTGAACAACAGCTCCTGAATACTATTGACAAAGCAGTTGCTGTTGTGCTTCTACGCTGAGTCTATAGATTGGCTGACTCATAGCAATGTGTACTGCAGAAATGCAGTGTGGTTCCATTCTCCATGTCACTGGGGAAACATCAGAGCTGCTTTTTTTTATAGAAACAAAATGAAGCCCTGCATAACGTCATGGATTATTCTGAAATCAGTTTACGATGCAAAGAGAGACGGCTGCCGAGAGCAAAGATTTCTGCATAGCCAATTATAAGGTAGCTCAGAGAATGCAGGCTGTTGGCCTGTGGCCAGTTTCCCTATATTTAACCTGCAGTGACATTACCTAACAAATGCAAATCAGTGGTCTAATAACTGGGCTGATGGTAATTACTTTTGTTCTGGCACGTAAACCCCAAGCATTGGCAGCCAATATGTTTGCAAAGTTACTTCAGATCAACTGGGCACAGAAGAGCACATAATTGCATTCCTTTCAAGCAGTTTCTGTTGCCAAATAATACCCTTGTCCTCAAGTACAGTCTTCTGAAGCATTCTCCGATGAAGCTGATTAGCAGACAGAATGGTGGGAACTAATGATATTCAGACAATAGACAAAGGAACAAAACAAATGTATTCAACAAGAGACTGCTGTCCTCAAACCCCTTTGCAGAGAACCTTCTGGTATCAAAATGAGGGTGACAGAAAGGGGCCATTCTGTTCATAATGGACAAGCCACTACAATGCCCCCTGATTTCACCATAAATAGTAACCAATCCTTTGACATGTGATAAGGGAGCAACCATTGCGTTCTGAGCTGTGGGAAGGGGCCAAATACAGCAGACACACCACACACAGTTGCTGTCTAATGTGTGCTTATCGTAGGGGGTCCTTGGATCTCAAGCAGTAGTTCTCAACCTTTTTAATTTCATAGCACACCGACAAGGTGCTAAAATTGTCAAGACACACTGTCAGTTTTTTGGCACTTGACAAGGCACTCCACACTGCTGATCGGGAGCTCACATCACCCAATGGCCATATAAATAAATGTCATCTCCCTTGGCACACCAGCAGACCATTCGCAGCACACTGGTTGAAAATTGATCTATGGCATGTTTGGCACACTGGACTGTGGCAAGTTTAACATTATGAATCTATTCCTGATAGTTACAGAATACCTCTGGAATAATAATAATAATAGTAATAGTAATAGTAATAGTAATAGTAATAGTAATAGTAATAGTAATAATATGGGAATGAAGGAAGGAATATCAGAAAGCAGATATAAAAGTAATAAAACCCGAGAAAAATGCAACTATTCAACTCTGGAAAAACTTATGGGAAACCGAGAAAGATTACAACAGAGATGCTGGGTGGTTAAAAGAGTTTGAAGGACATTTCTCCAAGAACAAAATGGAACAGATGGAAATAACAACTGAAATGATCAGACAGAGTGAAAAGAGTTAAAAACTGGACTTCACCTGGGAATGATCAGGTCCATGGGTTCTGGCTCAAGTACCTGACTAGCCTGCATGGAAAAATGGCTGAACTATTTAATGAAATGCTACGAACAGGTAACATCAGCCAGTGGTTAACAACTGGAAGGACTCTACTAATACAGAAGGATCCAGCAAAAGGGATAGTACCAGGAAACTTCAGGCCAATAATGTGTCTACCCACCATGTTCAAGCTGCTGACAGACATCATAGCTGACAGGATTCAGGATTTCTTGGAAGTAAATAACATCTTACCAGTGGAGCAGAAAGGCAATAAACAGAGAAGCAGAGGCACAAAAGATCAGCTCCTGATTGATAAAATGATACTGGAGAACTGTAAAAGCCGGAAAAGCAATCTGCATATGGCTTGGATTGACTATAGAAAAGCCTTTGATTCATTGCCACACAGCTGGATCATAAAATATCTGGAGTCCATTGGAGTCAACAAAAATGTAACAAATTTCATTGAAAATGCAATGAAACTCTGGAAGACAGAATTATTCGTAGCCAATGAAAGTTATGGACTTGTCAACATTAGACAGGGAATCTTCCAGGGGGACTCATTGTCCCCATTGCTGTTTGTCATTGCGATGTTCCCTTTGTCAGTGATCCTACAGAAAGCGAATCTGGGTTACCAAACTGCCAAAAATTCACAGAAAATCTCACATCTATTGTACATGGATGATTTGAAGCTCTACGGAAAGTCAGAAGCAGAAATCCAGTCACTCACCAATACAGTCCAAGTCTTTAGTACCGACATCAACATGGAGTTTGGCCTGGACAAATGTGCCACAGTGGCACTAAAGAAAGGGAAGATCACGGAAAGTGATGGCACTGAAATGCCAAATGGTCAAACCATTAAATGCCACCAGCCTGAAGCCTACAAATACCTGGGCATACTGCAGCTGGACAATATCAAGCACGGGCATTTAAAAACTGTGGTCAGCAAAGAATACATACAAAGGGTTAGAAAAATTTTGAAGAGCAAATTGAATGGCGGCAACATTATAAAGACTATAAATACCTGGGCCATACCTGTAGTTAGGTATACTGCTGGCATTGTGAACTGGACACAAAAGGAACTGGATGACTTGGACAGGAAAACAAGGAAGTTAATGACCATTCACTATGCTTTACATCCATGTAGTGATGTTGACAGGCTGTACCTGCCTAGAAGATCAGGGGGCAGAGGACTTTTGCAAGTGAAGCAGTCGGTGGAAGAAGAAAAACATGCCCTAGCAGATTATGTGCGAGAGAGCCAGGAATCTGCTCTGATTGGAGTCGGCAAGAGAAAGTTGTTGAAAGTGCAGCAGACCAACTATGAATATCGCAATAGTGCAATTCAGGCTCGTACTGCCAGTTGGCAGAATAAAGTATTGCATGGCCAATTCCTGGCCAAGATCGAAGGAAAAGTGGATCAGGATAAGACCTGGTTGTGGCTGACGAGTGGAACACTGAAGAAGGAGACGGAAGGCCTGATACTTGCTGCCCAAGAACAGGCAATCAGGACAAATGCCATCAAGGTCAGAATTGAAAAGTCAGCCCATGACCCAAAATGCCGGCTCTGCAAAGAAGTGGATGAAACCATCGACCACATTCTAAGTGGCTGCAAGAAGATCGCGCAGACTGACTACAAACTGAGGCACAACTCTGTTGCCCAGATGATCCACTGGAATCTATGCCAAAAGTATCATCTGCCAATGGCAAAAAACTGGTGGGACCACAAGCCTGAAAAAGTGGTTGCAAATGAGCAGGTCAAGCTTCTGTGGGACTTCAGGATATAGACGGACAAGGTCTTGGAACACAATACTCCAGATATCACCATTATAGAAAGCAGTAAGGTGTGGCTTGTTGACATCGCCATACCAGGTGACAGCAGAATTGAGCAGAAACAACTGGAAAAGATCTCCCGCTACCAAGACCTAAGAACTGAATTACAGCATATCTGGTGTAAGCCAGTGCAGGTGGTTCCAGTGGTAATTGGCACACTCGGTGCAGTGCCCAAAGACAATGGCAGGCACCTGAAAACTTTTGGCATTGACAAAATATCACTCTGCCAACTGCAGAAAGCTGCTCTTCTGGGATCAGCACGAATTATATGCCACTATATCACACAGTCCTAGACTCTTGGGAAGGGTCCGACTGGTGATGTGAATGAAACCAGCACAAAATTGTTCGCTGTGTATTTATGGATAATAATAATATGGGAATGAAGGAAGGAATGGCTTACACAGTGGGGTGTCCAGTCTTTGCGGTGTCCAGTCAATGCTTGTATTTAAGCTGCAATCCTAAACAAACTTTTACCCAGAGGTAAACACAGTGGGACTTACTCCTGAGTAGATATGTCTATGATTGTACTGCAAGTGTGGAAATGGAGAATTGCAGCTTAATGATAGTCTATGCAGTGACTGCTACTGTGTGGAAAGTGGTGATCTATTGCCTCTGGCAAGCCCAGTGTCATCCAGCACCACCCCTATTGCTTTGCCTTAATTGCTCAGTAAATGAGAAAAACAGGATGCTAAGCTCTGCTAGGGCTTTCACACACTGGAGACTTTCTAAGCAGTTACAGATATTTTAGTATACTTTTAAAGAGACAGCAATACAGTTACTTATCATTTGCTTCCACCCAAAGTTGAGATTGTTATTTTCACATGCAGTACTTTTTTAGACAAAAATACACAGTCAGAATTTGAATGTTGATGTCTTTCACTTAAGTTCTAGTTTTCACCAGTTTGATCTGATTCATTTGGTAAATGCTTGTAAAACTTGATAAAATCAGACAGGACTTTATAACTGAGAGTTATAACTGAGAGTTATAAAGCTGAGAGTGAAAAAACTTAAATTACATGTCCAGCTGCTTCCTGGTCCCTTAAAGAACTGCTCAAATTTATGCCAACAGAATTGTCCTTAATGATTGTGGACCTTGCAGTATTCTGGCCTACCACAAGAATAGGATTGGGCAGTTGCCATAAGAGGATGGGAATAGCAGTTACCATACATGCAAATACTTTGGAATACTGAACATGATTTTCTTTCTAAATGAGGTTTTTTTGCTTCTCTCCTTCCAGATGTCACTCTGCCAACCTGAATGGCTTGTACTACCATGGACCCTACTCAGCACCAACAGATAATGGGATTGTGTGGTACACATGGCATGGATGGTGGTATTCTTTGAAATCTGTTGTCATGAAAGTCAGGCCATCCGACTTCAATCCAAGGGAGGGTTAAAGTTGTGCCTTGAACTCATCCCTGGATTATATGTGTTGTGACATATGATTTTCCCATTTTACCTCTGTGTAAATTAGGGGACAGCTGTATGATAGATAATAGCCACATTCCAACATGGTGTTAAGTGCTTAAGCTATCCATTTTCAGTGGGTTTAAGTGAACACAGTTCTGTTTTGAACTATGGCAATGAGTATTACACCCGGAAAAGCAGAATCTGATTCAGCAGTTTCTGATGTAGATATGTGAACTATTTGGAGACAACTGGATTAAGTGGCTTTTGTTTTTTTTTTAACATCTATTGCCCCATTATTCTTAGCAACACCATTGTCTAAATGTTTTGTACTCAGTGTACAGTTTATGTATTCAGTCTTTGATGACTCTGTATGGATTTCCACAAGAGACTAATATGGCTACAATGCTGGACTCAAGATCAATGTTATCTTCTGTAGATTTACACCTCACAATATGTGTATTTCTTTTCTAAATCACCACTTTATACAATTCAGTCTTTCATCTGCTTTAAATTACTGACCTATATATTGCAGCTTCATTATGCATCATCTACCTGCATTGTTCTGTAACCCTATATCCAGCTTGTCACATTACATTTATATGGAGGAGACGACTGGGGGAGGTGAATTTCATGAGGAATGCAGAGTGCAACAGGGTGGATCTGGCCAAGTGAATATTTTTCATTCAGATGAGTGGAGGAGGATGCTACTATTTTGTCTATATTTTCAGACACATGAAGCTGGAACATACAGCAATGAATATGCTCCTTACAGTGAGTTCCCAAACAGGGTCAGTTCAGAATACTTTTTCTTCTCAAAGCCTATGTAATCTGGTGTTGGTTCCATATTGATGGCAGTGCAGAATCAAAAGCACATGGGGTAGTACCTCTGCCATTGCTGGAAAGGTTTAAGTGTGAGCATAAGCAGGTGGGCCTCTCATGAGCCTGGAACCTCAACCAAACTCTTCCCAGAAGCCACCTGATATGAAAGATACGCCCTTAAATTTCCCAATACGTCACAGAAGATTCTGGAGCACCACTCTATAATCATATCCATAATGTTTCAATCCTGTGTGTGACCTTCTGTGTCAATGCATTGACTCTATCACTAGGCCAGTTTCAAATTAAATCCTAATTCAGATTTGAAAGCAATTTCCACCAAATAAACACATGTTCCAGTCTCCATACATGTGATGCATTTGATTGGGAAGGGAATGTTCCTGTAACTGTTCCTGGCTTATTTGACTGATAACAGATAAGGGTTCTTTTTCAGAGTAAGTTATGCTCTTGTGGTATTGCATTGTGTGTTAGGAAATAAAAAGGGTGGCTTTGTAATTAAGAAGCCAGTACAAGGAATCTTGGGTTCGTTTCAAGGTTTTTCTATAAGAGTTGCTATTTGAAATTTTGTATCTTTATTTCACAATTAAAAAAAATGAATAATAGTTCTTGTTAAAAATGAAAGGATCATTTTGAAATTATTCCTTCCCAGCACAATAAACTGGTTTTCCTTGCATTCTCAAGTCTACTGCTTCTTACTATGGAAATAAACATTTGTTTTGCTTCAATGCAAATTTTATTGCATAAAATGTTGCATTTTTAACAATTAAAATAGATCAAATATTAAGTCAAACCCATTTGCATACTATTGCTGCTGATTTAGCATAGATCAGCCACCTCCAACTAATGGAAGCACTTCTTTCAACTTTGAGGAAGAATGTTACATGTGTATTTTTGCACTTGAGATTTTATTTTTTATACTTGGGGTGCAATCCTAACCAACTTTCCAGCACCGAGGTAAGGGCAATGCAGGTCCAGGATAAGGGAATAAACATCCCCTTATCTTGAGTAGGTTTCTGTGACTGTATCCAATTGCAAGATGCTGCATGTGCTCCTTTGGCACAACCGTGTTAGCACAGGTAAGTTGGTACAGATTTGGGCCTTAAGTTGTTGAGAATCAGAAATGTTTGGTCATCTACTGCAAAGCACCCAAAAATATACCAGGTGATCTACTCTCCGTCTGCCCCTGTATCGGCCTACATAAAATTGTACATTTCCATTACTTCACTGTACCTGTAAACTTCCCACTTTTATTCTTCAAAGGATTTTTATTTTTAACAAAAAGAATTCAAAGTAGCAACGTCTTTAGAACAGAAAGAACATCCCTTGGAGTCTACTTATTTACTGTATCATTCTGAGCCTAGTGGAATGTAATGGTATCCTTGGGTAAAATAACTAGTTTGGATATTCAGCTCTTCCAACATGATAATAATAAACTGAACTGCTTGCCAGGATGTATTTCAGCTGCCAGCTGATTACGAACAATTTCCTCCCCCTGCTGGTCTGAGGTCAAAGTTACAGGTCATTTGCTAACCCTTATTTCCTACATGGTAACACAATAGTGTTCCTAGGGCAGTCTCTCATTCATCTGGCCATTCAACGCGCTTAGGAGTATAAGCGCTCTTGTATAAATGGCATGTAAAAAAAGATGACAGAGCATTTTTGCAGGATGTAGTTTGCACTAGAGGGTGCTCTGCACATGGCTGTTCTATTTAGGCAAACAGATACAAACAAACTCACTCACACCTCAAACAATCAGAAGATAAGATTTTTGTCCTTTTCATGATTCCACTTAAATATACCTTTTACAACCCAATCCTAACCAAGTTTCCAATGTGGCACAGCTGCAATGCAAATGGGTTGGTGTCCTTTACTTTGCGGAGATATCCATGACTGCCACATCCAGAATGATACAGCATCTAGTCTGGAAAGTTAGTTAGGATTTTGCTCTAATTATTCTTTAGATTGTATCATATAGAGAACTAGCTTAAAAGCTGCACTCTGGGTGGACTTTTAAGCCAGCTCTTGCAGAAGGCATTTTGGGCCTCTGGCCCTAAACTAAAAAGACAAATACATTGTCTCTTGAATTCAAATGGCATGTCTGCTGATTTGGACTGGACACAAATTCCAAAGCTGGGTGTTCAAGCAGCAAATGAAGGACAGATTTTCAATCATGGGATCATTCTGATTCCAGAAAGGTATAATATGTCTATGTAGAACAAGTGTGACCTGAGTTAGAGCAGTTTCAGACACACACACAGATGGATAGAATTTGCCATTTTAAAAAAATAGATAAATTGACTAGGTAAGGGGATGGGGGTTACTTGGCAATAGCTTCCTGCTTAAGTTTCCTGCTTTTCACTTAGCATTTAAGTGAAACCCCTGGTTCTTAGCAAATAAACAATTACTTATACATTGATTTACCAAGTCTTATGTCTGAAACTTACGTCTGCTACTAGGCTCCTTTCTCTTTATTCCTGCCTTGCTCCTCTTCATGGTATTGGGGCTGTCATACTGTGGGTAGACACCTGTGCAAAGCTTAATTCAGAATCTTCTAGAGACACAGCTCAAGACCAAACTGAGTTCAATATGGCATCAGCTGTCTATCTTACCACCTTTTAAGGTGCTTTCTTCATAGACTGCTTACCAGTTCCCAAATTGTGCCACAACAGGTGTCCAATTTAGGTGGCTCATTCATTATGATGAAATTGGCGGCTTCCTAGGCAACAATCCAGAGTAACTATGGGACCTTTTACACCAACGTAGTTATGGTGCCACCTATGGAAAATGCATAGAGCAATCCAGAATAAGTGCCTCTTACATCTTCCTATAGTTATTATGGATTGTAGGGCTAGTATGTATCAAAGTATCTTTAAGTAGCATTCACCAATTAGGTTGTATTTATTCAAGCCTGGGTTTTATCTTTTAAAGAACAAGTCAATTCACCAATGATGTATCAGAATCAGTTGAATACTGAGAGGTGGGTTACAGTTGCCAGCTGCCTTGACTGTTGCCTCTTTCATTCTGCACTACAGTATCACCTTTCACCTAAGTGTTTTGGAACATGAGTTCTCTAGAAACATAAGACGAGAGCCCAAGTGAAACTCCATCTCAGGTGCCACAGCACTTTCTTTTCTGTAAGCTCATTTTGTTGAAAACTTCTTGCAAAAAGGAGCCTTCATAGAATTCCAGTTAATCATTTAAAGCAAGAGGGTTTTAGTTTATGGAGTATATTGTAACCTGTTGTGATCAAGAAACACTGTCAGTGCAATCCTAAGCATGTCTACTCAAAAGTAAGTCCCATTATGTTCAGTAGTACTCCCTGGAAAGTGTGGTTAGGATTGCAGCCTAAATGACAATGGATTGCTAGATCAGCTGTTCAGAAAAAAATATCAGTTTCATTCAAACCCCACAACTGCCATCTGGAAGAATTGTTTATTTTAGCACAAAAGAAGCCTACAGCTCCTTTGCATGCCATTATCATTTGGTGGCATGATAAGCTAGAGATGGCAATGGGCTTGTGGCTGAAATGTTGTTGTTAATAGCTAGCGAAGTACAGGTTATCCACTGGGGTTTTCCACAGTTATCCACTGGTGTTTTCCACTGGGATTATCCACAGTGGTTCTAGAAATTTTGTTCTAGAACCTTCAGTTGATTTTTTAAAAGTGGATAGCAAATCAGTTGAAAAATAGCTCTGAAGATCCAGTTCCAGGTTTCTTGCTCCTCCATTGTGCCACAAAATGCACTGGTATGGAACCTATACTGCATTCAGTCACTTGATGGAATGGAGAATGGAATCCAAAGGAACAAAATAATGGCTGAATACAGCAGTGATTCTCAAACTTTAGCCCAGGGACTCACTTTTTAGAATGAGAATCTGTCAGAACTCACTAGAAGTGATGTCATGACCAGAAGTGACATCATCAAGCAGAAAATTTTAAATTTTTTTTACAATCCTAACTTGCAATTCTACACAAACTTATCCAGGAGTAAATCCCTTACTATAAAAAGCATATACATCTTGCATGTTAAAAGGATGTAACATTTATCAAAATGCAGACATATACCATGGCAGCAGAAGCAGCAGCAATACAGTATATTAAAAATAAAATATTGAAATGAACAGGGACCCACTTGAAATTGGTTCACAACTCATCTAGTGGATCCCAACCAGTGATGGGCTTCAAAGAAATTAAGAACCGGTTCTCTGTCCATCTGGCAGCCACTTTTAAATGGCTATTTTTAAACTTTATATGTACTATCTCTTGTTAAGAACCGGTTCTATAGAGTAGGTGCAAACCTGCTGGTGCCCACCACTGATCCCAACCCACAATCTGAGAAACAGTGCTGTATAAAGCATTTATATTGATGCATTCTGAGGTCACAGTGGAGGAGAAAGAAACCTGCAAGGGGGTCTGTAGGGTTGTCTTTAACATGAGAAGCTCGCAATCAGTTCAGCTTATGAGCACAAAACCAGGAAATGGGATTTTGGACCTGGTATCAGAGGTGAGTCAAATCAATGCATGCCAAATCAGTGTATAACAAGGCAAGACCTGGATAGCAAGGTACGACCATATATCTGGGGATGCATTATATAATAAAAAGTATTGTTGATAAGGAAGATTCAGGTTGAAGTGTACAACAGGCCATATAAAAGTCTTGTAAGAGTTAATGCAAAGTCTGGCTGAAGACTTTTATGCAGAAGAAGTTTTCGGATTAGGAGACACATAAATAACTGCACAAACACTTCCACTGATGCTGCAATCCTAAACACACTTTCCTCAGAGTAAAACCCATTGAAGACAAGGGGCTTACTTTTGAGTAGGCATGCTGAGGATTGTGCTATAAGTCAGGAAGAACTTTTCCATGAGTATAAGAGATGATCTTTCAGCAGTGAGGCAATTTTGAAACATGCCATCATTTCTGGCCCATGGTAAATGTGAGAGTATACAATGGTGTGAGTCAAGTCTCCCTCCATAAGCTTTAAAAGTTTCTTTAAATATCCCTTCTGGACAGGATTTTGTTCTCAAAATGCTACATAGGAAATGGTGGGTATGCTTAATTACAAAAGCAGAGGTTCTGGCTATGGCCAGACCCCTACCATCTGCTCCTTATTTTGACTTCTTCCACACTGAGCAACTTTCTTTGAAAGTGACCCAATTTATTTGCTTGGTTATGCTCATAAAATACATCCTTATTCTCATTTTGCTTATGCACAAATAAAAAAATCAAGATGTATGCATCTGTCACTGCATATCCTGCAGTGTGGTTCCCTTCCCCCATGACATTCAGTAGTTTGTTCTTTTTTTCTCCTTAAGTCTTTTAACATTCATTCTGCTTTTTATATTAAAGTCTGGCTATTCCCTTTACCTTCTTATTAGTCAAAATATATAATTTCCATTTGCTTTTTCTGCTCAACATAAGTACTGTAATACTTATGTTCCATAAGAATAGAAAAAGTGATAGCCAAGTGATTGCATTATATTAGTGTTTTGCTTGGGAGTACGAGTGGGACACTTGTGGGCTTAGTAGCATACCTAGAGGGGATGTCAGAATACTATTTGGGACACCACAATGCAATCAGCAAGCTGTCCCTTCCCCTTGTTATCCTCCTTGCCATTATGGGAAACAAAGTGGATGTTTCCTCTTTGCTTTTGCTGCTGGGAATGGCTCTGATGGTGAGGTTCCATTGAGGTACCCTGCATAACTTAGTGCTATGACCCCCTGTAGCTATGCCATTGCATGGGCTGTCTGCTTTTGCATTTGCTATAGACATACCGGTAGGTTCCTGCCAACCTAGCAATTCAAGAGCCCGTCAATGCAAGCAGTTAAATAGGTACCACCTCAGTGGTAACATAATTTTATGTGCTTCAGCTTATAGTCATGCTGGTCACATGACCACAGAAGCATCTTTGGACAACACTAGCTCTTTGGTTTAGAAACGGGATGAGCAACATCTCCTACAGTCAGTCATGACTAGCTGTACAACCCATTGGGGAAACCTTTGCCTTTACAGATATAGGTATTTCAAAGCTAGTGCTTTATTAAGTGCTTGGTGGAGTATTGTGTAGAACCACTGACTATGAAAAAAAAATGCTCTTGGTGTGGAAGGGACTAAAATCCATTGAAGGTTGTGATATCACTTGTGTTACAATTCAGCTACTGACTGAATTGAGGAATTTGTCTTCTTGGGAGTTTAGGACACCTGAAACAACAGAAGAACATTTACTGAGCAAAATCTTCAGATATGTGATGAAATTAGTGGCTGCAGATCAAATAGTGCCTAAGGTATTTTTGGGTGAGTGCCCTGCTAACAAAAACTGAAGCTGAAAGGAAGTTTGAAGCAACGACACAAATGCCGGAAGGAATAGACTGTCAGAATCATAGGTTTGCTGAAAAGTATAGGAGTGAAAGATGTTCTGACATCTTTGGTCTTATTCTGAGATCTTCCAGAGAGTGTATCTTGCAAAGTGTTCCCATGACAAAGGCAAAAGGGGCCAGAATATCACTGTGACAACACAATGGTGTTGTCTGATCTGGTCATTAATATTTCTGCTTAAGACTTAACTAGTGGTTTCTGACTATACAAAATGCACACTTCATTGTTGGCTTAACAAATCTATAAATTAACCCCATTTGTCAGACAGACAGGGCAATGGGCTTTCCTGGGAATCTCTTTGAACACAATGGGACCAGTGATGGGCTTCAAAGAAATTAACAACTGGTTCTCTGCCCATCTGGCAGCCACTTTTAAATGGCTGTTTTTAAACTTTATATGTCCCATCTCTTGTTAACAACCGGTTCTATAGAGTAGGTGCGAACCTGCTGGAGCCCACCACTGAATGGGACTTACTTCCAAGTAGACATGGAGGAGCATCTTGTCAAGTTTGACAGAAGGTCCTGGACTGATTTTTAAGTTTGAATAGGAGTCCTGAGCTAAAATGCCTGAATACCACTGATGTAACCAGTGTTGAGCACATGAAGATAGAGCTGAATTCACACAGCAAAATCAATGGGATTTGAATGCACAGCCAGGTTGGAGACATTCATAATATTTGCCTTGTAATAGATTTAGAGGCAGTCCCCGGAAAGAGCATTACTGGCAACCACAGAGAACTTTAAGCTAACCACTCTGAATGCATTTGAAAGAATATTAGCAACAATTAATATTTAATGATAGGCAAAGCCAGGTACATTCTGTAACATAAGAGCTGAGGAGGAAAGAGATTCTATTACAGACTTGATGGAGTTGCAATTAGGTAAAGCTTCAAAGCAAGTTTCATGATCATCTTCCAAGGCCATGGCTTGTACCTAAAAGAAACCAAGTGCAATATGTTTTTCATATGCACTCTTCCATCCAAAATATAAATGGAAGTAAGCCTAGGGGAAACAATACTTTAAACACACTGATGCTTTTTATACAAGTTGGTTGATGATGATTAATAAAAAGGTATCTGAATGTAAAACACACACAAGAGTATGCATTTACTCTGTGACCATACAGAAAGTATACAGTGACCATACAGAAAGTACAGCAATAGAAAGGCAGTGAAGGGTGTCTGTCCTGAACCTACTGCAAATCCCTTTCTTTGAATGCTCTACATAATCATTGATAGCCTGTACACCTCCACTCAAAGGTAAACCCCAATGAGATTTATTCCTTGGTTAAGTGTGTAAAGACTGCAGTCTTAGAAATCTTACCTTATGGAAGGAAGGGAACTTCTCCCTGCTTACTTCTGTTTATACCTTCTCACACTTGCTGCCTTGACCATTTTATCTAACCTGAAATGCTCAAATCACTTTATCACTGCAGGAAGATAAAGTGCTCATACCTGAACAGCAGGGCAAAAAAAAAAGCAGCTGCCAAGATTGGAGAATTACAGTACTGTTATTCCGATATTTTGATTATGATCAGATTTTTCCCCCCCAAAAATGTTAAGGAAACTTTTAGAGGTGGTCCAATTTCAAGTAAATCCTCTTCAAGTTGCTTCATTTGAATGGCCCTTTCCTGTAATTAACCAACCTTGGGGAGAGAAGCATGTATTCCATTGGCCCTCAATAAGCCCCAGCAGCTGTATCACTGGCACAACTCTGGGTTGATCCATTTTTGCAGATTGGGATCAGAAAGGGAGATAGATATTTTGAAATGGTGAAGCCAATCCTGCCCTGTCACGATCCTCCCCCTAGTTCCAGGACTAACCCTACAATCCACAGTAACTACGGGAGCATGTAAGAGACATTATGTGTACCCGTAGTTACTGCACCACCTAGTGAAAACCTATGGGAAATTCATATTGCAATCCAGAGCAAATTGTTCTTACACCGGAGCAAGGACTTCCCATAGTTACTCTGGATTGTGCCCTAAGGCAAGATACAATTGCTTTCCAGGCTGCTTCTAGTGTAAACAGCTATTATACTTTTGTTGTTTAATCTCTATAAATAGATTTGGTTGGGACACATTCTTTTCTCATAATTACTAAAAATACTTGCATCCGCATTCCTGCACCCTTAGAAAATTGCCAACAAGCCCTTTCTTGAAGGCAAAGTATTTCATATGCTTTTTGCAGAGATAGGTGCACTCTAGATTCTAACACATGTTAGAAAATGATTTTTTTTTGCACACCATCTTTTCCCTAGGCAATGACACACTCAGGACAGGCTTGATGAAGTATATTTGCTTATCTGGGATCCAACCAGTGCATTCAAGGAATTGGCTTCAAAGCAGGTTTGCCATATGTCCCAAAAAACATAAGACAACCCCGATTTTGAGGAATTGTGTTCACTCACTGACAAATGGAACAGAGGGTCCTGTCGTGATTTTGTGGAAGAGAATTCAGGCGACCCTACTTCAAAGAGAAGTTCTAATCACAGAAAGATAAAACCTTAGAAATCCAAGCTTTATTCCACAGATTGATCAGTGTGGGTCAAAGACATGCTGGAATGACTGCTAAACAAGCAAACTGCACCAGATTCACTTGGCCCTACCTGAAGGACAATACATTCCTTGAATAACCCTAGCAATAAGTCTTGAATACATTGTCCTTTAACATCAAGAAATAACTCTGCCTGCTTTTGACGCCACTCAGCTTAGTGCACAATTCTATGCATGTCTACTCAGAAGAAAATCTCAGCAAGTTCAGTAGGACTTTCAGATAAGCAAGCTTAGCATTAGACATCCCTTCTTACAGCAGAACTAAAGCTTACAAGGGAGGCACAGAATTTCAACTCTTTTTAAGTGGCTCTGGAGTTGGACAAAGACCTGGAAGATCCAAGTTCAAAACCTCTCTCAGCCATTAAACGTCCTGGGAGACCTTTACTAGGTCTAGTAAAGACCTAGTGACTAGACCTGGGCTAGTCACTCTCAGCCTCACCAACTTCACAGGGAGCAAATATATAAATTATTTTATTTACTGCAATAAGGGTACATGCTTTTTACTCACAAGGAAAATTAAGATTTTTTCTAGAACACAAAACTTTTAGAAGACTATCCCATCCAAATTTCCTCTTACCTGGTACCAGCTTGTTAATTCCACCTCTAATTCTAATTTATCCTGTTCAATCACTTTTAATGCCTAGTTTTGGATACCCTCCCTTACTCCAGAGATGACCACAGTGTGCAAAGAAATGACAACCCAACTCATTTATCAACTTAACAGGATTTATTACTACACAGACAAAATAACTTGAAGCCCCCAATAATTCAGGAACCTCTTCTCCAGACCAATGCCTTTCCTCAAGTACTCTAACTTATCTCCAACAGTGAAGGACCACAGCTACGCCAACGTCCTTCAAATTCCAGCAAAGCTTCCACATACAGAATTTCACTACTTCCTAATGGTCAAGGTTTCTTCTGGAGCTGCTTTTATTGCTGAATTTCTCATTCATCTCAATGAGCTTCAGGTGTGCACCACACCCTCTTGCCTTGGTTTTTATAGTTCATCAGTCCTAATGATGCTCAGGTGTGAGTTCCACCCTCAGCTGTCAAACAACTGTCAAAACATGGGAAGCACTGTCAATACCACATCTCCTGCCTGATCATCTTGATCTTCCATAACAAGGACATGTCCTGGAAAAAGAGAATATGGTATATGGCCACCCTGCCCTGCATATCAACCAAATGCCAAACTAAGGGAAAAATGGCTTTGGGGAAGTGAACATTTTCAGCATGGTATTTATTGGCACTGGGATGCTAGGTGATGGCACCCTTTTCCAGAGGACTCTTTGATTTAATGATTAATATCCCCCTCACCCTCTCACTTCTATTAATTCACTTTTATCGGGTGTTATAGCATTTTAAAAATGATTTGGTGCCCAATCCTAGGCATGCCTACTCAAAAGTAAGGTCCATTCTAATCAATGGGGTTACTCCCAGGAAAGTACGGATAGGATTGCAGCCTTGTATTATTTTTTTAAAATATTTTTATTTTATTATTTTTAAAAATGATTTTAAATGATTTGTATTATGTCCCCTTAGCTGCCTTGGAGCCATTTAATATCAGGTTGAATACATATTCCAATAATACAGACAACACATGTTTTTTCAGCACAATCCTAACCATGTCTACTCAAAAGTAAGCCCCATTGTGTTCAATGGGTCCTTCTCCCAGGAAAGTGTCTTTAGGATTTCAGCCTTTGTTGGCTTTAATGTTTTCTCTCACTTGGAGCACAGTCCTAACCATATCTACTCAAAAGTAAGCTCTATTGTGTTCAATGGGTCTTACTCCCAGGAAAGTGTCTTTAGGATTGCAGCATTAGTCTGCAGTTTCTTAAAACTGCAAAAATATGTAAGTGAAATTTTAAAAGATTATTTTATATGAGAAACATTGGATAATTATGTCTTGGAAATAATCTGCTTTATCAAACATAGGAACTGAGCATAATCAGGGTGCTGTTTCACTAAGGTCCCAATCCTATTCAATGTTCCGGCACAAATGCAGCATTAAGGTAAGAGAACAAATACTGTGGCTAAATACACTTTCCTGGGAGTCAGGACCATTGAACACTTAGGCTGCAATCCTAACCATGTCTACTCAAAAGTAAGCCCCATTGTGTTCAATGGGTCTTACTCCCAGGAAAATGTCTTTAGGATTGCAGCCAAAGGTGCTTACTTTTGAGTAAACATGGTTAGGATTGTGCTCACAGTGGGCATTTTCCATTGTACAGAGAATAGTTTGAAGACATACAATGCTTTTCAGCTGAACAGGTTTGACCAGTGGTGGGATTCAACTAAATTAACAACAGGTTCTATGTCCTAATAACCTAAATTAACAACAGGTTCTATGTTCCATTAGTAACCGGTTCTCAGAACCAGGTGCTCATTAGCAAAAGGTCTTCTAGAACCTGTGATAACCCCCTGAAACCCACCATTGGGTTTGACCTTGAAAACTACTTGTATAGGGAACTACTGGAGAGAGCCAGTGAGGTATGTTGGAACAGGAGACCTGGATTCAAATGCCTTCTCAGTTTGGGATGGTCTTCTTATCAGTCAGTGTCCACCATAGGTAGGCAGCAGACCATGGAGTAGTCCCCAGGGAGAGCATGAATGCTTCACAGCACTCTCTAAGATTGCCCACAAAAGAAGACAGATAAAATAATAGCATGCAGCTTTTCCCTCACCTATAACAAAGAAGGCTGCACAAATTTATTGAGGGGGTCTTACTGAAATCAGTGGGATGGAGAAAAACCCCCTCCTATTCATGTCAACACCAAAAATGTCCCATTATAATCAGTAGGTCTTACTCCCAGGACAGTGGGGACAGGATTGCTTCTGAACAGGATGAGGCTTAGATAGGATGCGGCTGTTGTTCCAGTGCTTTCAATTAGGCTAAGGCTGCAATTCTAAAGACACTTTCCTGGGAGTAAGCCCCACTGAATATAATGGAACTTACTTCTGAGTAGACAGGCATAGGATTGCACCCTAAAGCAATTTGCGGGATTTTGCCCTTTATACTGAAAAAGGGTCAATGAACTATGCTTTACTGTGGGCTGCAGGAATTTAAAGGACTCATATATATATATAGAAAACAGGCATCAATAAACCCATTTAAAGCAATGGAACCAGACTTGCAGCCTGATCCAGCACAGGCTTACTTCTAAGTATGAGCACAATCATAACCCTGCCTACTCAAAAGTAAGCCCCTTTATGTTCCATAGGTCTTACTCCCAGGAAAGTGCCTTTAGGATTGCAGCCTAATTCTCAGTGAAAAAGGCAAACTTTATCCAAGAATTTCTGATTAACTGTACAAAAACAACTTGCTAACAATCTAGGGGGAACTCTAGGGGGAGCTGCCAATGAAGGGTGGGGTGCAGCAGTCACTGGGAAAAAAAAACCAGAACATTGTATTGCCCAGTGTTACAGATTGGGCACAAGCCCAATCCCTTGGTGTTCTCTGGATCAAAACCAATATTTGATTTAAATAAAAAGACTGCAGATTCATATTTCTGTGCTTTTAAAAGATGCTTTCAGCATGGAATTGGGCCTCATTTTGTCAATGGGAAGCTTCAAAACATGTGACTTTAAGTTCCTATGTCAGTTTTATTTGGTTTGAACTACTTTATTTTCAATCTTGTCCCTCCCCCTCTCCTTAAAGTGAATACAAGGAATAGGAGGAAACAATAGGAATGACTATGCACTAAAACTGTCAGTTAGGATGGCTTGAGGGGATGCTGTGCAGAAATATTGAAGGGGAAAAATGAATTATGACAAGCTTTTAAGCCCTAACAATCAGGTAATGACATTGCAGGACCAAGATAGAATATTCACTTATAGGCATGCCATAAATGCACTCACCAAAGAGACACTGAAAGAGCCCTTATATTTATAATTGTGTTCAATAAGAACTTGGCTGTGCATTTTCCAGCCACCAAGACAGGTTAGTATTCTCTGGCTGCAATCCTATAGACACATTCCTGGGAGTAAGAACCAGTGGACAAAATGGGGCTTTCTTCTGAGTAAACATGCATAGGATTGGTCTGTCTCTGCCTGTGGATGTCACCTATTTATGCATGCATGTATTTATATGACTTACTAATATCCCAACTTTCAGTACAGATTTTTAAGGCACCCTTGCAACACAGCCTGAAAACAAACAGTACAACAACAAAACAGTAGGGGACATCCAATTATGCCAACCCATCAACTTAATGTCCACTGAACAGAGATGTCTCCAGCAGGTGCCTAAATGACATTAAAGAAGGTGCCAGTCAAATGGGCACAGGGAAAGAGTATTCTTGGTAACTAATCATTTCTCCTTGATCAGCAAAAGCCCACTGAGAGAGCCATCAATAAAGATCTTGGCTGCAATCCTAAAGACACTTTCCTGTGAGTAAGATCCACTGAACACAGTGGGGCTTACTTTTGAGTAGACATGGTTAAGATTGTGCTCCTTGTGTGTAGTACCTGTTCCTTTCAGTGAAGATACCTGTTACTTTAAATGAAGAACAGATACCTATTACTTTAAGTGAAGAACTTTTATTGCTGTAATTGTACCAGATAGGAGAAAGCCAGCTTCTGAAATAATGCAGAACTTTCATCAGGTAGATCAGAAGAAAAGGAATACAGGAAGCAAAGTTCATTAGTCAATCCAGAGTTCTCTCTGTATAAATATAAATAGAAAAGGGATATTAATCAGCACTATAGATTATTAAAGCTTCCTGTGAAGAGCTCAGGTAGAGAGGACATATTTTACTGACAACAGCAATTTTATTGACAGTTGGTAAATAATTCTCTCAGCCCATTTTCTTAAAATAACTTTTCTGTAACACTCTTAAAAGATGCGCTTGGTAATGAAAACACATAACTTTATCGTAGGCAAATGACAGGTGTAGGTGTAGATGCTGAAGCCCTTGTAGTTACTGAGATGTTCTTTCATGTCAAACAGGTTGCAAATACAGGTGCCTGGAAGAATTCTTCAATAGGACCTTTGATCCAATTAAAGGTTCTTAAGACTGAAGGGTAAATTTCCTTAGGGCATAATCCTTACCATGTCTACTCAGAAGTAAGCCCCATTATGTTCTATGGGTCTTACTCCCAGGAAAGTGGGTTTAGGATTGCAGCTACACCTTTGAGATGCTACACCTTGACTTAGGTTTTCTACTATGATGAACAGAGTACCATCTAAAACTGCAATTAAAGTTGAATTTACCCAACTTTTCAGTGCTGATGCAGCTGTGGCAAGAGTCCTTACTTGAGGAGGTGTCCTTGTCTGTCACCCCACTGCAGGATGCAACATATGTCTCATTGGCATAGCTGTACCAGTGGTAGAAAGTTGGATAGGATTAGGCCCTAAAACACCTGTCCCTGAAAACAGGGTTGGTCTCCATGTTGTTTGATCCATTCCTGCTCTGTGAACTTGAACCACAATAATCCTACACAAGAAGGCTTTATTTAAAATTATCACCTTATCTATTTTGTAATTTGGACTATGATCTAGAACACATGCGATATGGATGATAGATGACAGAACTGACTCATTGATTCAGAATTTTCCCTGTATGATCTTAGTTTTTTCCCTAGTCTACTCCCACAGACATTGAAGTACAGAGCTGGAAAGAACTGTTAAGTGTGGGATCTATTTCTTATCTCTGTTGCCTTCTATTTTCCCTTTGATTCCTCGTTATCTCATTCAAGTGATTGATTTTATCAAACATTTTGAAAGCCTTGGATAAGTCTTTCTAAACATAGTACTGCATTTACTTGACTCTAATGTGCTTATAATCAAAATACCACATTTACTCAAATCTAATTAACCATCAAATCTAATGTGCACCCTGATATTGGATAAATTCAGCATTAAAAGGTGAGTGTTGGATTCCAGTATTTAGCTGTGAACTTCACTTGATCAGAATCAAACAGCTGAAGTCTGTAACATGTAATGATGTTTGATTCTTGTGCGTAAGATAGGTTTACAGCACTGAATACAACTGGCTTATTTTTTTTGTAAAATAAATAATAGCTTTCAAACACCTCTAGTAATATATTATAAATCATTTCAATGAAATGATTTATGAGTCAGGTGTTTGCTCACTAAAGAGGAATGTATTCTTGTGCACACACTTGTTTAGTGTTCTTTTTCCTTGAACAAACTACAATAAAAATAAACAGAATTGCCTTTCATGTGGCAAAAGAGCAAGTCTACCTTCTGCATTCCATTCATATTTTATTTCTTGGTTCACAGAGCATAATGTCCTCCTAAAACATTAATAGGAAAAGCAAGTTCCATTACAGTCAGTGGGACTAAGGCTGCAATCCTAAAGACACTTTCCTGGGAGTAAGACCCATTGAACACAATGGGACTTACTTTTGAGTAGACACGGTTAGGATTGTGCTGTTAGTCCCAGATAAGTATGGATAAGATTGCAGACTGGCAGCCCAATCCTATGCATGTCTACCCAAAAGCAAATCACATTATACTGGTAGTCAATGGGGCTTACTCCCAAATAGGATTGTAGTTTTACAGCCCAATCCGATGCATGGCTACTCTGAACTAAATCCCATTCTAGTCAATGGGGCTTAGTCCCAGGTAAGTATGGACAGGCTTGCAGCAACAGCCTGTTACCTTTGCACAGTAGTGTACCGTAAAGTAAGGGCACAAGCCTATCCATGTCTAGCCAGAAGTAAGCCCTATTGTGTTTAATAGATCTTACTCCCAGGAAAGTGTACTTTGGATTGCAGCCTAAGACTACAGTCCTATCCACATTCCTGGGAGTAAACCCCACTGTCTCTTAATAGTGCTTACTTCTGAGTAGACAGGCACAGGCTTGGGCTATGGGTGCTTAATTGCAGAAAGAGGTGTTTCTTTCCTTTCTGGAGTCAGGTGACCATATGTCATAAGCTCAAAAAAGAGGACAGCTCCCCCAAAATGTAGAACACCCAAGAAAAATGTGGGACATGACAAAATAAAAGCTAAAAACTTAAATTACTTTCATGTGGTTAATTTAAACTATGTATTACTTATTGTTACATTTAGAACTATTACATATAATTTATTACACTAAATGTATTAATTATAAGAATTCTATTTGCTGCCTGATCAAAAAGGAGTAAAACAAAGATTTTTTTTTCCAGGACATAAGACTAAAAAAGAGAACATGTCCTGGAAAAAGAGGACACAAGACTAAAAAGAGGCAGAGTAACCATATGTCCTCTTTTTCCAGATGTCCTGAATATTAGCCTTGTGTCATGGGAAAACTTCAGTTTTGTCCTTCTAAACAGGCAGAATGTAGCCTTCTTCTAATTAATAAATTACAGTATGTAATAATAGTTTACAATAGTTTACAAGGCTGAAAAAGAGAATGTGTCTTGGAAAAGGAGGACACTGAAGTTTTTGCAGGATAAAAAAGAGGACATGTCCTGAAAAAGAGGACATAAGATCACCCTGGAAATGGAGGCGATTGAAAAGTTCTTGCAAGATGCAAGGCTGAAAAAGAGGATGGATTGGAAAAGGAGGACACTGAAGTTTTTGCAGGATAAAAAAGAGGACATGTCCTGGAAAAGGAGGACAGATGTGCTGACAGGTAGAGTTAGCCTTTCCTTTCTGGGGCCAGGTGGAATGCGGTGAGGTCAGCAGTGCAGGCAGGTGATGCATCTACCTGGAGGGAGCAGGAGGGTAAGTGCTCCTGATTGCTGGGATGGAGCAGGCGCACTGAGCCAGTGCAGGGAGAGTGGAAGGGGAGGGGGGGTGTAGTAAAGGAGGCTGGAGAGGGGGCGCGCGTGCGTGTGCGCGCACACAGCAGTCCTGGTGCTCTCCAGCCAGAGCCAGGATTGTCCTGCTGCTGATTCTGTTGCTGTTGCTGCAACTGCAGAGGGAAGAGCTGGAGGTAACACTAGACTGCAGGGCTGTGCTAGTCCAGTTTGTTGGAGGGAGGGGGTGCTCTGGCTGCCTCCCACCCCTGAAGTGTCCTTTCTGAAGTTTTGCACTGAACTTGAGGGTCTGGGAGGGTCTTCTTGGAGCTGCTACCCAGGCAAGGAGAAGGCTTTGCAGTGGTTACAAGGTGACCACTGAACTTCCCAATCTGGGAACTTTGTAGCTAGTTCTGGGCCAAGGGGTTGCCTGTGAGCGGTGGCGTAGCTAGAGGGGGCGCAACAGTCAGTATTGGAGGGTGTCTCACCCTTTGGAGCCATTCCAGGCGGGGGGAGCAGAAGATGGGAGGCTCTCTCCAAGACTGACTGTTTCATCCCCTCTAGCTACACCACCCCCTATGATTGTAAGGTTTGTGCTGGGGGGGAATGGGAGGGTGGCTATCAACTGGGTATGGGGGGGTTCATGTTTCCTCCTCCTCCTCCTACTCTGGGAGGTGTTGGGGCCAACTGGGGAGGAAAGGGGAATCCTCCCTGCAAGGCGGCCCCAGGGTTTGGTGCCACCTGAGAGTTAAATCTGTGCCTCCTCCTTTCCCAGGGCGCTGCAGTCCTGTGCACACTCAGTGCAGTGGGACTTACTTCTGAGTAGTCACGTAGAGGCTTGGGCTGCAAGGCCTTATCCAGACTTTCCTGGGAGCGCTAAAGCTGCAATCCTGTGCATACTTTCCTGAAAGTAAGCTCCATTGAGTGCAGTAGGACTTACTTCTGAGTAGACGTGTAGAGCTGTAATGCTGCAACCTTATCCAGACTTTCCTGGATGTTCTAAGGTTGTAATTTTATATGCGCTTTCCTACGAGTAATCCCCACTGAATACAATTTGACTTACTTCTGAGTAGACATGCATAGGTTTGGGGTGGGTGTAGCCAGATTTTGCTAAGTGTACAAAAGTTGCAGTTCTTTGCACACTTTCCTGGGAGTAAACCCCACCGAGTAAAGTGGGACTTTCTTCTGAGTAGACGTGTAAAGACGGTTTATAAGGCTGCAACCCTATCCAGACTTTCCTGGGAGTGCCAAAGTTGTAATCTTATATAAACTTTCCTGAGAGTAAGCCCCAATGAATATAATTTTACTTATCTCTGAGTAGACATATATAGGCTTCAGTGGTATCCAGTCTGTGCTGGGAATACAATGCTGCAATCTTAGGCGCACTGGTTCAAAGTCTGCAGTTGTGTTCACACTTTACTAGGAGTAAGCCCCACTGAGTACAGTGGGACTTACTTCTGAGGAGACATGCAGAGCCTTAGGTTTTAAGGCTGCAGTCCTATCCAGACTTTGCTGAGAATTGTAAGTGTGGTTTTTCCTGAGAGTAAGCCCCACTGAATACCATGAGACTTACTTCTGAGGAGACATGCATAGGCTTGGGCTGTATTAAGGCTTTCCTGAGAGTAAGCTCCACTGAGTACATAGTGAGACTTACTTCTGAGGAGACAGGCATAGTTTTGGGGTTTATTCAGGCTTTGTGCACACTTTCCAGGGAGTAAGCCTCACTGAGTACAGAATGTGACTTACTTCTGAGGAGACATATAGCTTTAATTGGGCTTTAAGACTACAACCCTATTTGGACTCAGCTGGAAGTACTGAGACTGCAGTCCTGTGCATACATTATTGGGAGTACAGTTGGATATACTTCTGAGTAGACATGCATAGGCTTGGGCTTTAATACTGTTTCTTGAGGCCCTCAGTAATAGTTGACAATAGTAGCTACAGGCCACAGTGGTGGAGAAAGGATTCTGGCCCTGAGCTCTCCTCCCTGTCACCCACCAGCAAAAGTCCTGTGAATTCCCTCAGGCAGGTGCCTGTGCTCTTCATCCCTGAGATGGTGCCTTCCTCCTTCTTTCTCCTTCTTTAGTCGGTGCCAGGCACTTGAGGGAAAGAAAGAAGTTGGCAAGGATGTCACAGTGAGGCTCAAGGTTCTGGCTGCCTCCTGATTAGCTGCCAAACCTGTGCTGGCGACCTGGCAGGGGGTGTGCCTGCCATGTAATTAAAAGCAATTTCCTAACCCTCCTCTGCACCCAGCCAGCATACACCCTCAACTCTTTATTGAAGAACCAGTGGATGGGTGTTGGGATGTTGTTGTCACATGTGATGTGAAAAAGAAGCTTTCCAACATCTCTGAGTAGTTCTTGGATGTTGAGGTGTGGATGTGTGGAAGGGAACCCAGATGTGCATTTCATCACACTGGTGCATTTCACCACACATGGCTCCTTTGAAAGCTGGTGTTTCATAAGTTTTCCACATCTGTCAAATCCATATCTGCTAAACTAATTTTGAAAGAGTCTTTTATTCCTCTCTAAGTCATGCTCCAAGGCAGCAGTTCTCAAATGTGAGCTGTGGCTCCATGGGGAGCCACACAAACCAGGAAAGGGAGCTATGAGATATTTGGCAGAACTCTGCTGCCCTATACAGTGCATAGGTTTATAGCCCTAAATGGGGCCACAACCAATAACCGAGTAGGTCAAAAGACCTGCCTGTCCAAAAAAGTTGGAAGCTGCTCTTCAAAGGTGTTTGTACTGTTGGGTATGAAAATAGTTCTTAGTTGCAGGGTTGCTGTCAAAATGACTGATGAATATTAACACTTTGCACATTAAAAGTGCCATGCAAATTAATAAAGCATTCACTAACTTCAGTGGCACACACTACTAAACAGTGTTTCAAGACGTTCACCCTCTTTTCAAATAGTACCATGTTCTCATATGAGAGTATATGTTTGCCTCCTAGTACCATGAAAGTTGCTATTTATTGGTTTTCCTTTATATTCAAGAATTGGCTCAAGTCCAGCTGGACTTCTTTGTGTGTGTGTATTTGTACCCGTTGACACAAGAAATTGTGCTCCAGTAACAATTAGGATTTTTGTTAAAGTTCCACTGTCTTTTAAATGCAGCAACGACAGAAATTTTTCTCTCTCCCCCTTCCTGCCCCTCATCCCGAACATCAGATGCTTCTATGCTGCTTTCATGTGGTTAGGCAAATGTCAAATATTCTCAGCTGAGATGTGTTGTAGTGTCAAGTTTTCTTATCAGAGATGTAACCACTATTGTGTTGAGGTTGTGTTTAGAGAAAATCATCAAGTTAATGTTCTTAATCAGGCACAGCTGTGGCTGGATTCCCATCCACCACAACAACGCTGGTTATGGGACAAATCAGAGTAGGTATTCCATCCCCTGACTCAGATATGGAAAGGGCTGCAGTGTGATCTGGTTGTGGCAGCATTCCAACCTTCAGATCCAAAATGGGAAGAGAATCTCATGGGAAAACCTGGACTTCAGTCTCTGGATGAAGCTGCTATTGAGATAAGTGGTTGGAATATGTGCACTTTATCCTTGTTAGAAGAGAAGCAATTGGATACTTGTCTCTATGTCAGGCTGACAGGCCACACAGTATCAAGTAGCAGTTCTCTACTCTTTCACATTCAGTGAAGATGTCCTTTCTTTCTCCTACACAGACAGTTGCATTCGTAATTCGGTCCTTGCTTGCTTTGCTAAGCATTCTGCATTGGTGTGACATTTAGCATAATGGGGAATAATGACTTGACTGCAGAACCGGAAGGAAAGTTACCTTTAATTCAGCCTATTATACAGTTCTCTGGACTATACGGAGATAGACTTAAACCATTATACAGTACTCTGGACTATACAGAGACAGAGATAAACCATGAACTGAGTGTTGTCTTGTTATTTATCAAGCCAAATTGATAAGTATTGATAATACATTTTGTAATTAGAAATGGAATAATATTAAACCTTTTCATACACAGGACTTACCCCCAACTTTCAGTGTGGAATCAATCTGTAATATTTCACTGGGTGTTTCAGTCTTTCTTTTCCTTTCTTACCAACTTTTCCTTTCAGGGCGCAATCCTAACCAACCTAGGCTGTCAGAACTCACCAGCCTCTCTGTTCCTGTGGTGGTGTGGGGAGGTCAGCACATGTCTGAATACTGGCCTGACCCTCTCAGGAGGAACACAGAAGTGCCTTACAGTACTTTTGTGACTTCCCCAGGCCAGGATGGGACTTGTGCTGGGACTAACTGGGGAATAGGATTGCAGTCTCAGACGACAAATAAACAATGACAGTTGTTTTTACTAATGGATTGGGTCCCACACATGAAAAAACAGAAAATCTATAAAAAGAATCTCAATTAATTGCTTAGGAGACTAGATTATTAGACAAAGTTTACGCCTTCATCCAATACAATGCTTTGCTTCTACCCTGTAGAATGCTGTAGCAGTACTTTGAAAAGCAGTGCTTTTTCCAATTTAACCCGTTTCTGCACAGCCCACAGCTTTACACATTTGATCCCTGTTGCATATATGCAATTTTAGGCAGAAATTGTTTAATCTATACTCTGTTCTGCCTAAATCAATACAAAACCAATTGATTTTGCTGATGGGTGGGCAGGACATTGGTCTCTAATCTAGCCCATATGATTCTATTTGGCTTATCAAAAAAAAAAAAAAAGCTGGCTTCCGTCAGTCTTGGAAGACTATGGTATCGTGCTTGGTGCTGCATACGCTGCATGCAAAGCACGAAAGCCTGGGTCAGATTGTTATGGAGGATAGGCTGTTATCCAAGCAGCAAACCCCCCCCCCTCTCCACGCCACTGAATTAGTCCAATGGAAAGGCAGAGCCAATACGATTGGATCCAGCTGGCGTCGCAGAGCTCGGCTAAAGACAGGAGCTCACCCTGTCTTGTGGGGCCGACCTGGGTCTCGAACCCTGGCCTGCTGGTTAACAGGCACAGTGTCTTAGCCACGTGCGCCACCCACAGCTTATCATTGTTTATTATTATTATTATTATTTGTGTCAACCGAAAGTGTCAAATTCCAAATTCATGCCTGAAATTAGATTCTTGATAAGAATTTAATAGTATAAATCTGCATATTCCTCACTTGATGCTCCTAACATAACTTCATGTCAGAAAATAAAGGACAGGATTGTTGTACTATTAAGGCAGTTCACACATTCAGGTGAAAAACACAGAATGTGGTTAATGAATGTTTGAAATCAGCCTTGAATCATATTAGCAGCTTTACAAATGTGAACTAAATCCCTAAGACAAAACAATTTAAGCAAGTGTCCTGTATTGTAATAATACTACTCCATTCCCTTTATTCCCAAAGAAGCAAAATACAGTCTATGAAAGTAGCTTTAATGGCTCAAAACAAATTTCAATGTGTTGACTAAGTATTCATCAATGAAATCTCAATGAACTTGGAAAGTGCATAGCAAGGCCACTAGTACCTTGAATATCATTCATTCTCTGCCACAGTCCATTTGGGAACTGCCCTACCCTATAGAATCAAAGTTTTAAAAAAGTTTTATAGGAGATGAAGTACAATTAAACTCTATTTTCAGAACATTCATTCACTATCCTCAAATTTATACACAGTCAAATCTCTTCACCATTTTATCCCTGCAAAAATAAATCTGTGCTCAACAAATACTATACCACAATTTATTGCTTTCACCAGACTTACAATTGAAGCAGCAGCAAATTGGGTTTTTTAATCTCCTTTTAGAAATGTAGCTTCCATATCTCTGGAATGCATCCATGCTTGTCATCAGCTAAATTTTAAGGTTTTACCGGCTTAAATCATCATTCTCAAGAAGGCCTGTAGGTCACACTGAGGTTGTTATCCTAACCTCCAGTTGGAGCACAATCCTAACCATGTCTACTCAAAAGTAAGCCCCATTATGTTCAATGGGTCTTACTTCCAGGAAAGTGTCTTTAGGATTGCAGCATTAGGCTGGAATAAGTCCTAACTGGCCTGGGGGGTTCACAAAAGTGCCTTAAGTCATTTATGCACCGCTCCTGGTATATAGACATGCACCTGGTATACAGACATTCCCCACATTACCATGAAAAGTTATTCCAGGTGAGTTATGCTGGCCTAAATTGGTTAGGATTTCAGTCATTTAGCATTATATCAGGTAGCAACTTGATGAGTCAGAACTAAGTTCCAATATTTTCAGTGGGACTTTCAAGTAAAATATCTTAGGCTTGCCACATCAGTCCATTGACCAAATATCTTCTTTTCTAAGCATAACTTAAATAATGATTGTTTCCAATACCTTGACTTCAATGTAGTTTCCATAAAAATAAATTTAAAAAAACCCAAATCATTATAACGTTTTCTAAAGATGGCAGGCTGATGAGATATTTTTCCTACCTACATGCAATCAGGTCACTATATCATACTGCAATAAAAGTTATTAAACTGCTGTTATAAGCTGATTTGTTGATTAACTTTACAAGTTATGTCTGGAAAGTATTTAACTCAGTGGCACTTTATTTGCCAACATAGCAGGGCAAGGCACTTAGGGTTTTCATCAGCTGATTCCAAGCAGTTGAGTTTGTCGTGTACACATTTCTTTTAGTGGGTTATCAGGTGCTTCAGGCATGCTCAGTTGTTACGGTACATTTGAAAATCCTTTTATGTCTTGCTGAGCCTCAACATACCATTCACACTATCCCTGCTTGGCCACAGAACAAATTAGTATATCAAATTCCAAATGAATACAATCATTTCCCTACCTAGGCCAGAGATCTTTTATTTTAAAAAATGGAAACAGAAGTACAAACATGCAAAACAGCTAAGCATTCCCAAACCTGGATGATCTTTACCATCTCAAGTCAAGAGACATGATAGCTGATTATGAATATGTTTTGAGTTTTAGACAGTTGACATATTAAAGATATTTAAATATTTTGTGAAATCAGTGTTCAGTATTTGACTTGGATCTCCAGGAATTTTTAAACAATAGCAGGTAAAAGTTATAACAACTATTTCCATAATTAGAAATAAATTTTAAAAACACTGTTTTGAAATTGGGCTTTAAAAAGATAATTTGGCTTGCATACTACTATTACTATGCTATTCCAAAAAAGTCTAATTGGCTGTCATGACTGCCTTAAAACTTTTGAAGCATACAGGTGAGCTCTTGAAATTACCCATCTGCCTTGAGATATTAGAGACACATCTATTGTATGTTGTGCGATAAAGATTCCAGAAATATATCATGCATCTCCAGAGCATACCCTTGCTTGAAAAACAAAAGAAGCACATCACAGTTTTACATCTTTAGTAAAAGTATGTGTGGTCTCAAGCCTAGATATATTAGCAAGTCACAACATATTAAATCCCTGAGTAAAAAAAAGGCAGGCTTAAACCATGAGACTAATCCAGTTATGCTTTGACAGAGGTTCTTTTCAGGTCAAGGCTAAGGTCTTTGATGCAAGGAAGAGATAGACACCCTGGAGGTGGGGGATGGTGACAAAGGATTTCTGTGTTCCACCTATACTTATTTTCCCAAAACAATAATTACATGTAATTTTAGAAGAGACACTTTCAGTGGACATTAATAATAATAATAATAATAATAATAATAATAATAATAATAATAATACTGATAATACTGATAATCAGATAAACACTGATTTTGGTTGGCGGAATGTTTTTCATCTTAAGGGTCATCAAATATTATAAATACGATTTATATTGTGTGTTATTGGAAGTCAATAATTGACAGTTTGGTGTTAACTAACTCCCAAATCCAGAGTAACTACAGGAGCATATAAGAGACATTTCGTGTACCCATAGTCACTGCACCACCTAGTGAAAACCTATGGGAAATTCATATTGGAATTCAGAGTAAATTGTTCTTACACCAGAGCAAGGACTCCCCTCAGTTACTCTGGAATTTGCCCAAAGTCAGTTGTACTTAACTCCATTGATCCCATGTATGAAAGAGGTAGAAACAATGGCTCTGATCTTGGTGTGGTGGTATGCAGGTACTATAGTTTTAGTCAAGAACGTGTGGCCTTGACTTGGGAATTAATTTGCTATCACGTGGGGCAGAATTGCCTCTTTCTGTTGCTATCTGTTCACATTAACTGCTATGTAGCAACCTTCTGAATGTTGCAGGGATGAGGAGTGTAATACAAAGTTAGAAACATCAAGACCAGGACTATAACACAACAAACAGTGGTAAGAGACTTGGATCAGCAGGCAGAGCTCCATAGCATGCTTTTATACTCTCAGAAAAGCCTTCCTGTTTGTTGCATTGCAACTGGCCTCCCAACTCGGAAGTAACTGTGATGAAAATGTCATAACCTGTTACTTTGTTGGTGCTTTGAATAGTTGGACCATGTGAAGTACAGGCATCCCTCACCTATTGGATAGGTTAGGGATAGGAGCACCATCCAAAAGTGAAAACTGTTGAAATGTGGAACCCAGACTTTTCCAGTTTCCAAATGCAAAATGGCCACCAAAAAGTCATATCACTTGCCTAAATAACACTTATTTATCAGTAGATAGCCAAAAATGCTTAGCAAATTACAATGAACAAAGGCTTGTGTGGGCAATGAATATCTTAAGTATTTGAATGATGGTTATTTACTGAAGAAAGTCATAAAGAAATGCCAAAACAGTTTGATCACCATGTTACAAGCAAAGAAACACCAGGGAGGACAATTTTAGTCTTTAGACCAGCAGAGAGGTTGAAAAAGTTGAGCATGTGTTGAATGAATGCATCTTGGCTATAACTGAAAGGTGTTGTAAGAACTAAACTGTCAGAAAACAAATTTTTAGAAAGTGGTGACACCTGTACTACTGTGGAAGAGAGAGTTATACTGTTCCAGGCTATTGTCCATTGTTAGTTGAAATACTGAACTTTGAACTTAAATTTCTGCTGTCCTAGATTTGTTTACAAATGTGTCTAGTGACGCACATTGCTATGAAACGTGCTTCTTTCCTAACTTTCCACTGCATTTGCGTGATCCATTCCTCTGTGTGACTTTTTATTTTTTTATTAGGGTGTTGCCATTCCTATATAAAATAATAAGCTTTCCCACCTCTATAAATTCTCCATCTATTAACTTCCAGTTCTCTTAAAGACAACTGGCTTGTACAAAAGCCACAACTATCCATGAAGCAATGGTTTCATTTTGGTTTTATGGACAGGTGTGTTTTTCAGTTAGATCTCATTTGTCGATCATTACAGTCCACAAGCCAAAATGCATGGCAAGTACTTTCAGCAAATTCCATGTGTCCATTATATATGTAAGTGATTATGTAAAACATGTTCAGGATTCCTTACAAAAAGGAAAAATGAAGTGGCCTACAGAGTTGGAGTAATATGTTAGAGTTAAAACATGCTTTAATTGTATGGTACAGTAACTTTTTCAAAACTTGAAAACTGCTCCTGATCATAGTTGGTATTTAAAATAGCTTAGTTAGTTACAATTCTGGGCTGCTTCTATCAGTCTAACAATCCAGAGTAACTACTGGAGCATCTAAGAGACATTACATGTACCCGCAGTTACAGTACCACCTAGTGAAAATCTATGGGAAATTCATATTGCAATTGAGTAAATTGTTCTTAACACCGGAACAAGGACTCCCCATATTTACTCTGGATTGTGCCCAAACTCCAGCAAAAGTCCAGTATTCCAGCGTCTAGATTCCAGGCTCCAGATAGCCTGGCATGAAAATGCTGTTCATATATTTTGTTTGGAAGTGCTTCTGGCTCAAAGCCGACTCCACTCTTGCAAGTTTTTGCACAGATGCAATTGCACCTGACTCTGTCATGCTTTCCCTGAGATAAGTTACAGCAGTGATCTTCAAAGTGGGGGTCATAGAATGCTCACAGGGTGGTTGCAAAGGCTGAGGGATCACCATCTTGGTCCTGGAGACCCCCCAAAATGAACTTTGCGATGGTGCGCACTACCCCATCATGTTATATGTCATTGGATTTGTCTTGAAGAGCTGAAGCCAACATAACAGTCTATTTTGAAATACCAAAAGTTATGGCCAAAAAAGCAAAAATATGCATAGAAAATGCATGGGAAAATGAAAGTAATTTAAGCTATATTGTGGCTTTACTCGCGAATAGGCAAACGTGCCATAGTCCAGTTGAAAGGACAGGCTGAGAGCAATCGAAGGACACCAAAAGGGTCCTGATCCAATGAGCACAGGCCGCAAAATCACCCCAGGAGGAAGTTCTCTCCTCACTGCCCAGCCATGTTTACTTGTAAGTAAACAAACACTTTGGTTGGTGTGGAAGATCAGTCCAGGGGGTGCAAGACTTTCAGCATGGACCTGATCCCAGGCACCTGGAGCTTACAAGTGTTCCAGATGGCAGCCCCCCAACACTGAAAATGATAAAAACTGGCTCTACAGGTAATGTGAAATTTTTTTAAAAAAATACTATCCATGGCACACCAGTTGAAAAACAGTACTCTGGGGTTGTAATGCTTTTTTGGGGGGAAGTGTTTAAAACTGTTTTTATTTATTTATTTTTAATCAGATGTCCTCTTTCTCCAGGACACATCCTCTTTTTATCCATGTATCCTGGAAAAAATCTTCATCGTCCTCCTTTTCCTTGTGAGGAGGCAGCCTATAGTCTGCTTAGAATTAATAAATTATGTGTAATAAATTGTATATGTAATAATTTTAAATGTAAGATCCAGTAATTTACTGTTTAAATTAAGCACATGAAAGCAAGGATTTTGACCTTTTATTTTGTTATGTTCTACACTATTCTTGAGTGGCCTACATTTTGAGGGGGGGCTACTCTCAGTAAGGAAGGGGCAGCAAGGCTTGGGAAGGGGAGGGGAAGGAGTGCAGCCAACCTCCCCATCACTCCCCTGCAGGTGCTGCCTGAGCCCTGACAAGTGCTTTCTAAGTCCCTTCTCCCAGGAGCATGGGATGTGTGTGTGTGTGAGTGCATGGGTTGTGTGCGTATTCATGTGTATTTGAGATGATATATACGTTTGTGTGTATGTGTATTGTGGGTGTGTGAATAAGTGCATGGGATAGAGTCTGTTTGTGTGTGTGTGTGTGTGTGTGTGTGTGTGTGTTTGAGAGGACATGTGGAGGCTGGGGGCAGTGGGATGGGAGAGAGTCTGGGGGCTTGGGTGAAGTTGGGGGTAAGAGAGGACCTGATGGGTTGGGGACAGTGGGGTGGAAGAGAGCATGGGGACTTCGGGGCAGAGTGACCATATGTCCTCTTTTTCCAGGACAGGTTCTTTTTCAGCCTTGTGTCCTGGATTGGGAGTAGCCAGTTTGACACGGGGTCCTAGGCAGATTCCAAAGATTGAAAGGGGGTCTCGAGCTGAAATGGCCAAAGACCACTGAGCTACAGAATTCTCTATGGCAGGGGTCTCCAAATCCTGACCCTGGGGCCAGATGTGGTCCTCAGGAAGCCTCTGTCCATCCCTCAGCAAGCCCCCTCCATCCAGCCCTTGGATAAGCCCTGCAATCCTCCAGAGGCAATGGAAGCTCTGCTCTCCACACCTCTTGAGGATATTTTGAGGGCTGAGAGATGGTTGCAAACACCTCCCCTCTCTGTGTATGAAAGTGCTTATGAACTTGTTTGAAGATCACCCTCCATCTGTGTGTTGGGAAGTGTTTATGAACTGATTTGAATTAATTCAGTGTTCCACCAATGTTCCATTCATTAGTTCCATCACTAATATTGTCTATACATTTATGTAAATTTATTCAAATTTGAAATGTAAATCAATTTTTTTTCCTTCTAACTCAGCACAGTATCAGAAAGACGGTGTGGCCCTCCAGCTAAAACATTTAGAGACCCCTGCTATAGGGGACAACCTGAGTGGCTTGGCAGTAATGGAAATGTGACATGTTAGGTCCAGGGATCGTAGAGGCTGGAATAGTACCTCCTGATATTCCAGCATTTATGATAATCCAGAAATGCCTAGATCCCAAAGGTGCCAAATTATAGCAAGAAGTGATCACCATATTGAGGTAAATAGCCATGTTAAAAGTTAAAATTTTAATAAATTTCATTCTGAAATGCCTAGATCCCAAAGGTGCCAAATTATAGCAAGAAGTGACCACCTTATTGAGGTAAATAGCCATGTTAAAAGTTAAAATTTTAATAAATTTCATTCTGAAATTGATGAAGTTGGGTGTGAGAAGGCCAGCGTTCAAATACGTATAGTTGGGATGAAGAGGATTTGGTATCCATAATAGTTCAATGAGATGTATGTGTTGAGAAAGTATGTGTAGAAGTCCCACAATTGAAAAATAAAGGCATAACTCATCTCTTAGAGTTGCACACTTAATCTTCCATACTTAATCTTGGGAGCCCCAAGTTCTATGGCTTCTCCAGCTGGTTTCTGTGGCTTCCCTGGGTAGCTACTGTTCTAGTCCACTTTCCTATTCCCATCAATTTCCAAATGCATAGTCATTTTATATCACAGGTTATATCTGTGAAATAGGCAGGTTATATCTGTAGTAGTCTTCAGCTTCTTAACTACTGGTATTTCTTTTTCAACTTTCCTGTTCTGGGCAACTTATAAGGTCGAGGGCAATATGCCCTCTTGTCCCTCTCCAAATACCAGAGTTGCTGCCTCTTCCTTCCAATTTTTTTCCCCCTGTGGAATACAAGACTTTATTACATAAAATAACACTCTTTGGACTTAAACCATTAAAATTGTCTAGTATTGTCTGAGTGGGTCGCATCTCAACCATCCTGCTGGAAAAACTGTTAAATTAAGGATGACTAATAAACATTGCAAGTTTCTGTTCCAGTTCAAGTTTTCCGTTCTGTTGCCAAGAACCATATTTATGGTTCTTGAACTGAACGTTGTGTGAGTTTTTGTTTTCACTTTTGGGATTGGAGCCAACATTATCTTGCTCTCTGTAGTGCTCTTAGTTTTTCTTAGTTAAAACTTAGTTTTGCTAACTAATTTTAGCAAAAAAAACACCTGCTTGTTTGTTATTTGAAAAATTTCTGAATGGTTGCAAAGGCTGTGAAAAAGTACCAAGTTACTAGCAACAGGAGAAGGAAGCTGAGGGGCCTCTGTTGGATGAAGAAAGAGATGCTAAAGAGACAGATGAGTTGTTGGAAGCTTGGCTGACCAGCCTGTCTGGCTCAGTTTATCTTCGGAGGGGAAGAAAGGAAGATTGGAAAGGAACAAACAAACATAGGTATTTATATACCACCTTTCAGGTCATCAGATTTCACTTTTGACTTTGTTCAAGGCGGTTTACATAGGCAGGCTTACTAACCCTATAAGGGTTTTACAATTCAAAGAAAGGTTCTCTATTTCAAGAACTCCTACATTCTTAGACGTTTCCTTTTATATCCAGTCTCACATTCATTTGCTCACTGTAATGCCTTTGGACAGACTCCACCGCAACTGCATTTCTTTCTTTACACACACTCCCACAGTCCAGCATCAACATCTATCTGTGCATGGCTTCCGGTGTTCTTGAGACCATGACCCTCAGATCTTCACAGCGGCTGAACATTGAACTCTAGACCAGACCTTCTGCCCAGAAAGGCAGTTGTAGTGTGTTAGTGTTCTGAGTGCTGGATGAAATGGTGGTTCTCAGTTGGAGGCTGAAATGCAGGTAATGATAATCACCAGTGGGTTAGTGATGCCAATCCCCAGGGCCTATGAGAGGGGGGGGGTCCAGCAGGTACATTGTTTCGGGGCCCGAGAGCTATGGAGGGGCCCATAACTGAAAGACCATTTGAGTGTTTGTTACTAACAAATTAATACAGTATAGGTGCACACATACATATACATACACACATATACATACCTATATACACATGCATGCACACACAAACACACACATACATACACACGTGTACATACATACAATTATAAAAAATTATTTGCGGTCTACAATGTCACAAACTTGACTTGTTGACCTAGCAAGACTAAGCATTGAGTCTAGCATTGCCAGACAAGTTGATTTTGATAGCGTTATTAGAAATTTTGCACATAGGAAAGCCAGAAAAGCACTTATTAAATAGTAAAAGTTTTTCTAATTTTTTTCCTTCATACATTTTTAGTATTTTATATTGTCACATTACTTGAATACCGGTATGTTTTCTATGATCAATAAATGAGCACTTGTTGACGTTTGTTGCACATTAATTAGCCTCAATTTTTTTTAATTTGAAGATAATTTTGCAAGTTTTAGGGGCCCCAAATGGGTTTTGTACCGCCTTAAAAAATTTCTCTTGGAGGCCCTGCCAATCCTTCAAGGACTTGCAGAGAGTGAGGACTGGGGGCTGATGGCAGCAGAACAACAATCAATAGGTCAGCCTTAGTTGAGACCCTGTAGAGCTTCACAGCCTCCGTATACCCACTGGTCATCACAGTATGGTGTGCATTCTCTAAGAGCAGGGCTCTCTCTGGTGGCACTAGTCTTGTGGTATCGCCAATTCGTGGAGATCTGGTTGCCCCATACCCTTCTTCTGAGATTCTAAAAACCTAGCCTTTTCCATTCAACTTTTGAAGAAGAGGTGAAGATATATTGGTGGTAATGGTGGAGATTAATAGGTTCGTTGGTATTTAATTAAGGATTTTTTAAAGTTATATTGCTTTGTAATTTTATTGCTTTTGTCTTACTGGGCTATTTTCTCTTTTGCTATAAGCTGCCCAAGAACAGGAAAATTGGGTTGGAGGTTGTTTTTTTTTCCAAATAAGATAGCAACATAATTGTTACTAGTACAGTACATTGGTGTGCACCATTGCATAAGCGTAGCTGACGGTACCAATAAGACTTGTTTGCTACTAACTTCAGAAGATCATGATGCAAAATTGTTGCAATAGCTGAGGTAGTAATGCTTCTGTATAAAATCCCTCTCTGGCATTTGCTTGGATTTCATGGTAGGGTCCAAATGAGTAAAAACCATTTCAGTTCTTTAGAGTGCTCTAAGAAATTAGCAGTTTCACAAATTAATTTCTTAGAGTAGGTATATTGATGAGAGGGTGTGTGTGTCTGTAGAGGTCATTCAATAGCTCTAGTGTAGGCTATATTTAGGCCTTGTGTATAACGCTCTGGTTAGAGTAAAGCTCCTATTAATACTGTCCAGTTATTTATATGCAACATGAGGGGATGGCGCTTTCTGTAGAGGCAGCTTGTAACCTGGTTTTTTTCTCTTTCTCCAAGAGTTGACCAATTTAAAAATCTCTTTAATGATTTGTCTACCAGTGTTGTGGTGTAGACATGGAAGAGCCTTGCTTACTGTAAGTGTGTTATCAAACTAGTTTGACAGGCTTCTACTTCTATGGAAAATGAATCCTTTCTTCTGAACTTGTAGGGGAATCTTCATCTGTACAAATGGTTTTTCATGAAATGCAAGCGTACAATAACCAACCACTTGCAAATGCATGTAAAAATCGTTAAAAATATTCAATATCTGCCTTAAAAGTAAAAGGTTTTAGTACAATAACGTTCACAAGCTTTGAAGAAACAGGCTTGGGATAGATTGGACAGAGCGTAAGAGGATGGAGGAGATCGTAGAAGATCAATGGGCAAAGAGAATAACTTATTCCCTGCTTCCAATGTAGGAAAGAGAGGAGCATCAGGAAGAGAAGCAATATTTAGTGCATTATATCAGTGGATGTGTTTGAAAAATAGTATTTATTTTAACCCGTTGTGTTCAGTAAGACTGGATATATGTAATTCTGTATCAGAAACAAATACCTTTGTACTTTGGGTGTTGGGATGTAGGGATATACTTCATGTGTTTGGATATTTTAGGCTGACCCCAGATGATGGGCTAGCATGCATGAATGTGATAGTATGAGGTCTTGCACATAAGAATCTGAACTGAATCATGACTTGACATTGCATGCACATTGTATTGCAGTATGTGACATTGCAGAAGGTGGCACGTATTGAGATCTGGTATCTCATTGTTGAATAATGTTTTTGATGCATGGGGATAGTGTGAAATTATTTCTGCATCAATTTTATTTCTACTCTTTAGGATAGAAAATTTATTAAAGAGTAGAAAATTTATTTCTACTCTTTAGGATACACCCCAGAGTTTTTCAAAGGTAAGGACCAGCAATCTAATGACCCTTAAATCTGGTCCAAATCTAGTCTACAAGTTTTCCTTAGACGAATACATGCTTTACTACATGGTGTGAGGACTCTTCAGTAGGAAAGACTAATATATGTATTTTGCTGGAGTTTGGATTTCTATTGGAGCTCTGTAGTATTTGGAGGAGGGTAAACATTCAGACAAAACCACTCAGCTAAAGAATAATCAAAACCTGATGCTTGGACTTGTTGAGCTGGTAACAGGAATCTTAGTTATTGCCTACTCTGTATTGTGTGTGTGTGTGTGTGTGAGAGAGAGAGAGAGAGAAAGAGAGAGAGAGAGATTTATAAACGGGATACTCTTAGGTTTAATACATTTTTTAAGTCTTCAGGTTTTTAAAAATATTTGGAATTTCTCGATAAGTGTGTCTAAGATCACAGCTCTCCATGTTTATAAACCAAATTTGTTGCATTGAAAGTGAAATTTGCAACGAAGCAACGAAGTGCTTTGGGCACGAGGCCATTTTCTGGTGGGTGAAGATTCAAATCATGTCACTTTACCAATATTTACCTACCACCTTTCCTCTTAAAACTAAGATGCACAAGGCAGAATACATGCAATAAAAACAGGGATATAAAAGGATTATTGTGCCTTCAAACACCATGCAGAATTTCATCCAAATATTTTATAACTGTATTTGTAGAACAGGAATGTTTATAGGAAACATTGATGGGTTTTAAAGGACTACACCAAAAGTATTGTGTAAGCAATATTGAGTTTCCCTTCTCCCGAATTCAAAGTTTTTTATACATCATGCTCTCCAGTAGTTGCTAAGTGACATGGAATGCTAATACGCTGTAGCTCCTCCTATATCTAGATAGTTAACCACTTACTCACTTAGTAAAGCTATGTTTTTGTTTTTACTCGGAAATTATGGGGTTAGCAATGGCTGTATGACACAGAAATCTCTGTGCCCTGCAGTGCTTCCGAAGAAGCTACAAAGAGTGAGGCAAACACTACTGGGCAGTGTGCTGATGACAAACAACTAACTCTTGATGCACAATTGGCAGCAAGTCCCTGGAAAATATTTCAGTTGGAAAAAAAGTTACTAAACTCTGCACTGCTACTACTTTAAGACTGAGCTGATCTTTAAATACAGCAGTTTTCAGAAGAGTCTTTGTAATGTCTGGATCTTTCCTACTCCAGTAGTGTGTGTTGTTCAAATGTACACCAGGAACAGAATTTGCATAGCTCCTGAGTAACTTTAATGCACACTAAACAATTGGTAAGTACTATACCTTATTTTATCTACTTCAGTTTGTGAGGAAAGACAGTAATTCCACATATTCATTTTTAAGCTTAAAAGTTGTAATACTTGGTTTGTATTTGGATAAGAGAAATTGTTAATGCAACTTTTATTGCAGCTGAATAACACACTAATAAAAGCTGGCATAAATTGTGTACTTTTAAAACTGACCAGGGTATGAACCCTATTAGGGTATTTTCAGAAGGTATTAAAAAAACTTTTGATGGCAGGCAGAATTAGGGGCTTCTATTCTTGGATGTAAAAACATTCTGAAGCTGCAGTTCTAAGCACACTTTAGGAAGGAACTCCTCCTATTTGACTCAATGGTTTTTAATTCCGAGTAGACAGGCAGAGATATTTCAGTGTAAGGAATGTACTTAATAAAACAGCATATCTGGAAAAGTGGCTGATATTGTGTCGAGAATTAGACAAATGATTTATGAAGATGGGGATATCAAATTGGGAAATAGCCAGTTAACAAATGGAGCAAAAATCTCTTTAGAAAAAGATACATCTAGCTTTGTTGGTTTGATGAAACGATAAGCAGATTTGAGTGAAACAATATTGGTTTTCTTCTGTGCAGTGAAAATGAATCTTTTTCAAGGTCTTTGCTTATTGGATGAATTAAGTAAGAATAATTCACTGTCATGAGAAATATTGACATCTTCTGAAAAGAACATTTTGAAAAACGCTTAAATCTGCTCTCTTCACATATAGTTCTTGTGGCATTCCAGATTTAATTGTTGCCATTGGATGCATGAGTAGAAAGTCAGGACAGAGAATAAAATATCTTGACTGAATATTCTTAGGATCATAGAACTTCCTCACATTCCTTGTCAGTTTATACATACAGTACACAAGTCCCTCCCACTCTACAACTCTTGCAGAGTTCAATGGCATTTACTGTAGTTAAGGTTGCATCTTTTAGAACTGCAATCTTGTTATGTATATATTCTTGGAAAAATAAGGGTCACACTATGTAAATGTGCCAATGGTGTAACTAATTTCAGAAGCCAAAGCATTTAATTGAATGACTCTTATTCAGAACTGTCTAGCCAACATGATATACCGTATATTGGTTCAGCTGTTCTGGGATGGATATGTTCCTTTTGACTATCAGGCTTATATGTCTGAACTACTAGGTGCTGCTGCTATGGCTGGCCCCCTTTCATGGCAAAGCAAAAATAGTACTGCAGTGGATGCTGCAGTTCAAAACACTATACTGTACAGCTAAGGCTGCAAAGCTATAGCCTGTCCTGGGCTGAGGCAGGCTAACCATGATTATTCATTGACTGTAACATCCTATTTGTATTGCTGCCATGTGTTGTACGTGAGGCTGCCCTTAGTCTGGTTATAGTCACGGCTGTGACTAATTACGGTTGGTCCAAAAATATGGCAGCTAAGTTACAAAGTGGGACCAACTGTATGGATCACCTCCTCTGAGTCTTAAAACAGCAAGAACGTTGTCAGTTTCTAAACTGAATTAAATTTGCTAGTTCTGAGCTTTAAATCTCTTAAATTGCTTGGGACCTGGGTTGTCTTATTCTCTTCTATAGTCCTTAGCTAACAATTGGGCAGGGGGGCGTCCTCTGAATCAATACACTGGTGTAGGTGCTGCTGGATTTCTTGCATCATTCACATTGCACTTCCACTAATTGATGGTGATGTCTTTAGCCTCATTGGTGGTTAGTTGCTGGTTCTTTAGGTCTTGCTTAACCAGTTTGAGCCACATCTTTCAGTGCTGCTTGTTGAACACTCCAGTGTATAGGTCGCTATTGCCAGAGGAGCTTATGTGGCAGCTGATTGGTGTTCATTCTGATGGTTTGGTTCATGGCCAAACCATCTCAGTCTGCATTTTTGGATTAGTTCTTTGACTGGGGGTTGATGGTCATACCTTCCCTTATTGTCTCATTATGGTGAGGATCATGAAGGGAGACAGGATCTGTCTCTGGCATTGCATTTGGGAGGCCTCAAGCTTGTTCATATCTGATTTGGGCAGAGTCCATGTTCCTGACCCATACAGGAGAATTGGCAGATTTGAATTGACAGATTTGGTGATGGTAGAATATTTGCCTTCTTCCAAAGGTACCATTTGAGTGAGGCATATGCTGAGATACCACTTTCTTTACCTGCACTAGCAACCCCAAATATTTGAGTACTTGGAGCTGCTCAATTTGGACTCCATCCAGGTGAACATTGGCCTGTGATCTAGTCACTTTGGTCTGGTCTGCACTGATTGTTAGGCTGTAGGATTGGGGAATGCGTGTGATGTGGTAAAGGATTGTGTGGCCTCTGTACCCATGTTAGTCAATATAGCACTATCTTCTGCGAACATCAGGTTGGTCAGGAAGTTGTTTACGTTGTACTGTACCCTGCATTTGCCCTAGAATGCTTTCCTCATAATGGTGTCAATTACAATATTAAAGAGCAAGGGAAAGGTGACATCTTCGTGACAGACTCCAATTTGAATAGGAAATTCCTGAGAGAACTCGATTCAGATTCACACACTGCTGGTTAAGCTTTAGTATGATGCTTGGAGAAGTCTGACCATCTTCAGCGGCACGTGCTCATTCTCCATCACCTTCCACCGGGTGGGTCAGTGAACTCAGTCAGATGTGGATTTGATGTTGATGAAGATTATGGTTTGCTTTCCACACCTGACCCTTTCCTCCACAAGCTGTCAAATAGTGAATATTTGATCAATGCAATCCCAATGTGGCCTGAATCCTGGGTACCTTAAGGCCTGTCCTCTCTTATGTGCATCTTCCTTTGGCAGGTGTGTTCTCCACTCCACCTTCACTTTTGGCACCTCTACTCTGATTGCTGTGTCTCAGTAGACTTGCCAAGGCACTCGGAGTGTCCAGTGTCATTTTGGTGTTGGGAGAAAACCTTTCATTTGCTCAGATACTTTAGTGGCTGTTTTTAAATAACATGCTAAGTTCTTCTATTTCTAATTTCCATACAATTATGATCTTTGTAATAAAAGTACAGTAGTTTTTATTTTAAATTGTTAGTTTAAATAAATCCAAGATTCAGTACAATATATCATTACAAAGTACACCTGCTAACAGTGAAGTAGCTAAGCAGTGCAGGGTGTAGCAGTCACACCAGGGTGCAAGCTTTGGGGGGCAACAAGCTTAACTAAGCAATAGTGGTGAAAATTGTGAAAAATGGGGTAGAAATATGAAGAGGGCAACTACTATGTTATATATCACTGGAAAGATAATTTCATGCAGAATGCAATGAAACGAAACTGCACTGGAATATTTACATTCTATCAAAGGTTATGGCCAATTAACAAGAAAATGAAAACAACTTCTTATGGAACAAAATGTGGATTTTCTAATGAGACTGATTCATCTGCAAGCCCATGATATGTAATTATGATATAGTATGGAACTAAAATGTTTAACAACTAAAAAGTTGTTAAAATGAGTCAGCTCCCATTTCCATATATCATAATACAGTTACCCATATTAACTGGGTAAAAAAGGCACATTTATCAGGGAGAGAATAACCATCCCTCTTTTTTTCAGCGTAGTATCTCTAACAAATAAGGGGCACAAATTAAATTTGATTTTGTTTTTGGGGAAGAGCTAGAAAATCTTCTTTGATTTTGGATAGCAGATAGATTTAGCAATGCCGCTCCCTGGGGGGAGGAGGAGGAGGCAGGAGCAGAGGAAATGGGTGGTGATTGCTGGGGGGGGGGGGGGAAGAAGGAGGGTTCCCACAGTTTTCTTTTTTAAAAACCCAGGCATGACATAACTTTCAATTGTGACATCACTTCTGGGGGCAACATTTTGAGCTTTGTACCCTAGTACATGATCATTTGTACCCTAGGCTACATGATCATTAGCTACACCATTGCTTGCAAAGTAATTTTATATTATCCAGTGGTGGATGGGATTTGAATACATTTTCTTTTTTCAAATGTGCCCACATTAAATTCTAAAATGTTGGGTATGTTTAATCTGTTGTTTTCAAAAAACTTTGAAAAGAAGATTTTCAGTGATATTTGATCTTTACAAATGGCACTGAAAGTCATTATGAGTGTGTAATGGGAATAGTCTTCAGCCATTCCAGGCAAAACACAGCAAGCTTTGTTCAGTGGGCTTGTTCACCATTACTACTTTCAAAGACTTTCAGTGTTTTGTGTGTTTAAATAGAAGTAACATAGCATTCTAGAGATTTGAAAGCTGTTTCCTGAATGTCGGTGGCAACAGAGACATAGTACAGATGGCAAATCTGGCTTTGCCTTTAAAAGTTACAAGCAACTCGCATGCTTTGAGATACCACTTCTGACATTCAATGTATACATTTTAAACATGTAGCCCTTTCTATTATAACAATTTTTGTTGGTCTGTGTTTGTTTGTTTTTAATCCTTCAATTATAATCTTTCTGTGTGGTCTATATGGATCAACACAGGGTGCGATCTAGATTAAAAACCCAAGTGGTTAATATTTAAAGAAGGAAACATTCTCCTCCTCCTAGACCTAACAAATCATTGGCATGAGTCTGTTTAAAAATTGGCTGTGGTTCAAACTGCTTTGTGACTGCTGCTGCTGAAGTAATAGCCATAATATGAATGAATCTTTAAAAATAGTTACTGGCGTGCTAAAATAATTACGTAAAAAAATAAAAACATTCGTAAAGTATGTTTCATCCCCTTAGCACCACCTACACAATCTATTTGGAACAGCTCGTATATGGAGCAAACTGTTGCATGCTTTGACCATAGTTGTCCAAATTACATGCTCCCGCCACCCCAATATCTGATTGGAGAAAAGTGCTTACTTAACTAGAAATTCCTGGAACTTCCAAGTGTTGGAAGAAGAGAGTGCAATAGCAGGGCTAAATATTTGTAGGTTAATCCCTGACTACTTTACCAAAGAAGTACAGGCAGCATATCTGTTCACTGCTAAGTAGAAGCAAGCTTTCCCTAAGACTTAATTAATGAAATATAATCCAGATGAAGAAGCTGTCAAATGCCATACATAACTGGCACTACAAAAGGAAAACTGAACTGGGGTTGTTCTCAAAGTGGAGTTGTGACTTGGTGACTTTATTTCAGGGGGGTCACAAGAAGCTGGGTGCCTCCATCTTGGAATCTGGCACTGGTGCCACCATCTTGCAATGCGGCACTCAGGCTGCTTTTCTGGGAGTAATTCTCATTGAAAACAGTGAGACTTCTGAGTAGACATGGAGGTCACACACCACAATACGTCACTTCATGTTTGATGATGCTTCCAGCCATGACATCGCTTCTGGGGGATCCCAGACAGATTATCATCCTTAGAAGGAGGTCCCATGCTGAAATGCTCAAGAACCACTGAACTAAGCCAGTGGTTCTCAGTGTGCTATGATGCCTGAGGACACCACAATGAACTTAACTAGATGTCCCTGATTACTGTTCATGGCTCTCCCTGGCACAGCCTTATTGGATTCAAGATGGTAGCATCTGTGAGAGCCAGAAAGAGGTCACCATTAAAGAGGTCACCAAAGAAGGTGCTATGAGTATAGTAATTTTGGAAACTGCTACATTAACCTGTTTTGTACGTATAGGAAGCTTCCAATTTACCGCTGGGTTGAATTCCAGAAATTTCTTTGTAGCCTGGAATGCATTTTAAGTGGGTCAAATATTAGGATTCCAGACTAGCTCACAGAAGCCTATTTAGTGCAGGTCTTCTTGACCTTTTTGTTTCTATTCTGTCTTCTTTCCCCATCTCTCTTAGCTTGTCCTTGCTCTCCATTCCTTGACCAGTTTGGTTCTGCAGCTCTGTTGAAATCTGCAGTGGATGTGACAACATCTCAAGCTACAGCAGATTGATTGATAGATGCATTCATACCCACTTCTCCTTTTCCATGCGAAAGCAAATGCCCAATGTGGCTTACATAGCTTTTATCCTTTTGTCTTCACAACAACGCTGTGAGGCAGGTAATTGTTCTATGGGCAGCACATACCAGATGGAATCCTTCATGGTGTGGTCTGACATCATGGAAGCCTTCCCAGCTTCTAGCAGTAGCATTTTCAGGTCAGCCACACTATAAACATTAACTAAATTAAAAAGAGCAATTTCCATTGAGTGTGCATACTTTTATTTGTATGTGTGCATATGCTATTTAATTGCTTGGTATTATTTGGAAGTTCATAAATGTGGTAATTCATAAGAATGTTTGCTCATGCCTTTGGAAGCTCCTGTATCTTCCTTTGAGAAATAAAGCAATTACAGTAATGTAATCATTTGGCAATTACATTACATTACGGTAATGTAATCATTTGGAGTCTGTGGCAATCATTGCACAGTAACTTTGTAAATTAAAGCAAAAAGGTTTTTTTTTACTAGTTACAAAAATGGGGTTTTTAATGGCAATTCTACTATGTTTATAATAAAAGGCCACTAGCATCTATCCAGGTTTTTGTAGAAACAGTATCAGTTTATGCCTACTGTATAGAGCAGTGATTTTCAACCACTATGCCATGGATAGTCTGTAGGTATGCCATGAGATTTTAGGGAGGTTCACCTTATTAATAGGGCAATTGGGGGATTTGAGCTCCCTACTAGTAGCATGACGTACCTTGTCAGTGGTCCAGTAACTGATGGAGTGCCTTGACTATTTTAGTGCCTTGTCAGTGTGCTGTTAGATGAAAAAGATTGAAAATCTATGGCATATTGATATATAATGTTTTAACACAGTCTTGCTTCAGAGATCAATAAAAAGTGCAGTATATTTATGTTTTCAGCTATATATAAGTTGTGTGCATCAGTTCTTTCTTTAAGAAATTGTGTATATAGGATCACCTTCCTCTTCTAAAGCAGCATTCCATAAGTATGTGTATGGGCCTGCAGTCCAAAGAAAATCAAGTAGATGTTATTTCTGCTCATACAGTGGGAATGTGGGAATTTTTGTCCGTTATATACAAGAGAGTCCCAGTACTCTCTGAATGAGCCACCAAGCAAAGAAGTTTACTGTAAGGCTGAAATCCTAATCTCCAGTTAGGCTGGCATAAGGCTGGCATAAGACTTTTGCTGACCTGGGAATGTCACAAGAGTGCCATAAAGCACTTCTGCCCCACTCCTAGGGGAGGGGGGAATGATGCACACTGCACAGGATTGCACCCTAAGTTGGTTTAATGTAGTTCTGCAGGGAGTCTTCATTCATTTTCACCATTGTACTGCAAGATGTTAATATTGCAGATGAATTTGAGAATCCTTGGATAAACAGAAAAATAGTTCTTAGTTGACTCATGGGGAGATTGTGGCAAGCAGCTCTGCTGTTTTTGGATGTTTCTTGCAGTTCCATGCTCTTTCTCTGTAGAGTTCCAAATTAAAAAAAAAAGGTTTTCTGCCAGCATCAGTTGAGATCCTTGCAATGCTTGGGTATTGTTCTTTAATGTCTCTTCATTATTGGGTACTGTCTGTTCAGAATAGTTGCATAGCTCACCCTAGGAAACTATTTACAACTACTATAAAAAACGGTTTTCTTGGAATTCTTAACACAGCTTCTATGCAGATTTTAAATGCGTTGCTGTGATGTGTGTCAAACATCTTGATTTCTACTTGTGTTTACAGTTAGATGAATCCCACATCTGTTTACTATATCCAGTGTAGAAATGCTTGCATTTTTAGAGACAATTTTTGCTACTTTCATACGTATGGACTAGCAACAAGTATATGCATCTTTCAGATTGTGGTGGTGATCTAAAGTATCCAGACACTCCTGAATGTCGTTATCTGACTTTCTCCATCTTAATAAAACAGGGAACCACATTTCTAGTCATACCCTCATGTTGCTAGTCACTCTGATGGTCACACATGCCCTGGCAAAAGCCTGCTCACAGATAACCCCCCAAAAATATTCCTTTAGTAGAGGATTGCTTCAGTTTCACTCTGTAAGCTTAGTATTTGGTACTCTGGATAGGAGTCATTAGAATCCAGTCATACAAATGTATCCTGACTGTGTCCTAAATTTATACCAGCAGGCACCACTGTGTAACCTGTCACTTAATAGAGATAGAAACCTGTTCTTAGTGTGACTTGTACCCCATACACTTTGCTATGATAGGTTGTGGGGAAGATGATGCTGTCCAGAAACCACCTATTCCAATTGCCAATGTATAGGGTTTTTTTGGTCTGGTGTTATCACGTGTCATCTACAGGCAAAATAGAAGATTGGTGGTGAAGTTGAATGTGATGAAGTGTTTAGACATGTTTCACAAGTCCTGTCAAAGCCCACATGCTTTTGAATAATTACCCTTCCTCTTCCCTCTGGGTGCTGCTCTGGAGAAGAGTCCACTGATGCTATATGTAAAAGATTAATAGCAAAGTCCTGCAAAAATTGCTTTTGGTGTACATCCCAGCTTTTTGAATTTCCTATTTCAGAGATTTCATATGATCTCAGCCAAACTATCTTCCAAAGCAATACAAGACTTGGACTTGGGTAGGTATATGGTGAATAAGGGTGACTAAACATACCATTGAGCAGCTCTTTTTGTAATTTACTTTGAATGTTTGTTTTTGTCTGCCCTGAGCCTTCAGGGAAAGGTGGATTTAGAAGTTCAAACAAACGTAGGCAGCAGATGCTTATTCTCTCATGTGGGGGCATGATTTCCAAACAGCAGTTTAAGAACTTGTTGACATAAAGGTCTTCTGGGTAAACCATAGGTAGTAGATTGGAGATAGTATATCCAGAGAAACTAAAAGTATATGATACAATAAACTTTTAAGCACAAATCAATAACGTGGATTGACAGAATACTATCTCCTTTCAAAAACTATATGCTGTATGATTCTGATTTGTACATATAATTGGCTTCCTCTTACTCTGTAAGTTTGACATGATGGGATACTTGAACTCTGATATGGGCTTTCAGTGGAAAATGCGAGAGCTGAAGGGAGTTATAAGGGAAAAAATAAAGGTTGTAAAAAGGAGATCTTAATGTTTTTTTCCTATAATCCTAGTCATTATGTGAACCAGGACCAGAGAGTTCATTAAGTGAACCTTTGTGAGCTCCAAGGCACAGGATGATTGATCAGTAATGTAGTTATCTTAAAGAGAAGACTGAAAATATTTATTTTCTGTAAGTACAAGAACAGAGCGAGGGGATTCTGTCATCAAACGATGGAATAAGGATTGCCCCCCTCCCAGCAAAAAGATGTGGCCATCCTTAGTTCTTCTACATTTGCATAGTGCTTCTTTTGTAATATGAGTTTTGTCTGCTTCTCTGCAAGTCCTGTTTTGGCCAGGATTGTGACAGTTCAAGCTAAAGTTGGTGCTGAAGGAAGAATATAATATGACCCTAAGCGAAATGTTTGGGAGACACTATTATATATATTCGTACTACAGTCAAAACCTGTGCACTTATTCTGATCCTCTGTTGAAGCTGAAAAAGGAAAGAGATACAGTGGTGCCTCACATAAAGAGCTTAATTTGTTCCAGAGGCATGCTTTTTAAGTGAAACGCTCTTTAAGTGAAGCGGATTTTCCCAAAGGAAATAAAGGAAACTCAGACTATTGGTTCCACAACCTCCAAATATTCATATAAAATATTAACTGGATGTAAAAATGATGACAAAACACTGTAATTGAATTCAAAACATGCATTCAATGTGCATGATCCTATGAAGTCTACTTAGGCTGCATTCCTAAAGACACTTTCCTGGGAGTAAGCCCCATTTAACACAATGGGGCTTACTTCTGGATAGACATGGTTAGGAGGCTGCAATCAAAGATGCTTTCCTAGGAGTGTTACCGGGGCTGCTGCTGGAGGTTCAAGGTGGCCTGTGGCAGCACTTGGTGGCAGTGAGGGGCAGCTGCCTCAGGCACCCCCAGGCAACTGCCCCCAAGTTGGGGGTAAATAGAGGCAGCAGCACTGGCTGGCAGTCCTTTTAAAGCACCTCCATGCGGAGTGTCAGGGCTGCATAGCATACTTGCTTGTTAAGTGAAGCGGAACTTGTTATGTGAAGCAAGATTTCTTGGAAATTTATGTGAAACGCTTGTTGTATGAGGTTCTTGTTATGAGAGGTACCACTGTACCAGAGTTGATGCTTCACTGGACAAGAGAATGCTCTGTTTTCTATAAGGATTAGTCGTACCTCACAACAATATTGAATTTATAGCTGGACTCCTCCCTCTCCCATTACAGAAGGTAGTGTTAAGAACAGCTGCAACTTCACTTGCTAAGCATATAGTTATTTTGTCATAATTCAGAGCCTGGGTCATAAATCTTAATAGCTGTTTTTTGTAATTCCTTATTTCACTTTGTTGTAAGTTGAGAATATGGATGAAGGGTGACAGTTTGAAACATCTTAATCATTCTGAGAAGAACAAAGTGGCAATCTTGAGCTTTAGTTGAGGGCGTATAAGCAATGGCACTACTATAGGCATACCCCACTTATTGGATGGGTCACAAACCTGAGCACTTTCTAAAAGTGAAAACCATTGAAAAGTGGAACCCAGTCTTTTTCAGCTTGCAAATGCAAAATGGCCACTAAAAAGATGTAAATATCACTTGCAAAAGCCAAAATAACACCTATTTATTAATACTGCCAAAATACATAACAAATTATAGTAAAATGAACAAAGGACTCTGTGGGCAATGAATATCTTATGTATTTGAATGATGGTTATTTACTGAAGAAAGTCATAAGGCAACTTCTTGATCATTTGCACCATGTGGTGACAATATCCGCTTGTTGTGGATTGGATTTTCATCCAATCCATGATGGGTGTGACACAGGGACAGATGGACAGCCTGTCGCAGGGGCTTGTCACCAGGACAAGAAATGCTAAAAACCATTTGATTACCATGTCGCATGCAAATCAACATCAGGGAAGACAATTTTGGCCTTTAGACCAGCAGTGAGAGGTTGAAAGAGTGGAGTATGTGTTGAGTGAATGAGTCCTGAGTATAATTGAATGGTGCTGAGAGTGGATCTGTCAGAAAATGAACTGTCAGACACTTCTACTTCAAAACGGTAGTATGATCAAATACATGGGACAGTTTTGTCTTGCTTGCTTTAAAAGCTCCATGTGGTTATCACACCTACCACACTTGAGCTGCAAGTGCATTAAGACTTAAGAGATTGGAGTTAAGAGGTTGAGCTGCAAATCAAAACTGTCCTGGTTCAAAACTTCCCACTGCAGTATGATTTCTTACTAACTGGCCTTTAGGCAATCCATTTCATCTTAGTTTCATCCCCACTTGCCATGTAATATGAAGGCAATATTTTATAGTGTGTGTCACTGTAATCCTTACAAGTACATTCATGTTAAGTGCTTTATATACTTAAAAGCATTATACAGATGCTAAGTATTCATATTTGTGACAGTAACAATTGATTGAGGATTACGGATCTTGGACTCCTTTGTCTACTGTTCAGTGGCAAGGGAAACTACCTTTCCCCACCTATAGATGGTCAGTGTGAATTGACAGACCCTTTTCAGTACATAAAAGTACATGTCACTAATATTTGTATCACTTAGTCATCAGAGTTTGGACCAGGGGAAAAATAAGGTCTTTTATATAAACTTAGGCTGCAATCCTAAAGACACTTTCCTCGGAGTAAGATCTATTGAACACAACAGGGCTTACTTTTGAGTAGACATGGTTAGGATTGTGCTCTTAGTCATCTGTAACTCAAATGATTGTAGCAACTGTGCACCTATTTCACCTCATGTAAATTTTGCTTTTTCAAGCAAAGTTTTGAAGAGATCATTCAATACAACGTTTCTCAAAATGTGGGTTGCAACCCACTAGTACAGCCCACAATGTGGTGCATCATAAACCCACATGCTAGGCCAAGCATGATGCTTGTTTGAAGAAGCAACTGGAATTGACTTCCACTTTATGGACACAACTTCTAGTTTGACCAGAAGTCACTTCATGTTGCTTTAGTGGGCCATTTTGTGACAAATAGAGTGGATTACTAGCAACACATCTAGCAACACATTGTTCCTGATAAAAGGATTAGTAGATGGTTCATTTGTAGTGTTACTATATGGGAATCCTGTTTCCCTGCATCTGATAACAGGGAAAATCCTGTTTCCCTAAATCTGATAACTCCTAAACCTCTGGTCTGCGGGCCACTGCTGGTTCATGGCACCTTGATGGCTGGGCTGTGCTGAGACCAGAATCTTGGATCGGAGGCCAGAGCCCTCCTGCCTCTGGCCCCAGGACAAACTGAGCATGCCTGGCCCAGTTGCTGGGCTGCACATGTGTACTTTACTCCAGCCCTGGAGCAATCTGGGCTTGTGCGGCCCAGTGACAGGGCTGTGCATGAAGAGCCTGTTCCAGCCAGGAGGGAAGTGTGCACACACAGTGGAGTGGATTATGAGACTTGTGCAAGGTGGCGATAGGGGGCTCTTGCCAGGGGCCACATTCAGGTTTGCCAAGGACCACATCTGGCCCCCATGCTGGCGTTTGGAGACCCCTCAACTAAATGGACCAATGATGTAAATCAGTGGATTAATAGCAGAAGAGTATTTTGTGTGCATGCATTCACAAAACTTCCTGTTACTGGTATGTATTAAAGTCAAAGTGCACAAGTCATTCAAAGTAGAAAATAGATGAAGACTTGGATGGCTAATAGACTTGGCTAATAGATGAAGATGGCTAATTATGAAAATTTCAAACCGGTTACCAACATAGGTAAAAAGTTTAATGAGTTTCAGGAATGTGGTGTTCTGTTCAAGAAAAAAGCTTTATTTTAATATCAAATGGATATTGCTGCTCAAAAATACTCAAATACAAGTTGTTATCCTGATTATATCTGGCATAAGACCCTTCTTTTGTCATTTGCTGACTTTGATCTGTTATGGTGACAGTCTGCAAATCTCATTTTGAAGCTTTGGCCTATCTTTATTACTTGCTTTTTCATTCACAAAATCGGAACAGTAGATTAGAATATGCATGGAAAAGTAGAAAAGCAGCTTTTGTATTACTTCATCTGTTAGTGTTTATTATCTACTTGTACAGTGGATTTCTGAGGATACATTATTTGTGGGGTACGCATAAATGAAACAAGCAAATTGTTAGGTATACTGTATCTTGTAAAATTTGGAATCATGGATAACATGAGTACTGATAGGAATTGTGGCGTCCCTAGGGTTTGCACCACCTGGTATGGGAGGCCAGCACTTCACCTCCATAATGGGCATCCTCTTACTCAGTGGACCATTCAATGTCCTGGGTGGTGGGCATGGTGATGCATTATTCAGAAGCACAACATGTTTACAAATTTTGGTCAGTTGTGCTATCACGCCTCATGTGCATCACCCAGTGCATCCCGCTTCTTCAACACACCCCTTTGCAATACTACTTTATGGGAAGCATTTAATAAAGAGTCCAGATTGTATGTGTGAAACCTGCATGAGTCTGTAGATGAATTTACACGTTTACTTACCATATCTGCAAAATTATAAATTTTGGTACTTATATCTACAAAATTTATACTTTAATCATTCAGTGACAATAAGTGCACTGAATTCATTGTGCTACGCATCCATGATGTTGCATTGGAAAGTCATGCAGTGTTTCAGAGCAGTGTTTCTCAAACCTATTAGCACTGGGACCCACTTTTTAGAATGATGTCAGGACCTACCACAATGATTTTCAACCTTTTTCATCTCATGGCACACTAACAAGGCACTGAAATTGTCAATGCACACCATTAGTTGTTTTTACCATTGACAAGGCACACCAGTCTGTTCCAATGCCCTAATTTCCTATTAATGACTCTCTCCAAATTCCCGCTGCACACCAGTGTGCCATGGTACACTGGTTGAAAATCACTAATCTATCAGAAAGTGATGTCATTAACTTGGAAGTTATGTCATAGCTGGAAGTGACATCACCAAGCAGGAAAAGTTTTAACCACCAAAATAAAATAAAATCAATCAAGAAAATTAAAAGTTTAAGTAAGTTGAAAAATTATTTAAAATTTAATTTTATTAACCAACCCAAGCAGAATTTCTTTAGAAAAAATCCCCAAATTTCCAAAAGGCTTCAGACCTTTCCATTGAGTAGATCCCAGTAACTATCATTGTTAAAAGTATAAGCATAAGTAGCCTGTTAAAAGTACAGATCTGTAACATTTCCTTAGGTAAAGTATGGTAAAGTATCATGGTATACCATATTATCAAGTCCAATATATTAAAATAAAACATACATTGAAATGAATGGGGTCTACCTGAAATTGATTGGTAACTACTAGCCCGCAGTTTGAAAAACTCTGTCTCAAACACAAAGAGCAAGGTTTACAAAGGTGTTGGTGGAATGGTAGCAAGATAATCTGCGGTGAAGCAAAATTTGCTTCCAAACTTGAAAAAAGTTAGTTGTGGCTAAGACAGTAATCATATACAGTACACTCCATTGAACATGATAAGGCTACTAAGTAGGATATTCTGAATAAATGTGTGTCCTATAAGTCTCATTAAAAGCATCAGAACAAGTATGTTACGATAAATTCTAGCTTCAGCAAGACTTTGATTTTTTTTAAAGCATGAAATATTACCTAATTTATGTCTCCATTCTAGATTCAAGAGTTGTGAATATAAATGAAAACCCTACAATCAAGAAGAAATGGATTCAAATTCTTTCTGAGAGAAGCTTTAAAACACTGAAACCCTAAGGATTTCAGATTGAGGCTATGACAGGCTAGATATACTATAAAAATGAATGTGGAGAAAATAGAGGATAAAAGTCTGCAACCTCCTTTAATAATCAGGGATGAAAATGGCAATAAGTATGTGTGCAACGCAGCTGCATCCGTGTCTTTGAAAGGAAGCCATGTTATCCAATATCAAGAGATGAAACATGAAGACTACATAGAACTTAAGGGTACACATGAGAGCACGTCTTCAGATTTGCAGTGCTCTGAAGCAGGACTCTTACAAAAAGCTACCAGCAACTATATCTGCATGGAAACTTCTGGTCTAGAGTCTGGATGTATTTCTTCTGCAAAGGAACAGTCTTACTTGCATGCCTTGAACCAGAATATCCCCGAGCCAGTGAGGTTTCTCAACGATGGTCTTGCAATAAAGAATATACAGACAAACAGCAGTTCTATGGAATCTGTGCCTTATTGCCAGGCAGACCAGGCAGTACGCCTTGTTGCTGAAGGATTAAATACAAGTATTGAATCTCAAGATGAATTCAGTTGTACTCACACTGGACAGTATGCTAGTTCAAATGAATCTTTTGTTACAGTTATAAACATGTGGGATGCTTTGGGGAAAAAGTGTTATGAAAAGGGGCATGTCCCGCAGTCATGTAGATCTCCTCCTGAAATGTGTGTAAGAGAAAGTTCAGCAAACCACATTGACTCCCCTAACCCAGATGCATCCAGGAACCCAAATATGACACAGGTATACCTAGGTGAGGGAGTACTACCTCCTGTTAGTTCATCAACAGGTGGGGTTACCAATTATATTGACCTAGTGTCCCAGAATAGTGAGTGTCATGGAAAGCATGCTGTTGAATGTGTGGATCCTCGCTGTTGTGATTCACCATTTAGTCTAGAAAAAGGTGAGTGTAAGATGTATACACACAGCACACCTGAGCATGATGAAAATAAACGGTTAGCCAGATCTGCAGTGGATGTTGATAGCTTGTGCCCATTAGCAATTCAGAGTTTTGATGAACATGAAGGAAAGCAGATTGACCAACCCATTTTTACTTTTACCAAAGTACAGACTGTATCCAAAGGAGATGAAGTTTTTCTAGATGAATGTGATGAAGTGTTTGAAATGGAACAAAATGGCATACCAAAGCTAGAAAAGGTTGACTTGCCTGACCCTCATTGCAATGGAACCTTTGTGGTTTTTAATTCTACGGGTGGTGACCACACACCCACTTCTTCTGTTCCAGGAGTATCAAAAAATACAACCTTTGCTGTGTTTGCCGTATCAGATGAAGTTGGTGATGGGGTTTCAAAAACTGGAAAGAATGGCCACTTGTTGAAGGAGCAACCCAAGAGGACTTCTCTCAAAAGTAATTCTGAACGAATTGCAGTGAAACCAATAGGCAGATCTCCTCTTACAGCTACTATAACCAAAGCTAGAAAAGCAGAAATAGTGAGCTTTCCAAAACCAAATTTTAAAAACATAAAACCCAAAGTTATGTCCAGGCCTGGGTCACAGTCGAGAGAAAGCTCTGCATTAAAAGTTGCTCAAAGATCGCCTCAGCTATCTACTATTTCCTCCTCCTCCTCCCCATCCTCTTCCCCAAGGCAACTGTCTTCAGGAGCAGCACTGAGAAAAAAAATTGACTTGGATAGAGGTACAAAAGCAGAAGCACTTATGAATAAAACCCATAAGCAACCTTTTAATAAACACCTTCCAAGCCAAGTTGTGCATGCTGCAACGCATTCGGAAAACACTTCCCACAAGATTCCAAAAACAGCGACAGTGAAGCAGTATGCGGAGCAAGTCGACAAAGCCAGGCGTCCTGTTTCAGACTGCTCCCCTGTTACTACTCCTGTGGCTGTAATGTGGTCACAGAACTCAGGTGGGACACTAAATGAGACCATGGAAATTGGAGAATCTTGGGTCCAGCCTTGTACTTTAAATATCTGTCAGATCCCAACAGAAGAACCACAGAATAACAGTCTGGGAATCCCACCAGAAGGATCAGTCCAAGTTTCAATGAAGGAAATTCCTGGTCTCCAGCATTTGCCTTTGGTAAGCTACTTTTTTCCTACTGTTAATTGAATATTTGGGCTGTGATTCAGATCACTGGCTGCATTTTGCTGAATGTCTCTGGTTTTTTGAGCAAAGGGAGTTGTTTCTTGCTTTTACAGGCACAAAAGAAATTTGCTTCCTAGAGGGTTCATTTATTAATATTGGGCATACTGACTTGTTTAATTTAACACCTACAAATTACATGGGTTTCTGTGCTGGTGGCTTCCACTCCAGACCGCAGACTGTTGTAGCGACACCAACATCAATGGCACATCCCAAAATGGAGACTAACACAGTGCTCATTCTTGTTGCTCTCTCTACTTTGAGGCAGCTTCTATTCTCAATCATTGCTCCCCTCTTCTAATTTAGCCCTGTAATGGGACACTATCACCTCACTACACCCTGTTGAAGAGTTGATATCACTAAACACTGATAAATGCAAGCTGTACGCTTTCTTCTAATACCCTGTCTACAACTAAGTGTAGTCTTGCTTTAAGACTGCAACTAATAAATTTCAAATTTAAATTCAAAGAGCTTTATTGTCAAAAAAAACCAAATGGATTGCAACTAGTAAAATATGGATATTATAAGAACTATGTTGTAGGAAAACAGACTAGCTTCAACTCTGCATTTTTAGCTATGTATGGAGTCAGTGTAATCAACATCACAGAACTGGAAATTTTGTTTCCTCTTACAATCTAACATTGTGTGTAGACAAATGGTCATCAACCTTTTTCATGTCATGACCCCAATATATAAATAAATGAGACTGGGGAATCAACTGAAAATCCTGCAATCCACCCCCATCACTTTATCCATCCTCACCAGGACCTTATCCACCCATCCCCATCACCTCCCATTTTCTACCTCCATAATCCACTCTCTGCAGTGTTCCTTGTAACCATATATTCTTATTAGACACAACAGAAAAAGTTACCATGAAGCTTGGCATTCAGTGGCCAAGAACCTGAGTAGGACTGGGACACAAAACACCTAGTACCTGAAGTACCATACCCTTTTACCTACTTGAATGGACTCCACCACTGAGAAGGTTGTATCTTCTAGAATAGCAGTCTAGAGAGACATGGCCACTGTCCAACTTTGCTAACTGTAGATCTGGCCTGCATATTGTGTTATACACTTTCCATGATTGAGTACCTTGATTAACATTGGTTTAGTCATCATTGGTTTAGTAAAACTTAAACCTTGTTTGTAGGAGTTCACAAGTCAAATTTCCTTCACTGTCCTGTCACTGCCTAGTGATCTCTTCAGTCCAGAATGCCACCATAATGCTATCCAGAGTTCTTTACACTGCAAAACAAACTCTGAGGGGAGGGTGTTGGGGAAGAGGGAATGACTTATTTGCACCACTTCTAGATAAGATCTTAATTTTTTCCTCACGCTCTTATGGAGGAATAAGAGCTTATCTTGCTTCATGATGGACCTTAAAGGCAAAAGCAATACAAATTCCCTTCATTGTTTCTCTAAAGTTGGTGATAACTGGAAACCTTTTTGCAGGTACAGTGGCTCTGGAAAAAGAATTGATTGCAACCATAAGTAGTGGATAAATAGATATTAAGTGAGTCTGAATTTTATGGATACTGGCTTCTGTAGAAAACCGTGGACAGAATAATCTTGCATAACATCAAATCTAGGTTTGCATGGAGCCATATTTTTACTGTATGTGATTTTACTAAGCTGTTAATTTAAATAATTATATAATGCTAAAACAGGACTGTATTTTAATTAGTATTGGAAATTGGTCTGTTAGTAAGGGAAATTGCATTGACATAGCTGGTGGGGAGGAGGAAGTCTTGTATGACCAGTTCCTCATTCCTCCTCCCTGCTGTTCAATTCGTCTTGCTTCCACAGTTCCATTGGTTATTCAGGAGGCCCTATAAAAATGTGCATGGACTGTCACGTAAAACACAATAGCATAGAATAGCAGTATAAAAATACTTGCGCATTGACTAATTTTATTTTAATTTCTATGTGGGACACCCTTAGATTCCCAGTTATATAGAAAGATGGGAAAATACAGTCACCATGCAACTTCATAATTTCTTTGAAGTAAAATAGATGTTGCATCTATCAGTCATTTCGCAGTATTTATTCAACGAAAATATTTATTCAACCTTTTCAACGAAAAGTTCACATAAAGTTTACATAGAAAATTAAATAATTAATGGCTCCCTGTCCAAAAATAGCTCACAGTCTAAAAAGATGCAAAAGAACACCAGCAGAAGCCAGTATAAAAGACATTATCAGTTGAAGACAAAATAATGATCACTTTTAAATTGCTTTGTAAGGGGAAGCTTCTGTTTCTGAGCTGACACTCAGCTGCTTTAAGCCACTTGAGAGGGAAATAGATTCATATTGATTCATTGCCTGCCATGGTAAGAAATTGCTTTTGTGTAACATGAAAGTGGGTAATCATGGAGGTTCCTTGAACCAAACAACGCAGATGGCAAGGTTCAACCTGCATTACAACTTCCCACAACTGGTTTAGTCAGTCCCATGGGCCATGATAGTAGATACCTTTAAAACAGATCTCCACTGTAGTTTTTCCGAATATTTTGTTCTGGTGTGTGATTTGTCTTTTATTCTTTTTTCATATGGTGCCAAATCATACAGGTTTCTTCAACTAAAGCAGAAACAACATCAGGGCGAAGCTTATCTAAGGATAGTACTGTCATTCTGAGAAGTGTTCTGACACCCAAGATTACATTCCGCACTAGGAGAGGAAGTGAGAGTAAAGGTGTTCACGCAACCAAGGTCACATCCCCTCCAAGAGCGGCTCAACAATCAAATTCTGGTGAGAAGCAATTTTTGTTGTTTTCTTGGTGAGAATGTCCTATGGCAAAGTATTGTGAGTAATAAATTTGAGAGATGTCTTTTGGTGTGTTTTTTGCAAGTGAGTTGAACTCCGAGTTGCACATGTGCATTCAACGCAGTGGCGTAGCTAGAGAAGGCAGTGCCTTCAGAGCAGTGGTGGGATTCAAAGAAATTAACAACCGTTTCTTTGCCCTTCTGGCAGCCACTTTTAATTGGCTGTTTTTAAACTTGTCCTATCTCTCGTTCTAGTTGTAGAACAACTGGTTCTACAGAGGAGGTGCAAACCTGCTGGAGCCCACCACTGCTTCAGAGCCATTCACCCCTTCAGAGCCATTCCTTGCAGGTCTTTCCATTTCTAATTCCGCCAGCCTGGAATGGCTCAAAGGGGTGAGGCTCCCTCCAAAACTGACTAGACCCTCTAGCTATGCCACCGGTCCAATGTCTTTGTTTCAAGGGGCTTCATGCAGTATTGCTAATACTAGCATCTCAATAGGAATCTGCCTAGTGTACTTTTGATAGGAATGTTTGTGCAGAGTAACTGGTGTTTTGACTAGAGATTGTACTAGGCCAGTCGAGTTTTTCCTGTTTCCACTTCCCTGCTGTAAAATTACATTGTGCTCAATGCCTTATAAATTGCTTGTCTGTTCTTATGTTCTCTGCCCATCCTCACCACCTTTCTTGCCAAAAAAATTAGAGGTTTTCTAAGTCTGGGCTTGTACTTACTGGCTCTGTGTTCAGCAAGTGGCAACTGCTAGAAAATGCTGTTTGTGCTGACGAGTCAATGAGTGATGAGACTGCTGCTGGCATGTGCTGAGGTCTATCAGGATTGATTCTGATCATGAGACCAAAAGCAGTCAAATGCATCAGATTTTGGCAGTGTCCAGAGAACCAATCTCTGCAGAGCTTAGCATGTGCTCGTGATCTTGTACATACAAAACCCACATGGATGTTGCTGCTGGATTTTCACGCAGGCCACACAGTATAATAAAGTGATGTGATTGGACCATAGAAAGTGGTTGCCCAGCATTTAAGAGCAAAGAAAATAAAATGAATAGAATGTATAATGTATGTATGCATAGAATGACCAAGTATGCAATGAGGAAGTAGCTGCTTTCACTTAATCCCATTGATTTAAAACCCCAAATTTAAACACATCTTAGCTCTGTAATTCTGTACAGCTATCCTAGCAATTCTGCCCCTTTTGACGATGCTTTTTCAGTTTACTCAAAATCCTGTTAGGTAGGTTGGGCAGGGAAACAGTGACTTGCTGAGCTGTGTGAGAATCTTGGCTTTTTCTTATCAGTTAACTATTTACTAGCCTGGATATGAGCTCCGCTGCCTAGAGTCAGTCACAACTACCAGGGCAACCAGTGGGGGACATCTTTATCTTTATACCATGGCTAGGCACTTTACTAGCTAGGGTCAGCTGCACAGAAGATTAGTAAGCAATACAATGTTCCATTTGATGGCAACCCTGTTCTTTAATGATGTAGATCGTGCATCTCCAAACTATAGGCTGTGGGCCAGATCTAGTTCAGAAACAGCCCTACCCAGCATGAACAAAGCTTACTGTTCTGCCACATTACTATTTCTCCCTGATCTTCATCCAAAGTCACTCTGGCCAGCCGCTTCCACCCTGAAATTGGGGCACAGAGCCTGCTGATGTGATGGGCAGGAGAAGCAGCTGGATATAACCACTTTGGATGAAGATCAGGCTGAAAGATAAGGAATAGTGAGATACTACAGAAAGTTCTGTCGATGCCAGGCAGGGCTTTTCAAGTGCACAGCAGTCTCGCGTTTGGAGATGGTTATTGCGGCCTTCATTTTGTCTGGAATGGACTCTATCACTGGTTGTTTTGCTGCAGTTGGCAATCTGCATTCTAGCTTAAAATACCTGGTCACAACATTTCTAATTAAAGAAAAACATGATTCTGTTTTATCCTGGTATAAGAAGCATTGCTAACAACAAAGTTAGTCTGGACATGAAAAAGATAATTTTGAAAACCTGCCAAAATGTTTAAAGAATGCTAATGACTTGTTATCCAGAAAAACCTGCTTCAGTTTATCCTGATGTTTCCGTCATCATTACAGCATGTGCATATTGTGTGCATGCTTTTGAATTGAGAAGTGGAAAGAGTGTGCAACTTCTTTATGAAGTTGCATTTTTTAAAAATGAAAACATTTTATTCTTCCACACATGAGAAAGGGAGTTGGGTTATCATGCAAGGAATGTTAAAGAAAGCTAAACATTTGCGTAAGTCATAAATTACTACCTTTAACAAAAATCCTTCTGAATCTATTAAATAAGAGTAAATTGCAAGAAAAATAGTTTAATGAGCAAAGTGCCTTCGGTTATCAGTATAGGACACTTCTCTAAATACTGCATTGGTTCAAAGCATGGCTGATAGCATGATTCAAATATTGGGTGGTTGGTTGGGCAAGAAGGAGCCAAAAAATAAATGTACAAGAATTGCCTATTTCCTTGCAATACTATTGTATCTGAAGCTGCTTCCTCAGTTGAATGTAGTTCTCCATAAAGAAGGAACTGCCTTTGTACTGCCTTTGGATGACAGTACAGATCCTGTTGGCCAAGCTGATTCCAGATCCTTGTGAAGTCCTAAATTACTGTCATACAGCTTAAACCCAATTGAGGCTGCCTTTCCTGTAAGAGAGAAATATGTAATATTTTAAATGTCATCCTTTAACTGTGTTTTCCACTAAGATGGTTCCAGCATGGAAGTATTCAAGGAAGTTAAAAGGAAAGATGAATTTCGTTCAGACACAAAAGCAGCATGGTCTGGGAGGTTTATAGTAGCCTTGTCAATTATTACAGGGCTCTGCATCATTTCCCTAAATCCTTATGATCCTCTGCTGTAAGAGCCCTCTCTCCTAGTGAGTTGCAGGAAAATTCCCTGTAGTCCAATTTGGAATGAATCCCAGAAACTATATTAATTAAGAGTATTTTCACCAGTTATCAGAAAATTAATCTTCAAATCCCCTCTGGTAAGGCCTAGAGCCTTTGAGAAGATCTGAGCCATTTTGGTTATTTGTAAGTTCTGTTTATGCTGTTTAAACACTTTAAATGAAATATTTGAAACTGTAAAAAATAGAGCCCTCAGATTAAGGCAGGCAAGGGCCCCTTATATGAAAACTTCCATTTTCTGCTTATGCTGACTCTCTTGTGCTAAAAAAGGCAGCTTGGGGACACTTGCACCTCTCTTATGTAGCATGCAATCTGGGCATGTGTTGTGTGTTTTTGAGACCAATGGATAGATAAATAACAACAATATTCTAGCCTGTAGACTTCAGGTATTTGTTCTGGCTTGGTGCAGATTAACCATAGGATCAGAATAAGCATTCCTCTCAGTAGAGCACCTGTTTTAAGGCAAAGGCTCATCAAGTTAAATTCCCAGCATCTTCAGAGAAATTTCCTATATAAATTCCTGCAGTGTCATTATTGGCCTATGCTGACAGCACTGAATTAGATGGATCAATGATCTAATTTAGTATAAGAAAGTTTCTTATGTCTCTCGTTCTAGAGGGCAGCCCCTTTAACACTGAGAGGGGGGACCAGAATCAGGACTGGTCATGCATAGATTCCATGACAAGCTTCTGGTCTAACACTGAGCCATGATAGTAGAGCAAAGGCATTCACTAAAGGGCTGTTAAAAGTGGGATATTCCATAGCATGCTGTAAAATGTTATGCAAGTAAAAACATATAAATACTTCCACAGTTGGCAGGTTGGCTTACTTAAGGTAAGGGTGTCCCCTGCAAGTTGTCCTGCTAGCACCGACTCTAGGGTGCAGTGCTCATCCCCATTACAGGGTTGAAGAGCTTGCATTGTTTGAAGACACCTCAGTGATCATGTGGCCGGCATGACTAAATGCCAAAATGCATGGAATGCTGTTATCTTCCCACCAAAGTGGTACCTATTAATCTATAGGCATACCCTGCTTTTTTGATGGGTTAGGGATCAACATGACAGCCTCCAGATTGACAAATACCAAGGCTACAATCCAGAGTAACTACGGGAGCACATAAGAGACATTATGTGCACCCGTAGTTAATGCACCACCTAGTGAAAATCTATGGGAAATTCATACTGCAATCCAGTGTAACTTGTTCTTACTCCGGAGCAAGGACTCCCCTTAGTTACTCTGGATTGCGCCCCAAGTCTTTAACCATTGAGCTACTGTAGCCTGTGCTGCAATCCTAAACATGTCTACTCAGACGTAAGCCCCATTGTGCTTTATGGGTCTTACTCCCAGGAAAGTGTGTTTAGGATTGCCGCCCTAGGCTCCTTTGCTATATGATAATTTGAGAAGCAGTTGCTATTTAGGTGAATAAGCAAACTGCACCTGGTATTCAAGATTTCAAACAGTGTGTCTGCACTTGAGTTAGGTTCCATGCAGTAACTTACGCACAATCCTGTAAGCTTATCAGTTTTTAGTTGTGGATCAGTGGTATCGTTCCCTTTCACCATGTCTGCAGTGATGATATCTGATATGGAGTTGCTTTAGTTATCAACAAGATGAGACAAGCTTACCTCCAGTGGTAGGCCATGTTCGGCATTTCAGCGACAACACAATAGTACAGAAGGTCTTACAGTTGGAAGTCAGCGGCAAACAACTGAAAGGTTGACCCTTCGCTGGCTTGAAACGATGCTGGTTTGTAACACTGCATGGTGACATGACAGCCACCTTCCAGCACCCAGATCAAGCCCACAATTGGGAGAAATGGCGACAGCAATCCAGAATAGTGGACTCCACCACCATATGGGACAAATGCTAAAGAAGAGAAGTTGTGATTTGTCATTTGTTAAGTAAACAGAAAGGCATTAAAACAAAAAATGTTACGTGACTTTTAATAATCGCAACTCTCCCTCTCACCATTTTGTTGGTTCAAACTGAGGCACGAACTAGATAAGACACATGATTATGCTTTGTTCTTTAATCTCAAAGAAGCATGCACTTGGTGAGCCCCATGTTATACAGTGAGGGTGGTGGGAAGGGGACAGGCCCAGCTGAAGTTCAGCTGTGGTTTGAGGAAGCACAAAGTTTTGCTGTCCTTCTTCATGTGCCACTTGCGCACCTAGCACTCCTCCCCCTTTACCCTTCCTCCAGTACTGTTGGAAGTAGTGGAGGAAAAATAAGTTGTCATTCCTGTCACCTCCTTGTCGAATTGGCTGCCAAGGAACTAGCATCACTTGCTTCATGCTATCCTTTTTGAAAGAAAAAGGATGAGTGGAGCGTCTTGAACATGTCTCAGGACTTTGTTTAACCGAAGCATGGAATAAAGGAAGTACTAAAGCACAAGGTTTAAGGGAGTGTGGATTAAGATGGACTTCTGACCACAATGCTCTACCCCACCTTGTTCATCTGGTGACTTTCTTAAGTAGCCAGGAGTATGAAGAGCCATTGGCAGCCTTGCTTAGTGTTTTTTCTTCTTCCAGAACCTCTGCCCTGATGCTTGGAGAGTCACCCGAATTTATTTAGTATTTCCTGCCTTTCTCTGCAGACTCAAAGCAGCTCCGTCAGTCTTGAAAGACTATGGTAGCGTGCTCGGCACTGCATACGCTGCATGCGAAGCACGAACGGCTGGGTTAGATTGTTATGGAGGATAGGCTGTTACCCAAGCAGCAAATCCCTCCTCTCCACACCACTGAATTAGTCCAATGGAAAGGCAGAGCCAATACGATTGGATCCAGCTGGCGTCGCAGAGCTGGGCTAAGGGCAGGAGCTCACCCTGTCTTGTGGGGCCGACCCGGGTCTCGAACTCTGGCCTGCTGGTTAACAGGCACAGTGTCTTAGCCACTTGCACCACCCACAGCCTAAATTCAAAGCAGCTAACAACACAAATTAAAACACATAAAACAATACATATTTTAAAATATTTATAAACATGCCAAACACCCTGAATTACAGATTGAAAACTAAAATCATAAGAATCCACCAGACTCCATGTTGGTTAAAAGCTCTTGATTGGTGGTGGCCTGGTGGGGAAGCAACAGGCAGACATGGGGTGCAGCATCAGTGGTCAACTTTTCGTTCCCCATTCCACTTGACACAAGTCTTTCAGTTAATTAACATTGTGGGCTATTTAATCTTTCCTTGCTTTTTCCCCCACAAAAACTTACTTTGGAGTAAAATCCCTTTCCTCATGGGTAGAGGTAACATCATGTGGTGGCAGAGAAGAAAAAGCTGACTAGACCCCTGACTTGCTGCTTAGTTCAAATTCAACCTTCCCTAGTTAGGATTGCAAAGGCCTCAACAGGTATTTGTTTTTAGAGATCTCAAAAACTCCCCTTTTTATATTTAGGACTCTGCTATAAAAGAAACCTTAGAAATATCTAGGAAGTCATATTAAGAACAGATCCTCAAATATAACTTCATAGGCCACAAACATCTCCAAGGACACCAAGATTTCATTCCTGATGAATGCACAAAGAGCATCTTGTGTGAGGGAAAGCTAAAATGCCTGGGTTATCATTTTCTTTGTGAATCTCATGAAGCTGAAAGGTGAGCAGTAAGAGTAATTAAATGAGTTTGTAATACAGTACTCCTATTTATGATTTTGCCATGGATTTTAGTACCAGCTCACCCCTCCCAAGACTGGCCCTGATTAGGAGGGAAGGAGAAGCTTTAAAATGGGATAAAAGCAACTTCTTCAGCATTTATCCCATGTGGTGGTGGAGATGGCCGTTCCGGATCAGAGTTGTCCAGTCTTTGTGACACTGAAGAAACTGGCCAGCCTGATGCCAGGATGTTACCTTCCCATCGAAGTGGTACCTATTTATCTACTTGCATGCTTTTGAACTGCTAGATTAGCAGGAGTTGGGATAAATGATAGGAGCTCACTCTGTCTGTCTTCAAGTTGACAGGCACAGCATCTCTAACCACTGAGCCACCAGTGTCCTAAAATGGGATAAGTGTAGGAAAATGTCTTCCATGAAACTGCATGTTAAATCCTTTTGGTTCCTGCCTTTAAGCATCATGTAAAGCATTTAACATGCTCCGAATGTAAGAAGGCTCATCAGTTTTACCTTGTTCCTTCTCAGCTGTTATTAAAATATCTTTGAGTTCTCCTTATGTTAATAGACATCGTAGCAGTAAAAATCGTAGCAGTAATCATCGTAGCAGTAAAAAATGTTGATGAGTTTTTGCAAAGGAATTTAGTTTTTGCAGCCAATAATTGTATAGAATAGCAAACAAAACATGAGTAAATAACAGTGGTCATACAATGAGATCTTTATCTGCCATCCCTCCAATATAAGATCTTATTTGTTTCTTTTGGAAACATAAATCTTCTAAAGATACAGTACTTGTCAACCAGATATTTAATAGTCATATGTATCAATGTGAAATAAGTCTACATTTGATTATGCATCCTTTCCTTTGGTGGGATTTCCCCTTTATTCTATCCTAAGAATGTAACAACTTGTTCAGAGGATTGTAAAGCTTTCTGAAACCCGATAACTAAGAACTGAAGTTTCCCACCATCTTCTCTATTTCTCGTGTTCTGATTGCTAGACCTCTTTTCTAAAGAGTTATCAAAACCTCCTAGCGTTTTGGATAATATAATTTAAAGGAAAGCTTTCATTGCTATAGAGAGGGACTTGGTTGTGTTTTCCTTCTTTTCTGTGTTATCCAATTCTGTTTGGTTTGTGTTTTCATCACTGTTCACCTGCACCCAATGGTGGTCCATCCATGATAGCAATGCCTTAGACAGTGGACTGCTGGGGTCACCCATGTTGGTCATGTAGAGACAGTAGGCATTTATTAAAGCCTTTCTCTTGTACATCTTATTGCACTTATGATTGCAGGATTTGCACCCCTTCAATAGGTACCCATTTGAAAGTCCAAAGATGTTTGAACTTGGCTGTTTGGAGGTTGTGTCTCTGTAATACTTTCCTACATAGTGTTTTACATTTCCTGTATGTCAGTTTTATTGGTAATCTGTATGAATTATTTTAAATTAAAAAAAAATTGAGCAGCCTGAGTGCGTGTTGAAGCAGCATCACTAAAATAAAGTCAAAGTCTTCTCTCCATGTTGATCTTGATGGCAGTTTACACATTTCATGACCACGTGAATATTTACCACAACACAAATACACCTATGTGACCTGTGTTGTTCTTCAGAATCTCAGTTGCTGGGTTCACCATCGAAAAACATGATGCTAGTTTATTTGGAACAGGTTTGTGTAAAACAGGTACAACACCTGTGTAATAACTGTGTGAACCTTTCATGTCTTCATTGTATCCAAGTTTTTAAATGCCGGTAATCTGGAAACATTCAAAAGCTTCTAAGCTTCCTGTACTATCCGATAATGCCACCTAGTGTTGGTAAGACAAGTTGATCCATAATGTTTTCAAATGACATTAACAGGCTTCAGCCAATTCTGTATATTGAATATCACGGAAATAAAACAAAGAAAATATGGACCAAAAATTGTCCTTCCTTAAGCAATATTGTGGAATGTCGTAACAAACTGCATTTTGTGATAGCTTTCCAGTGAGACATGCAAATATGACTTATTTATGTTGAAAAGCTTATTGTTTAGAGCTGGTCCTGGTGTAGCTGGTAGCAATATATTACTAATTCATGCTTCTTTATACTGGCAGGAGTGGAAAAATTTTCTTCCAAAGGGAGGCTTGCTTCTGTGAAAACCCCACCAGGATCTTGGACCAGCTCCAGTAAATTGCTTCCAAAATCCAAAGTCCCCATCAAAGGACCAGGATTTCGGAGAGCTAGTGTTTCCTCAGTCAGTAGCACTCAGAGTGACCAAAGTACTTGCAGCAATAACTGTAAGTTTTTTGAGAATATTATTTTTCCTTTCCAGGGAGTACTTGACCAAAATGCCATTTTTTATGTAATTTGTCTTCTGACTTTTGTGTCAATTTGTGTCTTCTTTTTTAGTTGATCAGTGGAAAATCAGTAACTGGCAAATTCTATGTTCCAAAATACTGATAAGTATTATTAGTACAGGTGATGGTACTGATAAGAACATAGTCTGAGTTTTCCTTTTCATTGTCTGTTCCATAGTGTACAGGATTTACCTCTTGCACCAGAACCATTCATTATATTTTCTATTTAGGTTAGTGATTTTCAATCTTTTTCATCTCATGACACACTATCAAGGCACACTTTTGTCAGGGCACACCAGCAGTTGTTTTGCATACCAGGCTGTTCAAATCCTTGGCACACTGATTGAAAATCACTGATTTAGGTACAGTGGCGCCTTCATGTAACAAACGCCTCACATAAATTATGTTCCACGTAACAAACAAAAATTTCTCTAGGATTCTGCTTCACATAACAAACTGTGCTTAACATAACAAACACACTTGTTGGCAGTTGGGGCAGACACGCTGGCAGGCAGCCCTTTTAAAAAGCATCAAGGCTGCCGAGCGCACCTGCCCATAGCAAAAGCAACACTTCTGTGCTGTTTCTCCTGTGGCCAGGCATCTGCTGGACAGAGGGAGAGAACAGCAGTGGAGAAGGGGGAAGCAGCTCAGGGCTAGCCAAAAGGGAGCAGGGGAGAGAGGGGCTCAGGATGGAGAGAAGGAGAAAATGGGGAGACACTTGGAAAGTGTCTTTGATTGCAGCCTCCTAACCATGTCTACCCAGAAGTAAGCCCCATTGTATTAAATGGGACTTACTCCCAGGAAAGTGTCTTTAGGAGTGCAGCCTAAGTAGACTTCATAAGATCATGTACATTGAATGCATATTTTGAATTCAATGCCAGTGTTTTGTCATCATCTTTACATGCAGTTAATATTTTTATATGAATTTTTTTGGATTCTGGAACCGATCGTCTTGAGTTTTCATTATATCCTGTTGGAAAATCCACTTCACGTAATGAATATTTCACGTAACAAACATGCCTCCAGAACGAATTAACTTTGTAATGTGAGGCACCACTGTGTGTAATAACCCTTAGATGACCAACCGGATTTATTGTCCGGCAATTATAATTTATGCAAATTAGGCAATTTTTAGATGCTGCTTCAGCTTGCCCCAATGCTTACAGCCGTAAATGAATTACATGCTAAGCAATGCTCTAATAAAGCAGACTTCTGCCTATTTCTTTTTACTGCCCTGTACAACAGAAAATAAACAATGTAGGAATTTAAGGGATGAATTGCACCCCATGATAAAGGAGCTAAAATCTGCTGCAGGAGAAGGAGATATTATACCAAAAACATTGTTGAGCCAAGGGAGTTAACAATACAGCTTTCTGTAAGGTCTGCTGTCTTCCTTGTGCTCCCTCCCTTTTTGCCTTTTCAACAAAGTCTCCCTTATGTGTGGTTAAATTTTTAAAAGAAGCACTGATATTTAAATTTTGCAGCATGCTTCTCTCCTCCCAGCAGATTGGCTCTGCACTGACAGCCATGTTGGGTGGCTGGGTTTTTTTTAAAAAGGGGGGTGGTTGTGGTTCTGTGGTTTACTACAGTGCCTGGATCACCTAAGGAGGTTAAATGCTCTGTTCATTTTTCTATCCGTGCTCTTAACAAAGGGAATGTTCTTGTTCCCTAACAAAGAAATGTTGTGGTCTCCTTTTTCAGATTAAGCATCCAGTTGATGACTCTTTCTCAGCCTGATTTGCTAGTTGGCTTAATCTGTTTTGTCTCCTGCCTTGAAGCTTACAATTTTTTTTCCACTCTAATTCACTAAGAACAAGCGTGGGGAGTACGAGAGGCTGAACATGGCTGCAGTCTTTCGGGCTTTGAGCTTGCTTTGATCATTTTTAAATGACAATACCAGGAGGACTTCGCAGTTGCACAGAAACTGACTTTTCTCCTTACATTTTTACCAATTCCACCCTAACGCCACCGGCAGATTCAGGAAGCCACTACGATATTACCTTATTGACCTTGCTGGTAGTAGGATCTTACAGCTTTTGTATAATTCCTTTGTTAGCCACATTTACTGGGAGAAGAAGTAGGTGATCATCCTTTCTTTATCCAAAGCGGGAGCATGTGTTTGGTTTCTTTATCCAATAAAGTGGCTGTGTCAATGGAATGCATTTAATTTGAATTCTGCTTTATTGTGTGTGTGCATGTGGGGGCTGGGAGGGAATTTATTCAATTTATGTCTAACAACTGCAAGCCTGAACAATCTTTAGAGCCATAATCAAAACTGGGTAACTAAAAGAATATTGAATGCATTTAAAAATGCATAGTTTGGTTGCCTGATGTTTTGGATCTGAATTTTAGAAGTGCATCTTTTTTTTAATGTCTCGATAATTGTGTGCAGCTTTGCTCAGTGCATGTCAGTGACAGTCAAATTAACAGCTCTTGGTAGGCAGTGTAAAAAGCTCCCACTGTCAAATTGCTAGGGCGTTTTAAGGTCATAGAAAGATGCTTGTTCAGGAAGGATGTTATAACTGAAAAGGTAGTAAATTAGTAAATATAGTCAACACCAAACAACGGAAGGGATCTTTTTTCTTTTAAAGAAATAATATGCCAAGCTATTGTTGAGTAGTGTATGCCCAGTCTTTTGTCTGTTTCTCTAATGCTATTATGCACACTTACCTGGACGCAATGGAACTTATAAATATACCTGCCTGAGACTATACTGTTAGAAATCTATGCAGGGCTGCATTATTGTACTATATATGCCTGCTTTTTCTGACACTGGACAGCACTTTGCCCTATGTGCTTGTGCAGTGCTTTAAGGACATCTCTCAATTCATGGAAAAGCAATAGCATAGAAGACAAATACAATTAGAACTGGGTCTATACATATGGTTAGGTTTGTTTTTGCTTTTTTAAAAATGTCTGGACAATTTTTATTTGGGAAAATGTGCAGGTGAGGCAGTAAAAAAGAGAGAGAAACTAGTCTTGCGTAGGCATTAGCCTATGGCAACTGACGGGGCCAAGTGGCACTTTTACAAGTGGTGTTCCTCTTATATTTAGTGGGGGGAGAATAACTCTTCTCTTCACCCAAGCATTGTATTTTTTTGCCTAATATCTATTTTCCCCCTAATATTTGTTGAAATATTTGCATCTTTTCAGTTTGTGAGCCTTTTTGATACAGGGAGCCATTTCATTTTGTCTGTTAACCATTTTGTGCATTTCTTTTGTTGAGAAGTATCTGTAAATATTCTTAATGATAATAATGTTTCATTGGAAATTTAATGATCAAAAACTTTTAAACTGCATTCTGTCCTTGCATAATATTCCAGGTAATATTATATTATTTCTCTTTGAATTCATGAAAGATTTACTTTCTGGAAATGATTCCAGCCCAGAGGCTGGCAGAATGATGGCTGTTATCCTGATTGGAACTTCCACAAGCAAAATATTCAAGCCCTAGTAGCACAATCCAAGCATATTTGTTGTGTTCTGTAAGAAAAAAATGGAGCCCTGCATTAAATATATTATCTCGTTTGAATATCACAACTGGGATTGAATAATCTATTGGGACTAAATAATCTATATCCTCCATATAGAAGGATTTTTGGCTTGCTCATGCAGTATTAGTACTCCTACTGAATACTTCAAAGTTCTCCTAAACTGGTTATAGTCCAGATTGGTTCTGAAACTAATCAACATTTACTTAAGATTGTCATCTTGTTAAATCTCTAAAAATAAATCTTCCTGCATTAGATAATGATATCTTCAGAAAGGGTAACGTGCAAGACATGTTGAGATCTCTTGGCACTCTTCTGTCTGAACTTTTCATCCTAGAATATAAAACATGTGGGAGAATGAATATTTACAACATGTGCAGTATTTTGAAAATGATTTAACTGTATACTACTTGAAGAATTTTATTAATTTTTGGCCAGAATCTAATGAATGCTCTCCTTGCATATCATTACTGTTACCTTTGAAATGAGAGCAGTTTGATGAATGGATGTCACCAAACTAGGTCAGTAGACCATTCTTTCATTGTGTGTAGTCATAGGAAGCTGTGGCTCACAGACCTGAATGATCAGATGGGTTGCTGTTAACCACTGATATACTGCATTAGTTTTAAAAAGCCAATATGCATTATCATAACTAATATTCTGAAGAGAGCATAAACTGAGAGTACCTGGTGAGAGACTGCTGCCCGAATGTTGTAATCCAGGCAAATGTGTTTGGTTGAATCAGTCACGCTTGCAAGACATGATCCAACAATCATATACTTAGAAACAAGAACCAGTTCTCTTTCCTAAAGCAGCTCATACTGTAATACAGTTCTCATGAGCTTATTGGACGCCAAACTGTAGTTGGAAGTACATGCTGCTCTTATATCATCTTGTATTCTTTATGCTAATACTTTAAAGTCTTGGTATATACTGTAATTATAAAGGTTGACATTTAAATTATGAAAGCTGCTGTGGGATCTTTGCCTTCTCTCTCTCTCTCTCTCTCTCTCTCTCTCTCTCTCTCTCTCTCTCTCTCTCTCTCTCTCTCTCTCAGGTTATAAGCACATGCAGATAAAAAGCACATCTTAAAAAAATAGGCTGGCCCATAGGCTGGCCCATGTGCCCATCGACTGGCCAGAGGAACAAAACTTTTATATAATGCCAACTTTTCTTAAGATTTAAAAATGATTGCACACAAAATTGTAATATATGATAGAAGTGTGGTGTTAGCAGCTTCTAAAAGTTTTCATCCTTGAGATGTCTAAAAATATGCCATATATTGGAGAATGAAATTTATCTCTGCACAGATAGTGACCTTCTGACTAGTGCACCTGCATCAGAGAGAGCCATATGGAGGATCTCTTAGCTAACTACTTGATTTAAAACAGCAACAACAAACCCCTAAGGAACAAAATTGCCCTTTCTATCCTGTCTTGGGGTTGCTTTGTTAGATTAATTGAACAGTATTATAACAAGGGCACAGTTTTAAATGCTTGAGGGCTTAATCCTAACCAGTTTAGGCCAACACAGCTAATTCATTCCCCATTCCTGTCATGGTGTGGTGAGGCTGGCACATATCTGTGCACTGTCCTAACCCTCCCTGGAGTAACACAAAAGTGTCTTACGGCACTTTTGCTATACCTCCAAACCAGCAGAGGTCTTGTACTGTGACTTATGCTGGCCTAACTGGAGATTAGGATAGCAGCCTGAGTTTCAAACCAGTAAATAAATACTGGGGCTGTCTCATTGATTTCATTGGATTCTTTTAGTTCTCAAATATGGATGATGGGAAGCCTAGTTTGGTTATTTTTGCAAACGTTGTTGCTTGTCCTGTGTCAAAGAGGTTAAATTGAAAAACAAGAACTGTGGTTTTGTATACTACAGCCTCACACAGATATGTGTTCTTTGTACAAGACAATTTCCAAATATATTACAAGCACTTATTATTGGTACTTAAGTATTTCATTCTCAGGAAAATTCTGCATGCATGTTTTGATTCCTTCCCATTATATGCACACGTTCAGTGTGAAGCAGGTATGAGTTGTAAGAGAGAGAGAGTTAAAAAAGGCATAATTAATTTGTTTTATTTCTATGTACGTTAGCCCTGATGGAGAAAAACATAGTTTTGCAGTGAAAGAGCAGAACTGTTTGGAACAAAGAGATGGAAGCTGATTTAATCTTGAAGGCAAATCTTTATAATGAGCAAAAGCTGAAAGTTTTCCACCAAGCCTGGTAGTAGAACTGGGTGTGTGTCTGCATTTCCTTCAACTTCCTCTTCTCCCCTTAGCAGAGCTTGAAGGAGATGGGCAACAGTGATCTACTTTGTTTGGGATAGTAGGAGTTTCCCAGCAGGAAATGTTGTAATAACTCAGCTTTGTTCCAAGAGGAAATTAATGTGAGGGAGTGGTATGAATAAGAATGCAAAAGAAATTCAGCATAATGTAGATACTTTCCAGTATTGGAAAATGAGTATGCCAGAAAAAGGACAGCCTGGTGTGAGGAAAAAAATCGTTCAAACTAATGCAGTAGCAAGAATAGCCTGAGAAGCAGGCTCAGGAGGAGAATATAACAAAATAGTAAGGCTATATTTCTAGGAAGAATTATTCTAGACTTCCTCTAGAGCACTGATTTTCAACCAGTGTGCCGTGGCACACTGGTGTGCCACAGATAGTCCTCGGGTATGCCGTGGGAATTTCAGGATTGATATCCATTAATAGGAAAATTGGGGGATTTGAACAGTCTCATGTGCCTTGTCAACAGTAAAAACAATTCACAGTGTGCCTCGACAATGTGGAAGATGCTCCATCTTGGAATCTGGCACCAAATGCCATCTCGTAATGGATCACTCAAGCTGCAAGCTATGTTTCTAGGGAATAAATTTCATTGAACACAAAGGGACTTCTGAGTAGGCACGAAAGAGCTCTGGCATCATAGTGAAGTCAAACACTATTTGATGTCACTTCTGGCCATGACATCACTTCCAGGTTGATGACATAACTTCTGGGGGTCCTGATCTGAACTTATTGTCATTCTCCCAGGGACTGAAATGCTTGAGAACCATTGTGTTGGGGTGTGTCTTTGCTGATTATTTTCAGCAGAAGTGTATATGTGTTAATTAATCTGAATTTTATTGTTTGTGTTTCTTCTATTTTTATTTTCAGCTACAAGTGCCACAATTATAATCAAGAACGGAGAGTGGCCTTCCAAATCTCTTTGTCAAAATGGCACAGCTGGATCCATCGCTGTGAAACCAATACCCAGACCAAGAGTGCATTCCCTGAAAAACACCCCAAAAGGTATTTGATTCTCTTTAGTGCTAACGTTTAGCAGCATTCAGGATGTATAGAGCAATGATTAATGAGGAAAGGTGGACCTCAGGTTCTGATTTGTGGAAAACTGGTGTCCCTCAGTATTTGAGATGGGGAAACTGTTGGCTTTCCATCTATGAAACACTTGATTATTCATATAATTGAGAAGTGTCTGATCCTAGCTGCTGCTTGGTCAGTACCCATGTTTTTATGCTACTGTGTGGTCTGCAGAAGGGTAAGTCCCCAGCCAAGATATTGCTAGACAGCATAGACTGTTGGAGGGGAAATGTGAAGGACTGATTGCCTATCACTTGACTTTGTGCTTGGATGATGATGGCAATAAATATCCTTCACAGCATGCCAAAAGAGAATTTTGAACTATTGTGACTTTCTCATTAGCTTAATAGGTAACACAGTCTATATAGTCAAAATGATTTGTGAGATAAAAAAGCACACTACAGTATTCTTTCTAGTTTCTATCAAGACCAGTTCATATCTCTGGTTTAGCCACAGTGGACAAAAGTTTCTGTACATGGAGGAAAAATACTGTACATAGATATCAGTAATTGAGTGAAGAGAGCAGGGGAATCTATGCAGAAAACTGAGAATGTCCCCTGATTTTGCTGCACATGGAAAGGAGAGAAGAATCAAACAGCTTTTCTATTTACTGAATGAGAAAGTGGCTTAAGTGCTTGTGATATTTAAAGTTCTAACTAGATATTGAAAGATATTGCCAGTTTTATGTCTTTTTTCTCATCCCTACCCATGTGGGACATGAACTGCATTGTTTGCTATGCTGTGGCACTGCCTGTACATTGTGGCACTGCCTTGTATACATACCATCAATGTGTGGGCTGAAGCAATGCACAAAGTGATGTTGCACAGTGACATGTAGTGAGGTCAAAGCCTGGGAAGGCACAACCACATTTATACGCACTCATTCTCTCAATCTCCCTGTAAACTCGGTCTCTCTCAGTTACCTTTTTTGAAAAAAATACACATTCTCACTCTCCCCCACTCCTAGAAATAAATTAAGAAAACTCATTCTTTTTCTTGGAACTAGGGAGAGCTCAGGAAATGCTCCCTGAAGCAACTGAAAAATTGCCTCCCTGATGCTACTGGGAGAGCCAGCCATTTGAATAGGCTCCCTGCTTTCTTCATGGCTTTTGTGGAACAGCATGGAGGCAACTGTTCCTTCTAATTCCCCAGAGTTTGCTGATACAGACATCCTGTGTTTTTTTTAAATGGGAAGCCAGCTATGATTGCAGCTTAATCTGCTGAGGCAAATCTTCCTGCTGCCTCACCAGACATTGCTGCATACATACCTGTCTTTTATTTTTTAATTGGAAGCCAGCCATGACTGCAGCAAATAGGCTGGTGGCTGCTTCCTGTGTATTTTAATATGTGTGTGCAGCTGAACTCTCTGAATGCTTGAAGTGAACAGAGCAGAGCAGGAAGGTAAGCAACTACTTTTCTTATTGAGTTCTGGGGCTTTTGTCGTTTTACTTGGGTCTGGTGAGGCTGTGCCTCCCTCAACAACACATCATGGATGGTTGCATCATATGTTGTGTTTAGATGTCACAAGGAAGCAGGAAAGAAACATAGGGCAAAATCCAGAGTAACTACAGGGAGTCCTTGCTCCGGTGTAAGAACAACTTACTCTGAATTGCAATATGAATTTTCCATAGGTTTTCACTAGGTGGTGCAGTAACTACGGGTGCACATAAAGTCTCTTACGTGCTCCCATAGTTACTCTGGATTTGGGGGTTAGAGTGGTTGCAGCTTCATGTCTCTTGTTATACCTAATGGGAACCTCTGCAATTCTACTAACACTACTTTTGGTGATCTGTACATGATTTTATTAGCATCTTGAAAGATTGGATTAGGTTTTGGTTGAAGGACAGTATCTAACTTCTGTGCATTTTCTTTTTAAGGAGCAAAGAGCAAGTTAGGCTCAGTGAACCCAAGTGTGCCAAAATCGCCTGGAACCTTTCTTTCAGGAAAGAAAACCAGTGATCTCAGAGGGAGTCAGCGATTAGGTAAATTATTAATCTTGTTTTTGTTAAGGTTAAATAATAAGATCAGTGTTTGTGCCTTTTCTAACATCCCAGTGGATACCAAAATTAGTGGAAAAAAAGGTTTAGAGACACACTTTTAGGTTTCTCATTCCTCCATTGTCTCCCTAGAATGTATTTGTATATAGACACTTCAATACTGCTTTTGTAGAGACACTATACTGTATTCAGCCACTAGATGGGGTAAATAATGAAATCTAGTGGGATTAAATTACAATTTAACAGCACAAACTTGGCATCCTTCAGTCTCGAAAGACTATGGTATTGTGCTCTGGGTGTCCTCTCCAGAGCACGATGGCCTGGGTAGATTAATATGGAGGATAGACTGTTACCCAAGCAGCAAGTCGCCCCTCTCCACGCCACTGAAATAGTCCAATGGAACAGCAGAGCCGATACAATTGGTTCCAGCTGCGTTGCAGAGCTGGACTAAGGACAGGAGCTCACCCTGTCTTGTGGGGACCTGGGTCTCAAACCCTGGCCTGCTGGTTACCAGGCACAGTGACTTAACCACTTGCACCACATATAGCACAAAAGTGGGAACTACATGATTTTGGTGGTTTTTTTCCTTGTTACAAAGAATTTAAAGGTGGACTTTGACATCAGTGGAGAGTATCAAATCAGTCTAGAGTCCCAAATCATTGGACTGAGGTTTCACTTGAGTACCTAAGCAGGGAAACATGTCTACTGTAGTTTTTATATTATACCCCAGCCTGGAAGCATAAGCAGTCAAGAATCAGGCACTCCCCCCTGTGCTTTTGCTTTTCAATTTATTTGAATGGGATTTAGGATGCTTGAAGGATTTTGCGAGCGATATTAAACCTATCAAAGAAGCCTATGCTATTGAGCAAGAGGTTATTGTCCATGTGTATTAATTGCAATATCTTTATCATAATATAAATTGTTGTGTTCCTTTTTTATCTTTGACTCTTGAATTCATGCTGTGAAGTTATATTTGAGTGTCATGAGTAAACAGTTGGTTTTCTGTGAACTAGTGCAAAACTGCGTTGAGAAAAAAATGCTATTAACTGTCTGCTCGGTTATGTCAATTGTACAGAACAGTGAAGAATGTGAAATAGGTCAGCTGTGTGTGAAACATCCAGCTGATCAGTGTTTGGATAAAGAATGATCCATAAACAACTTTTTAAAAATTGGAACAAAGTGTTGAACTTTTTTTAAAAAAATGTGCACATATGTGCCTGACGTTTAAATAAAGATTGATAATAAACCACATGCTTGTATAAAAGTGGAAGAATTGTATAAAAATCAGGTTTTGTGCCTTTAAATAGAGAGAGAGCTATTTATTTACTAATAGCAAAACAACATGCAAAATCAAAATTTGGGGAATTCCTAACCAAATTATAGTTGCATATTCTATGTCATGATCTGATCTATTAATTAGCAATTTTTTTCATTTTCTTTGTAAACCGCTTTGTGGACTTTTTAGTTGAAAAGCGGTATATAAGTACTGTAGATAGATATAGATCTTGTTGTATCCTTCGTGGGTAGGCAAAATATCAGGAGAAATAATTGGGAAAGTTATGAACACCCCTATGATTCAAGTCATTCGTTGTGTCTAAATATGTTTAAAGTACCTAAAAAATGAAACCAACATTGGGCAGACTTTCTATCTTTTAGAAATATCAGTAGAATTACTTTTTACATGCAAACAGTCCCAACCGTTCTTATTAATAGAAAAAGCTGCTTTAGATGGGGTTACTGGAGTCAGGTCAAAAGGATGGGGGGGGGTTTACCCCTTTCTTTGCTTGCATTTTCAAACTCAATTTCCCAGTCATCTATGACTCCCTCCATCCAGCAAGATTTGTATGCATGTGTGCTACCCAAACACATGCTATATGTGAGAGAGAAGTTGTTCCTTTGAGGGAAAGATTTATTGGGGATGGGGGAATGGTGGACCTGGAGAAAAAATACTTCTTGTCTGCCTGCAATTGTCCTTTCCTAGGGAAGGATAAACAAAAGGAGGCAACCATGACAGAAACAGGTCTTTCGGGGAACTTGCTGGTCTTAAAATGAGCTGAGAAATGTCAAGTTTGATTTATTTATTTTTTACTTCACAGGACCTTCAGGACAAAATGGGCCTCGAATTTCATTGTCAGCAGTCAATTCTGGTAAGTTGTTAAAATTTCTTCTTTTCCATTCAACTTGGTTGCTTCTAAACATGTTTTTCTAACTAGAATGATTGCAGATGTTGCTGCTATTGACATTGATGTTGCCACTATTCTCTTGTTTTGGGTTTAGATATGGTGATTCCATAATGTTGCTTTGGTGATTCCATTCCATGGTGATTCCATGATGTTTTATCTTTTGTAAATGTGTATACCTGTTAAATATATCATGCTTTTGCAGGTATCTAAATTACTCAAACAAATTTTGAAGCTAGACATTCCTATTCCCATCACTTGAAGAATTGTCTGTTTCTTTTAATTGGAATAGAACAGTGTGGACAAGTGTCACTGAAAGATAGCTAGCTGCTATCTTGACTCACAAAATGCAAGCGTACTGGTGTGTACTGCAAAATTGACTCACAAAATGCAAGTGTACTGGTGTGCCAACTTTGTTGGTTGGCTCTTTTGGTTGGCACACATAAACAAATCAAATAGGAGCTGTTTACATATAGTACGGTGTTATGTCATGCTGTTGTGCATCTGTACACAGTTCTTACAAGGACATAGCAGATGCATGGGTAACTCACACCTGATCATCTGTCTTTTTCTTGGTAGTGTATTGAATGTGGGGGAATGATCCACGCAGTCAGCCCTTTTTGCATATATGCACATTCATATGTTCATATGTGCCCACACATGTCCTACAGCTGTATGAGATGGCTTCAAAAAGATGCAGATATGTAGCCTCTTGCAGAGGCTCGACGAGCACCTGTCAGGGATGCTCTAGGGGGAATTCCTGCTGCAGGCAGGGGTTGGACTAGATGACCTACTAGGTCCCTTCCAACTCTATGATTCTATGAAATGCTTGAACTTGAAGGAAGCCTCTGCTTCAAAAGTCAGCATAGTAGATGTATATCAGTAGCAGAAAGCAGTCTAATAGTAGCATTATTTTTACCCGCCAGTATAAGAGACTCAAGGGAGAAGGGGTTTTTCACTATTTGCTTCCCTGTACCCTGGGTCCTGGTGGAGGGAAGGGAGTGCTAAGGAAAACTTACATACCCTGCAATCCAGAGTAACTACGGGAGCACATAAAAGAGCACCCACAGTTGTGAGAGCTGTGGGAGCACCCACAGTTACTGTACCACCTAGTGAAAACCTATGGGAAATTCATATTGCAATCCAGAGTAAATTGTTCTTACACCGGAGCAAGGACTCCCCGTAGTTATTATGCCCATAATATGCCTTTAAAAATGCCTTTTAAAATGCCTTTTAAAAGTGTAAATATATAACTTGCTTTAAATATGTTTAAAACATGGGCTGACATATTGAATGTGTAACTCATAATGCTCATAAAATGAAATTTCAATTATTGTGAGTTGTGTAAGTCATGAAGGGGTTCCTCAGTCCATGTTATAGTCATTGCCAGTTGCTTCTTTTCCACTCCTTTCTGTTAACTAAGAATTTGTCTGTTATTACTAGTTACAAATTTTCTAAATTTGACTCTACATCTTATTGAATTAGAATTAATTGGTATAAACAAAATATTCAGCACAGCCAATAGAGTAATAAGAAGTCGTACAATGCAATAACAAGCACTTGTGGATTTTTTCTTGACAACAGTGCCAGTGTTCTTTGGCCTCAGTTAACTGTTTCATTTTTAACAGCCCCTTAGGGACGCAGCAAAGAGTGACTGCTAAAGGATAGTATTACAAGGGTATTTGGAGACATGGTATGAGTCTGGACTGGATATACAAGGCTCAATATATTTTAAGTATAGGTATTAGCAAAATAGTAAGAAACTGGAGGAGACACATATAAATTGTATTGTTTGGGCTATTTCTTGGAATGGTTTCTTTAAAAATAAATTGTATTTAAATAATTTTCCATGGCAGTGGGGGTGGCGCTGAATGCAAAATATAATTTCAGAGACTTGGAGTTGATTGACTATCCTGCAACAGCATTTGAGCAAAGTAATTTTTTAGGTGTTTGCAATGCTTTAAATTGTATCTTGGCAAATTTTAAAAGTGGAAGGACCCAGTGATGGGATTCAAAGAAGTTAACAACTGGTTTTCTGCCCATCTGGCAGCCACTTTTAAATGGCTATTTTTTAACTTTCTATGTTCTATCTCTCGTTAACAACTGGTTCTATAGAGTTGGTGCGAACCTGCTGGAGCCCACCACTGGAAGCACCCAGGAGTTGTCAACATTTTCATAACATACTTATTGGCTACAGAAAGTAGAGAGTAATACTTATTCCAACTCAGGAGAGAGGCATTTTACTTAAGATAGTAGAGTAAGCGGGAAGGGTTAAATCAGCGTTTCTGAAAGTGGGGGTTGGGACCCCTTTGGGGGTCACCTGGAGCTTTCCTGGTGGTCGCCTATAGACCCCTGGTGCAGGGGGCCAGGTCAGGCTTGCCAGACCTCCGGCTGTAGCTGCGCATGTACTGGGGCTTCCTTAGAGGCTGCCTCAGGGACTTCTGACTGATGGGGGGGCTTTCCCCAGGCGCTGCCCAGATTCTGTGGGGGGTTTCCTTGCAGGCGTGCGCGCTGCCCGCCCAGATCACGCAGAAGGGGGCTTCCCTTCAGGTGCGCGCATGCATGCCGCCCACCCAGATTGTGTGGGAGGGCGCTTCCCTCCACGTGCGTGGGGGGCTTCCCTCCAGGAGTGCACACTGCCCGCCAGCCAGCCCACCAGCCGCTGCCCACCAGCCAGCCCGTTGCCCGCCAGCCACTGCCTACCAGCTGCTAACTTGCTTGCAGTATACTAGCAAGGTAAACTGTTGCTGGCTTGGGGTCTATTGGGGTCATGACCAGTGGTGGGATTCAAATAAACTAACAACAGGTTCAATATCCTAATAACCTTAATTAACATGTTCTATGTCCCATTAGTAACTGGTTCTCAGAACCAGGCGCTCATTAGCAAAGGGTTCTATAGTCATGACTAATAGGTTGATGAACATGGATTAATCCATGGCCAGCAATCCTAACTTCCACTTAGGCCTGCCTAAGCCCAAGCATAAGTCTTGTGCTGACATGGGGTGTCACAAAAATGTAGTAAGACACTTCTGCCCCACTCCTGGAGGGGTTAGGCCAATTCACAGGCATATGTTGACCTTGCCCCACCATCACAGAAAGATAGGCCAGGTGAGTTAGGCTGGCCTAAATTTCTTAGGATTGTACCCTAAAGCAGATAGCCTTTGTAGGTTCCTGAAAATATTGAGAACAGCAATAAATAATTAAAAGACCAATATCAAATAAGAAAATGCTAAAATACATTTAGTAAGCATTGCAAAGGTAAACACATTTCAGAATGACAAAAAATGGTATCTGGTGAATAGAAAGGTTTTAGTTATTTAAAGAATGCACATAATTCATCTTGTGGAACATTAAATCTTCTTTCCTAGCCATCTTGAAAGAAGAATTATATGATCTGTGACATTACAGGATGATATATTCAGCTCAAGAGACCACCCACTTCCTCCTGCTGCTGCTGCTTCCCATCCCTACTGGTCCTATAGTAGATTAAACACGAACAGTGTGATGTAATTCAGAGGCTGCTTGTCCTCTGAATCACAGAGTGGTTTTATTCTAAGGGTGAGTGTTTTGCTACAGCATCTGGTGGGGAGAGACGCTGCCAGCAGCATTGTGGATATAGCATCTGCCTTCTCGGGTTCTCTTGGTTTTTCGTCTGTTTGTGGACTGCCTCCGAAGGAAAGGGGAAGGTTTTGATGTGTCGTGAGGTTGTTTTTTTTTAAGTACTGCATGGCCTCAGTACTGAGATACAAATATAGTATGTGACAGTACATGGAGGCTGTTTTCCTGCTTGATTTTTTTCCAATTGCTCCGAAGTCATGTTATGGTCCCCGAAATTTTCCTTATCTAACATGCATGTTCGACTGACTGCAAAGGGATTACTCCGAAATCTTCGACTTCCTACTGGATTTAGGAAAAGCTCAGTTATTTTTCATGCAGGTTGGTAATTTTTCTGTGTGCATGGGGGACATCTTGTTTACTTCTGCTGCTGTTGATGTTACTTCGGGTTCGTTCAGGGTACTGTTTTTTCTCAGTCATAAAACCTCAAACTACTTTTGGACTATATGGTATATATATTAACGGTGAATCAGTTAATTATTTTCTTGCTCTCTGCATATGTGTGTATGTGTGTGTGCTCATGCATGTGTAAGCTGATTGATATGTATGTGTGCATGCACATGCTCATGCATGTGTAAGCTGATTGATATATGTGTAGTCAGTGTATGGAAAACATGATTTTTGATTGCAACTCTTTCTAAATTTTCAACTATATAAACACCCCCCAGGTGAAAAATGTCCTAACCTTTTTTCTATACAGTTTGAAAGATTTTCAACCTAATAGCAGTGTTTGGAATATTGACAGAATACCCACTTTTGAATTTGGAAAGTTGCACTTCTGTATTTAAAATAATAACCTTATCTCTTTGCACATATGGATAGGCAGTAGAAATGAGAGCAGTTCCTGAAAAGGCAGCAAAAGGGAATAATTGCTTGAAGAAAATGCTTTTAAACGTGACCTGATTAAATCTGTACCATCTTCTTCAGTTTTGTACGGTTGTTAGAATGGTTGTTAGAATAGCATAGCTCATATAGCAATTCTGTGTTTTTATTTTTTGCTTCAGTCCTGGCTATATTCCCAAGCCACTAAATGTTACTGTGTTGGTTGGTAGGTATTTTTTTCCTCCTCCCCGCTTCTCCCAAGAGCATTTCCTTTTCATCTTAGCAGCTAATAATCCTAACATCCCACAGAGTCTCTTTGGCATTTAGGAGACAACTTTCAGCATGGTCCTGCACCCATCTTTTCCCCTTTTTTCATTGTTTTAGGTTATTTTTGTCTGTTTCCTCAATTACTTTGCATAGTAGTCTAAGCTTGTAATTCTGGATTATAAATTAATTTGATTGCCTATATAAACATCTGAGATGTTAGCATTAAGGTGTGAGCAGCATGGGTGGATGATGCACAGCGGTTGAATCTCTTTACCTGAATACCTTTATTAGAATACCTTGGTAACAGAGATGGTTAGTAACCAACTAGACTGTATGATACAAACCATACAGTATGTACTGTATAATGTCTCTAAAGCATAACTAGAGCAAGAATGCAACATACTGCAAGCTGCAAAGACTTACGGTATGTGCAAAATAGTTAGCTAATTTAATCATTTCCATGAAGATGCCTTTTCTTATAGATGGATAAACACTTCTGTCTCGGTGCCTGCTTGTTATTCTTGACTGCAAGGGAAGTACAAATGCATCTGTAGTAATTTTTATAACAGTTATTTTACTCCCAGATGATAGGAACATCTCTTAGAATATTATTTTATTATATAATATACTGTACAGAACAATGAATAAATTCAGGGGGGGGGAACCATTTGGAGGCAGATAAAACTATTTTACACACAAGGAACTGCTTGTAGAGGCAGATGGAACATCGGATGGAACAATGGTTTTTGAGCCATTCCTGAAATGCCATGAGGAAGGGGGAGCATCTTAGTTCCATGATTGCAGTGCCACTACTGAGAAAGCTTGTTCCATCATCCTAACGTGGGAGGGGGAATTGCAAGAAAAGTAGTATTGCAAGAAAGTCCCCTTGGTCAGGGTGACCATATGACCAGGAAAACCTGGATTTGTCCTGATTTTGAGCCTCCTGTCCAGGTGTCCTACATTTTGGCTTCACTGTCCTACATTTGGCTTCATTTTTTAACTTCACAATGGTGTGCAGTACCCCATCATGTCCTATGTCATTGGATTCGTATTGAAGAGCAGAATCCAACGCAAAAATCAGTTTTGAGATATCTCCTTCCTATCAAAAGGTATGGCCAAAAAACTGAAAAAAATATAAAAACAAAAAAAATATATTTTTTGGCATTTTTTTTAAAGTGGGTAGGAATTTTGATCTTGGGGTTCAGGAATTTTGGGTTTGGCATCTGGTCACCCTGCCATTGGATGACCTAAGAGGATGGGCTGGAGTATATGGGAGAAAGTGGTTCCTCGGATATCCTGGCCCCAAACCATTAAGGGCTTTAGAGTTCAATAACAGCACAGATTTGTATCCAGAAATGAATGGACAACTAGTGCAGTCACTGAAACAAGGGACCGACAGAATCAGACCTCTAGTAACCAGCCTGGATGCCACATTCTGCACTAACTGCAGCTTTCAAACTGTCTTCTAGGGCAGCCCCAGGTGGAGCGCATTACAGTAATCCAGTCTTGAAATCAGTAGGGCATCAACCACCATGATCAGGTCAGATTGACTCAAGAATGTTCACTGCTGAGCTGTGCAAATGCATCCTTAGGAATCACTTACTTGTTGTGATTCTAGTTGTGATTTTCTCCAGGGAAAGCTATGAGTCCTAAAGCACTCCCAAGCTGTGCATATTTTTCTTGGTTGGCATATTTCTCTTGGGTCAATGTACTGCATTCATTTGTGCATATTTACTCCTGGAATTGTGACTTAGATTTATTTAAGCCAGTAACAATATATGGTTTGCCTTATTTTATTCTCAGGTATTTGGGTGGATAAAGTTTGCTGGTTCTACCCTCCTTCCCCCTTAGTGGAGCTACACCTTGGTTGGGGAAAGCTGTTTACTTGTGTAAGCTACTGCTTAACCATGGAAGTGGCACCAATTCATATATGTGGCAATTCATATATGGGGCTTCTATGTGGACTGGCAAAGATTATTGGCAAAGATATGTGGACTGGTATTGCTGGCAAAGATATAAAAAAGGTTTATCCTTTTTCTATGTAATTTCAGCTATACTTACAATATTACTGATTGTAAACACTTGTGATTACACATATGAATATTTAAAAATGCCTCAAAACAAACCTTTTTTATAGCTTTATTAGTGTTTTTTGTATCCTAGTTTAACTACAGATGCCAATAAATCAATTTGACTGTTACCTGGTTAAAGAAATGATTCATTGTAGGATACTTACATATAAATGAAGTAATAGCTGACAAAAAGGGGAAAGAAAAACATTTTTTATTGGATGTCTCCCTGACCCTGCAGTACCATCTTCAAAGCAACATTCCCTCAGCTCAGAAGTAGGAATGGTTCCGCCAAAAGGTGATTTATGCAAGTGTTTATATTAAATCAGTGGTTTGGTTTTAATCCGATTGACTGTGCCATGTGGGACAACATGTGGGCAATTAATGCATTACTGGGAGTGTTCTAACATCTGGAAGATGCATCACAAAACCATTGGACTTCAATCCCATACAACTGCAGTTATGCCTCCAGCAAAATGGAAGAAAATATTTCATTTTGGATTTTCCAGAGTTGTACCTAAGACCCAAAAAAACAACATGTGTTTCATAGGTGCAAGAGTGTGCTAAAATATATTTTACATTAGAATTACAATATGAAAGCTTAATTTTTAGTACCGAAGCTGTATGTCACCATAATTTACTGTGCAATATATTCATAAGCAAGCAATGTTCTACAGTTTTTGTATATTTAAGCATATTACTGCATCGTCTGCTGTAAAGGATGTGTCCTGTTTTAGTGTTGCATAACATGTCAGCTGTTTCCCCTAACTGGATTCCTTAAACAAACTATTAAGATATCATAGAATGGTGCAAGGGTTTTTAAATATTTAAAAGCTTTCTTGAATATCAAATACTTAGTACACATAAGCTATTTAGCTGAAAATGAATTTTGCCTCTAATTATTGTATTCACCTGTCAGAAACATTTATGTAGAATCTGTAAACATTTGTATGCTGGAACAGTGAATAGAAGTGTTTGAATTGCTGAATTTCTTCATGCATCATTGATGTGACAAAATAAATAAGTGTCTTTGGATAACTGTCACATAGGTTAGTGGAATAGGTTTAAGTCTCTGTCTTGAATCATATGGATTAATTTTACTTTTTGTTGGATATTAAAAGCAATACGTTATTGGAATTAAGGGATGGAATAAAGGACGGTTTTGCTTGCATCGCTTAGATTACCATTCTTGGATATTTCATGCATGTGTCAATTTTCTCTCTTGTGAGTCTTAAAAGTTGGCAATGTATACACTTGTGCCTTCACAATGGAGGTAATATGCTTATTTGTATGTAGGTGTCTGTACCTGGAGTAAACCTGCACCAGGGAAAATAGGTAGGTGGCAGTCAACAAAGAACTAGATCCAGGAATGGGTGGCAACGGCATATCCGTTTACAGCACAACCACTACTAGCAAACAAGCTGTGTAAGCACATATTTTGTTGATGGCATTAAGCTGAGATGGCCCAGCAACATTGTGACAGGACCTGGACTTAAATCTGGAAGATCTAGTTTTCAAATCCCTGCTCAACCATTAAGCTTCCTGGATGACTTTGGGCCAGTCAGGATCTCTCAGCCTCTCTTACCTTGCAAGTTTGTTGTTAGGACAAAAGGCAGGAATGAACCATGTAATCTGACCATTTCTGAGAAAGGATATTCTGGTATAAAAATGTGAAAAAAGAGGACTAAAACAGATGATCTAGGTTCAAATCCTTCCTTGGCCTTGACATTTCCTGGGTGACCTTGTGCCCGTCAGGATCTTTCAGTAACGAAGGTTTTGTAAGTTGCCATGGGCATTTGCATTAGCATAGCAAAACAGTAAGCTAGAAATATTACCTATATATCTCTGCGGGATGTTGATTTGGAAATAAAAGAGCACATGCTGTCTTATGCAGAGTCAAGTCCATTGATCCATCAATCACAGTCCGGTTGCCACTGACCGCCTTGTGGGTCTTCAAGGTTTTATGCAAGACATTTTCTGTGCCCTACCTAAAACTGCATTGGGGTTGAACCTCATGAATGCAAACCTCATGCATGCAAGCACCTATCTCATCAGAGTTTTTGCTGAACTGCAGGTTCCATCTTGCAGGATTTGCTCTTCTACATTGATTCATGTTGTGACTCGTGTTTGGGTATATTTTGGAAGAAAAAGGTGCTACAATATGTCAGTGTATAGATCAGGGGTCCTCAAACTTTTTAAACAGGGGGCCAGTTCACTGTCCCTCAGACACTGTCGAGGGCCAGAGAGTGAGAGGACTTATGTAGGACAAAATGTAGGACATATTAAAATGAAGCAAAAATGCTTGTATTACTTTCCTGTACTTAATTTCAACACTTTTGAAATTGAAAACCTTTTAACATGCCTGATTCTCACCCAGACATGCAAGACGCCCTCAAAGCAGTTTCCAGCAACACGTTACTTCAACAAATTTTACTTAACATATTTTTCTACAACATATTTTACATGTCAGACTTAAGACATGTAATTGTAAGACACCCTCAAAGCAATTTGCAGCAACACAAGGAATGTCAGTGACATGCACTGACACACACCATGCACTCTCTCTCTCATACACACATACCCATGTATTCTTACACACACACACACAAACAAACACAAGCTCACCTCAATTTTGGGCTTGCTGTTCAGGAATTTTGCCCAAGCCTATGCATGTCTACTCAGGAGTAAGGCCCATTAGAGTCAGTGGGGCTTACTCCCAGGAAAGTAAGCCCAACCCCCTGCATGTCTACTCGGGAGTAAGGCCCATTAGAGTCAGTGGGACTTACTCCCTGGAAAGTGTGGATGGGAGGGTGGCCTTAATAGCCCAGCTCTCTGCTTGTCTACTGAGAAGTAAGCCCCTGGCAGCTGGGGCGGCCGTGAGAGAGCGGCGGGAGGCATGCATGCCAGCCTCAAGCCCCTGGCAACTGGCCACGCAAGGGTGGCGAGAGGCATGCGCGTGCCAGCCAGAAGCCCTGGGGTGGCCACGAGAGAGGTGGGAGGCACGTGCTCCAGCCTCAAGCCAGGCCCGTGGCAGCTGGGGTGGCTGCGCACTCCAGCCTGAAGCCACTGCTGGCTGGGGTGGCAGTAAAACACACCAGCCGAAACCCCTGGGGCTTGAAGCTGCCCCAATTCCAGAGCCCAGAGGGGCTCTCTCCCTTTGCACATGGCTGCCGCGACTGGCGGATCTTCGCCACGGCAGCCTTGAACTGCCCCCCAGTGCCCACAAAGCACCTCCCAAACCCCCCAAAAGGCTGGCGGGCCGGATTGAGGCCTCTGACAGGCCTGATCCGGCCTGCGGGCCATAGTTTGAGGACCCCTGGCATAGATGATGCGTTCATATTTGCAGAGACATTGCACAGAGATTTGCACTGTTTTCATTGTGGAAATGTAAGACTTGCCCATGAACACAATATTCTCTTACTTGGAGTTCCTGAACGCTTCTGATAGGTGCAGTTTGTGCCAGGTTCAGTGAAGTGCACAAGTCCTTGTCTAACTCTGTTGCTGGTTTGCTTGCACCTGGGCAAAACGGTGCATTTTTTCTGGGATGTTTCCTTTTTTATTTGCTAGTTTATGAAACATCATCGGATCATGAGCACAGGAAACTACTGGACGGTCAAGTCCTTAAAGTAGATTGTAATTAATTTCTCTGAATTCAAAGCAAAACTACTTTAGTCTGCCTCAAGAATTACAAATATTGATATACTGTAGTAGGTCACTGTTGGGCTCTGTTATATATTTAGCATAATTATAGAAATTTAATTATAGTATGCATGATTAGATAGGCAGCCTTTATATTTAAAGAGGCTGTGTTAATTCCTTTCCTATATTAATATTGTGTATACATGAGAGTTTATTATTGGAAGCACATTTTCTTACTGTAGCGTTGCCATATGTGCTGAAAAACAGGCACAGCCCTGATTTTTGGGGACTGTGTTCACATACTGGCAAGTGTGACAGAGGGTCCTGTCCCAATTCTGTGGAAGAGAATTATGGCAACCCTATCTTATTTCGAATTGTGCCCCACAAGCCAACACATTTTGTCCAAGCTGCTGTCCAGGTGGTATTGTTACTGTATGCACTGTCCCCATCCTTGCATATTGTGAGTGCATGGCCACTTTGGCAGAGAGCCCAGCAGATGGGCAGGTAGCAAACATTCCTGCTTTGCATTTCACAGAGTAGGTAGAAGGAGTCATACTTGGCTGTTTGTATCCTATTTTTGAATGCACAGAGCACTTCATATAAAATATCTCAATGTCTTTGCAATAACTCTGTAAGATGAGCAAGCTATCCTATCAATATTTCTCCTGACTACCTGAGACGGAGAGAGTTGGCTAAGACCGTCCAGTGATTTCATTTACAGAGGCAAGATGCAAGCCAATTTCTGATTCACAATTTGATCTTAGCAATAATTTTAAATAATCTCCAAGCTTCACTATATGCAGTAGGTTCCAAGCTGGAATTAAGCTAGAATTGGTACACTACAAGTTTATTTTGAGTGTGCTTGAATATGAGTTATCTGTCCCACAGATACAAATAATCATGCTTGTTATTAATGAAGCAAATTTAATAGTAAGGATTTGTATGGCTGACATCTTGCTTTGAGTTGGAAGAATCCTTTATTTGAACAGGGGTCATAGGTGAGAATAGGAAAGCAGGTTCTTTGCAGAGCAAGAATGACTGATGTGGTACCAGGTTCAATTCCTGGGATCTCCATGCTTGGAAAGACTAAAATCCAGAAGAGCCACACTCATATTGGTGAAGAATGTGAGATAAATGACCCATAAGACAGATAGCAGACCATGGTTATGAGTATTAGAAGCATTGTAGCTTCATCTCTTGGTCACAGGGCCAAGAGGAAAATGAGCTTCCACACCACTGGAAATAGCTTGCCTTAAATAACCTGGCTTAGATCTGTGCCATGTATTTGCTTACATCTATATTTAATATGAGAAAGAGGGAGAGAGTGAGAGAGATTTAGTTGAATTAGAGTGATATTAAGCGCTTAATGTTTCATTCATGGATATCAGTGAGATTTTAAAGTTGTGATCCTGCTCCTGTATTCTGCAAGAATAACACCTAAGAATTGCTGCTACAGTGGTGCCTCATGTAACAAATTTAATTCATTACAGAGGCATGTTTGTTACGTGAAATGTTCTTTATGTGAAACAGATTTTCCCATAGGAAATAATGGAAACTCAGACAATTGGTTCCACAACCCAAAAAATATTCATATGAAAATATGCATGATCCTATGAAGTCTGCTTAGGCTGCAATCCTAAAGACACTTTCCTGGGAGTAAACCCCATCTAACACAATGGGGCATACTTATGGGTAGACATGGTTAGGAGGCTTCAATCAAAGACACTTTCCTGGGAGTAAGCCCCATTGAACACAGTGGGGTAGACATGGTTAGGAGGCTGCAATCCAAGACACTTTCTTCTGCAATCCAAGACACTTTCCACTTTCTCCTTCTCTTCCCACTTCCCCCTACTTTCTCCTTCTCTCCATCCTGAGCCTCTCTCTCCCCTGCTTCCTTCTGGCTAGCCCTGAGCTGCTTCTCCGCTGCTGTTTTCTCCCTCTGCCCAGCAGATGCCCAGCCACAGGAAGAACAGCACAGAAGTGTTGCTTTTCACTATGGGCAGGCACGCTAGGCAGCCCTAACACTTTTTTAAAGGGCTGCTGGCCAGCACGTCTGTCCCAACTGCCAACAAGTGTGTTTGTTACGTGAAGCACAGTTTGTTACGTGAAGCAGAATCCTAGATAAATTTTTGTTTGTTACGTGAAACATACTTTACATGAGACGTTTGTTACGTGAGGCGCCACTGTAATCTCATAACCTTTATAAATCAAAGACTGGTTTAAGTGTTTCAAGGAAGACACTTTCAGACCTTTGCTGTCCACCACCCACTGGCTAGATTTGGATCTTCATTTGAGTGCTGACTGCTGTTCTGAAGGATGCTATGTTTTGAACCTTAAATGAAGAGGAAAAATTCAGTCTGTCATTGTAGTACCTTAATGCCTTTATGATACCTTTTTGAATGAGGCCAAAGGATCTTTCTGTTTAACTATTAAAATTGACATTAAATAGGTGAACACATGAGCCAAGAAGTTCAACATCAGGCACATTGCAGAGGAACTGTGAGCTAGTGTAGCATGGTGGCTAAGAATAAAAGTAGAAGTGCAGCTAATAAAAGTAGAGGTGCATGATGCGGCAAAGGTTTTCTATAGAAATCAGGTGGGGGCTACTGCAAAACATGGTGAAACATTAGTGAGGAGTAGGGATCTTTTAATCCTTTGCCTTTGACATTCATGTCCCTGCAGGCACTTTGTATAATGGGTAAAAAAATCCTTCAAAAGTATGTTGTGTGTTTTGGCCATTAAAAATAGCTTTTGGGAGGTGCTGCTGTTTGTATCAAAATATCAAAGTGCTAAAAGCCTCCTTACTCTTACTGTGGTTTCTCCATGCCTTGCTTTTTATAAATAAATGGAATTGTGCTGCTGTACAGTTAAGTATGGTCTACATAGACCTTGACCTGTGAAATGGAATTTCTTTAGTTCGGATTGTCTACCTCTCAATGGCCTTTGCTGGGTAGGTGCAAAATCTTGTTTTGATCATAGTGATGGCAGCTTCACCAGTGTTGTGTTACAGGGATAGTCTTTTGCCCCATTCCAAAGATATCCAAGAGTAGGTTTACTCAGTTTACTGTCTCCCAATTAAGTAAAAATATATTTGGAAAATGAGAATGCACCTTGTTGATTAGACCCTACGTTCAGCCTTTCCCTTTGCAACACCTTGTAGCAAAGCTGTCTAATTTTTCTATTCTGGCATTGGAAATAACAACTCTTGGGCAGTTCTGCTGAGAGTTGAAACTTACACAACCTCCAGGCCACTTTGGGATAAGCATAATCTTGCATACCTCTTTGTACTCAAAAGTTGCTTTGACTGCAGAAATTAAGCTGACAGAGAAGACAAATCTTGAGTCATCCCTCCCAATTCATGGTCATGTAGAACTGTGGCCAAGACACACTTGTGTTTTGACCACAAGAGGTAGGGGCTTGCTATGAATCTTCTCTAGTAGCAGCCATTTTGTAAAGTGAGACTTTCTTTCTGTTAAATTGCTTTGCAGTTATGTTCAGCTTCCTTTTTGAGGCTGGAAGCCTTGTGTCTGGCATGCCACCTGAGATATTTTAGTTTTATGATTTGAAAGCTGTTCCAATTTAAGAGTGTTGCACGTACAAGCATTTGAAAATTGTTTGTGAATGTATTCCTGTCCTAAAGATCTGGCAAACCTGACTTAAAGGGAAAGAAGCAAGCCTTTGAAATGAGTCACACTTCAATTAAGTACTTAATTTCCTTCTTGGGTGTTGGGCTTTTAACCCTAAGTGTCAACACACCATAAAGAGCTAATGGAACTGAAGAACTCTTAGGTAGCATCAAGAGCTGAGCTATTTATGATTTGAGCTGTACCATATAAAATGTATGGGATGGAAGACTGTTAATTCTGTAGCTCGTCTTACAGCTGTTACCCTGACAGGACTGGTTTGTTTTTGTTCTGTTCTCCTCCTTCTCTTTACTATGCCTCTTTCCAGTTGGTTTCAAAGCAATTGTCAATAAGACAAGTCAGTTTTCTATCTGATACAATCCATGCCTTTTTTGCAGTACAGAGGCCCTTCACGTAACAAATGCCTCACGTAAAGTATGTTTCACGTAACAAATAATTTCTCTAGGATTCTGCTTCACATAACAAACGGTGCTTAACGTAACAAACAAACTTGTTGGCAGTTGGGACAGACATGCTGGCCAGCAGCCATTTTAAAAAGCATCAGGGCTGCCTAGCGCGCTTGCCCATAGCGAAAGCAACTCTTCTGCGCTGTTCCTCCTGTGGCTGGGCATCTGCTGGGCAGAGGGAGAGAAGAGCAGTGGAGAAGAGGGAAGCAGCTCAGGGATAGCCAGAAGGGAGCAGGGGGGAGAGAGGCTCATTCGTTTCCGGGCTGAATTCAAAGTGCTGGTCCTGACCTTTAAAGCCCTAAATGGCTCGGGTCCAGGGTACCTGAGGGTCCGCCTTCTTCTTTACAATCCGACCCATCACCTAAGGTCATCTGAAGGGGCCCTACTGACTGTGCCGCCACTAAAAGATGTGAGAGGTGTGGCGGCCAGAGATAGGGTCTTCTCTGTGGTGGCACCCCGGCTCTGGAACTCCCTCCCCTTAGAACTGAGGAGAGCTCCCTCTAAACAGAGCTTCAGGCGGAGCCTTAAGACCTTTTATTTTAAAAAAGCATTTTAAATGGGGCATAGGTGGGGGGGCAGTTTTATTGTTTTATCATTTTATTGTTCTGTTTTTAACTGTTTTTAGTCTGTTTTTATTGTTGAGCCTTTTAAATTTAATTGAATTTTAATTGTTTTTAATTACTTTTTAATTTATATTTATAACTCGATTTTAATGGTGTTTTATCCTGTTGTTAGCCGCCTTGGGCTCCCTCTTATAGGAGAGGAAAGGCGGGATATAAATATTTAAAATAAAAATAAATAAATACAAAGAGGAGAAAGTGGGGAGACACTTTGAAGATGTCTTGGATTGCAGCCTCCTAACCATGTCTACCCAGAAGTAAGCCCCATTGTGTTAAATGGGTCTTACTCCCAAGAAAGTGTCTTTAGGATTGCAGCCTAAGTAGACTTCATAGGATCATACACGTTGAATGCATGTTTTGAATTCAATGCCAGTGTTTTGTCATCATTTTTACATCGTTAATATTTTATATGAATATTTTTTGGGGTTGTGGAACCAATCGTCTGAGTTTCCATTATTTCCTATGGGAAAATCCGCTTCACATAAAGAATGTTTCACACAACAAACATGCCTCCGGAACAAATTAAATTTGTTCACGTGAGGCGCCACTGTACTAAGGAACACTCTAAATATTTTTTTGACTCTTTGAAATGTGTTCATATGGACCCATTTATCTATGGTGGTATAAAAAGGCTACTTTTATACCAATATTGTTTATAACAAACATAGAAAAACAATTCAGTAGACATACACTGCTACAAAGACAAACAAACCTACTATTCAACTCTTAAATTGGTCACTGTTGGCTCAATATAAATGCAATCATTTTGTGTTGATCCAAAGCTGTACTGCAAACATACTAGTCTATTATTTTTATTAGCAAGGAAAATTGGCAAGTGTAGATCTTCTTTAAAATTCCCACAAATACAAAATCTTTGGCTGAGATAAATTGCTGTGATTGTAATTTAGACCATCACTAATCATGGAAAAGTACAAAAGGACAAATCTATTCTAAAAGGAAATTTAGTAAGATCTGATACGTTAATCCCATAGTTTTGGTTAAGCATAATCACAAGGAACAAAAGGGTGGAATCAGTTTGAAAGCAAATTCAGACTGTGCCAATATTTTTTCAATCCTGTTTTAAAATACAGGTTGAGCCACTTCTGGTTGACATCCAAGAACTGGCTTTGGGGAGGTTTTATGTCTACAGTATTGATTGGTCTCAGTGCCAAGTAACAAACAATTTTAACTGCATCATTGTCCTTGTCAACCTTTTTCCAATGCAAGAAGCACATATGGGGGTGCACAATCCAGTTTGAGATAGGAAGGGGTGTGTTGCCCTCCAACATATCATCTTGATTCAGATCCCTTTGCATGCTATGTGTAGAGGTGTTTGAAAATGGCATTACTGTATTTACCTTTCTGAGAAGGAAGCCTTTTGTTTTCTGTATGATTTGGGCTATAATCCTGTCTTACTCACTGAAAACAAATCCTTTCTTACTCACTTACCTCTTACTCGCTAGCTGTGCATATGAACAAGGAATTATGTCAAGGCCCGTGATACAACTGGAGTCACGTCTAGATAGGTACACCGATTGTTCTCCTCCAGATGTTTGCTTTTATTTCAAGCACTGATCACCACCAAACTGTTTATTTAAAGTTTTTATTCCATTTAGATCCCAGTAGCTCTCAGAAATGTATCTTCCTATACTGATAGCTTGAAAGAAAAAAAGTAGGGCAGATAGTCAAGTAGACCTTTTGAATATGAGTTCTAGGGCTACTTTTAAATTTCCAGAACTGTCTGACTTGGAAATTTTTTAATGCCATGAAGTCTGAATACTTCTTCAGCAAGATACTACTGGAAAGTTAAGTGGCAGTCATGCTCTCATCTTTTGTTCAAAGTGATATTCATTGTCTATGCACTTGAAAATGTAACATGAAAATCAGTACATTCCATCAAAGGATATTTTCTCTGTATGGCCACTGTCAACTATCAAATCTGAAGATACTTTGAAAATGCTGTCCTTGTTGAAAAACAGGAATATAATATGGGTAGCTAATTCACAACTGTGAAACTTGCTTCCACTGAAGGTTCAAGGGAGCCTAAATATCTTTTGTTCATTTGACAGGGTAAATACGTTTGACGTTACAATTTATGAAGAAATTGATTTACAACTATTTTGAATTTAGTGCTGAGTTTTGGCGATATGTTCAAGAATTATTTATTATGACCCTTTTCTTGTAAAATCATCAGGGGAATACTTTTATCAGTGTGAATGGCAATATTATGACCACATCTCTTGAAGAAACAAATGCTTTTGGCTGCTATTTACAGAATACTTTCCTTGTGCGATAAAGAAACTAAGAGCTTAACATTATAAAGCTCAAGCTTTAGATTTGGATTTTTGTGTGTGTTTGAGAAGATAAACTATCTGAATTTTAATGTGTCTAAACACAAATAACTAGTGCAGAGGTTCCCAGTCTTTTAACCACCACAACCCACCTCATCATTCTGATATTCCTGGTGATGCTTGGAAGGTTCCTGGGTTGCACTGGGCCATGGATCTACTCCACTGGTATCTGAAAGCTTCAGAATGGCCTGCAGTATCCTTTCAGAACCACTTTAATTTTCAGAGATAGATTGAAAACCAGAAGTGGCTTTTGGATGCTTCTGTGGGCCATCCTGAGGGCTGCAGAGGCCAGTAGAGAGGGTTGCTGACCCAGCACAACCTGGAAGAAGCATCTGTGTGTCCAGGATGGCTCATATTTGTTAGCCAGAGCAGATGGAAAGATACAATCCATGACTTATACTTTGGGCTTGCTGTGGGCAGGCAGCCCAAGTTTTGGGAAAGGCTGATCTAGCATATTACAAACCTAGATTTATCTAGAAAAGAGAATAACATGTTTCTCTTATTGCAGTGTAGATTGCAATCTGACTAGACAACTGAGTCTTCACTCAACACTTCTAGTGAGTTTTCACAAAAGGCTGAGCATATCACAGCCAAAAGTGATACCAACTAGGCTGGAGTTAAGCGAACGCATAAACGTACATTTAATGTCTGGCTATAACCTTGAATGTACATTTTTAACTGTGTTAAGTGTGTTGCTTTGAAATTAGTGGTGGTAGTTTTATTTTTTTTAATGTGCCAACTTCTTTGTGGCACAAGTGTACGAGGCCTAGCATTCCCAGGTGTTGGAGATGCACTGAAGAACTTGCTGCTTTAAACATTTAACTGTTTAAATGGAATTGAGGTTTGTCCAGTGTAAGAATTCACCCATAATCAGCATATATTGAGAAAGGAGAATTTGATTTACAGTGGAGGCTGATGCTGGTCACATATTGCAAGCTTCTGTTGAGATCCCTTCTGTTAAATGAGCAACCTCCTGCTGCCTAGAGGCAGTAAAGATTTTAATCCTTCCAAGGCTTTAATTTTGCAAAGCAAGCGTTTTTAGTGAAGCTTAGTAGACTAGATGCTTTTGATGTTAAATTCTGCTCAGCTTTGACTTTAAACCTTGCAGAGGGCAAGAAAGGGTGGCTTTAGTGGCTGCCTAATGGATTTATAGGATCTGAGGATTCTTGCTTTCTTCTGAGATCTGTGAGGAAGATGATTTCAATGCAGGTATATTAAATTAATCTAGAAATAATAAAACAGCTGCAAGGGCTGATTTCAAAACGACCTCAAAGGATGCCAGTTTTGGACAGTACACCGTTGTGGTGCTTATATTAATGATATTTAAAAATAATTAGGTAGTACAAAGAAGAGGCACAAGTACTTTGATTCAGCATATGTGTGTCTCATATATTCGTCCAACTTGTGGCATTTTTTGGTAGCATGCTCAACTAAATGTTATGATCTTAGATCAGGAATGGGAAAGCATTTTGAAGAAATGTTTGGACCGGAGGAAAAAATTAATTTGCATTTCAAATTGAATAAATTTACATACATGAATACATCAGATGTACAGACCAAGCTAGAAACACATGGAAATATAGGTTGTTCAGAGGCAATGGGTGGGGATTAAAATAATGGTCATGGAAGTGCCATTAAGCAATTCTGCCCCACTCCAGGGGGCGAGGGAGTAGGTCAGTGCACAGGGATGCACCAGCCTCCCCAAACCACCAAAGAAAGTTATCCCTAGTAAATTTTGCAGGCCTAAAATGGTTAGGATTAAACCCTCAGTTGCTACACCTTTTGTAAAGTATTAGCACAATACATGATACGTGTCCTTAAAGAATATATTTTGAAAGATCTTCTGTCAGATTAATGAGGGGTAGCTTTTGAATCACATTGTCAGAATTGACCAAGAGTACAATACTCACCAACTTGCCAGCACTGCCATAAGAGCAGTGCAACTTAGAGGTAAAAGGCAAACATTGTCTTACCTAAAGGAGGTCTCTGTGACTGTGCCCACCCTTGTTGTAAGATGCAACACATGCCCCATTGGCATAGCTTTGTCAGTGCTGGAAAATTGTCTATGATTGCACCCCTAAATGTGACAGCTCAAATGTCTTTCCTTTGAGAAAATGTGAAATTGTCTTCATTAAGGAAAACAGAAATCTATATAATGTACTCCTGGGGTCAGTGGATGGGGATTTGTGGCCAGATGTATTTACTCTCTGTAAATCCAGTAGGCCTACATCAGTGTTTCTCAAAGTGGGGGGTCGGGACCCCTTTTGGGGTCGCCTAGAGCTTTCCTGGGGGTCACCTAAAGAACCCTGGTGCAGGGGGCCAGGTCAGGCTCAGACCTCCAGCTGTAGCTGCACACGCACTGGGGCTGACTGACAGCCTCACGGCCCAATCCTATGCATGCCTACTCTGAAATAAACCCCATTATAGTCAGAGGGGCCTTTACTCCCATGCAAATGTGGATAGGATTGCAGTCTCAGGGCCAAATCCTATGCATGCCTACTCTGAAATAAATCCCATTGTGTTCATTGTGTGCATAGAACACACATTTCATTTGTAACAATGAAAATACATCCTGCATGTCGGATATTTACATCATGATACATAACAGTAGCAAAATTACAGTTATAAAGTAGCAACGAAAATAATTTTATAGTTGGAGGTTCCCACAACATGAGGAACTTATAAAGGGGTCACGGTGTTAGGAAGATTGAGAACCACTGGCCTATATAGAGGCATTTCTGTAGTTCTGTCCTAATCAGTGAAGTGATAGTTAATTTTCAAGCAGGATTCTAGATTCCTTTTGAGACAAATTTGTTTTGAATCAAAGTTGTTTTGTATTGCACTTCCTTCTTCTAAAGAAACATTACCCATGTTCTGTTTTAACTGCACCATTTCTTGCTAAAAGTTAGTTTTATATTTTGTCTCCATTTTTTCCATTTTGCTAGTTTGTCTATTTTGTATGCCTCATTGAGCTCTTTGTTTATTCAGAGGAGATAGTTGGATACAAATATTCAAATAAAATGCCTTACATAATCAGAAAAGCTGTACATAAAAACAATTAAGGTACATGTTTTCCCTGCAGACTTGCAATCTACAAAACTGAACGACAAGAAAGGAGGAACAAAGGATAAGACAAGAAGTAAATTAGTTTGCTATGAGTGATAGGTTTTAAGTAAACATTTAGTAATGGAAGAAGTGAGATGGACTTCATATATTAAAATTATAATGGTAGGTAATAGCAAAGAAGAAAAGCTTTTATCTGGGGAATGGAAGAATGACTGTACTCTAGTTTACATACTGTATAACTACATGAGTACCATCCAGTTTTGAGTTCAATCTCATTATGTACAACACTTATTTCTGTGAGTGCTACACAAATAGTACTCTTATTTCCAAAATCTATTTTTTAAATAAGAAATCCAAAACCTGTTTATACTAATATAACTTAGCACTTGAAAGGCAAAATATGCCTAGTACTGTAATTCTTTCGGGCATTAATAATGTGTGCCTGAATAATTTTGTGGTTCTAGTTCAGAAAGTGTCCTAGCTTTTTCAGAGATTGCAACAGAATCATAAAATCGCCAGTTACTTCAGGTGCAAATAATGCCCACTGTTTTCCCTTTGTACTAAACAATCTCATTTTTTTATCCTTCATCTGATGTGTATTTAAATAAGTAACTATTATTTGTTAAATGCTTTCTTCTGCATTGTGTCATTTGTATAACTATTCCCAGCAAGTTTTTTGAGTGTGAAAGCTACTTGGAATTTGAGATAAAAATGAAAGATTAGCCAGCACTAATACGTAGAAAAAAGATGGGATATAAATTCTTTAATTAAATTCCAAGTTAATTAGAACTTATTTTGAAGGAATTAAAACAATATATATATTGTTTTATATATATTTCATCTTAACACTATACAATACTCCTGCAATCTGCTTCACTTTGAATTTGGGCTTGTATATAGTTTTCTAGAGTTGCTAAATGCAGTATTAACATTTGTTTTTTTAAGCTTTGGTTTCCTTTTAGTTCAGATATGTAGAATATAAATTATTGCTTTAAAATGTAAAACAATATTTTAAGTTGGACTATAAATTTGTAAAAAAAAAAATGATCCTGTATAAGTGCAGCTGCCTAAATCTTGCATACCTTGAAAACTTGGAGCGAATTGTTGTAAGCACACCTTACAACTTGGCCGTGGCCGTGTCCTGGTCACTGTACCCTCAGCCTTTCTGAATTGGCTGAGGGCTGCATTTTATGTGGCTATCATATCAAAAATCGTTTCCATAAATAATAGTTCCCAAACTTATTAGTCATAGCTGAATTAGATAAAATCTTTATAGGGCAGAAATTATAGCTCTGTAAAAACCCTGGCTGAGATCTGACAGATTTCTTTCCTTGTTTCTATCTGCCTTTTCCTGCCGGGTGGTTATACAAGCGGCCCTTATCTGTAAGATAATGTTTTCTGTCCCAGGCATTGGGGTAAATCATGCCCGGAAGCATTGAGACTGTATTTGGAAGTTGAGTCACATAAGACATATGGAAGCAGATAGCTGTAAATTGGTTACATTGGAGCATAGGTTCATTTTTTCACTGGTGTACAGTGATGCACTTTTCTATTATTTATTTATTTTATTCATATGGCAGGCACATGGAATTAGTGTCTCCCTTTTGATGTGGTTTTAAGTGTATATATGCATCACATAGTACAATGGTTCTCAATCTTCCTAATGCCATGTTTATAAGTTCCTCATATTGTGAAGACCCCTAACCATAAAATTATTTTCGTTGCTACTTTATAACTGTAATTTTGCTACTGTTATGAATCGTAATGTAAACATCCAATATGCAGGATGTATTTTCATTGTTGCAAATGAAATGTGTGTTCTATGCACACATTGAACACAATGGGATTTATTTCAGAGGATTGGGCATAGGATTGGGCCCTAAGGCTGCAATCCTATCCACATTTACATGGGAGTAAAGGCCCCCCCTGACTATAATGGGATTTATTTCAGAGTAGGCATGCATAGGATTGGGCCATGAGGCTGTCAGAAACCTCTAGGCGATCCCGAAAGGGGTCCCAACCCCAACTTTGAGAAACGCTGATGTAGTATATTTGCCCTAACAAAAAATAGGAATAATGTATGCAGTATTGCATGTTTTAAACTGATAAATAACAAATGTTTATAAGAAATGTTTGCTGAGCATTAAATAGCAATAGTTGAACAAAATGGTCATATAGGAAGTTTCTTTCCATTTCTTTGTAATGAAACAATAAGAAAATTAATTTTAAAAAAGCTTGTCCTGACTTGTTTTTCAAGAATTACCTAGATTAATTAGGTTTTTATTTCATTTACATCCCTTCTTTACTTCTATTATGGAATTGATAAGAGTTCCCACACGGTTGCTTATCTGTACACTAATGAGGTCTAGATTAGTTTTAGCAAGAAAACTGTATCATAAACTCCCAAATCCAGAATAACTACGGGAACATGTAAGAGACTTTACGTGCACCCATAGTTACTGCACCCTAGTGAAAACCTATGGGAAATTCATATTGGAATCCAGAGTAAGTTGTTCTTACACCGGAGCAAGGACTCCCTGTTATTCTGGATTTTGCCCTAAGTCTCAATATTTTGGTGAATCTTTCTTTGCTGGGTAGGGCAAGTTCATCTGAATTATCTTCTGCTCTGCCAAAAGGAGACAAACAAGTTGTACAAATAAGTCAACGCCCCGTACATTCTTTTGACTGACACATGGCTATAATGACTATGACTATATCTTTTGAGTGACATCCTACATAAATGTTGCAAAGAATTTGATTGGGTTAGGTGTGGCCATGCCCAGACATCCATTACACTGGTATATTCTTGCCAGACCTGCAATTAAGCTGAACTTCAGGGGCAGAGAAGATGTATTCTGCTTCAGTTGAGTGTCTTGACTCAGTTGCAACAATAGCAAACATAAAAGGATGCCTGAATAAGTTATTGTATACTCGTTTCCTGAATCTGTAAGACTTGAAAGGTGGGAACTAAAGGATCTTCAGTTCTTTCACAGTGATGGAGAGTTTAGCTATTGACCTAGGACAAATGAATACCAACCAGGAGGTGACACAAGAGGCGACACAAACTGAACCAAAGGAGCCTAGCAGCATGGTAGAATCCCAAAAAGGAACTGAAACAGCCTTAGATTTTCAGAAGATCCAGCAAGCAATTAAAGATGATCTTGCAGCAGAGATAAAATCCAGTCAGTTGGAAATTAAATGTGTACTGGAGGAGATCAAGAAAGCATGGATGGAAATGGAAACGCATCTAAAAGCCCAAGCTGATTTGGTAATTCTGATGAAGGAAGTGAGCCACAGCTTGACCAATGGTAAAGTTTTTCGCACAGTGGAGAAAAGCCAGACGGTGCCCACTGGTTTGAATTGTGTTGCTGGAGATGTTAAAGAGCAGGTATTTCAGTGCTTGGACAAAGAAGATGGAAGTATTCACAAGTGGGAAACAAGAAGTTTAAGTTATGGGAATGGAGAAAATGTGGCTTTGGGTAAGGAGAAACTTGGGTCTTGCTGGATTAATTTCTCTAAAGATGTCTGAAATGAAAGGTTAAAGATGATTTTTTCACCTGTGGAGATTGGGATTACCTATACTAAACGACGGAAACAATGTGATAACCCTTTAATTCAGCTATGTTTTTTTCTTGGTTAGGAAAAATCCTGGTAAATATGTTTTGTTTTTTTTAAATGGCATGCTGTGTGATGGTGATGTAAGACAACCTGTGTAAGAGAGATGTGTTGCATTTGGTTTTGTAATCCATGGGGGTTAGAATAGATGATCCTATGATATATCTTGGATTATTACAGCTAGGTCATCATGTAGTGAATGCTTTATGTGGATGCAATATGTGCTTCCTCCATGTGTTGCCTAAAGTGCATATATTGGAAATACACCTTAGTCAGTAGAAAGGCTCACTAGTTGTTACTTGAAATATTGCCAGATCTGATAAAGGGCTAGTACGTCAAGAGGAACTGGATCTTTCCATGCTTGTAAACAAAAAAAAAGTTGTGGAATTGTCAGTTTCTTATTTGATCTTGGCTTTATGATGACAATTTTGATTTAGCCTGGATAAAATCCAGGACAGATGTGGATTCAGGACAGATTTCTCCAGAAGATAAGGTCATTGTAGCCCTTAGTTTGTTTACAACATATTTGGTAACTGAGAGATACCTGTACTAAGATCTTTGCAGGAGGTGATACTTTGCTGAAAATAGTTTTGTAACTCACTGAAACAAGACTTGATAGTATATGAGACTGAAGGAGCTGGTAAAAGTCTGAAATAAAGAATATTTGCATTCAAGGGAAGTGCAATAGAAGTCAAATTTAAAAATGAATAGAGAAAGAACAGGTTTAACAGATAGACTTTTTGTTGTTTAGCATTCTTGTGTAGCTACGTCATGTAACTGTTGTGTGATCATGTATGAAGTAGGTGAGATACACTCTAAATCTTCTGTGTTTGTTCGTTAGTGAAAAACAATCTTCTAGATAATCTTCTAACACTTGCTCCCCACCATACCATTTGCATACCATTTGAAAGTGCTACCAAAGTTATGCTATCACAAGTTACATGGGTACCTTGGTTTACAAGCATAATTCTTTCTGGAAGCATGCTTGTAATCTGAAACACTTGTATAGCAAAGCAAATTTTCCCCTAAGAAATAATAGAAACCCAGATGATTTGTTCTACAATCCAAAAATATTCATTTAAAAATGATTGCAATACTGTCATGTAATACAGAAGAATAAAGAAATTACAAAATATAAAGAAAAATAAAACAAATTAACCTGCACTTTGGCTGCAAGCCTAAAGACACTTTCCAGGGAGTAAGTCCCATTGAACACAATGGGTTTAATTTTGAATAGACATGGTTAGGATTGTGCTCCCTGTCTTCCAGGCTGCAGTCTGACCCCCTTAGTGAGTAATCACTAATCAGGAGTGAGCCCTACTGATTATAATAGGGCTTAGTTTAGAGTAAATCTGCCAGGCTATGTATCTCAGACTCCTTTCCATCGCTCCCCCTTACATAGGAGTGAGCCCCATTGACTGTAATAGCCTTACTTCAAAGTAGACATGCATACGCTGGCCTCAGGAGAGGCTGAGGAGGTGCTGCTGAACCACCAAAACTGGCTGTATCCTATTTGTTTTTGCTTGCTTATCAAGATATCACTTGTATTTATTAGAAATATTTGCTTGTCTTGCAAAACACATCCAAGGTTTTACTGTACAGTACTTCCAGATCGGGATGCCTGCAGCAGAGACTCAGCATGGATAGGAGGGCATTTTTGAGCTTTTGAGAAGTACATTATGTAGCTCTGTTTGCTAAGCCTCCTAACGGTGCTTGTTGCATTGAGATAGTCTTGCTGCAAGGCAGGTGTGCTCAGGGGAATCACAAGTACAATGAGGCACAATCACAAGGACCACTAATTGAGAAACACTGTGTGAGATAATATTCATGTCTGTTGTCATCTTAAAGATTCCATTGCCCCATTTATCTGATTATTCTAGATTCCCATAAGCCCTATTACCATGCAGAGAATAAAATTTGATGCAGTGGAAAGACGTGGATATGTCCATGGATTTGTGGTGTTTTACATGTAGTTGTCAATTAGCTCCATACTGACTATTACTATTATCAGTTTCAAATTTCTACACATTGATCAGTTGTGTGAACAGATTTTTGTGTGTTCTTTACACCAACACACCATGTGACCCAGTTGAAACCATGGAAAATTTGGTAGACCAGATCACTATAATCACAGCCATGATTATAGATACTTCTCAGTCCATGCATTTTCTAAACTAGCCTGTTCTTCTAACAGCTTATTGTCCAGTAAATTACATTAATATTTTCTAGATTTCATAAGCATTTTTTCATTTGACCTAGAAGTTCACAACAACATTTGGTCACTTTGAGAATCTATATATATACAATTGAAAAGTCACTGACTGACTCATCAATGCCCAGTCAAAACTGCTGGACCTAGAAGTGTGAAATTTGGGGAGGGTGTTCCTTCTGTGATGAAGGCACCCACTGAGAACCGGTTTTCAGTAATTCCAACCAGAATGGTGTGAAAATGGGTAGAATGCATTTTCCTCCCTATACTTTACATTGAAGAATTGGTGACTGATCACTGCTCTGCCCCAACTCCTGGACCTAGAAGCGTGAAATCTGGGGAAGGTGTTCCTTCTGTGACATGAACACCCACAAGAACCGATGTTGAGAAATTTAACTCCTATGGGGTTCAAAGTCAGTCACTGAAGACTGTCTGATCAACATCCAGCTGATGTACTGGAAGGGAGGGGGTGTTGCATAGGGTGTGAATGAGTGGATGGTGTGCATGAGGGGATGGTACGCATAAGGGGTTGATGAGCAAGGGGCTTGGTGCCCATGGAGGGATGGTGTGCTTGGGGGGATGATGCGTGTGGGGGATGGTGCACGCTGGGGATAGTGCGCATGGGGATGTTTTATGAGGGGACAATGCGCATGGGGGTGTTGTGCATGGGGAGACGATGCACAGTGGAGGGATGACATACAGGGGGAATTTCAGTCCCACAACGTGGGTGTGTTTTTGCTAGTACAAAATAAAAGTTCTGTGAGATAAACCCTTAACCAATTACAGCATGGCGTTATAAATCTGCTACAGATGTGAGAAGTTGTGTATGTGTTGAGCTTGAGGAGCATTCTGTTTTGTTTTGTTAAATGTTTTGTAATTTGTCCAAATGTAGTTGATGCAGTTGGAACTGAGTGGACAACGTGAAATAATATCACTCACTCTTAAGAATGAGCAGCTCAGAATTTAAAGTAGCTCAAAGGTCCCCAAGATTAGCCACTTACAAAAGACAGATATTCATTTATCATGATGCGCTTATTGGGTATCAGCTAGGTTAACACTCTCTAATCTTGGGCAATACAGAAGAACAGATTTGACTACATTAAGCCATACAACAAAAGTAGGCAATATCTTGGTCCACAGAGCCATCTGGTCAAGCGATACTTGGTTCAACTTTAAGTCTTCCATACTCTTTCTACACTTGGGTCTAGCAAATACAGAAACATTGGTGGGTTGAATAGCAGGTTATATTGGTGGTCCAGATGTTGCTTACAACCTGTACACAGCTTTCACATCACATATTCCAATATTCTTCACATTTAAACTGTAAAAAGCCTTGATACAGTTGGTATACTTAAAGGTAGAGATTATATTCTTTGTCACTAAGTTTTGCTTTTTCTACCCATTGCAAATAAATATCTTGACATCAAAGTAAGTGGTTTCTTTTTGACAACTTTCTCTTTTCAAATACAGTGGTACCTAGAGTAAAGAGTAACTTGAATAAAGAGCATTTTGTGTAAAGAGAAAAATTTTCTGAGAAATTTTGACTTGTGTAAAGAGCACTGTCTTGAGTAAAAAGCACTTCTGAGGAAGTTTGGAACAGGCTTCCATGGCAAGGGAACTCATGGAGGGTTCGGGGGGAGCAGCCTGAGCCAGGTTTGTATGTGGGATCAGTGTGTGGCAGTGTGGAAGGTGTGCCTTATCAATGTTCTAGTGCTGCTCCCCATCAGCAGCTTGGGAATGTTAAAGTTGCACATAAAGACAAAGATTCCATTGAGCCAATGGATAGCAGTGACTCCATTAGTGATTGTGAAAGAGCACAATCCTAACCATGTCTACTCAGACGTAAGCTCCATTGTGTCCAATGGGTCTTACTCCGAGGAAAGTGTATTTAGGATTGCAGCCAGTCATCCCCCTCTCTGTAACCTTCACACCAGCCATGAAGCTTTTCAGAGGAACAGTACAGTTCAATACTGTACAGTATTTTCTTTACTGCAGTGTTGTGTTACTGTATATTACAGTGTTTTAAACTGTGTTATATTACAGTGTTTTGTAATCATTTTTATAAACAGTTAATATTTTTATATGAATATTTTTTGGGTTGTGGAACCAATCGTCTGACCTTCCATTATTTCCTATGGGAAAATCCGCTTCATGTAAAGAGCATTTCATGTAACAAGCATGCCTCCAGAATGAATTAAACTTGTTACGTGAGGCTCCACTGTACTTTTAACCATATTTTTAAACAGCAAATTAAAGAAAGCTATATAGAGCACAATCCTAACCATGTCTACTCAAAAGTCAGTCCCATGGTGCTTAATTGGTCTTACTCCCAGGAAAGTGTCTTCAGGATTGCAGCCATTGTGTTCTAATGTTCACTCTTGATCCAAAAACTCAAAGGGTAAGATTTGTCCAACTTTGCAGGCTGTTATTTTTCTGTCATAAGATCTTCTCATATTTATCTGAATGTTATAAACATAGTGGACAGTGGGTTGTGTGTCCAACATACTGTAATAATAAATATTAAAAGTAATGCACTTTACAAATTAAAAAAATAGTTTTATAACTCAGTATGTATGTGATACTATTCAGTGCCTGAAGATATCTGGAAAATACAAAACATGTGAAATGCCTACTAACAAATAAGACAATCATTCTGTTTATGTTAATTATTTGGGACTGTTTGTTAATCTTAGAAATCCATTAATGGCAAATCAGAACAATACTAGGTTTATATCCATCTGAGTACTTGTAAAATGAAAGTCCCCCTCTGTTTGCATGAAGAATGGACACTGATTTCTTAAAGTTTTTCCCTTCTTTCGTATAGCCTTCAAATAGTGCCACCATCAAATAGTGCCACATATTTGATGGTCCCCAAGTCAGTAGAAACTGTTTTTGGTGGTGGCTGTGGATCAATAGCAAGGACATGGAAAATTTCTGCTCTGTAAGAGACATGCAGCACTCAGTACTGGGAATCCCAAACCATGGAGTATTGGATAGATTAGATTAACGTACAAAAATAAAATTCAAGAACTAGTGATTCTTTCTAAGTTGTGAAAGGCAGCTGAAAATGAGAACATGTTTTCCCATATAGCTATCCTAGACAGCTAAATGGTGAACAAAATACCAAAAACTTACTTGTTTTGTGAGTAAAAATAATAAGTATCTGCTCTACAACATCACTGATGTTTAGTAATGGTGCTAAAAAACATCCAAAGAACAACATTTTTAATATTTGTATTTCATGCTTATATAACTGAAAGTGGACAGGGCATAATAATGAACAAAAGAATGGTTACCATGTTGGAATTGTTTTCCATGTTGGAATTGTTTGGAAGTGGCTTTCCTTGCTTCATCTAGCTTTTCAATGTCTTCCAAGTCTAATCTAATAGTACTGTATAGCAGCAGACTATATATTTAATGTATTGGAAGGCTTTGCATTTCAGTGAAAAGCTAAGGAACTTAGGTAACAGATTGTGGCTGAACCCAGTGGGATGGAAATGTTAAATCCTGTAACATGTAATTATAAAGGTGACTGAGGCTGCAATCCGAACCCCAGTTTGGCTGGCATAAGTACCAGCACAAGTTCCGCGTTGGCCTGAGGGTGTCATAAAAGGGATGAGCCACTCTGGGGAAGGGTTAGGCCAGCGCATGCGCTTTCCTCCCTACATCCCTATGGGAACATGAAGACCAATGAGTTGTGCTGGACTACGTTATGATTGCACCCTTAAGAGTTTAAAAAACCTATACTGGAATGTTAAATGGGCCAATGTTATGCTAATTATACCTATAAAACTGTTTTCTGGCAATGAAGGAGTTTCTCCACTCTTTTGCATTCAAGTTTGCATCACTGCAGAGGGTAAGTGTGTTCCAGAATGAGATACCAATATTGGTGGTGAGGTTATTTAAAATGTAAATGTAACCAGATCAAATTAATATATACACTACAGTTAACTTATTACAAAAAGTCTGAATAGAAGTAGCAGTTGAATGGTTTATTGAAATGTAATTTGGAAATAAAACACTATCAGTCTCTTCTTGGGCATGATAACTTCTTACTCTGAAACTGGAAGTACTTGGTTCAAAAGCATACCTGAGTGATCCAACATCATTCTTTACTTTGGCGTTCATTTTATAACATGCCTTTTTCTTGTTTTTATAGTTGATAAGGGTAAACCGAAGATCCCAAAGAACTCATGCATTCAAACCCGGACCGCTAATGAAGTGGATTCAGCAGAAACAAAAACTCATGAATTGATGCAGTTCAAAAGAAAATGTGAAAACCAAAATGGGATTATCCAACAGTTGAAAAAATACTTGGCAAGAAGTAATCAGAAATTTGAAGCATTGGCTCTTGTTATCCAACACGTTCTGTCTGAGGTAAAACAATTCCATTTTTACTATAATTACAGCATTTCCTTGCATGTTGTACTTTAATAAATATTGTACATATATTTTTAAATTTTCTCATGTGAAATCTAAATTCGGGACTATAATATAGGGCTCAACCAAATCCAACATCTGTACTTGTTTTGAAGCCCAGATCTTCAGTCAAGCAACTACTAAAAACATAAGCTGTGGTGCCCCCATATCAAATATGAATGCTTGATTTGGGAGAGCATTAGTTGAACTCCTAATCCTGAATACTGAAATTGCCAGAGATTTCAGAAACTTCTGTTAGGAGAAGATTGTGTTCAAATCATAATAGGATGCTCCAGCTTGGTTTCATTTTGTGCTCAACATGAGAGCTATAGAGAATAGGGAAGAAGTGCACACACTTATGTGTGTGTTATAGAACTGATCATGATGCTTGTGTCTGAAAAGCCCCATGCAGAAGTGTATGTGCAGAAGTGTATTTCTTCCATTTAAGTGTATGTGCCATTATGGCCACCAAAGTATGGAATATGAAGCAGAGATGCTTGCATTATGGTACATTACAGAAAAGGTTGGCGATGTGGTGTGTGTTTGTTTCCAACGCACGCTTTAAGCTCCTTAATGGCGTAGAATCAATTAACACATAACTGTACACTATAATTAAATGACAAGCTATGTGTGCAGCTTTGTAATTGGAATCTTCCTGTGACTTTCTAAAAGCATAAACTAGTGCTACTCCATTCCAAACAGTTGGGACACATATTGCCAAATCTACTATAATTCGATGTAATTTAACATCTAATGCTAGGCAATCCTAAATATACTGAGAGGAAACAGTCATGGGTCACAATGTGATGAATATTTTAAATCTGCTCTTGGGGGGGGGGGGGACCAGAGCTGGGGTTTGGACGAATTCATTTCCCAGTGAGTGGAGTTTACCATTCTGACTAGGTACCTTATTTTTGTCCTACACTATTGCTAACAGTTGTATTGGCTTTTGTATTAGGCAGTTGTATTGGCTTATGATGTCCTGTTGGGCAGCCTTCTGGGACTTCAGGCAGCAAATCCAACTTCAGGCCACACATGCTTACACATTCCAATGTATAACAAGAATCTTTCCTACAGTTCCTACAAATCCTAGGAGAATATTTTTCTTCCTCTATTGACCCTGACTATGTGTTTGCATCCTGGGCACATAGAAAAAAGGTTATTACTCATGGCCCTTCAAGCATGTTTGTTGCCTCATCCACATCCTTATGTATTAGATATGCATGTGACTGTCAGTAACCTTGAGCACATTGTTAGCTCCATGAAATGGAAATTGTCTTGTGTGTCTCAGAATGTGACACTGAAAAGCACCTTATAATTCTTATAATATTGGGATATAGCTTTGTCCTGTCCATGTTGTTAGTGACAGCATGCCAGTTAGATGTGTGAACACGTCTTATGTTACAGTGAGTGGGTTTATTCATCCCCAGTGGAGGGAGGGTTGGGACAGGAAACATAACAATTCAATTCTTAGTTTTAAATATTTGTTTAGATCTATATTTGTTTAGCTTCTTTCTCTTGCTTTCTTTCATTGTTGGAGTAAAGTTCTCAACAGAATTTAGCTTTACTATGAATGGCAATGATTGAATTCCTCAGTTATGCCAACACATATGTTGGAAGATAATTTAGGGCACAATCCAGAAGTGCACTTGGGTTACCCTATCTATCACTGGGGCCGCTGGGGCAGCCCAGTTCTTAAAAAGCATGTTGAGGGCACATTTAGCATTGCCTAGGGCAGAGGAGTTACTCAGTATCCAGAGCATGTTTCCAGCTCCTGTTTCTTGTTACCCTCTTCCAGCTCCTCGGAGTTATACCACCGCAGGAGCAGGTCTAGTAATAAGTCCATGATAACCCATGATAACCCCATAGGGGTCTCTGATAACCCAGAGTAAGCATGGTAGTGTTGACCAAAAATCTGAGTTCTTGGCCAGCCTAGCTGCAACCCCTGCCTCTCAACCTCAAGATATGGCACAATTACTACAGCCACTAACCTGTGGATACAGCAGGCCACTCCAACAAGCCCTTTGCATCCATATTCCACTAGAGGTATAGCTGTACTGGAGTCCCATGCTGCAGTTGTTACTGGTTGTCAGGAACTTCTGGGCTTCCTTATAAGGCAGGCACCACAGCTGTTACTTATTCAGTGTGATCTGAGGTCTCCTCAGGAGCAAGCCCTCCCCAGGTGTCACTGACTTGGTACCTACTTAGCATGCTCTGGAGCAGTTAGGGCAGCCCAGGCTTCCTCTCTAGATGCAGCATAACTTTCTGCTCTAGATTCAGAATAGCTGGGGCAGCCCAGCTAGTGCACTCCTCACTGCCCTCACTCTGGATTAAGCCCTATCAAGAAAATCCTGTGGTGGGTGCCACTATCATAAGGTATTTCTGAAGCAAACATTTCATGGGAAGTATGATGCCCCATTATTACTATACATGTTAACTTTATTAATTCAGCAGCAGAATAAGAGGCAATATGCATAAATAGGTGTAATGAACAGGAATAATGCATAGGTAGGCATCTTTGAAATATAGTTTTATTTTTCACAGAATTTATGTTTTTAAAAATGAAAATGTTAGAAGATTCCTAGTTCTAAATACTTGTTGTTTAGACCTATGTTTAGCTTCTTTCTCCTGCTTTTTTATTGCTGGAGTAAAATTCTCAATATAATTTTTTAGATTGTGAGCCCTCTTGGGACAGGGACCCATTAGCTATTATTTTTTCATTTTCTTTGTAAACTGCTTTGTGAACTTTTTAGTTGAAAGCGGTATATAAATACTGTAGATAGAATTCAGCTTTGCTATGAATGGCAATGATTGAGTCCCTCTAATTATTGCCCGAGACATTAAAAATAGGTCTAAACAACAAGTATTTAAAACTAGGACTTGAATAGGACACTATTTCTGGAATAGTGTCATGCATTTTTTATTCAAATTACTCTGTTCTATTAATTTTAAACACTTAAAATTGTGTTGGTTGGGTGATTTGGCAATATAGTGTCAGCAGATGCAGCTGACCGTTTGAAAGCATGCAAATACAAGTTGATAAATAGCTATCACTCAGTGGGAAGGTAATGACCAGGTGGCAGGCCTCTGCAACAGAATGGGTGGTATCCTCAATGTCGCATCAAAACATGAATTGGATTATTCTGAATAGGAAACCCTCACCACTATCTGGGACAAATGCTGAAGAAGTTGCCTAGATGCAGCCATAATACTGTTTCAACTTGGAAAGAGGAAAATTTTAATTTCTGGAAAATATCTTAAATACCAAAATGCAGTGTGTTGTTTTTGTTCAGATATTTCAAACACAAAATGTGGTGTGTTTTTAACAAAACCATTTAGGCTAGGACCTAAATCCTAAATCTTAGTGGTGGGCTCCAGCAGGTTCGCATCTACTCTATAGAACCGGTTGTTAATGAGAGATAGGATATATAAAGTTTAAAAATACCCATTTAAAAGTGGCTGCCGGATGGGCACAGAACCGGGTTGTTAATTTCTTTGAATCCCATCACTGGCTAGGATGCTATAGTCAGTGAATTTAGAACTCATAGCCAAAAGCAGCTGATGGAAATGCAAGGCTTTTGTATTAATTCAAGCATACATGTGATCCAAAAAAGCAATTCTTACCATCTATACTTGGTGAGATCTGGGTCAGGAAACAGTAAAGTGTACAGATGATGTATACAAAATAACCGCTCACTATGGGATTAAGCAGAGCTTGCATTTTCTTGGCTACTAGGGTCTCTTGTGGAGGTTTTTTGTTGGGACAGTGCTGACAACACAAGTTTGGGTTTGAGTGGATTTTAATAGAATTGCTGACTTTTACAGTTGTGCATATTTCTTTTTCTTTGACTTTTGTGCATTGTTCTGAGCAGTAATTTAGCAGTTAATGGGATTAACAAGTTTAAAAAGTTAAACTTTGGAGTATTTAGCTGCTGAATTATATGGAATTTTATTTTTATGCTTGGCTAAATGGTGCAGTGGCTGAGTACACCAAGCCCTTGTTCAGCAAGTGCAGCACAAATTATTGGTACTGCCAAAAATTAATTTAGTATACCTGTCATAGATCTCTGACTGCATAATATGCTTCAGTTTCTTCTGTCTTTGTTTTTATTTTTGGTATGCATTCATAAGTGATTGGAAGTGGACAATGTAAATTATCACTTTTAAAAGGTGAACTTGGCTTATTTTCAGTAGTACCTTTTAGGGTGGCTATGGGAGGACATGATTTAAATCCTTGTCTTGAATTCTTGTATTTTACAACAGCAGTTCCCAAACTCTCCATGTGCTTGGGGGCTGATGTCAGTCTCTGCCAGGGAGGGGGTCTTCATCAATGTGATTGGGACAACTGCACCACTGCAAGGAATTTCAGGAGCATTTTTATACTTAAACTGAATTTGCACTGTTCTCTGGGGATTGTAGGGAGCCCAGTTGATGCCGGAGGGGTGGCTCCCCAAGCCTCAAAAAAAATCTAAAAATAAAGACCCTCTTCAGGTTTTCAATCACAAAATTATCTCAGATGTGATCAGTGAACTTGGGTCGCTCAAATCCGACACTGTAGTGCATGTTCAAATTGCATGGTGTGTTAATAGGGTCCAAACCTGCAGTGTATAAACAAGACAAACATGTATAATACTTGTGACTCCTCTGTCATGGTAACTGTTGACATTTCTTTGCTTCCTATCTTTTTATCTTCCAGTGAAGGTTGAGATGGGCTCATCTTTTTTTTAAAAAAATGTGATTTAATAAAAACATGGCTTGCAAAAGATTAATATGTAAATGTTTCTGTACTTGAAATAGCTTTTCAGTAGTAGAATTTCAGTCTTTTCCAAGGCCAACAGCAGAGGTCTACTGTTTCTACTGAAAATGTTCATGTCGGATCTATAAAATACCATATCAAATGCCCAAGAATTTATTGGGCTATGCAAACTGCATTTTATCTGTTTCATCAAGAACATTTTATTGCAACTTGTGGATTGGAAACTGGCAAAGCTTTTTCAGCTATACTGGATAAAACAATATGCACCTTTTGAATGTAATAACCATCTACAGAAAGGAGAGGATTTAGCAATTGGGTTTCACAATGTATATTTTATGTAGTTATCTAAACCAAGCACATTTTTCATATAAAAGCAAATATTTGTGTGTTGTTACTGTGGAAAATTGGGCAATATTTTAAGTAACACCATTCATTGTCAAGACACCCAGAGAGGATGTTGAGAGGTGCATTTGAATGTGGATATAATTCTGCTTCCCTGCATGATTTTCCAGTGGACATGTTTAGGTCAGTTCACCCACCCAACAGTTGATGGTGACTCTTATTATCATCTATATTTAGATCCTATCCTTCTTCCAAGAAGCAGGAGGCTGTATGCATGGAATAATCCCTCCTTTATCCACCACTTTTTTGTTGGAAAGGATGTTTGTTAGGCTAAGTGTCTGCCTCAATATTCCTATTGGAAAAATAGGGACTGTGAGTAGGCTGGAAAAAAATCCACAACATTGGAAGCTGAATTACAACAGAGTGTAATTAGGGAGTGGATTCCGTTTTCCTCCCCCATCCCCTTAGTAGTGACAGCATTTTTATTTTTAAAAAATATGTGTGGCACAGCATTGAAATAATCTGTTTGTTTTACTTCCACTTGTAATGCATTGCTACGGTGGGCAGTGCATATTTCAGTTTTGAGTTTGACAGAGCATTGGTTGATCTGAAATGCTGGTGAAAGCTTCAGTTTTCTGTAACTTGCTGACCATGCACTTCTGAAAATGTAATTCTTGCTTCACAGATGAACGGTTCCTTGTCTTTATGTATATGTTCTGCTATCTCCTTCAAGCTTAAATGAATAACTTAGAATGGTGGGTGAAGCAGATGAAATGTAAATATGGGGGCTGGGATGATGTGTGTAATCTGGTTTTATAATTTGGTGAATTGGGGGATGAAACCCATCTAATTAAGAAATTTATATCCTGCCATTCCAGTTTACATGTGCTTTAAAAAAGTTACAAATTTAAAAAGTATTAAGTTCAAAAGTACCATATTTGTATATAATGCGCCATCGAATCCAATGCACACCCTATACAAGACTTATAATAAAAATGGTGTATTCACTCTAATATCATATCTAATATTATCATATCTAATTTGCACCCTATCATATCTAATGCACACCCTCATTTTGGATACTAACCCCCAAATCCAGAATAACTACGGGAGCATGTAAGAAACTTTGCGTGTCCCCATAGTTACTGCACCACCTAGTGAAAACCTATGGGAAATTTATATTGGAATCCTAAGTAAGTTGTTCTTACATCAGAGCAAGGACTCCCCATAGTTACTCTGGATTTTGCCCTAAATTTGGCTGGGAAAGGTGAGTGTTATATTCACGTAAATACATTTTTTTTTCTAGTATTAGAAGTACTTTGCTCTAACTGAACCCAAATGGAATTTTTTTTATCCTTCATATTTTTGCTGGTTAAGACAGTGTCATCTTCGTACACTGATGCTCTGTAATTGATACTGTTTGGAAGCATAGTACACCCACTTCCTGGCACATGGTGGCTTTAGTTTAATCTTGTAGTTCAGCAGCTAATATGTAGCATCCCACTGAGCGATTAAACTAAAAAGCCCAATTGTCCCAGGAAGTGGGTGGGACACTAATACTGTATACAAAAAGGGACCAGTAATTTAGTATCATTTGAAGAAGTACTATGCCAAAATTATGCTCTCAGCCACAGTTCTGTGAAAATGTGAATAATGACCTGAAGAATTAAGGCTAGGTCTGAATGATTGATATCCTTTGTACATTTTGATATTTATAGTGATGGTGCTGTATGAAAATAATAAAAACACACAGATTTTCCAAGTTCAGCACATCATCAGAATACATTACTTTTGAGGTAGAAAATAGCAGTTTGGATGGCTTTATCATTGGTCACAAATCCTCCACCATGCAAAGTTCATCAAGGTTACAGCACATCACTATGTTCCTAGTACAATGAGGAGGTGAACCTTGTAGTTACTGAACTCCTGTGAGCTTGAGCTGGCTTTTTAATTTTTGTCCTTAAACACTGAGGATGCCTTCTTTTTCACATGCTTTCTTTTTCACTACTTCTAGTAGTGAAGTTCCATCATCATGTGATATAAGTCCCTAGTTTCATTTAACAAATGTTTGCTGCCTTGCTAAATAGTTTCTGATTTAGAAACACGTTCATTACACGCCCTTCCCTGTTTCATTTACCCTGTTAGGAAATATACCGGTATTTAGGCTGCAATCCTAAGCGCACTTTCCTGGAAGTAAGCCCTATTGGACTCAATGGAACTTACTTCTGAGTAGATATCAATAGGATTGCACTGTTAAATTGCTAATTAATTTTGTTTTCCCTACTTAGGTCTTGCAAAAATTTGACTTTGAGCAAGATAAGCTTCTCCAACACAGTATTTTTAGCAACCTAGAAAAAGGTTGCAAGATGATTTTCACTGGGTCACAAGGTCAGAAATGTGTATAAATACATAAAATATATATTTGCAAAGTGCACTAGGAAGGCCCACCAATCATACCGAACAAATAAATTTTAAATTGATTTATTTTGTTTGCTGTATGTTTGATTACTTATAAAGAGATCCTTTAACTTAATACAGCATGTCTTGACTAATGAGTCAAAAGCTTTAAATTAGCTTATCTGTTATCTTGTTCTATATCATGTCAGACATTTTCAGACTAAATACCAAGGTAGGATATGTGATATTACTGCACTGGGTCATAGGAAAAAGTTTGAAGGATAGTACTCTAGGCTGCTCCCTCAGATTTTTAAGAATAATGCCTTAATTGTTACTATTATCTAGGGTCGGTAGGAGTGCCTGGCCAATAATCAGGTTATCAGATAAGTAGATTTTTGTTATTGTGAGTTTTAAACCAATTTGCAGTTGGAATGACTGTCTTGAAAGTAACAAATGTATTCTCAAGGTGGGGCTTGCTTTCTTGTTTGTCTGCATGGCAGTACCGTAGTTTCTTGTGTGCCTGCTACTCCTAAAACACTTTCATTGCTTATTAATAAAAATAATTTCCACGTGCCCAAATGCTTTCTTACAGAGAGAGCTCAGTTTTCAAACTGTTATATAGGATTTTTCTTTTTAATCATTGTGAGTCAATAATGTACTTATAGAATCACAGAGTTGAAAGGGTAGGTCATCTAGTCCAACCCCTGCCTTTATAGGAAAAATATTCCTTTTAATACTAGTCAGACTTGGGAATTATGGTAAATTGCCAAAGGTCGCTGTGAATTCATGATAGAGTGAGGATTTACACTCAAGACTCTTCTGTTATGTTGACAGCTTTCTGAAATTTTATAAATATAGCTGGTTGCCTTTTTCCATTAACTGTTAACAGATGGGGCAGAAAGTGACAGTATTGAGACCAAATCTGCATATCAAAGTGCTGCGTTGAACAAGTTTTTGAGTTGCCCAGAACTCTTTTCAAACTGTATTTAAAACAAAAAGGAGTGATAATCTAGAAAGATCAGAGAGCTGTTGTGGTTGCCTAAGAAGCCAAGTTACAAATTTGTACTTTCCTGGTGTGATTCTTACTTCTGCAAGGACATTGTTAGGTGCCCATAGGCAAGCCATCTCAGCTTTGGTGTTCTCCATCTGCAATACTGGATAATACTTATCTTACAGTGCTGTTGTGAGTGTTAGATGATAATTTATGTAGACGCAACTGTTTTTGCTCTTCTATTCCTTGCCCCTCTCTCCCTATTCACCTCCAGTGTCTCTAGATTGTATGCTCCTTAGAGGCAGGGACTTAAGTTGTGTGTGTTTCATGCATTTTATGTCAATTACCATGTAGGCTGATGGACCTACACAACAGATGATGATATCCTAGTTCTTTCTTTCCTCTTTTTCTTTTAACTCAATTCATTTTTTTCCATTTATAAATTAAGGGTGAAAGCCTAGAATACCTAATTCAAAAAAGCTAAAAATAACATCCATTATCCATAGGATTTTTTCCCCCCTCTTCCCACCTCCCCTTTACTGTACCAGCTGATATTTGAGTAAGTGGCCATCGATCTTTGTAATGGCTAGTTCTCATTTTTCAAAAAGGAAAGGGCTGTGGCTTTAAGTAATCACTGGCTGCTTGTGCCAAGTGCAGGAGCTGCAGTGTCTGCTTCTGTTGGGGGAGAGATCAGTAGAAGTAGTACGGTAACTGCAAAGCATAATGAAGTCGGGTTTGGGAGGTTGTATCCAATGGTGTGCTTACCTAGTAGTAAGTTAATTTGTGGCCAGACCAGTTTGGTCTGTGGTAGTGCCTGCCACCTGTGCACTCTTGCAGCGTGTATGCAGGGGGCAGAGAAGAAGCTGCTGGGAGCAGGATCAGGACGATGGGCTGCTCAAGCAGCAAAATGTGCCTGTATTCTCAGTGTGCTACAAAAAAGGTAATTAGTATTTTGTTCTGTAGTGTTCTCCTGGAATAATGTCAAGGAGTTTTCAGCTGTGGTTTTGCTGCAAGCAAGGTCAGTTCCAACAGCAAGCAACTAGATCTTGTGATCACTGCAATGCTCTGCTATCCACAGCAGAAGCTGCATCTACTTGCTCATATCCTAGGTTTTTATGTGGGTGTGTTATGGTTTAATTAAGCTCCTTACTGGGGCTGTCTTGTAACCTGATCAATGCTGGGTAACGGGGTCGGAAGGAAGCCTGAAACATTTTCTCTTACAAAGTTTAAATTGAGGGATGGATCTCTGCTGACAAAAAAGTGTTGAACTTTTTAATATAATTGTGAATTGCTTGAAAAACCTATATGCCTCATAGCAGCCTTCACCTTTTAATTCTTTATCAGTCTGTATGAACATTTACTGGCTAAGCTCATGTTTACCTTTGTTTCAAAGTACATTACACGTTTTATTTACCTCTACATAATTCCTCATACTTTGGGGCAAATAGTAGGAACCATTAATCTTAAATTGGTGAATTTGTTCCAGCTATTAGTTTAATACTCCAGAAAGCTCTTTTTAACCTGCAAACTTAAGTTTTTATTTACAGTATGTTCAAGTTGTGTTCCTTACAATTGTTAAAGAAATGTTTCCTGGGTTTTACTTAACAAGACAAGGTTCTTATTTAAACAGACTTCCCTAACTTAGAGCCATCAGTGTTTTTCTGATGTTACAAAACTGTTATCCTGGATGATTCATAGATTGGCTTCTCTTTCCTGTTTCTTGTCCTTCTACAGAGAGATTGCAAGTTAATTATTGGAAAGTGTCCTGTTTTCCGTCCAGAGTGTTCATTAACTCTGTGTATCTTTATGTCTTTTTCTGCAGAGAGAACAGACACTTAAGCAACATAAAGAATTATCTCTAGAACTTCTCAACCTTCGTGGAGAGTTGGGTAAGAGCATGCTAATTTTATTGTCCTTCTTCTTTAGAAGAAAACTGGAGTTAAGACATAGGTCATAGTATTGAATCAGCAACATTTAATCCCCTGTCTCCATTCTGCTCAAATGTTTATGCTCTTTCTCTGGCATCTTGACTGCTGACCCCTGGTTAACTGAATTCTTGGCACCAACTTGACCAAGGGTACCAGAGACTGCTCGAGAAATGGCTAAAACATTTATTTTTGAGGCGAAAAAGCAGGGGTGGTTCTGACATTATGGTACGCATTGGCTCCTGTTTGTTTAAATGATTTTACAGACATTTATTTGGTATTTTGCCAGTAAGTGAGACAACTGTAAAATGCACAATATTTTGTTTATCACAGTGTGTCATGCTGGATGCCACAGTCAGATGAATAGGAAAAAATGTCACTTACAGTAAAGACTTAAGTACTTCAAGGCAGCAAAACAGATCACCGATATACTGAAAAGGGTCTTAAACAGGGCATGATTTACATTTAACAAGTTCCCAAAGGTTTGCCTCTTAATAAGAACTTCAAAGAATATTTAATCAGGAATCCATTCTAGTTCTACAACCGAGAGAATAAATTCAGTTTTGAGTTCATAGCTTGCTTCTTCCCACAACTTTCCAGGTAGTCTTAGCTGCTCAGCCCCAATTGCAACATGGGAATGATGTTGGCCTACTTTACAGACTGTTGCATGAATCAATGATATAATGCATGCAAAGCACTTAAAGAAAGTGATATATAAATAAAATGCATGTTCGGATCCTGGCCTGTGAAATGTGAGTGAAAAATAGCTTCATTTTTCATGTCAAAAACAGCCTTTTAAATGAATTAATTATCTTATCTGTCAGATTTTAGAAGCAGGGCAACGTAGACTAGTTTAGGGTACAATGCATTATAGCTGGAAAGGCCTGCTTAGCTTTCAAATTGTTGGCAAACATGGCTACAGTCACACATGGCCTTAGTATATCTGCTGGCAGGGGGGAGGAATGGACAGCATAAACAGGAGAACCAGAGGGTGGGAAGAAAACTTCAAAGGTGCACAAGTTATTAGTTTATTATGATAAACCCATTTTGATTGGCATCTTCTTTGTAGCATTGTAGGAAGAAGGCACACTGATGTCCAGGAGCTCAAAAAACAGGAGCTGTTTTATAAGAAGAGTAAGAACAGAGTGCAGAACAAATTGATAGGATGCAGGGTGTGCTATACTGTTTTCCTTAGGTACATCTAAATCAGTGGTTCCTAACCAGTGGTCTGTGGGAATCTGAGAAGTGGTCCATGAGGTCTCAGGAAAAATGCTGGTCTTCTACCAGCTGGTCTTCTACCAGCATCTCACAAAGCAGGTGAAATGTGAGCTGTGGTTGTGGGTGGCCTCCGTCCTCTCATGTCAGTGCAAGAGAGCACTGACATGGCAAGACTCTTCCTCTAGTTCAGCGGGCAGGAGAGGGCAGAGAATGGCTTGTCCACAGCCAACAGTTCCATTGACTTCCCAAGTGCTCCCCCATTAAATTTAATTTAATGCTCCCCATTTAGTGCTTCCCTATTTAATTTAATTGTAAGCTGGTGTGTGCACGGGGTGGAGAATTGCATATGGTCCATAGCAGTTCTAGTTTTTCCTTAGTGGTTCATGGGCTCCTCAGTGATCAAGGTTGGGAATCACTGAACAGACCTTACCATATTCTTGCAAACCCCATTCCTTGGCAATGATTACTGTATTATCTTATTAGAAGCTTACACTAAGACTGCAATCCTAACCTCCAGTTAGGCCTGACATAAGCCCTGACATAAGTCTTGTGCTGCCCTAGGAATGTCACAGAAGTGCCGTGAAACAGACATGCACTAGCCTCACTACGTCACCATGGGAACTGGAAGACCAATGAGTTGTGCTGGCCTAGGTTAGGATTACACCTTAAGTTAGGTATAAGGCTGTTTCTAATTTGGAATTGAAAGTGTCTTCTGTCTACTTACCTACAGTATTTATATACCACTTTTCAACTGAAAAGTTCACAAAGCGGTTTACAAGAAAATGAAATAATTAATAGCTAATTAATAGCTAATGGGTCCCTGTCCCAAAAGGGCTCACAATCTAAAGTGCAAAAAGAAAACCAGCAGAAGCCTTTAGAACAGACATTGCTGGGGTGTGGAGGGCCAGTTACTCTCCCCTGCTAAATAAAAGAGGAACACCCACTTGAAAGAGTGTCTCTTGCCCAGTAAGCAGGGGCTACTTTGTATGGCTTATGTACGTATAAATCATGTGCCTGAATTTGATTTCCTAAAGAGATTGTTTCCAGATTTGGCTGGATTGCCATGTTGTTACACATCGGGGGGTGAAATTCGGTGTCTGCTACCCTTGACCCTAATACTTTGTACAAATGAAACAACTTTGCTGTCTTGTTTAAGAAAACAGTGTATGCAAAGGGCATTTCAATGTCAGGGGAATCTGAAAGAATTCTGAAAAAAAAAACAGAATTGCAGGCTCCCTGTGGACTAATTTGCAATGGATATTCTCATGAAAATAGTTGATATCTTTACAATCCAGAATACCAAGGCTCTGTATACTTGGGTGTATGAACTGGGGAGTTTGTGTAGTACTGTTCCCTTTATGGTGTGCAGTGGTGCAGCCACATATCTCCCAGCTGAGCTTTATGCAGCGTTGCATTCAGCAACCTGTAAGTTCAGCACTGACATAATGTCATTGCCAAGTGTCTACAGGTGGCATCACACTGCCAGCAGCTGCCAGAGGGGTCCAGGAACCATGCAGGACAGGTACCCACAGCTGTTCTGCATTAGAGCACTCTGGTGGACCAGGTGGCTCAAAGTTTCCAAGTGCTCGGAATACTCGGGAATATGTACTGAAGCGTCAGGCAGTCAGGTGGGAGGTACGCTCCATATATTGAAGCCTTGCCCCAAGAATTGGAAACAGTAGAAAGCTGAAAGAGTGTTAGCTGGAGACCAGAGCCAAGCACAGCAGTTTAGTGGAAAAACATCTATGAGTTTCCATCTATATGAGATTAGCAACCACATGTTCACTACATGCTCCAGGGTTTTCTTTGTAGTAAAAGTCACACTAGTCTCCAGTTCTTGCCATTTGCAGCAGGAGTCACATGTGTTTTTAAGAACATAAGAAGAGCCTCCACTGGATCAGGACAAAGGCCCATCTAGTCCAGCTTCCTGTAGCTCACAGCAGCCCACCTGATGCCTCAGGGAGCACAAGACCTATATTCAGGTGCCCTATCTTGCATCTGGCATTTGAGGTTGCCTATATCTATGCACACACACATACATACAAGTATTTTCTGTGCTCACTTTGTGACAGCCCCCTTTCTCTATGAAAGGTTAAAAACTGTTGTTACTGTCTCTTGTTTTGTGAAGTACCGTAATTGAATTTTGGGCATGGATGGGCATGAAGGATGGGGAAACAGTGGAAAGAATTTGCCCCAAATGACAGCTCCCCTCCACTAAACTTGCATCTGATGGTGTTGGCAAGGCTGTTGCACTGCCTGCTGCTATGATTACCACACACACACACACACACACACACACACACCTTTGGTGCCCTACATTGCGGAGGGGGGGGGGTCTTTTCCTCTTTTGCAGTAATGACATATGGTCTCCCTGGGGTTTTTCTCCAAACTGAGGTTCCCCGGAGCAGAAGAGTACTGTTTTGTTGTCCATATTGCACTGCTAGTACACCCCTTTGCTTCTGTATTATGGAAGGTTTTTGACTCCTATGGGAAAGATATAAGAACTTGCAATTGAAGATGGTGTTGCAGGAGATGCAAAACCTGCTGCCACCCTTGGCCAGTGTCCCAGCCAACTTAATTACTGGGGCAGGGGAGGGCACACTGTATGTGTGTACATTACATTTTCCAGAGCCCTGCAATAATTATCCACCTATCTCAGGCCCAGTGATCAGCACTTTCCTACTTTGGTTAGAAGCCACCTGAGTGCCTCTGGATAATTATGGCAACACTTTCATTAGCTATTTCTGTTCAGTCTCTAGATGCACCTGCTATGAAAGAATCAATGCAGGAAATTGACTGGTTGTGGTTTTATACATGTGTTCCCTGGGATCACCATCCCTATAGTGAAAATGTCTGTACATGTAGCAGTCTTTTTAATTCAGACACCTGTGAATGGAAAAAGAAGTTGTGAGCCAGTTCCTTTGCCAAAGATATTTAATGAATGCTGCTTTGTTTTGTCCTGCTCTTTAAAAAATTCTTATCATAAATGAACCTGTTGGTTTTTACTGATGGTTGCCTGGAAAAGGGGTTCTTGGTGCACCTGGTACCAGGCACCAGTTTGATTAGATGTAAAGGTCTTGTAAAGAATTCCTGAAACCAAAAAAACTACACAACCAACTTGGAGGCACTCTTTCAAGTGGGTGTTCCTACTTTATTTAGTAGGGGGAGAGTAACTGGCCCTACACACCCCAGCAGTGTCTGTACAAAACGCGTCTGCTGGTGTTCTTTTTGCATTTTAGATTGTGAGCCTTTTCGGACAGGGACCTATTAGCTATTAATTAGCTATTAATTATTTCATTTCCTTTGTAAAATGTTTTGTGAACTTTTTAGTTGAAAAGCAGTATTAAATACTGTAGGTTGGTAGATAGATTGATAGATTGATTTTATCAGAATTTACACTGCAGAGGTAAAGGACCAATCTAGGCACATTTCTGCAGCCACAGCTTTTAATGCCCATTCTTAGCAAACTTAAAATCTCATATTTCTTTGGTGGTTTTGCTTTGTCTACTGAGATTATACTTGAACACCTATTGTTTTCTTTATTAAAGATGATAAATTAAAGGAATTTTCATAATTAAAGGAAAGCTATAGATCTTCATTCTTTTTTCAGAAGAAAACTATTTCCAGTTTTGAAATGTATTAGATTGTATACCTAATCAATCATTCACTAAATTGTGCTTTTTCAGCTTCTGGAGAGCATTGAAACATAAAATATGTATTTTATAAAAAGCACTTTGAATTAACTTGAGAATTATGATAGGTTTCAGAGATAGCTTTAAAAAACTGCAGAGGACATTAAATAAATTGTTTGAATTTTCATATTTCCCACTTTTGAAATATCTATCCTTCAGATTCCTCTTACGGGCTCAGATCAGCTTAAAAGTACCAATACAAGCTTTCAAATATAATTTGTCCTTCAAAAAATATTTAACTGATTGTGTGTCTGAACCAACATACCCTACAATCCAGAGTAACAACGGGAGCTCATAAGAGACATTATGTGCACCCGTAGTTACTGCACCACCTACTGAAAACCTATGGGAAATTCATATTGCAATCCAGAGTACGTTGTTTTTACATCGGAGCAAGGATTCCCCTTCGTTACTCTGGATTGTGTCCATAATCTCTACAGGAATAGTTTTTCTTGCTTGAATTATGAGAACAATAAACCCAGTTGTTCACCTTTTTAAACACTCTTGACTTCTTTTTTGGCTTCATTTAATTTTTTTAACCAGCTTCTTTTAACTCTTCTTGAAGTCCAATGTGACTTTGATGGTTTACTCAAGTTTGTTAAATTTGACACTGAGGTCATTGTACCTAACTGGTTCGACAAGATTTTCATAGTTCTTCCATCTCGCATAGGATCTTATGCGCCACGTCAAATCCAGGATCATCTCACTTTTCCTGTTCAGCAGTTCAGTGCTGAACAGTTCTATAGCACTAGGTATCGAGAACTGAGGAGACCTAAGCATGTACTGAACTACTTAAAACACCACCAAAGATATATTTCATGAACACTTGGCTAAAAATAACCCATCTACCTTAAGTGAATGTGGATGTCAAACCCATAGTATTTGAACCACTTTCCCCAGGCAAATGGGACCATAGTCTTCAGAGTTACTGAAGTGTATGGGTATGAGTTATATCTTCTTGATAACTGTATTTGTTTGATCTGCAGGCACTGCTACTGCTGCCTATGAGAAATTGGAAAAAGAGAGGAATGATCTACAAGCAGCTTATGAAGGATTTGTGCAAAAGTTAAACCAGCAGCACCAAAGTGATCTTACTGAGTTGGAAGAGAGGATGAAACTGTTCTATACTGCAGAATATGAAAAACTACAGGGTATCTGCATTGAAGAAGCTGAAAAGTATAAAGCCCAGCTCCAAGATCAGGTAAGTGAAGCTGGTGTTGAGGTGAATGTTGTATCTCTTGAGCATAATTGCTGATGCAGCTGATGCTCACTTTAATGAAGTATTATTAAGTCCTTGTCTCAATATAATTTTCTTTCACTTCACAGAGCACCTCCAATTTTCTGGTCTTTTACGTCTATATTTTTCATCAATGTCTGGTGATAGGATTGCTCTCTTTAATTCAATTGTATTCCCATCCATGCCTCTGGCTTGTATTTAGCCAAACTCTGGGTTATTAATTTGTATAAGAATATAGTTGACAGTTTTGGATCTTGGATGTGTTGAATTTAATACATTCAAAGTGTTGAAATTCACAATAAATCAGTCAACTGAGAATTTGCCTTTCTGTAGAGTCATGGCTCCGACTTAAAACATCTTGGGTAGTATCCACAAAAAAATGGAATCTAAGCTTCCTTTATAAGAGATAAGTGATACCTTTGTGTTTTGCCGCTGACATCAGTGCCATACCAATTAAAATTTGTGCAAAAATTTGTTTTGTTGCTTTGGTATGGCTTCTTGGGAGCATTGAAACTTCATTGTATATTAGGAACCTTCTGCTTTCACTCCTGCTTCTTCTGGCTACTGTTAAGAATACTTACATCCTGCTTTTCAACCAGAGTAATTTAGAAAGTATTTTACATTGTGAATTAAATCAATTTATTGGTTTATGCCCCCAGAAGGCTCACAATCTGTATTTTTATAAAAAAAGACACATTAGCAATAGTCATTGGAAAAGGCATCATGCTAAAGAAGCAATGGTGTCACTAGGGTTTGTGTCACCTTTGCTGGAGGCTAGAACATCATCCCTGTGATGGACCTCTTCTGATGCAGTGAGCAGGGCATTGCCACCCATGTCTTAGTTATAACACATGGTAGTATAGAGATTTTAATGTGGTTTGTTTCATTGCATTCTGCAAGAAATTTCACATTGGTTCATATTTAACATGACTGTATTATTCAAAAAATACAGATTTTTAAACATTTTAGCCAGTAGTGGGTTCACCTCCCCCTGTGCATGTCTCCCCTGTGTGGCCCACACACTCCTAGTGATGCCACTGTGAAGAGGGACAGTTGCTCTTCCTCTGCTAAATATAAGAGGGTGTCACTTTGAAAGGTGCCCTTTGCCCAATTTGCAGGGTAAAGCACTTATATTGCACTTATTATGTATTTATATATTTCCCTTAGTATTTCCCAACATTGCAATAATTGCCCAAGAACATGCTTAGGGAATTTTTTCGCTTCTGCTGTAAACTGATAACATAAACTATCCCTAAGATCTCTATGGGCATCTCTTTTCTCATTTTATTTTTTGTTTTTTGTTGCTATATTTTGTTGCAGTTTTTCAGGTAGCTGAACTGGGTGTATTAATGGTCAGCAATACAGCTTGTTGTGTTAGTGTTTGTCCTTGAATTTTCATGCACATGAATGAATGGATTTTATGCACGTTGGGAAGCAGGAAACATCACACACGTGTAATGTAAACCTGTCAAAATGTTATCATTCATCAGGTTGATGACTTGAATATTACACATGAAAATTTGAAGCTGGAACTTGAAACCAGCCATACAGAAAAGATAGAGGAACTGAAGAAGGAATTTGAATTATCTTTTTCAGGTATATGATACAGTATATTTGCCTTAATGGTATTAAGTAGTTTGAATTAATATTTTTAGAGGATAAATATAGGAAATACGTTTGTTATATCTCATATAATTGAAAATGTGTTGTGAAATTGTGAATTTTTTTCCTGCCAAAAATCATGATTCTGTAATAAGCTTGATTAAAATTATACAATCTAGGGACTGTAAAAAAACTGTATGAATGTAAGGTGAGTACATTCTGTGCATGTAATATTAAAAGATTTTAAATACTTTTCAGAAATCAAGAATGCCAGTGAACTGGAGAAGAAGCTACTTGGAGAATCTTTGCAACAGAAACAAGAGGAGCTTGAGGTCTGGTACTTCTCTTTTATTGAAGTGGGCAGCAGTAAGATAAGTCAGTGTAGTAACAGGCCCCAGAATTTCACCATGGACATGTATTTTTAATTTGTAGTGCATCATTCTGGAGCCATACCATAACTCTGTGCTTTACCTTGGTTCTAGAAACTATATAAATACCTAGCTCCTGGCTGGCATCCCTACTCCCACTTATTGAAATGTGATGTGAAAAACAGGATTTTCCTGGTTTTATAAAACCCGGATTCCTTGCTCCCACCCAGGTCTGCCCTCAACTCTGACTCCACTACTCACTGCTAATCGTAAGGATTTCTATAATGCCTTTATTGTCATTGGGTTCTACTTTGGATTCCCATTGGACAATCTGAAAAAATAATTACATTTTATTTCTAGTTCCGATATTTCAGCAAGTGCTTGACTTGGCTCCAGGATTTCCCCCCACCCTATCAGTATAATGCTCCTCTCTTCTCCTTTGGAACCTGCTTTGAGACTGGTTTGAGAATGTTTCTAGAGCAGTGGTTTTCTGCCATTTCAGCCCAGGACCCCCTTTCAGTCTATGGAATCTGTCCAGGACCCCCTGTCAAACTTGCTACCCCCCATCCGGGACACAAGACTAAAAAATAGGGCCTGTCTTGGAAAAAGAAGAAGTATGGTCATTGCTCCCCAAGTCCCCATGCTCTCTCCCACCCCACTGTCCCCAAACTCACAGGTCCTCTCTTACCCCCAGCTGTCCCCAGGCCCCCAGACTCTCCCACCCCACTGCCTCAACCTCCACATGTGCTCTCAAACGCATGCATACACACACACTTTTCTTCCCATCCACTCATCCCATCCACACTCACAACACACATAGACATACACACACACACACACAGACGCACACAGAGAGAGAGCCCATGCAGGGCCGGATTTAGGCTTGATGAGGCCCTAAGCTGTTGAAGGTAAGGGGGCCCTTTATATGTCTAGCTGTCCTTTGTCAACAACAAATTGTCACTTTTTTGTGTTGAATATATGCTATATGGTAATTTATGGACCTAATAGGTATCTATTTGCGCATAACAAAATATGTATTTTATCAAAGTGATTGTTGAGCTAAAATACAATTTAAATTTGGAAGGGGGCCAAGAGAGTGGGGCCCTAAGCTATAGCTTGTTTAGCTTATACGTAAATCCGGCACTGAACCCTTGCACTCACTCACACATACACTCCATGGTCCTGGGAGAAGGTGGACTTACAAGGCATTTGTCAGGGCTCAGACAGCGCCTGCAACAAGAAGCTCTTGTGGAGCAACTTTGAGATTGGCTTGGGAGCTCCTGGTGCTCCGTTTTGATGCGCTAGCTCCCCAAGCCTGGCTTCCCCTTCTTTCTTAGAGCAGAATCCCCCCTCAAAATGTAGGACACCCAAGAAAAATATGGAACATAACAAAATGAATGCTCATGTGCACCTTGCTTTCATATACTTAATTTAACTACTATACTACTGAATCTTACATTTAAAATTATTACATATACAATTTATTAGATATAATTTATTAATTATAAGCAGGCTTTAGGCTGCCTGCTCACAAGGAGCAGGTTGGAAGGTTTTTTTTCAGGATACATGGATAAAAAGAGGATGTGTCCTGGAGAAAGAAGACATCTGATTAAAAAATAAAATAAAAACAGTCTTAAAAATCCCACCCAAGCATTAAAACCCCAGAGGGATAGGGACAGTAAAAGTAAATTTTTTTATGGAGCTCAGTGTAAAGGGGAAGCTTGGAGGCTCAAACTTCTTTCTGGGGTGATTTTGGGGGCTGCGCTCATTGGATCAGGACCCTTCTGGTATCCTTGGATTGCTCTCAGCCTGCCCTTTCCAGTGGACTATAGCACGTTTCCCTATTCACGAGTAAAACCGTGATATAAATTACTTTCATTTTCCCATGCATTTTCTATGCATATTTTTGCTTTTCTTTTTTTGACCATAACTTTTGATAGGAAGGACTATTTCAAAACAGGTTGTTGCATTGAATTCAGCTCTTCAAGACAAATCCAACAATATGGTGTATTATTGTGCACCATTGTGAAGTTGGTTTTTGGAAGTCCTTTTTAGAATCCAACGACATATGATGTGATGGGTTATTGCGCACCATTCCGGCATCCTTCAGTCTTTGTGACCCCCCTTTGGAGAGTCCACGACCCCCACTTTGAAGACCACTGATCTAGAGATTGTGTTGAGCTAGTGGCTCAAACAGATAAGTCTTTTGAATTGCTATTTTTATATTTCAGAAAAAAATTGCTGAATTACAGAGTGAAAATGAATCTCTGAATGAAAAGTTAAAGCTGGAAGAGCAAAAACGAATAGCCAAAGAAAAAGCAAATCAGGTAATTATTGGCTTTCAGTACATGCATATCTGGGCAATCTTGGCATAGATCTAGAGATCTAAAACCAACTACAGTAAATAAAAGTTTTGAAAAGTCTCTGCTGTAATGATGTGTGATGTTCAGCTGTGAAATAGTGTTGGGAGAGAAATGAATGAGTCATGCACAGACAGTCCCCTCAAAACCTGAGCATTAGTTTGGAAGTGTGTTGAAAGGACACGTTTGTGTTCTAGTTTAATCTTTTTAGAATTTGCCTTTTGTCTCTTGGATTGTGGCTGCAATCTGGAAGACACTTTCCTGGGAGTAAGACCCACTGAATGCAAATGTTTGAGGAGACATGGTTAGGACTGCACAGTTGATTTCTTATCTGAAAGGCGTGTGCACACTTTTTGTTTTGATGCTATATGGAACTGAATTAACAACTATGGAAATGCTAAATCATACTGTTGTCTGTATTCTGTTCCCTTAATTAATAGGGCTTTTAGAATCCCTATTTGGAGTTTGGCAGTTTCAAATCTGCTGACTTTGTTCAGCATTAGCCAGGATCTCATACTTATCATTTTAACTATAAAACAGTTCAGAGTAGATTCAAGAGACAGTTGAAATGATAGAACAAAAACAGTTCCCTTGATTTTTCCGTTCACAATGTGACATCCTATGGTTTCAGAGTAGGAGCCCACATGGCATTTTAATTGCTATATGTGGCGCAAGTGGTTAAGACACTGTGCCTGTTAACCAGCAGGCCAGGGTTCGAGACTCGGGTCCCCACAAGACAGGGTGAGCTCCTGTTCTTAGCCCAGCTCTGCGACACAGCTGGAACCAATCATATCAGCTCTGCCGTTCAATTGGACTATTTCAGTGGTGTGGAGAGGGGGATTTGCTGCTTGGGTAACAGCCTATCCTCCATATTACTCTACCCAGGCCTTTGTGCTTTGCATACAGCGTCAAGCACAATACAGTCTTTTGAGACTGATGGATGCCAATACAAAATACTTTCCCATAGGCTGTCCCAAGAATTACTTCAAAGGACTGCAGTAGAAACGCTTTGATCAGTATCATTTATCATCACTTATACCAATATAAAAAATTTACAAGAGTAATTTTCAGTTGAGCAAGGCTGTAAATGTGCAGGCTGTAAAGGCTTTTCAAAGCCTTTTATGACAGGTTAATTTGAAAGAGATTTGTTTCCATTTATTCTCCACACAACTATTTTACTTATGAGGGAGTGGTTTTGAGGAATATTGTTATGTGCATTTTTCCTTCCAGTACAACCTAAAAAATCTAGAGCCAATTAATTTTTTACAAGTTTAACTTAAAACGTGCTGCTTTGTGCATCCTCTGGATATAATTTTTTTTTCAGAAAAACCCTCAGTTTATGTATTTGGAACAAGAACTGGAAAGTTTGAAAGCAGTGCTGGAGATCAAGAATGAAAAACTACACCAGCAAGATATCAAATTGTTGAAAATGGAAAAACTGGTGAGCTTTCTCTTGGATGTAGTGGTTCCAAAATCATGGATTTGTGCTGATTAAGCAAAAACAGGAATACAAGTCATAGCAAAGAGGATTGGAATAAAAGGGAACAGAACCATGGAATTCTCATTAGATGCAAATGGTAGAAGATAAAGTATGAAATTCTTGATCATACTATCAAGAGGTGGGAGGGAGAGTCCAGTTATGTGTAATGAGGGCATAGCATAGCTTCATAAGAGCAACGGATGAGGGTGGGGAAGAGCACCTGAGGGCCAAATAAAGAGCTTCAGGGTGCGCATGTTTGACACTCCTACACTCGACAGTGTGAGGCATGATGAACTGAGGTCTCAGACTCCTGTAATGTTCTCTTGTGAAGAAATTGACTGTTAATAGTTTAGGAATACAAATGATTGGCAAAGTAGATTTTATTTGTGATCATGTGTTAAGATGTAGTTTTATTGCGTGAACAAAAATTTCCTGATTGCTTTGGATCTGAGTGGTGTTCTAAAGTTTAGCAAATTTGTACTTTACACAACATGATTTGACCTCCAGTGTGTGCATTTAGTTACTTGCTAATATTCTACTACTACCATGTTTTATTAAGGTGGAGCACAACACAGCCTTAGTGGAGAAACTGAGGAAGTTTCAGCAGGAAAATGAAGAACTGAAAGCTCGGATGGACAGACACATGGAGCTTTCCAGGTAACACTCAAGATTTGGTTAGTCGGCACATGCGAATGCCTTGTTCTCCCCCCTTTTTGCATATTTTTTGGAACTTTTAAACTCTTTCAACCTATTTTATTATGCAAGATAAACAAAACAAAAAAACTCACATAAAAAAGAACTTTTAAAAAGTTACATGGATATGGATATGCAGAACATTTTTACTCTTTAAATCTCCAAGAAATCATAGAGTTGGAAAGGACCCAGTAGGTCAGTTGCTGAGTATGTCCAGCTGCTGAAAGCTAAATGCTACTGAGGAATCATTCTGCATTTAATTTTTGTCTTTGTGAAACTCCATTACAAAAGGATTTGGATTGGGCTTCTCTTCCTCTTTGGAATGGCTGTTTCCTCCAACCTCTTATTCAGGCTGTTATTGGCAATATTCACTTCAGTTGGGGTAAGTGAGATGGAGAGACTGGTGGGTTCTAATCCTCCAATTGAGTAACTTGATGACATGGTCCCAGTGAGTCTCAGACGCTGACCAGCACACAAGAAACTCATTGTTCTCCATCAGTTGCCTGAGTTAACCCATTTGTTGGGAGGCTCGGAGAGAAGCATTCACTTGTTCATATGCAAGAACTAAGGCTTCCTTGAGCAATAAAATTACATAAGCTAGGAACGATCTTGCTAAATTGCATTCAAGGACTAATTTTGCTTTGTCTGCTCACTGAATCCAGCCAGAATGGAAACTTCTGGTTTAATGGTATTCTTCTGGAAAGGGAGTTTTACCAAGACTGCCCTTGTCTGCCTGATTTCTAGCCAGGAATGGTGGGAAGAGATGCAAACTACCAAATCTTTTCCCCTTTTGGCTGCTGGTCCAGTAAAGGTGGAACAGGAAAGTGGGTGATTGTGTTTCTCCCTATCCTTTGCCTGCCTTCTCCTGGGACTTGCAGTTTTTCTTCTCTCCCTCTTTCCCTGACAGCCCATCTTTTAATGTGTATGGAAATAGCAAGAAAGATGTGTTGAGTGAGGATGAATGTTGCAAGCTACCCTGAGTCTTTGTGATTGGGTGGGGTTTAATGTAAAATAAAAAGCACACACCCCTTGGAAACAAATGGAAATGGCTCCAGGCTTTGGCACATTTGCAATTCAGTTTTTAGGGATTTGCACAAGAAGACAGTTTTCAACAGATAGTTCTTATTGCAACCAAACAATACATGTAGCTGCAGAGGACCATTATGACAAAATATAATTAACTCGTAAATGGTCTAGACTTAATGTCCCAAAAAAGATGACGACATGGCATGTGGTGTGTGTTAATTCTATTGTTTTTTAAAAAATATTTGTTCCGACTATTGATGTTTGAAGTGAGGGTACCAATAAAGAACATACAATTTTTTTCTGAAATGCAGAAATGTTCCACTATCGGTGTTTCTCTCATACCTGGGAGCCATGGATCTCCATGCACCTTCTCTAACAAAAGCAAAGTCAGTCTTTTGTCAGTGTATCCTTTAGGGTTTTAGAAGAAAATTTGTTGCCATAGCTTGGCCTTTACCCTAAAGCAGTGATGGCAAACCTTTTACAGCCTGTGTGACCAAACTGCAGCCCAAAACCATGAGCATGCTGGTGTCCAGTGCCCATGCCTGGAACTCTGGCATGCGTCCTGGGCTCAGGACACTCCTGGCCCAATGCACATTACTGAATCCCCAACCTGGAGCATAATGTGTGCTTTTCACATTTTCTTCTTCACAGGCAACTTTCTACTGAACAGGCAGTTTTACAAGAGTCTCTGGAAAAAGAATCCAAGGTAAATAAACGCTTGTCAATGGAAAATGAAGAACTTCTGTGGAAGCTACACAATGGAGACTTGTGTAGCCCTAAAAAACTGTCCCCAAGTACTCCACCAATGCCTTTTCAATCGCCAAGGAATTCTAGCTCCTTCTCAAGCCCAACCGTGTCGCCGAGATGACACCGCTTTGAAGAGCTCTCCATACAGGCATTTCATCCTTGATCAGCAGAACAAAAACATGGATTGAGCTGAGTGTGACTGAACTATAACTGGAAACTACTGTCGTGAGATATAACATACTGCAAGTTCAGGAATAGGTCTTTACACAAGGCTTTACAAAAAGGAAAGGGACTTCAGTAATAACTTCTCTGAATATTGTTGCACAATGCACTTAAAAGAGCAAGCAGAGTCTTGTTCGTTTTTGCCTTTTTCACCTAACTATAGGAAAAAAATGCTCAGGGGCTTAGAAATCACAACCTTTTAATACGTTCCTTACCATAGACACCTTTTCGTGATGCTGGGTGTGGCGTGAATGGATTGGATGTAACGCACAAAGTGCGTCTGACGCTGCAACCTTTGCTATGTATATTATAGAGGACAAAAACTGAAGAATAAAGTGACGTACTAAAATATGGTCATTATGCATGCTTGATCAAAGATTTTTCCCTTCACTGGGATGGAGGAAAACTGCCACCTGTGCTGTTTGGTCTTATCTCTCTATCTCAGTTTGATAGGAGGATGAAAGAAAATGCTTTTGTTTTATTTGTCAGCGTCTGCCTACTTTGTGATGGAATTTATCTGTTAAACCATAATATATTGTTCAAATGGGTTATTTTAGCTTCCTGCTGTCAGAATTAATTTTTCCGTGTGTGTGTGTGTAGGTGTATCATTGGTACTCCTTGAAAATAGGGTGGTAGAACATTCAGGTATTGGAGTTTGTTTCTCCAACCATGACAGCAGCTGTAGAAGGCAGTAACAAAAGCAAACAGCTGATTTGATTCAAGATCATGATTCATTTCCACAGTGAAAGGCAAAATTTTTCAGATGTTCTTCTACCAGAGCAAGTGGTTGTGTAAAGCTGCCAACATTTTAATTCCCCATCGCATTTTGAAAAACAAAATCTTGAATTGATGACTTGTCAGTTTGCACTTTAATTCAGTAAATAGCTATAAGGAAGAATCCATAGCAACTTCATGTGTAACAGATTTATCTACACTTTCTAATCAACTCAGAGTTCATTTACCATCACCTTGAATTAAAAAAACAACTTGATTGCTTTGCTAAATTGGCATGTTGAAGATGTTCACCTGTAACATTTGATACTGCATTACAAATTTAGAAATGATACAGTGCATGTGTGCTCTTGCTAATGACCTGGTCACAATTTAATTTTTGATTTAATGTGTCCTGTAAATGCAAATTCACTCTTTAGTGTTAAATATTGTCTCTGCTTTCTGAAATAGATGGCACTGTGTAGTGCTAAGATTTGGTAAGTGGTCACCTGCTATCAAATCCAAAAATGAACGAGTAATTACTTTGCTTAGCCTTAAGCAAAGGTCTTGAGAAATATCAAGAGGTCTCTGCCCTTTTCATGGAACTGGAGCAGGAAGCCTAGGAAAAATCTTCAGTAAACTTGAAAAACAATGTCAAACCAAATGTTTTTGTCTTGGATGCAAGTGTCAGCTCTACAGGAGGAAGGTTTTTAGTTAAGCTCATTTTGTAATTATAAATGCATTATACACTTAATATGAAAAATTCAAGGATGGAAATATTTTAATTTTTACATACTGTATAAAGTGTGCCTCCTTTGTGGAATATTTTATTTGCCCTTACCCATTTATGGCACTGTACATGCCACTGTAGCTAGAGATGTCAGCACTTCCAATAAACTGTTGTCCAGAGATTGATTTGTAGAATCATGAAAATCTGCTATGCGCTGCAACTTGGCTTAAAAGTATGTCTTGAAGCAATTTATTTCTTTGGCAAGGTCAAATTTGATCATATGTACCTGAGTGTTGAAAATTAAAATAAAACTTTTTTTTACTGGTTTATGGCTCTTGCCTCGTCACGTGTAACGAAAGGTGAAAACTTGTATAGGTTGAGTCTCAGCATCCACAATTTGGTTCCGGGAACCTAATGAGCATTTATTCCAATCTTCCTAGCCCATTTTCCTTTCAGCCCTGAAAGAGCTTTTCGTGCCTTCTTCTCCTGGACAGAAGATATTGGCCCTTCCCTTCCTCATGGCTGCAACTCCCTTCTTCTCACCCTGTCTGTTTACATAATGACTCCCTGAAGTTTTTCCACACCATGAGATGCACTCTCTTTAAAAAAAACTATTTGCGGGGTTCCAACTTGGAATATTTCCAATTTCATGATTCTAGAATCGTGGAGTCACTCCTAAACTGGAACTTTTGTTATTTAAGTGCAAGTCATTAGAGTCGAGTTCCCAACACTGATTTTGGTGGTGTTATTAATTGGAGTAACAGGGAGAATGGCCTTCCCAAACTCTCATCACTCTCTCAGCACTCGCCACTGCTTCCTTCACTGATCATGGAACCAATGCTGAGCTTCTATTATGCCCAGCAGTGATGACAGTGCTGAATGGCAAGGGAGGCTAAGTGCGCTCTGCATAGGAATGTGCAAAAAGGGAGGATAGGCTAATGTGGCGCATGCAAGACTGGAGGAGATGCCGAAGGTGTGTTTGGAGTCTGTTCCTCCCCTATTATCAACTTGAATGCTGAAGATTGGTCCCCATGGAACAGACGTTTGTTCATTTGCTTCTCTGAGTCATTTATACAAAAATATAAAACTTTTACACCTAGGAAGCATTTATCCAGACCATCTTAGCTATTTAACAGCAAAAATATCACATCCCAGAAGAATTTGATATTATTTTACACAAGATGTTACCCTATTATATTTTCCATTAGGTACTCAGTGAATTTGCTGATATTTCAGTGGCTGTCTTACAGGTGATTATCTAAATTGCCACACTAAATATTTCAGCCACTAAACTAAATATTTCAGCCACCTATAATGTAGTGGAAGTGACATGATTTGAGACACAGCAACCCTGGATTTGCCAGTCCAGCAAGTCTTGATCAGATGATAAACTTTACTATTGGTTTAAGAGGATTTAGCTATTTTGTTTCCCTTCCCCAGATGTTACAGCAGAATGGCTTCTTAATTCTAGACAAATTTACAAGGAAACAGTTCCCCTAGATTTAACAGGAATGTCTTAAGTTTAATTTTTACCAACAGTGCAATCCTAAACATGCCTGCTCAGAAGTGAGTCCCATTGTGTTCAATAGTACTTACTTCCAGGAAAATGTGGTTTGGATTGCAGCCATACCCCCAGATCCAGAGTAACTACAGGAGCACGTAAGAGACTTTATGTGCACCTGTAGTTACTGCAACACCTAGTGAAAACCTATGGGAAATTCATATTGCAATCCAGAGTAAGTTGTTCTTACACTGAAGCAAGGACTCCCAGTAGTTACTCTGGATTTTGCCCATGGTGAAATATTCTGCAAAATACCTTCTTGACTAGGTCCATTGGATCTTAGATTTTCAGCCCAATTGTTCTCTCGTGGAACTACATAGCAGGTTTCAAGTCATATCCACATTTTTTAAAAAAAGGAGACAGTAATTTAATACATAATGTCAAGAACTTGCAAATTATTTATTTAATGTCACCATCACCACCAGCTGTACACTGCAGCAGTGAAGTATACCTAAGATGGCATGTGAAAGCTCACGCATACTGCAGTTTCAACTATAAGTATAAAAACATTTTACGCTAACAACTAATGCTGCTGGGTAAAAAAGAAATAATTGTTTACAAAATGTAAATTCAAGAGGGAGACAAACTTGTGTGGATAAACTGGTATCTTTTCTGTGTTTTCAGTATAGTTCAAACATAAAGAGCAAGATAACATATTTTTCTCATCTAGCTTCATTTGACTGATTCCATCAAGTAATGTATATTCAGAGATGCATCAGGGATTTAAATGTGTATATTTTATTAAAGTATGACCTGCACACTTCATTCTTTGAACATACAAGTGTGTGTCACTTAACAATGGGATTATGTTCAATGAACCCTGTTTTTAAGAAATTTGATTGCTGAACAACAATCATTTAGTACAGGGATATCCTGGAAGGCTCCAAACTGGAGACTGGTCCTCTGCAGGTGTCAGTGTCCTACATGAGGCTCTGGAAGGCACTCTGGAAGTAAATTGGAAGTGACTTACCCCACAAAACCCGCAAAAACTAGGAGTGCCTTCCAGTGTTATCTATGAACCATCCTGAGAGGCCTTGAGGCATCCTGACATCAAGTAAGGCATCCTGACACCAAGTAAGCAATTTCAAAATTGCTTCTTAAAATCATACTATTGTTGACTAATAACCACCATTATATCCAGTTGGTCATGTGTCAGCAGGTTACTAAATGAAGCACAGCTGTACAGTGTTTTTAAAACACCAAGAGCACAATCCTAAACATGTGTACTTAGAAATAGGTCCCACTGTGTTCAATGGGTCTAACCCCAGGAAATAGTCTTTAGGATTACAGTGTAATTGTGTTTCGTCTTGACTATCTTTATAACACACCCTGGATATTATTTTTCTCATATAAAAAAATTGAAAGGCACAGAAATTGAGGCTGAGGATGACACTAGCTTGCCAGTGAATTCATGGTAGCGACAAGGGCTGAGTCTGAGATTTCCTGGGTCATAGATTAATTTCTTAGCCACTGTGCTAAACTAGCTGTCTGTCTTCCTCTTTTATAGCCATATGCATGGATTTTCTATTACTCTGTGATAAGTGTGGAATTCACTGAGTGGGAACAAATCTTATTTCCAGTTCAGAATTTAAAGCTAGCCAGAAGCAGTCAAGCAGCACATTTCCTGTTTGTAATCTCTGCTTTGAGAGCTCAATACATTAGATCTATGTGGGTAGCCACTGTTGTCTGTCCTTGAAGGTTTTGAGCTATACAAATGTAGTTCCCAGCATCAATTGTTTCAAAATCTTCCACTGCGATTAAACTCTCGGAGATTCTTGTGGTATGACCAATTCCTCTATCAATCAGCCTCCAAGAGTCTTGGATAATCACAGGCCTTCCATACTGTATGGGGGAAAAACACCCTTGTAAAAAAAGCATAGTGTACAATACTGTACAGTACAATATTTCATTTCATTACGTATTTCATTTGTTAGTGCAACATATTTGTAGGAATTTAATCTGAATGGCAAAGCTATTAAAGGAAGAGGCTGAGGCAGGTGGTTTAGGATCAGAATTCCAGCTGTTGTCAAAAATGAGTTTTCTGTTGAATCTGCCTATCTTTTAAAAACTTACATTGGTCCTAAGATTCAGAGGGAGCATGTGATGCAGAACCTGACATGGTTTTGAATTTGATCCACCCTTGTAGTTCTGCTGGATCGTATCTCTAATGTAGGCACTACATGACAAGAAATTTTTGCACTTCATTACTGAGAAGTGTACCTTATCTCATTGGAACCAAGTTCACTGAACTACTAAGTACTTGCTGAATTATACCTTTCTTAAAGATGCAGCATTGATTCAACTGTCTTAACCCTTAGATTACAGGTCTATTTGACCCGCATTTTTAATTTATGCAAATTAGGCTATTTTTAGATGGGAATCAAAGGGTTAACGTTGCTAGTCTTTGCAAAGGAAAATGCCTGAGATATTGGGTTTATAAGATGAGCTTGGAAGACATGGCTGCAAGTCATGACTGAGATAGTATTTGGTTCTAAATATTATCATTGAAAAAGTACTTGACATCATACATTAGGTAGGGTGTAAAATATGCCTTATTTGTATGACATCAAATAGTCTTCATCAGCAATTATACAGATACTGGAGCCAAATCTCTGTCTCTAGGCCACCTTCTAGATGGCAGGGAAGGGTAGCACACAGTAGCACAGCAGGAAACCCAATCCTTGTGCTAGATACAGTGCAGGCTGAGCACTGTATATATTACACTGAGCACAGTTATATATTAAACATATTTCATGTCAGATTTGATGGTTTTCTACATTTGATTGGCCTCAACTGCTCATTCAGTTGGTAGAGAGAACAGCTAATTGGAAGAGAGATTATTAAGTTTTCCTCCAGAATGGATAGCAAGAGAAAACTGCTTCCTTTCCATAGCTTTTGCCTTATTATGTTTTCCTCTCCCCACATTCCTTTGAAAAGTAATACAGGAATATAGCCATAAAATGCAGACGCTTTATGCAGGACTGGGAAATTTCACATGATAGACTTTTTGCTAATCCTGATTTAAAATGAAGTGATTCTGTGCTAGTATTAAGAAGCCCAGAGTTTAAGGATGGTTAGGAAGTGTGATCAGTCAAGGTAATGACAAATCTGCCCATCAGCCCTAAAGAAGCTTAACAACAATTTGATTTTTCTGGGGAATGAAGTAGTAAGTGGGCCAGAACAAGCCTTCAGCGTTTTCTTATTGAGGAAAAAATACATATATTTCCAAGACTGCTGAAGTTGGCCATTTGTCAATTCTTTAGAAAAGTAAAGTCATAACAGAGATACTGTCGGGTGCTTTATGGTGCAAAAAGGTGGTTTATGCAGCAATGGAAAAAAAAATTCATTCCAAAACCTTGCCTTTATTTATTTATGTAAAATTTTTAGGTCATCCTTTTTAATTAAATAAAGGAGGTTCCAAGGCAGCTTGCAATTTCAATAAATAATTCAATAACTATATAAAACACAATAAGAAACCAAACACACATGCATCACATAAAAACATGACCAAAACCATACAGGGTCACTATATGGGTGACCATATAGAACGGAGGACAGAGTGCCTGTACCTTTAACCATTGCAAAGAAGAGGGAACTGGCAGTTTATCTCATCATATAAGGGTATAAAGAGCAGAACCTGCCTCAATTCCCTGTTCTATGAAATGGTTAAAGGCAGAGGTATTCTGTCCTCCATTTTATATGGTCCCACTGCATACACACAAAGTATCAACTTACCTCTTGTCCTGGATATATCCAATTAAATTCCACTTCTACATCTGGTTCCCCCAAAACTGTGCATAGAACACTGATATCATCACCACCATCTGCAACATTGGATGATGCTTTGATTGTAGTTGAAGGTGGACCACTGGGAACTAGTAGAAAGGATATTATGGGTGAGATAAAAATGGAGAGGGATTCCCTTAGGGCCAGAGATAACCATATATAATGGACTACAAAATGCCTGTACCTTTAACCATTGCATAGAACAGGGAATTTAAACAGGTTCAGCTCAACATGGAAGGGTTTAAAAAGCAGCACCTGCCCAAATTCCCTCTTCTATACAATGCTTAAAGGTAGAGGCACTCTGTCTGCCATTCTATATGGTCACCTGCTCAAGGCTGTAGCCAGAAAGGGGGGGGGAGTGAAACACTAAGTTTTGCAGGGAGCCTCATTGCAGAGTGCAAGGGTTCTCCTCCCCCACTGAGCCATTCCAGGATGTGGAAGCATCCAGGAATGACTCAGAGCATCCTCAACAGCTTGGCTTGAGCACCCTGGAGATAGGAGTCACACACTGACAGAATACATAATAACTGGGATAATCTAGCCAGAAAGAAATAAACTCACCTAAAAGTAACATTTGCATGCAATAACTAGGCTATTATGGGGCTACATAAAATAAAATATATGGCAGTAATGGATTCAGGTCTTTTGTGCAAGCTTAGTTTGATACACAAATAATCTCATTTTTTATGAAGCCATGTAAAGGGTACAGGTGTGCCCCCATATCAACAGGATTTCCATTCAAGAACCTCACCCACCCCTCGTTAAGTGAAACTGTGGATACAGGGAAACATTTCCCTCCCTCTCTGGACCTGAGAACAACTCTACTTCCCTGCCTCTGCTTAACAATCCTCTGAAGGGTCCTCTGAGCCCAGAAGAGACCATGGATACTTATAAAAAACATGACAGTTTAAGGTGTCAGGACTTTTCTCTCCCCAGCCCAGCATGGAATTTCTTCTGGGATCTGTGCTGGCCTAACTGGGGTTTAGGATTGCAACATCAGGGCCTATATTGCCCAATTAATTGTACCTTCTACATAAAGCAACTGGTACTTAATGGAAATCTGAGGAGCTCCCCTTGATTCAGCTCTGCAGTAAACCACTCCTTTGTGATCAGACGTCGGGTGCTGATAGACAAAACCCCTTTTAATGTCATAAATAATATTGGTTCCATCTGCCTTGATTTCTTCTGCTGGAAATTCCTGATGTAGCGTTACTTTTGCTGATGGGTTGGTCACCCGGCAAGGGACAACTGCAGGTTTATCTGGATTGAGGTAGACAACCTCAAAATAACTGGGAGAGGGAACAAATAACTCCCCTTTATCTGTAAAAAGAAGTAATGCAATGTACATTACATTGAACCATAATATACTTCATAACATTATAGTTTTAACTGATCTTCTTGCAAAAATACATCTTTATTAGTGCAAAAATGTTTTCTAAAAGAAGAGTGAGTTGATATTTGGTAAACTACAAAAGTAGTTTTTTTATTTTTAAAAAGAAGAGCAGTTATTAAAATAGTAGTTTTACACTTCTAATGTGTAAACTAATAAGACAGTGAAAGCATAAGCAAGCTCAAATGTGTGTCAGCGCAGTAGATTTCCTTAGGGAAAAAGAGCATGTAGGTTTGTTCAAAATTAATTTACACAATAGGTGTAGCACAGGAAAGTAAATAAATAATAAATGTCATCAATCATATTCTGCTCAACTGAGTATGAACCAAGTAGGTAACTGTTAAGGAATATCACTGGAAAACTGTGAAATGCACTCAGGAAAATAGCAATAACTTTATTTAGTTTTAAAGATCAACTATCCTATTTATTACCTGCAAAAAAGATGTATGTTGAGCCTGTTCTTGATTCATCCCTCTTGCATATGTAACCATTGCACAGCCTTAGCCAGCAACGATATTCTCCTGTGTCTGCTGCGGTGGAATTTCCCAGGATCAGCTGACTATATCTGTCATGTTGCTTGATGCTAGTCAAGAACAAACACAGCTCAGGATGTTTTTCTACTCTCACATATCATATCAGAAAGAGGATTTTGTTATTTTTTATAGTTTCCCTTTTGATTTCATCTCTGTCATTCAGAATCATATTAAAAAGCATAAGAAAAAATTGCTTAACAATCATGATAAAAGTTCATATTTCAATTTCAGCCTTAATTTACATCACTGATTCCAATAATTACCCTGGAAATAAAAGAAACACGTTGGAGTCCACTGTTTCAAGAGATACACACAAAAGGCTTCTAGTGTAATCAGCGGCATGGCCAAGGGGTGTGGGCTGCACCGGATGATATGCACAAAAATCTATCTTCTTTTTTACAAAATCTTGGCATTTTAAATAATACCATCCAGCTATATATCATTTCATGTGTAATTTCATGCAGAATGTAATGAAACAATTGTGATGGAATCTCTACATGAAAATCTCAGAAGTTATGCCCTGCTCAGTGCATGGTAGGAAGTCCATCATGGAGTTGATATATTGGTCTCCTACACAGGATACAAACTCTAGCAGCACTACAAAGCCTAACTATCACAAGTTACAACTGTGGTTTACTTCTTGCACCATTTGGAAGAGCTCATTGCATGAGATATTCATTGGGCAGCCCAGTCTTAACCAGTGAAGGTGCAGGGTAAGGGGGATATCTGTCCCCTGACATTGAATGACAACTCAGCCTACCCTATGGGGCTATATGGCTCTCAGCCACCTAATTAGCTGGTAGATCTCCACACTCCCCAATTTAAAACCAGCTTACCCAGGACAGAGTTTAGGTTATAGTAGAGGCCTATCACATCAATCCCTTCCCTTCCCAGGCTTGATATGGTCCCATTTCCCCTCCTTTGCTCAGAAATGCCCCTTGCTGCCTCAGTACTCCTTTCTCACCATCACCCATGGGAAACATTCCTTACCTTCATCGGTGGCCATACATGTATTGCATATAGTAGCATTTGAGACATCCCTGCCAGTGCTGTTTATTTCCAGGACGGTGAGAACATACTTTATGGCACATTTGCTCCACCCTAAGCCAGCAAAGCATGGTGTCATAGTATCATGGAGTTTCAGAAAAACTAACAATTTTGCCCCCTGTGTCCTCTTCCAAAATCCAGTTTATCTTTATAACAATTCTGTGCACTAAATCAAGCTCTAGGGAAACTGCTCTAAATCTAGGAAAATCAAGCTCTATAAAAACTCAGCAGGGCTGCACTTATGCAGTTTGCCCAGCTGTGAGGTGACTGGGCCAGGCCAGGGCAGAGCGCTCCCAGGGCTCCTGGCTCCAGTCTGGGGCACAGACCGGCACTGACCGGCACCAGGTTGAAGACTCCTGGTATAAGACACAAAAATTGTGGCTGTTGGATTGCACAAAACAAACTCAAGTTTTTATACCTATTCTGGGCAATAAAAAAGCCTAATGACAACTCAGGAATTTTTTTAATTGGTCTTTCCAATTGACTCTTCATGTGTTCTGAACATGAAAAATTCAGGTTCATGAAGGCAAAGGAGAATAAAAGCACTTCAGAGATAGCACATGATATTAAAGTAATTTGCCAATCCAACTATACTCCTACTATACTGAGTGATAGCCATGGGATTAATACTTCTCATCAGTCATTGTAATTTTCAGTGTCCTTTTCTGGAACTAGCCAAAGAACGAACAATGTGATTATAGTTTATGATTATATGCCCAAAGGATGAAGTGTGGAAGTTAGTCAATACCAAACAACAACAATATCAAGACCCAATTGTGTCCATGTAATTTTGTATCCATAAGCCAATACAGACTGCTGAGTATATGTGGAACACCCACTGGAGGAAACAAATTAAGGTCAGCATTAGTTACTTAACCATATAATTTGATCTACTTATCTGTCCACATAAAAATAATCAACTGCTTGGTGAAGAATCCCTTTGTATCTTTTCAAAATGCACAAACGAAAGAATTGTCAGATTTCAGATGTCAGATTTCAGTTCCCCAAATTGAAAATTGATGGCGTACTACAAGAAAACTTCAATAGTAATTTGTAATAAGAGAATGCTCCCCTTCAGTTTTTAAAGTAATTTAAAGTAATTCCATAAATGAGACAGACATTTCTACACTTCTATTTTCCTGAAATATACAATATGTTAACAAATTATGTACCAACATTTGGTCCCCCCATTTACATGCACATAGACTTTGTATATAAGGATCCAAATATATTTATATATACAACTGCTATTATCTGTTCAAAAGAAATTGGGATAAGAGGACTTTGTATAAATTGAAAAAACATTACATCACACAAATTAATTGTACTATTTTTTTAGTTTGAGGACAATGGCCATTACCATGACAAGGGTGGTTCAGTTAAGCTTCCAGGAAAAAAAGTGAAAATCATTGGGTGGCCATTCTACATTTACAAGCTGAAAAAGACTGGGTTCCATTTTTCATTGGTGTCAGTGCTCCAGCCCCTAACCATCCACTCTTTGGGAGTTGCCTATATACACAGGAGTGGAGCAGAAGTGCTTTACGGCACTTTTAGCCGTAGGCTAGCCCTAGGCTAGCATGCCAGAGCTTAAGCCGGCCTAACTGGAGATTAGGACTGCAGTCTTAATAGGTCATTACACTGCTGGAACTAATCTTCTGGCAATATATGGTTCTTTATGGCTGTCACAAAGGGTGATACCTCATGTCATGCAGCCTGGCTGCCACCCAGAAGCAGTTAGTCCATCCATTGCCTGCACCAGCAGTCCATCCATGTCCCTAGATCTGGTAAGTCAGCACAGGGGGAGGAAAGGATGCAAGAAGTGGGAGGAATGGGATAGAGATCCGGCAGGGAGAAGGGTAGAGGCCAGGAAGGGAACTGTATCGGTGGAATATCTTATCCTTCTTCCCAACCTCAATCTGTTGTTCCAGTCTGCTGAATCTGGTAGACTTAGGAAGGTGACAGGAGCTTATGGAGCAAATATTCCCTCACCCAGAGGAAACCTCTGGGGCTTGAAACTCCCCCAAGTGTGTCCTGCTCGTGCAAGTACATCACTGCATGGGTGGTAAAATAGGATTGGGCTGCCCATCCCTGTTTTTTGTATTGAGTCTGTAGTGTTTAAATTTTGCTGAGTGGTCTCTTTGTGGAACACAGTTGGTGCAATCCCTACAGGCATCCTAATCAGTTCAAGGATAATGCCCGGTAGAGTTTGCTTGCAAGAGCATGACATTACAGATATGACTTTACAAAGCCTTATTATTGTTAACCAAACACTTTCCTCCTAATTTCTTTGTAATTTGCACCAATCTTGTGAAACATAATCCAGACCCTAATTTTGACAAATAGAGGATGGAGCCAAAGTGTCTGGGCCTTATCCTATTTTCCTTGTACTGTATGTTATCTGTGGGTGGTGGTTAGAATCCTTATCTGCAAGATTTAAAAGAAGGCAAACCAGATCCCTTTCCAAATAATTCCTCCCTACATCCCTGAGAGAAGGTAGCTCATTGGCGGCAGGAGAATGGGCATAAAGGAAATGTCTTAAAGTGCACTACATGGAGACTCCTTTTTAAGGTATTATTTTGGGACAGACAGTGAGCATTAAACAATGAACAATGAACTTTAAGCAATGAACTTTATTTCATTTGACAAAAACAAATTGTTTCTGACAATTGTTTAATGACATAAGTCATTAAAACAGTCAGCAGCCCCCTGCTGATTAATCTGTTGTATACAGAGTTATCTGCTATTATGGTAGTGATTAAGCTTAAGTGATAGTAGCTCAGTTCAAATTTCTTTGTGACTCAAGCAAAGGTCATGTTGTGCTGCTGGCACTACATACATACTTGCTAAGGACTTACTATTCTTTCTTTGTACTTTAAGGTGTCATACATTTGGGTTTGGTGGCCCTCTCTCCTAGAGGCCATCAGCACAGATGTCACCTCAGTCACCCATACCCTGATTTTATCTAAATTTGATTACATGTGCCAGCCTTTAAAAACAATCTAGTGGCAACAACTGGTAGAAAACAATATACAATAGTTGAACAATGTTATAATAATACAGTGCCAGGGTGCTTGGCCCATAATAACCCAATTCTCTGTCAATGCTAATTCACTTCCAGGCTTATTTTGGAGTGAAGTGTTTTGAAATCTTATACAGTAATTCCCAAACTTTTTGGACTGATGGTTCTCTTGATCTGCTGGGCCACTGGATACCCCATTGGGCTCCCCATCAGGGCTACAATCCTATACATTGTATAGAGTGGCAGATTTTTTGTGAGCATTCTATAGCTCCCCAGGCTGGTTTCTACAACTTCCCAGGAAACCATGGATTACAGTTTGGGAATCACTGCTTTAGGCTATACAATATGGAGTTGCAAGGAATTAATGCTCACATATGAACTAACCTGAGACTTTAGGCTAGTGTCTAATGTGAAGATCTCTGGTTTACAACTAGTTTACAACATTTGGAATGGGACAACAGAGACAGGGTCTTTTCAGTGGTATCACTACAACTTTGGAACTTTCTGCCTAGGGAGATTAAACAGAGTCTCTCCCTTCATCTCATTAGACACTATTAAAGACATCTTTATTTCACAGAGGAAAGTGCGGTTAGGATTGCAGGCTTCATCTTTGAGTGACTGACTTAGGTTAGATGAGAATTAATTTGCCAGTAATAGTTTTATATCAAAGTCATTTTTAATCTTATTTTATGAACATTTTATCTTTAGAACTTCAGAAATGCAACCTGCAGCAAATGTCTCTCTAACCTCAATGCCCACCTGGCTTAAACAGGACAATTCCCTCTCTCTGACTACCCTTATCCCCGCATGGATACTTTAAAAAAAAAATCTACTTCATGTTCTGTGGAACATACATAATCTGTATCAGGCTTTTTTTCCAATGGGGCTTACTTCTGAGTAGACATGGATAGGACTGCACCCATGCACTGGTAAATTACACATTAAATTTTTCTGCAGGTAAATTTAGGGCTGAAGATACCTTGCACTGGGCAGGACGACAATCATGGAGGTAAGTGAATTTTTTCTCCCTTGCCTTAGGGCTGCACTGCAGCTACATCAGCATTGGAATGTTGGATGGACTGAGCCCCAAGTTGCTGATATCTAAGGAAGAAAAAAGTTGGGCAGCACAATCCTATCCTGTCTGCCCGTACCATGGCAGTACAGCAGCAGTCCCATAACATGTTATCGATATGCAGGCTAGGGCAGCCTGTCTGTTACAGCACCAGTTAGGATTGTGCTGGCCATCCTCACATTCCTTCCATCAGTCTTGATTATAACAAACATAATACACAGTCCTCTGGGGCGTGTGATTACAGTCACTGCAAGATTTTAATATAGATAACACTATATTATATGCTGTGCAGAACAAATAATAATTCAACTTCTAGCTGTCCGATGAACAGCAGTGACACAGTACATTAAAGTAAACATACTGTGGAAGCAATCTGGCTAGTAGAATCCTGCAAAAGTAGTGACACTGCAAGCCTCATAATTACAGAGTGTGGTTCACTCATAATGCATCGTCAAGATTGAGTCTCCTCAATCTTTTCTAGCTCGTCGTGCAAGAAGGGGATGAGTGGGCTGCTTCCCCCTGCCACTTTTATTCACCTACTTCTGCCTGTAACTGCAGCAATTACAGGAAGGAAAGACAAGGATGAAGAGAGGGATGGGTCTTCCTTTCTCCTGTGACTGCTGCCTAGCAGCTCCAGCTCCAGTTAAAGGGATTAGTAGCTCAAGAAGGTGACAGTAGCCAAGGAAAACTTTAGAAAAAAATCTCTTCTACAATGTTTCTCACAACAACTGAACCATATTTAAAATTAGTTCAAAATTTTCCATATTTAAAATTAGTCTTTCATTGGCATCCTTCAGTCTAGAAAGACTATGGTATCGTGCTTAGAAGTGGAGGTCCTAAAACAGTATCTTTTATGACAAAACAGGCCAATTCGAGAATGACGATCCCTTCCACACCGAGGGCAAATACAGTCAGTCCCCTGCCCAGCCCCCAGATTTTGCTGTTTCCAGAACTGCCTCTTTGTCTCAGCCTGCTGAATGAGTGTCTCTTCGAATTGAAGAAGGCTATGCTGGGTCTTTTGCCTCCACGCTGAATGATCAGAGAGGGTTTCCCAGTTGTTGATGTCCATTCCCAAGGCCTTTAGATCCCTCTTGCAGATGTCCTTGTATCGCAGCTGTGGCCTCCCTCTAGGACGCTTTCCCTGTGCTAATTCTCCATACAGGAGGTCTTTTGGAATTCGACCATTGGCCATTCTCACGGCATGTCCAAGCCAGCGTAGACGTCGCTGTTTCAGAAGTGTGTACATGCTAGGGATTCCAGCACATTCCAAGACTGCACCATAAATTAGTCTTAGTCTTAAGAATATGTTAAAATCATGGGAGGCATATGCACAGAATCTTCAGAGTATTCCTAGTCTTAACAGTATAGAGATCCTCTACAGGGTGTCTGCAGGCCACTTATTCAGTCCTTTCACCTACCAAAGATCCTCCAATGTTTCATACTGACATGAACAATAACACAATTCATCCTAGAGACAATCAAGACAATAAATTTGTCAAAGAAATTCTAATTGGACATCATATGTAAAAGGGGAATTTGGGGACGCAATTCCCATGTCATGAAGCAGTGTGGAAGGATCGGAATGTGTGTAGGACTCCAACCTTTAGGATGAGGTCAGTGTACTTTTTCTCCTTCAGCATGTGCTTCATTTCCTTTGTGCACATCATCTTATGTGACTGTTCTGCAGTCACCTTCCCTAAGGTGATTTGTGCTTTTTCTGCTAGTGGCATACTGTGGGATGATTTGCGTAATAAGCTGATCTATGGGAGCTACTCAGACAGATGAACTTTTAGTCTCTGAAGAATTCTGGGAGTCAAAATACACAAAACCTTTTGTGCTGCTTCAAGTAATTTATACCGGTAGGTCAATGTAAAAATGAATCCTGACCATTTTTGACAAAAGTCCCACAATAGTTGAAAATCAACTTCATGCTCTTTGTAACATTGATCATAAGTTACAACAGACACAGGAAAGCAGCATGACTGTTTTGTCTGTGGATGCTCTGAATGAAAATATACTCTGATCACCGCCAATATACAGTGAAACTCTGCCATATCATTATAACTCAGGTCCAAAACATTCAATTGCACAAAATGTAGGGTTGGTATGGTCTGGTATTTGCAAGGTTATTATTACAATATACCAATTATTATATTATTTTAACTGATCCAGAGCATTTAATTTTTCTTGCACAGTAGATGTCTTCAATTTGCAAGTCAATTTATGCATGCAGTAGTTAAGTATAGTCCTGTATTAAGATTTTACTTGTTTTTAAGATTTTAGTTAATCCACTGAGGGTGCAATCCTAACCTAGGCTGGCACAATTCATTGGTCTTCCCGTTCCTGTAGTGATGTAGAGAGCCAAGCACATGTCTGTGCAGTGGCCTAAACTGCCCCCAGGAGTGGCACAGAAGTGTCTTACAGCACTTTTGTGACACCCTCAGGTCAGAATAGGAGGCCTAACTGGAGCTTAGGATTGAAGCCTCCTTTTGTATAAAATATTATGTTATGGAGAAGGAGCAAGGATTTGGCAGAGGACAGGAGTCAATTGTATTTTATCTAAATCTTCATTATTTCAAGGGTCATTATGGTTTTACTATAATCAGCATATTTTTATTCCAGAATTAATAAGAGTTATTAAACTGCTCATTAAAAAAATCTGCACAGTAATACTTCTATTTCAATACAACCATCATATCCATTTGAATTGGGCAGCAGGTTTGTGTTGCTAAATAAAAACAACAAGTTTTAATGACAGAATTAAGCATATTGTTCTTTAAGAGCACAAGCCTAACCATATTTAATGGTTCTTACTCCCAGGAAAGTGTGTTTAGGATTGCAGCCCAAGATGCTTAATTCTTTCATTTAACAGAAAACATGAGTAGATCAGGCTCTACATAGAAAAGGAAAGTTCCTGACTGGTGTCATTTATTTTGTTAAGAAAAAAATGGATTTTTAGCTAAAAATATACAGAAGGAATTCTGGAACTCATGTTCCAGATCTGGCAGTGCTCGATTAACCACTCCAACAAGTCCAATTAAGGCTTCCAAATCTACAGTATTTTTATTTACACTGGATAGACAAATGTTGAGCTATAAACAATTTAAGTATTGAAAAAATATCACAGATTCCTGATTTCAAATTTACAGTTTCCTTTAATAACTGCAGTTATGTCTCAATATTAGATATATAGGCCTCCATCAGTCTTGAAAGACTATGGTATTGTGCTCGGCGCTGCGTACACTGCATGCAAAGCACGAAAGCCTGGGTTGGATTGTTATGGAGGATAGGCTGTTACCCAAGCAGCAAATTCCCCCCTCTCCATACCACTGAATTAGTCCAATGGAAAGGCAGAGCTAATACTTATACAATTGGATCCAGCTGGCATTGCAGAGCTGGGCTAAGGACAGGAGCTCACCCTGTCTTGTGGGGCCGACCCGGGTCTCGAAACCTGGCCTGCTGGTTAACAGGCACAGTGTCTTAGCCACTTGCGCCACCCCCAGCCCATGTTAGATACTTGCTTATCTAAATATCTAGTGCACTTTTATGGTCTGGTATTTAGTGAACAATGTCTCTAAGACTATGTAAGCACACATGGAAGGCAAAGTCAGCTACACACTCACACAATTATTTAATTTCTTGCCAAGGATAGATGACGTATTACAATTGTAGCTGATATCTGCCATCTAGTGGTTTAGTGCACTATAGCTAACTGCAAAATAAAGCCAATGAATACTAGTAATCTAATTACCATACCAGATGGTCAGCCTAATCCAATGCTGCCCCAGTCTTGGGTGTTGCAAATGTGCCTTACAGCACATTTGTAGCACCCAGTGAGTTATATTACAATCCTACACATGTCTACACAGAAGCATGTTTCATTGAATTCAGTGGTGCTTACTTCTAGAATAGTATTCAAAAGATTGCAGTTTTTGTGGTATAGTTAGGGTAGGATTGTCACAAAATTGGGACAGGACCCTTTGTCCCGTTTGCCAGTATGTGAACACAATCCCCCAAAATCGGGATTGTCCCTGTTTGGGGGGATATATGGCAATCCTAAATTGGGATTCTGGCAGAGAAGCCTGTGTTGCCCACTGCCCAGTCAGTGCTACCATTGAACCCTAGGTTGCCAGTGAGGCAAATGTAAGCAACAAATGGTGTTAACACCATGGAGGAGACGGTGAAAAGATGGGGGAAGAGCTTTTCTGGGTGGGGTGCAGGGTAAAACAAAGATGGGACAGGCCTGGGATGGAGGCTTCCTCCACCAAATACTATCCCCCCCTCCCAAGCTTGGAAGTCGGACAAGGGGCTTTTCAAGTCTGTACCAACAGACTTGATGCAGCTGCAAGAATTGATGCAACTGCAAGAAAATACTCTGGAGACTGTGTTGTTCTCTGGTTACTTTGGAGGGTTCAGATGGAAACAATCTGGTTCAGCACAGGTCTAGGGTATCTGGGTTGGGCTAGACAATGGATATACAGTAAAATATGTGGATAAACAGGCTCCAAGTGTATATGTTTTGTGCATGCACATATACACTTACTTCAATGCATTTGGATTAAACAGAACATTCAGCAATAAGAGACACCCATTATTCCAGTGGTTCCCAACCCTTTTCAACTGGTGGATCTCTTGACTTATGAGGCCCAGATGTTCTAGTATATAGCAGCTTTTTTAATTTCTGTGGCTCCAGGGGGCCATGTCTCACAGTTTTGCAATCACTGCTTTCATCCATTAAATTGAGGATTCCAAGTTTATTAAATAATTTGTTTTAAATCAAAACCCTAATTGCCTATTAATGAGAAATTACCTTAAATCAAAAATACATACAGTGATACTCTGTAAGACAAATAACATGTAAGAAAAATGTTTTGTAAGACAACTTTAGTTTGTAAGACAAACTAAAATTTCTAAGGAATTCTGCCTTGTAAGATAAACAGTGCCTTGTAAAACAAACAGTTTTACAACGAAAATTTGTTGCAAAACAAATGAATTGATGGATCTGCATCGTGAGCAACAGCAAGAGGTAATGGTGGAGATCTCAGCTGCAGAGGAGGAGGAGGAGGGGAATAAGGAGGAGGAATCCCTCACATCAAATAAGATTAAGGACATTTGTAAACATTGGGAAATTGTGCACAATTTTGTAGAAAAGCACCACACAAATAAAGTTGTAGCAGTGTGAGTGATAAATCTGTTGAATGACAATGCAATGTCACATTTTCCTGAAATCCTCAAAAAGAGACAAAGGCAAGTATTATTAAAGAAAAATAATATTATAATTTATTATTTTTCTTTAATGATATCATTATAAAAGCAAAGCTGTTGTAATAAAGGGTTTACAAGACAATTTTTAGATATACATTACGTCTACAAAATTTTGCCCAAGGCATGTATGCTACTAATTATCCCATAGGAAAATAAGGTGAGTTTGAAAGAAAGAGAAAGCAAATGTAACACTGTAATAGATTAATAGCCCAAACCTATGGTGTCCCACCCCTGCGGATGCAGCAACATAAAATGGCTACTGCTGCATCCTGCAAGATGGGGGCAGTCACAGAGCTCTCTTCTGGGTAAAGGAACATTCCTTCTACAAGGAGGTAAGTCTCTGCCACATGGAAGGCTCTACTTGGACCTGAGCTAGTGAAACTACTGGTGCAGTTCCACATGAATCCAAACAGCAGGATCAATTCTGGAAAGGAGGCTAGAATCTAGTGGCTGCTGCTTCTAAAACTTTCCTGGCTGGTCTGCCCATCTCCTGCTTCCATTGCCTTCCCTTCCTGTCCATCTTTGTCCCTGTTGCACAATCCAATTCAATTTTATAGCACTGATGCGCCTGTGCCAAAAGACCATGACAATGGGATGCCCTGATAGTGCAATTCTAAGTAGGCTTAATCAGAAATAAGTCTAACTGATTTTAATATAAATTAGGGCACAATCCTAACCAATTTTCCAGCATTTGCATAGGGCAATGCAGCTGTGAGGTAAGAGAACAATGTTCCTTTACTGTGGTGAGGCCTCCATGGCTGTCATGCAACTATATGATGCAGCACATGTGCCACTGGCAACAGCTATGTCGATGCTGGAAATTGAGCCCTAGTATCTCTAGTATCAACATTTAAGATCGCAATCTAAATTGCAAATATTCTAAATTTAAAATATCTTAGTTCCAAAGAAAATAACTTGTTTTTATTAACAACTTGTTTTTAGCTATCTTGGAAATTCCACTGAAGGACCAGAATATAAATGTTTTCATGTCTTAGACCTAGAATATCAAAAATTGTTGTTGTTCATTAAAATATCTGCATTTTATTTATTAATGGGAAAAAATCACTCCAAAATGAAACATCAGGTCTTTCTAATTCTGTGAAAGCAGACATGGGAAATTTTTTAAGACTTTGCAAAATTATTTCAATTTTCTTTGAAATTCCCATGGTTATTTCATCAAGGCAACTAAGCAATGGTTACTAATCATCTTTTAAAACCTTACCTGAGCCTGGAACCTTTAAAAGTTTCATGATAAGAAGGATAGCTCCACTCAATATTATTTCCTTTGCACCGCAGTTCTAAACTCTGTCCTGCAGAAAGGCTTAAAGTAGCAGCAGGCTTTTGAAAACGGCCTTTATCCATCACTTGTGTCATTATAGTATGGACCTTTGGGGAGGAGTCCGTGGAGTCTCTCTCCTTTAGTTTGGGTGTTTTAGGTTTTACTCTTTTGTTGGCAGGTTTAATCCTGTTCTCTCCTGGTTCCTTTGGACGTTTGTTCTTTGCAGGCTGACCGATTGCTATCCCAGGGAGAAGAAAAACAAACAATGCAATATCAGTATAAGGTTTCTTCAAATAAGCTCTTCTAATAGACACACTTTTTAGAGTTGGTACAGCTTAGTGGATGATGGCACAATCCTATGCTGGTCTCTGCCAGCTGGCTGGGCATATTCACTCTTGCAAATGTGCCATAAGGCCTTCACTGATCTGTTGGCACCAGTTGAAGGCTGCACCCATTAGAGAAGGTAAGGTCTCATGGGATGGCTGAGGGGCAGGGAGGCAGAGATGAAGTGTAACATGGTGAGGGAGTGTGAATCAGTCCTGGAAGGGATGTGAATGGTGGCAGAAGCCTTTGCTATATTACAGGGCTGTCCAAACCCCGGCCAAGGGGCCAGATGCAGCCTACAGCAAGGCCTCTCCATTCAGCTCTCTGGCAAGCCTTGTAACCCTCCAGATCTGTCTCTAATACACTCTTGTCTGTAAATTAATATAAATTTATTCAGATTAGAAATGTAAATCATTTTTCTGGCCCCTGCCACAGTGTCGGAGATAGGATGTGGCCCTCCTGCAAAAAAACTTTGGACATCCTGCTCTGTTCTATCACTCCTCCTCAGCCTGATTTCCTGACCTCCAGGAAATCAAGTTTTCTCAATTTTATGCAAACCATAAACTCAGTAGACAGTCGTACATACGTCTTCTCAGCACCAGTTCCTCACCTCTTATAGTGCATGAAACACTTTGAAGACCTGGAAAGTGTTGTCAGTTTCTACATCTTTCAGAAGTAGATGAAAATGACCAGCCAGTCTTGACATAAAATATTAGAATTTGCAACCAGTCTCTTTTAAACAGGCTGAGAAATATAGATTTTTATATCCTGTTTAATTTTTTATTTATTTTATTTATTTTTAATGTTTATTTTATTTATTTTTTGTGGGACTGCAGTGGTTCAGTGGTTAAAGGTGCTGTGCCTGTTGATTTGAAGACTGGCAGATCAGCCATTTGAGACTTGGGTGCTGCATGATGGAGGGAGTTCCCATCACTTGTCTCAGCCCCTGCCAATCTAGTAGTTCGAAAGCAAGCAAATCCAACAGGCCAACCAAGTTTTCCTATGTCATGTCAATCATCCAGCGGACCCTGCCATGGGGTGGGAATAACACTAAGAAGATGATGATCCTGTTAATTTTTCTTTGTTCCACCAGGATGCGCCTTGGTAAGCAATTTTAAGTATTTGTGCATTAAAATTAATACATGCAAATGTACAATACTAGGTTTCTTCCCATGGGAAGAAATCACTTCAGTGAAAAATAAATCATTGTTGCCAGAAGCAACTATTAGTCAATGTAGCAGTATAGAAGCTGAAATAATAGACTTTGAAATTAATTCGACTCAGAAATAAGTCCCATTGTGTTCATTTCCTCCCTAGTAAATACCAGTATATACAGTCGTACACTTGACAGAAGGTCGCTGCGGTGCTTACACTTTTGTGAATTTTTTTTTTGTGAGATGCCTTTCCAATCCAAGGAGTGTGTGGAGCAGAGGGTGGTGCATCACCAGCCAGGAAGACAGCATAGGATGCCAAGAGGTCTTGGGCTGGCCCTGACAATGTCTTTGGCTTCTCCTTCATGAAAAGCACTCTTTCCCCCCTCAGAGCTCTGAGGCAACCTCTCAGCGCAGGGGCATCTCTTTGAATTATCCAACTAGTCGCTCTCACCACTGCTGAACTCATGAAAACATGTTTTATTTTTTTAAACGAGGGGTTCCCAAACCTGAGAGTGGAGGTCAGATGTGGCCAATGCATAGGGCGACCATATAAATTGGAGAACAGAGTGCCTCTACCTTTAAGCATTGCATAGAAGTAGGAATTGAGGCAGGTTTAGCTCAACACTAAAGGGTTTAAAAAGCAGCACCTGCCTCAATTCCCTCTTCTATGCAATGCTTAAAGGTAGCGGTACCCTGTCCTCCAATCCATATGGTCACCCTATAAAGCAGTGGTTCTCAATTTTCCTAACGCCTTGACCCCTTTATAAGTTCCTCATGTTGCGGGGACCCCCAACCATAAAATTATTTTTGTTGCTACTTTATAACTGTAATTTTGCTACTGTTATGAATCATAATGTAAATATCCGATATGCAGGATGTATTTTCATTGTTACAAATGAAATGTGTGTTCTATGCACACATTTAATACAATGGGATTTATTTCAGAGTAGGCATGCATAGGATTAGGCCCTGAGGCTGCAATCCTATCCACATTTACATGGGAGTAAAGGCCCTCTGACTATAATGGGATTTATTTCAGAGTAGGCATGCATAAGATTGGGCCCTAAGGCTGTCAGTCAGCCCCAGTGCGCGCGCAGCTACAGCCAGAGGTCTGGCAAGCCTGACCTGGCTCCCAGCACCAGGGATCTTTAGGCAACCCCCAGGAAAGCTCTAGGCGACCCCCAAAGGGGTCCCGACCCCCACTTTGAGAAATGGCTGTAAAGCCATGCGGCAAGCCTTCATGTAGCAAGTCTCCTCCGTCCAGCCCTCAGATGAGCCCTGTCATTCTGTAGAGGTGAGGGAAGCTCTCTTCCCCTCTGAAGGTGTCTGAGGGTTCCACGCACCTCCTCTCTGTGTAAATATGTTTATTAATCAATTTGATAGAATTCATGTATAAGTTCCATTTCTAATACATTCATCTATGTAAATTTATTTAAATGTAAAGTATAATTCTTTTTTCCCCTCTGGCCCCACAAGAGTTCCAGAGAAATGAGGTGGCCCTCCTGCCAAAAAGTTTATACTCCCCTGTTTTAAATCTTCCACAGTCCTGTGGTAACTAAGGTGGTAGTCCTGTCCACACTTTCCTGAAAGTAAGTCCCATTGATTCTAACGGGACTTACCATGTCTAGGACTGGGCTTTCAGACTGCAGTCCTATCCACACTTTCCTGTGAGAAAGTTTCATTGACTCTGATGGGACTTATTTCTGAATAGACCTGCCTTGAGCTTGGCCTCTAAGAGCAACATTTTAAAAATGACCTAAATTCTCTAGATTCTTTAATAGGGTGTGTGACAGAAAAGAGACTCCATTACTCAGAGTCCCACTTGCACTCTCTCTCTCTGCAGTTTAACACCAAGCAAGGCTGGTGATGGAAGTGAGGCAATCACTTGGTGACCATCTGTCCTCTTTTTCCAGGACACATCCTTTTTTTAGGTTTTTTTCCTTCATTCTCCTCCATTTCCTTGTGAGCAGGCAGCATGGATCCCTTATGTAATTCATAAATTCTATTTAATAAATTTCATATAGTGGTCTTAAAGTTAATAATAAGTGATATAGTGTTTAAATAAGCTACGTGAAAGCAAAATATATGACTGTTTTTACTGGAAGACCATATAAAAGCCACAAAAAGAGGACTATCCCCCCACCAAAATGTATGACACCCAAGAAAAAAGTAGGACACAACAAAAATAAAAGCTAAAAACATTAATTAATATGGTAATTTGTGTGTGTGTGTGGTGTATGTGTCTGTGTGTGTGTGTGTATATATATATATATATATATACACACACACACACACACACACACAAATATCTATCTATCTATCTATCTATACACACACACACACACAAACACACACACAGATAAATAGATATTTGTGTGTGGCTTTTATTTATTATTAAGCTTTATTAATTTATTAGGCTAATTTATTATTAAGCTTAATTACTTATTAAGCTTTTAGCTATTATTTATTATTTATTTATTATGGTAATTACAGTGTGTTAGTGTGTGTGTTTAGCTTTTATTTTTGTCATGTCCTTTTTTCTCTGGTGTCTTAGAGAGAGCGTGTTAATTTTAAACACTGACTGCAAATTTTAACCACACTTTCCTGGGAGTAAGTACTATTGAACACAATGGGACTTACTTCTGAGTAGAAATGCTTAGGATTGTACTGAATATTATTAAATTTCAATCTATTAACATAGAATTCACACAAGAATTTATTCACTTCACAAGAATTCTACATGCACACAAAGAAAAGGAGGACAATGAAGATTTTTCTTGCCAGGCTAAAAAAGAGGACATGTCCTGGAAAAAGAGGACATATGATCACCTTATTTTATTTTGTCACATCCTATATTTTTCTTGAGTGTTCTACATTTTGGGGGAGGGGAGATCTTGTCCACTTGATGGTCACCTCTTAATGGTGATTCTCTTGTTGGTCACCCTGATCCCACCTGCCACCTCCCCCAAGTGCAGTGGTTGGGGTCCCTGGGAGGGGAGGGTGAGGGGGTGCAGTGCAGAGGCTGGAGGGGGGGGGTTCCTTCAGTCTCCCCATCCCCTGTCAATCAAGGGGGTGCTGCAGGGCAGGAGCAGCCTGCGCGTAGAGAGCGCACCGTGCGTAAAGCTTTGCGCACGGGCAGAGCAGGGCAGCCCTTGGGGAGGGAAGGCGCAGGCGGAGGGCCAGCTGTGGCCCAGAGACTCACCGTTTTGCAGCTCCTGGTGGAGGAGAAGCAGGCTGAGCAAGAGCCAGGGCTTCATGGTCGGAGGGGGAGCCAGGAAAGGGCCCGCAGGACCCCCTTGCCAGTGGAGAAGCTGCCCAAGGGAGCTTGGAGAGGATGGGAGTGGGGCGGGTGGGAGCCCTTTCCTTCCCCTTCTCTTCCCTTCCCGCCTTCGGGCCCCCCTCAGTGCTGTCAGTCAGCCCAGCTGGGGCTCATTAATGAGGCTTCTCCCCCCTCCCGTCCCTCTTTCCCCTGTAAGCAGGCAAAGGGTACACTCTTTCCAAAATACAAATATTTGTTCCCTTGTGTGCTCCTTGGGGCATCTGGTGGGCCTTTGTGTGGTCTGATCCAGCAGGCCTCTTCTTCACCTTGATCTGCAAGACAGAGTAGTAGTCTGCAAGGTCTCGGGGAAATAAAATTGATACTGAACACTTATTTATTTATATATAAATCTATATATATAGATAGATAGATTTATTTATAAATCTTACACTTACTTAGATTTATATCCCGTCTTTCTTCCCTAATGAAAGGGAGCTCAAGGCAGCCAACAACAATTTAAAAAAGAATAAAACACCACTAACATTAGATAAAACACAATTAAAATACAATTAGATTATATAATTCTAATTCTATATCCTGCTCCAGTGCCTGAACAAGCAGTTTCCCACAAATCACCAGAGAAAGTGGAGGACAGATCACTAAAAGCCACTGACACATTTTTATGGGAACACTCAAGTGATGGACCACCAGTGTGGAAATCAGACTGTCCACAGCTACATGTGATCTACAATTCCAGTTTTTGCCTCAGTGGGCAATTACCATATTAACACCCATACTGTATGGGCTGTTTACACCAAAAGAAGGAGCAGTCTGGCAACATAGGCTGCAATCCTAAAGACACTTTACTGGGAGTAAGACCCATTGAACACAATGAGGCTTACTTTTCAGTAGTCCTGGTTAGGATTGTGCTCATAGTTTTATAGCTGTTGCATATGTGCTAGCACCAGTTGCTCCCTTCCCCGCCCCAAGGAGGCTTCAACATGCAGAAATCCCCCCATGGGAAACAGCAGCTAACATGTTGGTACCACTGCCTTGCTGCACAGGGCATTAAATAGACTGGACTTTTGATCACTGTCACCCTAACTTCTGCTGGAAAAAGAAGTTTTTTCTTCTTTTTCCAGGTGGTAGCAGGTGGAGCGTAACTTGGAGTAAAGGATATTTTCCTCTTACCCCATGTTATGCCTCAGTTACCCCTATGTGGCTACTCTGATCTATGCCAATGAAATTTCTGATGCAGATCCAAGCAGTCTGATATATCACTTGGCTGACTGGCTGGCTGGGACGGGGGATAGGATAAAGGCTGCAATCCTAAAGACACTTTCCTGGTAGTAAAACCCACTGAACACAATGGGGCTTACTTTTGCATAGACACGGTTAGGATGGTGCTGTAAGTCCACAATGCTACTGCTATTCCTACCCACCCACCCCCCTGCACTTCCAGTTCATCCTCCCACTACCCTTTCCAGCACCCTGCACTGGCCCTTGGCCTGTGCAAACTCACCAGATCTGGTGCAGAGAAGCCAGTGCTCATACTTGCGTTGGCTCAGCCTGCTTGCGAGGAGGTATGAACATGTTACTGCATATTCACAACACTTCAGGGTCAGCACAGGTGATGTGTACTGGTAGGAATGTGCTATGTGTCTCCACCATGTAAATATGCAAAATAAAACTATGCAGCATGTACAATTGTAAACTTTATTTTAAAAAATATAGAACATAAAGATTATTGTCTTAAGCAGCATTTTCTTTTTAGTGAACAGCAGCCATATAAATTTCTTCTAAAAATCTAGTTACTTAGACCTACTGACATTTTCATGTACAAGTGAAATAGCCAAAGCACCAGGAAGTATTCTTCCACACATTCTAAACATTTAACATTAACATTAAAAAATGGATTTGTCTAAAAACAAACATATTGTACTGATGCTAACTGATCATTATGTGCAGAGTAGCAAACATATACATGGCAATAATGACTACAGTGTACAATATGCACAGTGATACGGCCAAGTTTAACACTCCTTAATAAACTTTTAGAACCCGCAACAGTGTTTTTTTAATGTGCAGTGAACTTCTGTGGTCGTTCTTCAGCCTAACTTAGCTTTAGCCTAATTTCATCCTACTGAATACACTCAGAATTTTCCTAGAGAAAAACAAACAACTGTGGGGTACTTTAGTCCTAACTCAATCTTAGGCATAATTTTTCAGAAATCTCACTATATTTACCCAGGAATCACTCATGAAAATGCTGTTAAAAATCTTTAAGGGCCCAAACCTATTGATTTTTCCAGCACTGGTGCAGCTGTTCCAACAAGGCAAGCACTGCATACTATGGTGGGCAGTCAATCATCAAGGCCTCTTCAAAAGGTAAGGATTTATTTCCATAGCTGCCTTGACACTGGAAAGTTGGGTAGGATTGGATCCTAATAACACAGGGGAAATGAAGTATGGGCAATTATTTTATTTATCAAATTTAAAAATGTACAGGAAGATAAAGCAGGCTGCTTAAGAAAGGGGGAAATACCAGTAAGTAGTATAGATAGAGTTGCAAAACATAGCACATTCTGTACATAACTTCATGCATGGGAGAATAGGTTGCAGAAAAATTAATACGGTGGTGTGAACCAACCCTGTGACATTTGTAACCATAAAGCTATATATTCTGTAAACATATTAGAACTAGTATGATTGTGCAATAGCATTTCAATGGGAAGGTAAAACAGTGTTCCGTGCACCTTCAGCAGTCATGCCAGCCCTGAGACCACAAAATTGTCATTGGACAACGCTGGCTCTAAAGGCTTAGAAACAGGGATGAATATCACACTCTAGGGTGAATATCATACATGCGGAGGACACCTTTACTTTTATGATTGTGCACTGCAATCTAGTGCACAACACAAAGTCCAACAAAGTGGACTTTGCCACAAAGTGTGGCAATCCTGAAGACACTTTCCTGGGAGTAAGACCCACTGAACGCAATGGGGCTTACTTTTGAGTAGATATGCTTAGGATTGTGCTCATAGTTCAAGAGCAATTACTTCCAAGTGTGCACAGGACTGCAACTTAATCTTTGTATTTCATTTATGGTAATATTTAACAATTTCCGCTGAACATGTTACAACCAAAGTTAAGCCTTTTAAGCCATAAATTGCAGCAGGAGAATTTGAGCAGGTTTAGTTTAAGCAAGTGTTCAACTTTGGCTAGATCAGAGGTCTTCAAGCATTTTTGCCAAAGGGCTGCATTAAATATTTGGCATGCTGTTGAGGACTAAAAAAGTTAAATAAAAAATTTAAATAAATACTTCAGACATAGAACTCTAATACTGAACAACTTCTGTGTCCTGAGGGCATTCTGAAGCCCTCAGAAAACCTGGATGCAAGCAAAGCATTGCTCTGGTGAATGGGTCAGAAGTTTCAGTGGACCAGAGGCTGGCCAAAGACCACATACAGGTAGTTAAGGTGCAATCCTAGGCTGGAACCACTCTTTGGTCTTCTCCTTCCTGTGGTGATGTAGGGACGCAAGCGCATGTATGTGCACTGACCTAACCCTCCTGACGCAGAAGTGTCTTACAGCACTTTTTTTACATCCCAAGGTTCAGCACAGGTCTTGTGCCGGGGCTTAGGCCAGCCTAACTTGAAGTAAGGATTGCAGCCTTAATGTTTCTACTTAGCTTGCACAAAAATATTTTTGTAATAGCTTTTCATCTAGTTTCCCATTGATTGTTATATTTTATTGACTAATGTCTTGTCTCTGAATTCAGTGGCCAAAAGTTACGACCAGCATAGGAAAAACTGGTGGACAGGGAAATTCACAAAAGCTTTGGTTTTCATTCTTTTTAATCTAAACTTCATAAAAGCATGGGATGGCTATCTGGTTTATACATGTGTATGAATATGTAGTACATAAAAAAAAATGAGTCCTATTTAAAAAAAAATTGTACTTGAATTTTCCACATCTGAACGGCATAAAATTCACCTTAACGTGTACATTCAATTAAAAATTGGTTCTCTTTCTGAATTAAGCATAATGGGTTGTGTTTAAAAAATGGCCATAAACTTAGCTTCCAGCTACAACTGAACTGTGCAATAGCCTGTTGGAAGAAATGATCTGAAATAGCAGTTCCCAAACTCCTCAAGGAGAGTTGGTAATTCTGCAAATTGTTGTGGGGGCAGGGCAGTGGAGTTGCTCTGCTGTCACTGCAGTGATTGTAACACCATAAGGACCCCCAACAGCATTTTTCTGTACCTGGGTGAATCTGAAGTTTCCTGGCGGCTCATAGCCCCTTGTGCAACTCTCCATGTGGCTACACTGAACTCTGTTCCATAGATTAGACCCACAAAATAGTTGGCTATGGGCCTGATGGATCTACATGAAGGAATGTATATGCAAAAAGCTACTGCACAGGGATAAATCAAATACCAGAAATCCTACATATGTAAAGTCAGAGATATGAATTGAAAACTGTAAAGGCCTTCGGATCAGAGACACCCTTCTAAGTTTTTCATTAAATCTCTTATTTGCCCAGTAGAACAAACACTACTCCTGCAGTATTCAAATAGTATTTTTCTGTCATATCTTCATTTCCAAGTCAGTTTTATGGTTTTCAATAAAGCAATTAAAATATACATATATCATTTATGGAAGTTGTTCTGAATTTGTTCCATCTCATTAAGGTTTAGATAAATAACAGGAACCTCTAAAGTCCACACTGGACAAAAAAATGTAAAATTGTGCAGTAATCATTAAAGGCAAGTATGAAGGACAGTATTCCTCTGGAAGAAGTGTCTTGTTTTAAATCCACACACTAGTGAAGTTTTTTGAGCTGTTAAGAATTACACAGTTAATGGAAAGATGCTTGTATCTGGTTTGTACTCCTTGCTACCCATAAAAAAACACCTTGTAATGAGGTTCACAATGTGCCATGTACATTTTGGAACTCTGTACAATTTGGATTTTCCCATTTTTTAAAAATAAATTGGCTCACATAATCAATATAAAACTTAGAAAATTAGCAGGATATTATTTGCAGCAATGCCAATAAAAACAATCAGCATAATATATATTTGATACAATTGTTGAACTATTTACATTCAATAAGGCAGCAATCAGGGCACTCTTCTCTTTTCCTCTATGAAGCATATAAACATTTTACATTTAACACCACATCTTTATATCTCCATAAGAGTTGCTTTTTAGCAATTTACATAAGCTGATACATAAAAAGCAAACAAAAATACACACACCAGAAGGTTTTCTTTGAATACTTAAGATTCAGAAATATTTCAACATATTTCAATATTTCAACATATTTCTATATAGGACAATGATGGCAAAAATATTGTATGCTAACCTCTTTCCTGTGGTTGAAAATGTATTTTAGATATAATACACTGTTTATGATATGATACCTTGTATATTATTTAGTAGTAGAAAAAAGAAATGTTAATTCAGAACTCCAAATATGCCACACGACTTTCAATATTTATTTTGTAATCTTATTTCTATTTTTAGTTTGTATGTGTTATTTTTTGTAATGTTAAAATAATTATGAACAAAGACACATTTTAAGACCAAAGAATGCTGCTACTAAGTTTACTGTTATCATTTAACTTACTGATAGGATGGCTTCAGAGATTATACAGAAGATAGATTGAAAGGGGTAGAGCAAGTTCAAGCAATTCCTGCTTTTTTGTGCTCCTACTTTAAGCGCCAAACTGGGATCTTCCACATGAGCATGTACTTGTATTTGGAACTCACATTTCTCACATTAAGAATAATATGCTATGGTCTGGATATGAAGTATATAGAAGCAGCAAATACATTTCCGAGCCCCCACGCATGCTAGCGTAAAGTCTAATCACAGGGTTTATCAAATTTAAGTACACCAGAGCTGAGCACAAATAGGATACCTAGAGTTGTGTGCAAATGGCTTATTTTGGTAGCACTTCTCCTTCTCTCCTGCTCAGTGGCTATTATAAAGCCTCTTTAAAAATCCAAAGTTTCAACTGTGGATTTTGTTTTGCTTTTTTACCCCATTTTGTTGTAATGACAAAGCCTGAAAAATTATTGCAATATGGTTTTAAGCCTTGAAATTTAGAAATCAGAACACAACCTTCATGTTTTTGTAAATGGTCGCTTCTGCCAAAGAAGCAGATTCCTCAACTTCCTACCTGCCTTGATCAGTTAAGGAGGGAGAAGGAAATGGAAACTATTAGACCAGTGGTTCCCAAACGTTTTAGCATTGGAACCCACTTTTTAATATTACATTTTTATCAGGTCCCACCTATGTTTGTAAGGCTTTAAAAATGAAGATCTAGAAAGAAATAGTATATTTACGTGCAAGTAATAATTATCAAAATAGATTGTGCTTTTGTATTGAAGCAGCCCTAATGAACTTTTATGAATGCTTTCCCTTCTTTCCCACATTTATCCTTTACCCAAAATTTTAAAAATAATGTGTTTTGGGATTTTTTTTGTGTACTCTATTAAGGAGAATCAACTAAAGACAATATTTATCTCTCAGTATTTAAACATGCTTGCAAATTGCATGTGCCTTGCTTTGCAAGGCAATTACCAGCTGATTTTTGAATCACCTCAGGGCTTAAGGCAATTAGTTATCTTGCCATTAGCTGTGTTTATATTGGAGTCTCTGCACAGCCCTTCACAACCCAACAGTGGATCCCAAACCACAGTATTGGAACCACTGAAGTAGGCAAAACTGCTTTTTCTTTCTGGCATGCTCACATACATCCAGAATTCTGTAAATATTGAAGGCATCCATGTACTGTCTCATCAAATGATGTTTCAGATCAAATGGTCATCAAACAGAACTCATCTATCAGTCAGTCAAATTATGACAGCATTCTCAAATAAAAGCTTGGAACCGATCTGTGACGCTTTGCACTGAATAAGGCATGCAGAACTTTAAAAAAATCCATCACCCAGAAAATTCCACTTTTCAAAGATTTGAATTTTTTCCCATCTAAATCTGTCTCTCTTTAGAAAAAGAAATAACACATTCCCCGAAAAAACAAAATTTCTGTTCGTGATTTATATATCAGATCAGTTATGAGGGTAGCACACTCTTTTGAAAGGCACAATATGATTCCATGATATAGGAAGGAAAGGGAACACTAAGCTTGTGCCTGGAAATTTCATGTTCCTATAATGCAGAAATTTAGGAGGGTTTTTGATTCCTCAGAAGCTTTTTAAATAATAATATGTAAACAGGCTGGTGGATACACAGCTTTTCAGTCAGGGAGCTATGACAGCTATTGACAGAGCGTTCACACATTCCACAATATCACTAGACATTTCAGTACAGCAGACCTTCTCTTTACAAGGGTTCATTTTACATGGACTCTATAGTACAAGTTTCACTATACACTGAGGACTCTAACCAATTTTTCAACTCTGGGGTAAGGGCAATGCAACTCAAGGTAAGGGAATGAACACATTACTGCCTCCCCCCTCCAAATATAGGATCCAGCATATGCCTCACTGTTATGCAGGTGCTGAAAATTGGTTAAGATAGTGACCTGAATTATTCAGGCTGCAATCTGATCCCCAGTTAGGCAGACATAAGTTCCACCACAAGTCCTGTGCTGGCCTGGGGTGCTAGAAAAGTGCTGTAAGATACTTCTGCACCACTCCTAGGGGGTTAGGCCAAAGTACAGACATGCTCCAGCCTCCCCACACCATCACAGAATGGGTAGATAGGTGAATTATTGAGACAGGCTTAAATTGGTTAGGATTGCCCCCACATTTTACAGTGGGGTCATGACTGTAGTCAGCAGTCTTATCATGGTTCTAAATCAGTGATGTGAAAAAAGCATTTGGTAGTGTCTTAGCCAACAGTATTTGTAATACATGTGTACTGGAGAAGCAATAAGCTGTAATACATGTGTACTGGAGAAACAATAAATTTTATAATGACAACTTTGTTTAAAAAACCAATAACTATGACCCCATTGTTAGCTTTTAAATAGAGTTTTAGAAAGGGAAATTATTTAATTATGTGTCAGAAACTTCAACTGCCAAGATCTTGGAATGAATTACAAAATTTGCACAATGCAGTGGTTTCTTCTGAAGGACCAGTATAGATTACTATTGTAAAGTGAGTGTCCACTGAATTTGCATTGACATCTGAAAAAGTCCCAGTTCTATATATACAAAAGATAGGAACGCTGTTAACGAGTGCTTAGACTGCAATTTGTATACATCTGAGAATAAGCCCTATTAAATTCTTGAATGGGTTTTCTCAAAAAACATGTACAGATTGTGCTGTCAGTTTCGTTAATAACTAACTACATATTGATTTTTTATTTTTTACTAGAAAGTAAGAAGATTTTGGAATTAGTTATGTTCTTAATATATAATCAGTTCTGAAACAACATGTGCTTGATGCAAAGTTAATTAGAAATACTGTTCATTAGTACATCTCACAAGTATATTGCTGTTTGCTTACTTGCAGATACAACGATAGAAGACAAGTTGACATGCATACTATTTTACAGTTATACACTACCCAGCACTGCAAAGATCTGACAAATTTATCCATGTATCCAGTACCCACCTTACTCTTTTTTTAAAAAAAGAATGTTTCAAAAATATTCATTTTTGACGAAGAAAAGTTGAAAGTGTAATTGCCAAGTAATTTAACACTGCTACCACATTTTAGAAACCCCAGTAACATGAAATCCCAGAAATTCCCTAACTTTGAACAGTCCTAAGGAATTGGTTACATTGTGTTGTATCAACTACTGATGTACGATGTTGCTAAGATGAAAGGCCTCCAAAATGTTTAGCATGCCAGACAAGTACAGTCAGCCTCCACTTCCTCTCCACTTCCTTGGTTTTCTTCCTTTCCACTTCCTTGGTTATTAACTGAAGTAAAAATGTCTATTGGCCGAGATATAATCTAGCTGCCAGTCCCAATCAATATTTACAATTTCTAATAGGTGTTTTCACAAAGCACGAGTAGATTACTGTTAAATCTTTTGGCACCAAATGATACTTTCCAATATAGTTCACTGTTGGAGGCACATACAACATGGAAATTTACAACTGTTAGCATTCACTTGTCCTTTCATCTGAAATAAAACGTGCGCTTTCACTTGCATTTTCATTTGAATCTCCTACAGGGTTTTTAATCTTTACTGGTGTGTCACTTTTTTCTGAAGAACTGTCTTCATCATCATACTCTTCTTCCTTAGGATGGCCTTCCATACTGTGTCGTATACCGTAAGCAAAGTAAATAAGGAATCCTATCAAAGAGAAAAACAGACTAGTTTTGACGAGTTTGTCACATTATACATTTATTTCTAAAACTCTCAAAAGATTATTGGAGTACTATATCTTTACAACTGCTCAACTCCTTGAATCACTTGTGATAATTCAATTTTTTCAATCCACGGTCAGCTTCCATTTCAGAAGGTCAAAGCTAGGAGCATACTGAGACTGGGAGAGGGGGCATTGGGAATATCTTATCAATGTTGTACCTATTGTACAATAGTCACTGCAGTATAGAGGGATCAAGGATTCTCATGAACCTGATGAATCATGTCTAATTCATGATAAGATTCCTGTTATATATACTTACCAAGAGCCATCCAGATGCTAAACCGTATCCAAGTCTCTCCATTTAGCTGTACCATCAGGTAAATATTCACTAAAATACTCAAAGATGGCAAAAATGGCAAGAGTGGAACCTAAGGATAAAATATTTTACTATTCAATATTTTTTCAAATATCTTCTATGATAAAATACCATATTTACTCGAATCTAATGCAGCATCAAATCTAATGTGCATTCCTATTTTAAAAGCCTTGAGATTTTAAAAAATGTTTACTGGTGATTGTAATACATCTGCAAAGCAGGTACAAAATTTAATTTTACTGCATATAATAATGAGTTACATGACAGTAATAAAATGGCAATGGATCTGTTATTATTTTTACCTAATTGCCTCACTTAAAGAGCTTAATTCGTTCTGGAGGCCTGGTCTTTAAGTGGAACATTCTTTAAGTGAACCGGATTTTCCCATAGGAAATAATGGAAACTCAGACAATTGGTTCCACAACCAAAAAAAAAATTCATATAAAAATATTAACTGTATGTAAAAATGATGACAAAACACAGGAATTGAATTCAAAACACTATAATATAATACAGACCACAATTACTGTAATAAAACACTAATATTCTGTACAGTTAAAAAGAAAAGGAAAAACCTCTCTGGCCAAGGTTAACTAATTTTCACTAAAAGAGTCACTTTTGTGAGATCTATCTATTCAAACTAGATAGGCAGTCAGCAACAGCAGAGGGGCCAGATCATGCTCCACTGAATCCACTGGGGCTTACTCACAGGAAAGTGTGTAGGATGCAGCCTTACTCTTTCCAAGTTTGCATGAAGTGCAACAGCAGAAGAGCAAAATCCTATGCTATCTACTCAGCATCAAGCCCCATAAAATCCACTGGGGCTTACTCGCAGGAAAGGAAAATAGCAGGCAGGGAAGGTGGTGGGGGGCAGAGGGGTGGTTGTAGTGGGGTCCAGGCTGGGGGGGGGCTTCCTTGGGGGGAAGGGGTTTGTTTGAGGGGAACTCTACAGGGGGGTGCAGGAGGAGTTTTCCCTCCTATCTGATGGAGGCTGCAGTGCAGAGGCTTGGCTGGCCATGTTTATTGGCTGCAGGAGCAGAGCAGCCATCTTTGTTGCACAACTGAAGAGGCTCTTCTGCTCCTCCTTTTGGCCTGTTCCCTGGTACTGCAGACAGGAGGAGAAAGTCCCACCTTATTGCTACAGCCCAGCCAATGGAGGAAGAGGAGGAGCCCAGCCAATTCACTCGTTATGTGAATCAAGCTCATTATGTGAAGCAAAATCCCACACAAATTTTTCCTTGTTATGTGGAACACTTGCTATCCAAGGCACTCATTAAGCAAAGTACCACCTTACTTTATATAACAATGGGTTTGTTATGTTTTTAACACAATACAGCAAACTGTTAAACTAAATACTGACCTATACTTAAAATACTGCATTTCCTTGAATCTAATTAGCTATAGAATCTAATGCACACCCTGATTTGGCTAAATTTGGCTGAAAAAGTTGTGGGTTAGATTCAAGTGAATACAGTAATTTTCACCTCTAAAGGAACAAGGGAGGTAGAACAGCTTCCAGACTGCATACTCCATGTTTTTGGAAAAAAAGAATTCATGCTCTTTTATCCTCCTCTTACCATAAATGCCACTTTCTGTTGACTCTGAGGTTGTCTCCAGATGACAAGCACGACAGCAACAAACAAGATAAAAAGAGCTGCAAGAAGGCCAATACTCCAATACTCCAGATTGGCAAGAAAGTGAATCCCATAGGTGGTCAAAATACTTAAGCCACAAACCAGGAGCGCTAAATAGAAATTAGGAATGAAAATAGCAGAGTATTTGTTTTGAAATATTCAATGTTTGTAAGTTATACAGGAGCTTTAACAATAGCGAGAGGCATTTTCAAAAGGTAAGGCAAGTATATGGATAACACCTGACTTACCCAGCAGACAGACAAGAAACTTGACCATTGATGCAGACTGTTCATTTGGTAAACTTGATGGATTAATCAGTGCTTGTAGGCTGAAATTATGCCCTGGTAGCATATTCATTTGAGAATCACTTGTGCATTCTCCCTCTGATTTTGCAAAATCCTCTTTTTCTGTTGAATATTTTGGTTGCTCATAGTTTAAACTGGGTTGATACCTGTGTGCAAAAAATACCTTTTTGTAAAACCAGGATAACCCCTCCACAACAGAAAAGTAAACCCCTAGTGTCATGTTCCATTATACTCACACTCCTTTTTGTCATTCATTTAACCATTTAACTGCTACATCAGCTCTGAACACATATCTGTATTTTATACAAGATATCACTGATTTAAAAATTAGTATCACTCATAGGCTTTAATCCTAAAGACACTTTCCTGGGAGTAAGACCCACTGAAGACAATGGGACTTACTTTTGAGTCAACATGGTTAGGATTGTGCTTTTATTCTGTCAATATTGCTATAGTATTGCAGTATAGAAGATTTATACATCAAGTTGCTTGAATTCATAATGCACTTAAGTATAATCCTACAAATTACCAACATAAAAATGGGAACTTACCTGAGAATAAGAACACAAGCTGCTACCAGTGAGTATGCAAGAAGTGTACCAATAGACATCATGTCTACTAAGGCTTTTAGGTCAAAAAGAAATGCCATTAATGCTAGAAAAATAAACAAAATTTTTAAATTAAATTTTTAGAAGTATTCACCATGTTTTTTATTAATTGCCACCATGAATATTTAATTTTTGCCCCATGCAGTCTTGATCATCTTGGTATAATCTGATCAATTTATGTTTTTAGAAATTGTTAGAATATTATGTGGCCAATATAAAATGTCTGGATTGCTGCATTATTTATGATAAATAATTCATTCAACAGAACCAACACCAAGTTAATTCTCCTCTGAAATTTGGCAACGCCAATGTTTACACAGTTGTTTTCAATTGATGGTTTTAATAAGAGAAAAAGAAGAAAGAGTACCTTATTTTGCTTAGCAAACACTAATGCATGTAAAACAAAAGTGTAGCGGGGACAACTCCTGTGCAGGCAAACTGCATTCTGGCTGAAACCGCATTCATTTTAGTGGCAATTCCACAGGAAATGTGCCCATTGTCTTGCACACATACAAAATTGCACTCCTTTTCCCAAATAATGCCCATGCAAAGAATTAACAACACTTACTTTTGAAGACATTATAAAAGACATTCCCTTTTTAAACAGTGTTCTGAACAAAAGTGTTTAAGGAGGAAGAGTGCATGTCTAAAACTTAAAGAGTACTGGGAAAGACTACAAAATTGAAAGGTTTCATTTATCAGGCAAAAAAAGCATCCAGTTAGGTGTTTAGGAAACGAGTAAGAAATGGAATGGGGCTTGATAGAGTGGTGTGGTACTAACATCACCAAGGTAACATACCCTGCAATCCAGAGTAACTACGGGAGCATGTAAGAGACATTACGTGTACCCGTAGTTACTGCACCACCTAGTGAAAACCTATGGGAAATTCATATTACAATCCAGAGCAAATTGTTCTTACACCGGAGCAAGGACTCCCCGTAGTTACTCTGGATTGTGCCCATAATTAAATAATTCACTTTTATCTTCATAAATTTTTGCTGGCTGATCTATCTTTTTTCCCTATGTCTGTGTACCTATGTTCAGCATCTCAACTAGATTTTATACATATTTTTCAGGACTGGCTCAGCTTTTTAGGGTTTTTGATGGGAATTACCGTATTTCCTGGACCATGAGACGCACCAAAATTTAGAGGAGAAAAACAAAAAAAAAATTCTGAACCAAATGGTGTACTAATGTATTTAATAAAATGTAGCAGAATTAATATTTCAACCATGTAAAGTCAACAGTGGTATTAAGAACCTTCTTTACCATTTCTAATTGTTTAAATTGTTCTTAGTTTTTTAAATCTAATTGTATTAATCTCTACTTATGATCATTTTAATGGTGTTTTATTATGATTGATGTTAGCCACCTTGAACTCCCTCTTGCAGGTGAGGAAAGGCGGGATATAAATTAAATAAATAAATAATAAATAAATGTAATAATAATACATTCAACTATGTAAACATTCAACCATAGAAATACAATTAACATGTACCATAAATTACCATGTACTGTATTTAGAGCCATCATCACTGTCATGAACTCCAGGGTTGAAAGAGAGCATAGTGGTTGAAAAAGAATAGATCCCCTGGTGGCTTCTCTGAATCAAATACCACTTACTTCTGAGTAGACCTGGAAAGGATTGTGCCCAAAGGCTGAAAAAGAGCACATGTCCTGGGGAAAAGGGGGACAGATGGACACTCTGTGCAGGCCAAGTCAATCCTGGATTGGCTTAAGCCTGGTTGCCTGCCAATCTAGATTCTATGAGATACACACACACAAAAACACACACACACTCAAATATATATAATACATATAAAATACACACTCACACATACATATGTGTGTGTGTGTTTGAGTGTGTGTATTATATATATTTCATATTATATATGTATATATTTTCATTCTCTTGGGGAAGGGGGAGTGTGTGCATGTGGGGGTGGCTTCTGGGGGTTATTGGAGGGAGGGGAAACTAGTAAGTAGAGGGTTTCTGGGGGGAGTATTTAGGGGTGACTGGTGGGGATGGCTGGGACTAGTGGGTGCAGTGGGTAGTGGGGAAGGGGAGACACATTAAAATAAAGGAGAAATACTCATTGTTTTCCTGCACTTAATTTCTACACTTTTAAAGGGCTTTAAGAAGCACTTTGTTTTCCTGCACTTAATTTCTACACTTTAAAGGGTTTTAAAGGTTGTTCAGAGCCAGAGAAACCTGAACTGAGAGGGTTAAAAGGCTATTTAACTTCCATGCAGTCAGGGATTAACCTCTATGGTAACCAGGCAAACATTTCTCTTCAAACTGCAGGCATCCTGCAGAGTGGATAATTGAGTGTTAAAAGGACCATCACTTTAAGAGAAATGCACCAACATTTCTCCCCATTGTTTTGGGGGAAAAAAGTGCATCTCTCCAAGCGGGAATTACAATTAATATTGTTGCAGGAAGCATGTTGCCAGAATACATGCCTAAAGTTTTTCTACTGTGTTTTCAAAATGTATCATACCTAACTGAGAATACCTGGATAGAATCTGAACTGCAGTCAATTGAAAAATAAGCTACTGCAATGTTTATGGAGGACTAGTTGGTGAAAATGAGGTTCATTACCATTCTGTTTAAGCTACAGTAGAAATGATTCTCAGTCACAAACAATTCATAAGTGGAGTTTATTTACACAAGCTTGGCAAAAAGTTTAGGATGCCATTCTACCTTATGGTTTTTTCCTAATTATAGTTGCTGTATTGATGATTAAAATTATTATGTATTCAGGCAGTCCCTTCATAGCTTAACTTAGAGAGGGGTTCTGCTTAGCGATGCCTCTGCAGAGGCAGTGATGTTGAAAGGATACCTGGTGAGTGGGAAAGTTCTCCCATCATCTTGGCAGTGCCTCCCTTCTCTCTTTCTCTCACCCTTCTTGATCTGTCCCAGACTCTTCCTCACTGAGGCCTCCTTCTGAGCACCTGAATATAGGTGCTGCTCCTGAAAGGATGGTGCATGTGATAATTGGGCTCTCCCCACTCCTTGGCTGAGTCTCATTATGTATTAGCAATACAAGTAATACAACAGCCTCCTTCCACCTCTCTCCACCCAGAGCCTCAGCAGAAGTACCACAGCTGAAAATGTTGCACTACGGGAACCGTATCATCATGTCAGCCTGATAAATTCCCCAGACCATATCCAGCTTTATGCCTGATACCCCTAATGTGTCCAAACATCTGATACCCAGATGTGTCCAAACATTTTGGCAGGAGGGCCACATCTCTCTGACACAGTGTCAGCAGCCAGAAAAATGATTTAAATTTCAAATTTGAATAAATATTCAATATATATTGGATATATTACAAAGCTTATCCACTAGGCAAAATGGAGGGGTCTTGCCATGGGCCACATTGAGACTTGCCACAGGCCCCATATGGATCCTGAATAGGGATTTGGATACCTCTGATTTAGGGGAACATAACTGTATATGACATGAAGTCACAGCAAGTAAAATTGCTGTGTAAAGAAAAACTGAGGAATTTCTGTTTTTAAGTAAGTAAAATTGAGGAATTTCTGTTTTTACATTTAAGAAAAAAGAACATTTTCACAAAAGCTGCAATCCTACACACTTTTCTGGGAGTAAGACCCATTGAACACAGTGGGGCTTACTTTAGAATAGACATGGTTAGGATTGTGCCCTAAATCTGCATTCAATCTGCTTGGCCTGCTTCCCTCTCTGAAGATTTTATCCATTATGTTTACTAGCAAGTGCAAAATACAATTGTCAGCAGTTACATATGACTACATGTTGCCTTAACTGCTGGATTTTTCATGGGTATCATATTAAAAAGTCAATATCAAGTCTTAACACTGTTTAAAAATGGAGAAACAATCCATGCAGAATTTGAATAACATCAACATATTAAAAACTAGAGCAAAACTTATGCCACATCCCATTTGTAATTCTTAGGCTGCTGTTTAAACAAAATATTATGCTTTTTAAACAGAATATTCTGCTACAGATGTTTATTTAGGAAAAGCATACATGATATTACACAGGCAGAAGAATTCAATGACAGAATAAAGAGGGAAGTTTACTAGGGTAGTAAACTGGTGCTTCTTTCTTGACACATGCATAGAACACCAATCTCATTGGTTAAATTGGAAGAAAGCTCAAGGTAAGACCTCCAAAAGTGCCACCATCACCACTTTTCATAACTGCATGCCTTCCAATACTGTGGTTAGCATTTTTCCCCCTCAATTTACATGCATGGGAAGTTAGCAAACAGGCCCATTCCATCACAGAATTAAGCACACAAAGACAAGAGTTCAGGTCCCAGTTAAGTGAACCTGAGTTTACAGAGCTTACCAGCGATGAGCCCTGCTGTCAATGTGGCAGGAACTGGAGACTGCCTCTTGCTCACTTTGGCAAGAAATCTAAAGAGTAAACCATCCCGTGCCATGGCAAAGAGAATACGGGGCAAAGGGAACATAGAGCCAAGAAGACTAGAACAAAAAAATTGGATTGTTCAAGTACCACATTAACAAAATTATGCACTAATGCTGAACCAAACACAGACATGGAGGATAAAAGGAATTTCATCTGTACAATGCATTATGACTGAAGAATTCTGATGAACAAAAATGAGGTTTGTTATGAATTGGCATGTTCACTGGTTTTAATTTCAGAGATGCACTTTTTATAATTTTAGTTAGTACAGGGTTATAACTGCCTACCAGTATCTGATTTCCATTTGTGACCAAGTGTCTGTTTTCCTTACAAATACATTTGCTATCAGCCTCACCTGATACAGCCCCCGATGATAAAGTAGCAAGAACTGGAGTCTTCGATTTGGGACTGATTTGAGCTAGACATTTGAAAAGCAACCCATCCTCCGCCATAGCATAGATTATACGCGGCATTGGGAAAATTGATCCAAGGAGACTGAATAAAAAGCAAAGAACATGCAACACAGCCAGCATAACTTCATGCAATATACCATGGAAAAGAAAAACACTGCTAATTGACAGCATGTAATACCAGAGATGTAACTGAGGGATTGGTGGTGGTCGGGTGAATAGATATATTGTATCTATTTAACTGTACCATGTAACTGTACCATAGAAAGTACAGTTCAAGATACAAGTTTTTCTTAAACTTTCAAACAATTTTGCTGTTTGAACAATATCTGATTAGCATTGGAAGGAGACTTGCAATCTTTATGGCCAAGTTCTGAAGGTGTCCAAGTCAAAGAAAGTCTTTGTGTGATGAAAGAACATTTGCATCTTCACAATGCATTCATAACACAGTTCCTCTGTGTGCATTTCTTCTTTAAAAAAAACAGGAGATCACACAAACTTGGTGTCTTCATCCATGTGAAGCAGTGTTATCACAGGTGCTAGTATCACATATGCTAGTACACTACTACATCCTGTAAAGGTTATCACTGACCTAGTAAATGTTTGAACAAGACCCATGTTGCTTTATCTCACAATCAGCTCAAAAGGTACAATCACTACTAGCTTTTATTTTGTATATGTAGAAATGTTCATAGAGAACATAGGGACTAACCAAAGAGACTTTTGAATTATAAAAACCAATTTAAGCCTCACATGATAAAATTTCCCTGTTCTCTTCATTGAATTAAAACATTATCCTTAGAAACTTGGGTCTTCACAATGTATTTATTTCTTCAGGAATGGCATAGAACACATCTGGTAATACCAGCAATAGCACTTTGAAAAATTATCAAGTAGCAAGATTAAAACATGCAATATACTCAAAGTAAGGAATGTCCCCAATAATATCAAAAACCAAAGTGTTAAATAGTCTACCTGAAACTTCTATACGATTTTGCCCAAACTATAAGGATCTACTTTTATTTACAGTTCAAACCAGTTTTCTAACAAGCCCAATATACATATTCCCCAAGTTACAGATATTGAGCTTATTATGGACAGCTACTTTAGTGATTTAGTGCAATTGCAGTACATCTTTTGCCGGTCCTTCTGCACACACAATAGGGCTGAGCTAGCTGTTCCAACCTAAGTAGTTTCAGGTTAAGAACAGACCTCCAGAAACTAACCTATCCTCAAGTAGGGGACTTATAGCTCAGTCCTATCCAACTATTGGTAAGGTTATGCAGTGGCAGCAGCACCACTTCTATTGCATCCTGAATGGAAGATCTGACTGCTTAATGTCTCCATGGAGAGAGGAGACATTTATCCCCTTGCCCCAAGGTAAGTCCAGTGGCAGCTATGGGTCAATTCAGACATGTGCCAGCTCTATCACTGCAGATGATGTTTTTATCCAGCGCTGCTATAATGTTCCTGATCTGCCCATGGTTTCTGTGGGCCTCAGATCAGCTATTTAGGCCAAAAAAGCACTTCCAAAAGCGTTCTTGCGTATATTTTTATAGTATTCAGAAGCATTGTGCTTGAATGGTCCTCTCACCACAAAGTCATAGTCCTCACACTTGGAAAACTTTCATAGTAAGGAGAAAGTTAGATTAATCAGGATGCTTTTCCCACCTTAAAGGCTAGCTCTGCAACACAATGCAAAAAAAGAGCAACTACTTTAACCTTAAATTATCTTTATATCCAAGCAACAACATATTTTTAAAGCCTATCAATAATTTTAAATCTATCAATCTCATTAATTCCTGAAAATTAACTATGTAGTTTTCCTTATTTTTACCTTGTTGATAAAGCACACAGAGATCCCACTGCAACAAGGTATTTTGCTGGGCCCCATCCAACATATTCAAATGCTACAGGAAGAGGACTTTTTTCATCTAATAAGTAGTAGGGCATCATAAGAGTTAAAGCAGCTGAAACTCCAAAATAGGCCATAAAACAGACGAGCAAGGAAGTTACAATTCCAATAGGGATAGCTTTCTGGGGATTCTTGACCTCTTCCCCTATAGAATGAAAAAGAGAAGTTTTATTTTCAGTGCAAAAAATGTACAAGAGACATGAGATGGAAGACACAATCCTAACCAATTTTCCAGCATTGACATAAACTGTTCCAGTGGGGCATTTGTTGCATCCTACACTTGATCAGAAGAAATATCAGATGCAAGGATTATTAAAAACAAGAGGAACATTCCTATTATCAAAACATTTAATTTTTTATTTGTTCTTTGGGTTTGTTCCCACTATTAAGATATTGGAAAATTTAGTATCACTAAGGCAAAAATAATTTGCACACAAACTATAAGTCCTATTTAATTCACATCCCAATCTTAACACCGCACATGGCAATGCAATGGCACAAAATAAGGCTCACCAGTTGTTGCAATGCAATCAAATCCTATAAAGGCATAAAAGCAGGTTGCAGCACCAGCCAAAGTTCCTGTAAAGCCATACGGCATAAAACCACCAACTCCAAATGCACTTGTCACATTCTCAGAAGAAGAAAGGTTTCTAAAATACAATTAAAAACCCAAATTTTAAAATGGTGTTTTAATAGGAAAAAGTACCTAGCCAATACTGAAGTTAGCAAGCAGTTGCTTTGGATGCTTTTAAGTGGGTTGCTTTGGATTATGCTTTTATCGCCCAATTGGCACATATGATAATGGTCATATAAACTCATGGAGTGTGCACATTCCAACAGAGAAAAAAGGTGCACGATATAGATAATAGCTTGTCATATAAAACAAATGCATCACATTTTACCAAAATATTGCTGAAATGTGGAGTCCCCACCCCCTCCAACCCAAAACAGTCTATGTAAAGACTATATCCTTTTCATATTATACATCTCTTCCTCTGATTGCATATACCTCTTCCATCCTTAACTGACTACGGAACAGTTTCAGTAGCACATGAAATTTCACGCTTTAGTTTGCCTAGCTAAAAATCATAGAAAAATAAAATAAGCAAAAAAACTAAATCCAGATTACTTTATATAAACTGTGTAGTTTATAAGGAATTCTTCTGATTTCTTCCAGTTATTAAGATCGCCTTTCACAAAACCAGAAATCATGACAAAAAGGAGGACCAAGATATTAACAGCAGTGAAGATTTTATTCACCCATGCAGATTCCTTTACTCCAAATGACAAGAGGCCTATAAAACAAAGGAGTTTTTTTAAAAAATCAGCTACATCATAATTAAGTTCTATATGTTAACAACTGTGCTGGTCTAAGACCGTAATAAAGGTTTATTATTACATGTTAACAATTCTAATATAACTGCTATTACTGATCTGCAATACTTTGTTAATACTTTCTTAGGAGAATACAGTGCTTAGGTCCTGCAATCCTGCCACATAATTTTTCAGGAGAATAGATCGTTAATATTCAAATAAGTACTACCTGTTACAGGTGTGAATGCAGTCAGAGGCATGTGTGCAAGCTTCTGCCTTATTATGAGTGATTCCTAGATCCTGAATTCAGGGAAAGTGTTACCCACCCCAAACTCATTATGAGAAACACATGGACTTAAGTGGACATCCGATATTTTATAAACCAGCAATAATCAGGATCTCTCTCACAGTAATCCATCTTAAAATCAATAGCCCAATCCTAACTTTCTAGCATTTACGCAGCCATACAGGTGGGGCACTACATGTCGAGGGGACCAACCCCAGAGGCCTCTTGAAAGGAAGGGGATATTTCTTCTCGTACCTTGGGGTTGTATCAACATTGGAATGTTAGATAAAGTTGGGCTGTTAACATGTTAACACAAGTCCCCTTACTCTGAATTGTGCCAGATCAACATCCATCCCTGAGCAGGATAAAGAGCAGCCCAGATGGCCTGCCAATTCTAGGCTGACAGTCAGAGGCTGACTGTCTCTTAACAACAGCTCTACAACATGCAAATGATTCCAAAATTAGGAAGAGGAAATTATAATTATAGAATTGTAAAAGTATTCCTGCAAGTGCTGTGATCTGTATTGGATATGACTACAATATCTTCAACAAAGTCCATTTAAAACAATGCTAAAAAGTTACTGTTAATATTAATAACATTTAATTACAGGTGAAGTACCCATGGATCTGGCTCAGTGCAAGTCCCGCAGCCCTTCACTGAGCCAGATTCAGCTCTACCTTAGCCCCTGTAAAGGGATCAAAGTGGTGCTTGTTACTCTAACTTACTTTTCTCTTGCTAAATATAAAAACATCAGAGAACTTGTGTCAGAGAAAATGACACAACAGCGTCTATCACAGTACAAAAATCAAATCCATATTCATGATAGCACAATTCCCAACTACTGAGGAAACAACATTTGAAGCAAAGCATCACTCACTATTATCACATTTTGATAATTGTTCTATCACACAAAAAATTAATATAATTTTACCTGCCAGGAGCAGTATAAGAAAAACTGCAAAGAAGTCTGGATATTCTGCTAGCCCAGGATAATTCATTCTGAAGTAGGTTCTGAAAAAATAACCAATTTGTTTCCCTAGTAGTTCATCAAAGGTTCCACTCCATGCTCTTGCTACACTTGATGTACCTTAATGAAATAGAACACACATATAGCAAGTTTTGTACAATAGTTCAGTTAGTATTTTGAAAATGAAACCTATAATGCTTATTTTTTCCAAGTCATTGTTATTTAATGATATTGTTTCACAGGCTGACATAATCAAACTTTTAATCTTCAGTTCCCCAGACCCCTTAATCATGTGGGCCTTTTTTTGTTCTAAGATTTTATGTTTTTGTCTACTACAGACAAAATGTAACAGATCCTAAGTAACTGGCATGTGTCTCTGTACTCATAAGAATCAGTGTCCAAAGTCTGTAGGTGGGGGAAAAATATCAAGCCAGAAATTACTTTCTCTGATCTGTTTCCTAATATAACACATGCTGATCTTTTAAGGAAAAATTTTCAAGGACCTGAATGTGCCGTACGTTTATTATTATTATTCACAATTTTAGAATTTCTAGAGTTTATCTAGAAACAGGTATGGCTTTCTGTGGAAGATTGATATTGATTTCCAAATGGAGTTAGAGTTACATTTCACAAGCCTGTGTAATCAACCTTTTGCTCCTCCATGTCTAATGCAAGATGCAACACTGCATCGTTTACTATAACACAGCAGAGGAATATTCCTCTATGGTGTTTCTCAATATTTGTCCCCCTTTGTATGGTCCATCTACTGGAAGTAGCCTCAGAAGTAACTGGGAATTACACTGTCAATTAAATTTGGATTAGGAGGCCATGTACAACACAACAAATACCTGTACGTGTCTTAGGACAGACAGGAAGATTTTTTGAGAACACAAAAAGCACACACTTGAACTCTGGTACCCTTATAGTACCATATTCTGAACACCAACTGCAAATCAAAGATATTCTGCGATCTGTTGCTTTCGTACATTCATACTGTTTTCCCATTGTCTGTCTTTAGAAAAGCAAAATGTCACAAAACATTTTTTTTTAAATCTACAGAATTATTAGTTACACCTATTCATGCTGCTCAACATATTTGTTTCTACAGAGATTTAAGAGCCTATATTTGCATTTAAGAAATTTACCCAGCTTACATCTCACCATCTTACTCCTTAGCCGGTCTCTCGGCCTCTCACACTAAAGGCTGCTGGATATTGTTCCATCTATTTAGGACTATTGCCAATAACCATTAAAAGGTCAGGCACAAGTAGGAAGGGGGACCACTGCCTACACTGGTGAACAATGAATGGAGAACAGAGTGCCTGTACCTTTAACCAATGTATAGAAGGTGAACAATGAATGGAAAACAGAGTGCTTGTACCTTTAACCATTGCATAGAAGGTGAAAGGAGAACAGAGTGCCTGTACCTTTAACCAATGCATAGAGGGGATTTCGGCAGATGCTGCTTTTAAACCCTTCTATGATGAGCTAAACCTGCCTCAGTTCCCTCTTCTATGCAATGCTTCAAGGTAGAGACGCTCTGTTCTCCGTTCTATATGGTCACCCTGCATGTAGGGTATTTCCATAAGACGATACACAGGGGAAAAAAATTTCAAAGTTGTTTTTCAACTATAACCTGGTCACAAAAACAAATTTGGCTGTACTTGGCAGTTTCTTTACATAATGTCAAACTCACCTATGACGTAAGACAAAATGAGATTCCAGCCAGTGATAAAAGCCCAGAGTTCACCAACAGTTACATAAGTATACAGATACGCAGAGCCAGTCTTTGGGACACGAGCACCAAATTCAGCGTAACACATTCCTGCCATCACAGAAGCTAAGGCAGCTATGAGGAAAGAAACAACAATGCTAGGTCCAGAATCTGCTTTTGCGACTTCTCCAGCAAGGACATAAACACCAGCACCAAGGGTGCTTCCTACTCCAAGGGCAATGAGGTCCACGGTAGACAGACAGCGGCATAATTTGGAGTCTTCAAGACTATCTGAAGTGACAATTTTCTTCCGCAGAAGGCACCGAAAGAATGACAAGGCAGGTCCACAGGTGATCATTTTGGATGAGGGGGCCTGAAAATAAAACAGATTATTACAATACATATAAACGATTTAATGATCTCTAAATTTATCGTCATATAAGAGATTGCGCTTTTAAGGGAAAATTACTGTAGATATTTGCCTACAAGGTAAGAAATTTCTGCCAATAAATCCAGTATAAATTATCTCTTTCCTTCACTCTGGGGTCAATGCTGTTCAGGCAGTAAAAGGACAATGAAGATAAATAGAAGATTCCATAGCAATGAGGCTTTCAGGCTGTTAACCCTTTTCACTCCTGAGAAAAACATCAGGGCTCACCACTTCCATTGGAATCAAGAAAGCCTCCCTCTCTTTGGCAGGATCACACCAAACCTTTCTGCAACCTTGTTTCATTTTGAAAATGTTCAGCAAATGTCTCGTTTTTAAAATACCAGGCTTGAAGTTTCCCTCTGAAACAATGCCCCACGGTACAGTTCAGTGCACCATTACTTAAGAATAACACCTATGGAAAGCAGTATGCTTCTGAGTAAATCAAGTTACAACTGTTTGTTCCTGTGCTTACTCATGCTCATTCCTTATTGCTTGATTGTCCACTGTGAGTTGAAATCTACACAATTGTATGTTATACGCTGTATATTATATGTTGAGCTTCTGCTTAACGCACATCTTAAAGAAGGATTTAATTAATCTGTTATATTGTTTACCGTGCACTTGTAGAGTTCACAAACAGGTTATGAAGGTTACCTTTATAAAAATTAATGAATAAAAATATATCTTATGATAATTTACTGTATAGAGGTACATTCTACAACACAAAAAGCTATTAAAATGTATTTCCATTCCAGTTCTCTTTGAACAGATTTTATTGTACCTATTTTTTTTACTTCACTAAGGACAACTAATGTAAAACACATGAAGCCCTTCGACTTCACCACCAGAGAGCTCTCTTCTCTTGCAATAAATTTGAAATGCATTATTTTTGCCAGTCCATATTTTAAAGAGAGTTCAATCCTGCTCCAATTGTTATAACCCACCTCAAACCTAACCTTTTAATTCTGAGAAAAGGCAATTTCTATCCTGTAAACCATATAGTCTTTCCCACATTAGTCCTCAAGACACTCCTTCTCAAAATACTGCTGTGGAATTTGTCCCATTCCAGACTGCTCCTACACTGTCACAATAAAAACACAGTACTGTAGTATTCAATTGTACTTTGGATTCAGAAATCTGTTCTCAGTGTAGACTTCTATTTTGGAAATATCACTTTTTCCACCATCTGAACAGGACTGTTTTAGAGAGATTCAGTTGGAGGAAAATGCAATTCCATGCAGGCAAAATAAGTTTTGGTTTGATGTTACATAGCATTTGTAAGAGCATGTCATGGGCCCATATACAACAATACATGAAATGCATTTGTTATAGGGCCATAATTTCTTGATCTAACAACATTTAAAACAAAACTAAAACATTCTCTACTACACCACCACCACAAAGTAGATACCTATTCTTGAGCCAGAAGAGAAAGAAGTCACTTACAGATATTGCTAGCAAGGCTCAATTATCAAGCTATCTTCTGTCTCAAAGCATGATTAGTAGGTTATTTGCAGATTCAGTTGTCACTGACTGATACTTACTACAACTATAAAATTCTAAATCTACCAGAAACAGTTAACACAAAGTTTAGAAATTACTAAAAGTAATACAAAAAAGTTACTTTTTATAGCTTCTGTGTTCTTTAACAACTAATATTATAAATTTAATTTTATTATTGCAATTGTCCTCTTCCATGTGACTATTTTTCTGATTTTCCAAGAAACATCATAATATAGATATTATCCATTTTGTGTCCTCTGTAGGATCAAAATGTTCCTTAGGAACACAGAACTGAGTTTCAGTCACTTCATAGAAAAATGAAAATCAAGAAATATATATGCTTATGTTCTTCTTCTTCTACATTTATCAGACTTCCATCGACAATCTACTTCAAACATACACTTTCCATGTCAGAAAACCATTTGTTTTCTGTAAAATGACTCCCAAACTTAATTTGCCCCATTCAAAACTTCTTTATCACAGAACATGTTTCTTTTAGAATACTGCCTTATTTTTTAAAACAACCTATCTACTCACCCAAGAATCCTATTCAGGTTATGAAGTTCTATATCTGTAAATGCAACCAGCAAAACATTCAGTACGATTTCACTTAAATATCTGTGTTACAACTGCTTGATCTGAGGGGTGGAGGAAAAGCAGCCACAGGTGATTGGACGACACTGGGCTTACCCAGCCTATTGCCAGACAAACAAAAAAAGTTTTGCTATTCATATATCATTCTCATTACACACAGAGAGCAAAATCTTATTTGCTCGCTTCTCTGTTCAAACATACAACTTGTTTCCAAATTAAATATATGCTTCTAGAGCCAGGTCAGTGATCGGACATATTTATTAGTGATGGAAGCTTTGACTGTCCTTCAAAATTAAGGTTGCAGTCCTATATACACACCTGGGAGTAGGGTCCCCTTGAAGTCAATGAGACCAACTTCCAAGTTAGATGTGCAGGAAATCAAACTGCATGTTAAAATATTACAGTATTTGCACCTGACATATTACTCCAGGGAGAGGATGAAAATGTGTGCATGGACAACATTCACACCAGATGTATACTATGGTTATTTTCCAGTCAGCGAAATACATGCAAAAGTCTTCAACTGTGTGCAATCCTCCTTATTTCAACTGGGGCTTACATATATTGATGATGGTGAATTTTAAGGGTGATCAAGAAGAGTTAAGACTGTGCATTTATTTTTGAGACAGTTATTTTTTCAGCGGCATTATACAGTAAGCCCCTTTTGGCAGTGTCTTTTTAAGGTGTGACATGCAATCCAGGCCTCCGTCAGTCTTGGAAGACTATGGTATCGTGCTCGGCGCTGCATACGCTGCATGCGAAGCAAGAAAGCCTGGGTTGGATTGTTATGGAGGATAGGCTGTTACCCAAGCAGCAAATCCCCCCTCTCCACGCCACTGAATTAGTCCAATGGAAAGGTAAAGCCAATATGATTGGATCCAGCTGGCGTCGCAGAGCTGGGCTAAGGACAGGAGCTCAACCTGTCTTGTGGGGCCGACCCGGGTCTCGAACCCTGGCCTGCTGGTTAACAGGCACAGCGTCTTAACCGCTCGTGCCACCCACAGCCCTATGCACCCACAGTTGCATATAATTCAGTGAATAATTATAAGAAATTATTGTTTTATTTTATTTTAATTATTTATTTTATTATTTAATTTTAATTTAATAATTGTAAGAAATTAAATATTAATTATTAACCCCTTGCTAACTGGGCAAGAAGCACTTTTTCAAGTGGGTGTTCATCCTTTATTTAGCAGGGAAGAAGTAACTGGCCTACACACCCCCAGCAATGTCTGTTCAAGTGGCTTCTGCTGGTGTACTTTTTGCATTTTAGGTTGTGAGCCCTTCTGGGACAGGGGCAAAAATTAGCCAATTTTTTCATTTTCTTTTTAAACCACTTTGTGAGCTTTTTAGTTGAAAAACAGTATACAAAAATTGTAGATAGAAAAAAGGAATGGGGATGAGGTTAGGGAGATTAAATTACTTGACCTTGGTGGCATGGAAAGGCAGCTTTATACTGTACATTGTTTTTTTCACCAATAATATTCAGGTTTATTCAAGCAAGCTAAAAACATTTAACGACAATATATACCGTATATACTCATGTATAATCCGACCCATGTATAAGCTGAGGCACCTAATTTTACCACAAATACTGGGAAAACTTATTAACCCGAGTATAAGCCGAGGGTAAGAAATGCAGCAACAGCAGGAAAGTGTGGCTGGCCTTGTAGCCTCAGGGCCCAATCCTGGGCATGTCTACTCAGACGTAAGGCCCACAAAGAAGTACCTGAGTCTGAGGGGCTTGGCTGCAGTGGGCTCCATGTCTTGCCGCTGCGCGCCTCCTCCACTGGCGCCCAGAGAGCCAGTGCCAGCAGCTGGAGAGGCTGCAGAGCCTCTGAGGGCGTGCACTGGAGGTCGCACCAGCCATTTTTCTTAATTTTTTTTACTGACCTGCATATAAGCCAAAGTGGGTTTTTGGGCTCATTTTTTGGGCCCAAAAAACTAGGCTTGTACACGAGTATATATGGTACATTTCCTTTTAAACTGTTTGAAGCTGATAGTAAGAACAGTTCATAAAACTGCAGGATTGCAAGTTACAAGGCAAACCAACCACTACTCATGAACCAGGAGAATAGATTTTTGCAAACTTTACACTCAATAGAAAAAGGAGCATGTGAGGTTTTTATTCCTGCAAGAATAAGTACCCGCCTAACTATTCTGCTTTAATTAATCTGCCTATCTATTTTGTTTTAAACTTTATCTAACTGTTTCCCTGACTTGCCAGGGTGTAAAGTCATCCAGAAGCCTGGCCCCCAAGCCCAGTTCCCCCCAGAGGTGAACGTACGTGCAGCAACCTCTGCAGCCTGGCTTATAGGAGGAGCAGAGGTCTGGGAGTAAGATGACTGACTTACCTGGGAGTAAGGTTACCAGAGAGCCATGCCCAAAATCCAGTCCTCTGAAGCAGAGTTCCCCTGACTTATCAGGGAGTAAGGCCACCTGGGAGCCATGCACCCACCTGGGAGCCATCTAGTTCTCTCCAAGGGCAAAAATACAGATAACAACCGCCGCAGCATGGTTGTAAGCAGAGGAGGGAGAGAAATGGAATGGTAGAGAAGGAAAGCCCATTGTGATCCTCCCCAAGAAAGGAGGGGCAGAGCCTAAAGAGGCTGGTCCCCAGCATAAAGCCCTGTCTGGCAAGGGATAGAGGAGAGAAATGGCAAGGCTGCTGGGCTGGAGCAGAAGCAAGCCAGCCAGCTAGCCATCCCATGAGCCAGAGATGAGAGGGGCTGTCAAGAGGCACAGATGATGGGGTATAAGACCTGGGTGAAGAAACCCCCTTCCCCCACAACCTTATTGAGGCCACTTGGGCCAGGCTGATAGTGCTGAGGCCAGACACCAACTTACTCCACCACAGCTTCCTGCAGCCCAGTGTGTCCCCTACAATGCAAGATATCACACCTTAGTATCATTGATTGAATCCCTGCCTTTCCAATGCTAATAAAAATAGCCAAGGCAGCTTACAAAGCTTTTATCATTGCTCCTCACAACAACCATGACAGGGAGGTGAGGCTGACAGTGAATGACTGGCACAAGGTCACCCAGGAAGCTTCCTGGCTGAAGTGAATGTGAACCTGGTTCTTCCAGATTCCATTAACCACTATACTAGGTTCAATATACTGACTTCAAATGGAACCATATCAGGCTGCAGGCAAAACACCAGTGACTTCAGTGACTGACTTTAGCGGGTCAAAAGTAAGGACACATGTCCTGCCAAGGCTAGCTGCTGAAAAGCATGTAAAGTATATTCCAGGAACATGCTGAGTAGTGCACTGTCTGAGCACCAGCAGGAAGTCTGCAGCTTTCATGGCTTGCACACAATGCCAAATCATTGGCCACCCACAGCAGCATGTAAGCCAACAGGTGCAGTCAAGAACAGGGCCTCGGAGGCTGCAATAGGAGGTTATCTCACAACATTGGGACTTGCCAGATCCTATCCCCTCCATTTGCAGCCTCTCCACCCACTTTTCATCCTCAAACTTGTGTCAGCAAAATTGCTGGTGAAGGTCCAAAGAGACCTACTTCAGGATGGTTTCAATTACCTTTCTCCCCTGAAGCCTTCTTTTCTATCCACAATGGACACAGCACCAGGGGGAAAGGGATAATAGGATTGGGTTGTTAGACAAATAACTATTAGTTCTACTATTCTGTGAACTTTCTTGCTTAAAAGAGATATGCAACTATTCTTAGTTAAATAATAATAGCCACAGCTAGATGTCATGCTTCTTTTGAGAACAATAATTGTGTGGCATTAAGACTGATGCCAAGACTCAAGAAGTAATTTTATTCCTTACATTTATATTCAATCCTTCCTCCAAAGAATATCAACATAATTTACAGGAGAACAACCCCATTCTATTTTCACAGGAACACTGTGATTCAGGTTAGGCCAATAGATGCAACCTGCTCAGGTCACTCTTTAAGTTACATGTTTGTTTTCCCTGGGTCCAAGCCCAATAATTTAACCATGATCAATCAGGACTAGAGCATTAGGCTACTCTGGTCATTTTTATGTTTTATCTTGTTGATTGGTGCCTGTGGTATGAGTGTGCTGCTAGGACTGGGCATCAAACATGCTAAAAGTACCATGTACTGAGTCAGTGCCAGCACAGAGCAAGTTGGTGCCGAGTCCTGTCCTACCTGGACACTAGCCAGAGCTAGTAAGTGCTATGGTAGTGATGAAGGCCTCTAGGGCAGGGGTCGGGGAACTTTTTTACCTCTTACCCCAAAATATATTTAGGTATGTGGACGTTACCCCCTTGATTTGAAAGGAAGGAAAAAATATATTATTAATTATTTGAATTCAAATATGTGGGAGCTTCTGGGGAGCTGGAAGAAAAGTTTGAAGTTGGTGATAAAATAGTGTTGGACTGGATAGGATGACCATATGGTCTGTTTTCCCAGGATATTTCCTCTGTTTTAGCCTTGTGTCCTGGAAAAAAATCTTCATTGTCCACTTTTTCCTTGTGAGCAGGAAGCATGTAGCTTTCTTGGAATTCATAAATTATATGTAATAGTTTTAAACATACTGTACTAATACCTAATATGGTGTTTAAGTTAACCACATGAAAACAATATATATGAGAGTTTTTAGCTTTTAAAAATGTCCTCCATTTTTCTGGATGTCTTATATTTTGGGGGGCTTGTCCTCTTTTTGTGGTTATGACGTATGGTCACTGCATATTGGAGAAATGTGGGGGTCAGGGTGACCATAATAAAAAAAGAGAGGACAAGATCCTGCAAATGATTGAAACAAGCGCAGGATTCAACTGGAGTGGGGAAGAGAGCCCAATCTATTCAAGTTTACTCAGAAGTAATTCTTGTAATTAATAAATTATATGTAATAGCTGTAAATGTAATAAGTAAATATAGGCTGCAATCCTAAAGACACTTTCCTCAGAATAAGACCCATTTAATACAATGAGGCTTACGTTTGAGTAGTCATGGATAGGACTGTGCTCATAGTGTTTTAATTATTCACATGAAAGCAAAATACGTCGGTGTTTTTAGCTTTAATTTTATCATGTCCTACCTTTTTCTTGAGTGTCCTACATTTTGGGATTCTCTTTTATGATTATGAGATATGATCACCCTGATACAGGAGCAATGAAATGGTCTTCCAGAAAGAGCTGGATGGGAGGGGGCTATTTAGAATACAGGCAGACCTCAACAGCACCCAAAGGAGGATGCTTTCTCTTTTCATTTCTGTCTGCATGGCTCCAAATCCTGCTTGGTCCCCCTGCTCACCTGCTTCTTTGCTCTGGACAGCAGAATAAGATGGAAATTTTGTGCAGCTACACAAGGCATATGGCTGCAGGTCTCACTCCTGTCCTGACTGCTGATTTAGCAGTAGTTCTCTCTCTCTCTCTCTCTCTCTCTCTCTGCTAATTAAGAAGCAGTTTGGATCATCACTGCAAGAAGCAACTCAGCTCTCAGGCTCAGGTCTCTCTTTGCAGCAGGAGTTGAAACACAGCAGCAGTTATTATCAGGCAGATCAAGTTGTTTCTAGCATTTAGGTACATAACTTTGGGTGCAATGCAATGCACACTTTTCTAAAAGTAAGCCCCTGAGTAACCCTACAGCTGAGTCACTGTTGATCTCTCTCCCCTCAACCCCACCTACAATAGCCTGAACTTCTTATGACCCTACAGGGATTCACACCTTTTGTTTGTTTTGATCTCTGATTAGGTGCTAAGAGTAATCCATTGCAACGCCTGCCCTGCTCTGTGCTAGTCATGCATACCTGGCTGTGTCATTCATATGCAAACCCAGGTGGTCCATTACCCCCAGGAATTCCATTATTACCCAAATTGGGGTATTTCACCCCTGTTCCCGACCTTTGCTCTAGGGTGTGGGAGAGGCACACTGAATGTCCCTCACGGATAAGCAAATATTTGCATATAACGGTGATTTATAAATATTGTTGAATTGTACAACCTCTTCATTCTCTCTATGACAGAAATCAAAAATAGAAATCTTAAGCTTTTGCCTGTGGACATATGTACTTTCATATATTGCAACTCTTTCACATACTCCAAAAATCATAAATGTTATCTTTTTCTTCTCCTGGTTTAAAAGTGTAACCCTCAACTTACACTGAAACACGCCGTATTCGTCCCTATTATTCTGTATCAGGAGCCTCAATATATGCTCATACAATTCCATTGATGCTACCGCAGAAGTGAAAGCTATGCAGTCACATCTGAAGATCTCCATCATGCAGAGGGTATACAAACATAGTTTAATTTTGCAAATCCCTAGGAAAGTGGTTCCCAAACATACCACATCACTACCATCTTTTTTCAGGTTCAGAGGCCAAGAGGGAGCCTTGAAATTGCCCAGTTAGACAGAAGAGGTTTTGCCACCTTTTTTGCACACTGTAGCTCTGTATGTCATGCTAAGTCTCTGGCCACTATCTGACCCACTGCTAAGCAGAGCCCCATCAACACTCCTAGGAACTTTGGAGAAAGCTGCCCTAGAATTTCTCAAACATTTAGAAATATAAAGACTCAAAGGTTTTCCTAAATCCAACAGAAGTTTCCTTGGTACTTCAAAATGTTTTATAGCCATTATCTAGAAACTTATTGCATTTTTTTTTAAAAAAGAAGCCTTGTGTCACTTGATAAAATAATAAAAATTTTTAAAAAATAAAATAATCCAGAGTGACCAGAATATTTCCATTGCCATAGGCAATGTCTCAAGCATGGGCTAAACACACAGCATGCAACAAGTTCTTTCGATGTGCCCACAATATACCATTGCAGTTCACTAGCAAAGAAGAACAGAGACTGCATAGACAAACTCCACTTTATAAAGCAATTCTTGCTGTTTGGCAAAGTTTATTTAGGCACTTTGCCATAAGGATCACACAAAAGTTCCTAAACAGATAAATCCTCTTGATTCTCAGCTACTGACTGCAATACTTAACAGTCCAATTCAATCAGTTATTCATCCACTTACCAAAGCAGCCAGTTCCAACAGAGTAACTGGCAACTGGCCTTCAAGAACAGCTTTGACCGCACATAGTTACTCGTAGCCTTCTAACAAGACTGGAAAACCACAAAATGCAGCTGATGAGGAACCAGGAGCATTCCTGTTAAGCCATTGCCTCTTCATGCTGACACTCCAGGTTCTGCATCAGCTGCATTTGGACAGTTTCCAGGCTGCCCAGGCTTGCTTTGATTTACTTTAAAATCCTTCAGTTGTTTCTGGGACACTGATTTCTTTCTGGAGTGCTATTACTTGATTAGTCTTGGCTCACTCAGAAGCTCAAAGTTTCTCTCCAAGGAAACGATAGCCTTCCAATAGTTTGCAGCACTCCCTACATCCTCATCCAAATGGCAAGATGTCCTGGGCAGCACCAAAGAGTTCTTTCAAATGAGACCACACTGGAGAATTGTGTAGTCTTTTGTAATTTTTGCTTAGCCTGGACCATAGATTTAAGGAAGTTAACAGCAAAAAGTTCTTGGTTGTCTCAAGCCAAACTCAAAACAACTAGTTTTGTCCCTTCCCTGAAGTTCCTCCAAAGACTGGTGCCATCAAGTAACAGAAAGACTCTTTTGTCAATTTCCTGATATCTCTCCCCAAATCAACATGACACTTTAAGGCAGAGATTTTTGAATTGGGGTTCAGGACCTCCTTCCAGGGGGATAACAAATGGTGAGGGACCACCATCTTTCCCCCTACCACCACAATGATCACCAAGGTCCCATCTGTTTGTTGTGTGTTTGAGAGTGCATGTGGGAGTTTGAGGCAATGGGGGTGGGAGAGAGTCTGAGGGCTGGGGAGGAGTGGAGGGGTAAGATATGGCCTGGGGGTTGGGGCGATGGAGGTGGGAGCCTGGGGGATTGGGGAGCTTGTTTTTCCAGGACATTTTTTAGCATTGTATCCTGGACTGGGGTACCATGTTTGATGGGGCTGGACAGATTCCAAAGGTTGAAAGGGGGTCCCGGGCCAAAATGGCTGAAAACCACTGCTTTAAGAAAAACCACAATGTCACAGTAAATCACGAAAGTTCAAACTCATAACATATTCAGGTGCTGTCATCATGTTGAGCAGCAATTTACAATACAAATTTCAACTGTATCATTTGAACTCCATACAATTACCAATATTGTTCAATAAGGAAAATGTGCACATTTGTTAGGTCGAACACGAAAGCATCTTTGCACAAATACCACTTGCCCAAATTTCTGTGAATGTATCCATTTTTAACAGTACCATTTTAAAATTAGTTAAGAACTTTTATGTTGAACAAAAAAGATTATCAAAACCAAATAAACTTTTGTACAATAATGAGCAAAATGAATAAAAATAACTTCCTAAAATCTGTGCAAGTTTTCTATCAGTTTCACCAGAGGATTCAATGTCATCACAGAGAAATACAAAAGAGCTCAAATATCATATCCTGAAAATAAAATACCTGAAAAGATATGGCATTTGCAATGGTAATTAAGGCATAATACCAACACTAAAGCTGACTGCGAAATTAGTACAAATTGAACTATATTTTTAGTTTTAGTATTTATATTTTCTCTTGATAGCCATCCTCATTTATAATACAAATAAATTATTTAGGTTTTACTTTTAAAATCTGAATTTTTAGGACTCACCTTATAAAATGTAACCAAACTGCTGCTTCCCAATTTTCTCAAGTCCTTAAATATTAAGATTTTCTTTTCTTTTTTTAGGCAATAAAATATTTTTAAGTACAGTACTATCCAGAAAGTTTGAGATTTTTTCCCAAAATAATCACAGCAGCATACTTATCTCTGTCAAGGAGTGCAAGTGCAGTCAGCTTATTAAAGACAAGCTCAAAGAAATATTTAACTGGAGGAAGTCTCAAGTTTACACAGATGGATTAATCCTCCACAGCCAAAATGTCAGGAGCTATACAGCAAAATTAGTAATTTAATCTGGCTTTCCAGATATTCAAAACTTAAGTGACCTAGTACTACAGTATTTATCATCCTCCCAAGTCCAGATGTTCCTAAGCAAGCTGAAGCAGCTATTTATAATTTTGTAGCTGTATCTCTAGCTCCACCTCACAAAATGATTTTTTAAAGCAGTCTGTGGAAGGAACTATCCTTTTAAAGGCACAGGTCTTAAATAAACTCTTGTAGTTCAATTTCAATGTTTCTTTTAAAGGGGAAAATATACAAGGACAAACAAAAATTTGAAAAGGATAAGATGTAGAGGAGAAAACTAAACTTTAAAGCTAAGTCACTCTTAAATCTGGAATGGAAAGCTAAAGGTTTTGAGTGAGTTGAGATAAAAACAGTAGACGGCAAGCAAAGAGACAATTCAACACAAAGAGAACAAAACACAAAGAGACAAACAATCAGTATAAGCTACCTCCCTTTTTCTGAACTGGTCCAGACAATCCAACCCTTTATATATTACTTGGATCAAGTGCATTTTAGGAGTCTTTTGGTAACAACCCTCTCACTTCATGAAACTGGACCTCAACAAGAGCAAAACAGGTGAAAAGAGAACAACATGAACAGCAGAGGGCAAGTGGCTAAATTTACTATCCCTGCACAACATCAAACAGTCCTTCGGAGGACCATCATGTGAATTAAACTACAGAATATGCATTTAACTAAACCAGTGGTTCCCATACTTTTTTGAATGGAACCTCCCTTAACCTACTAGGCCACGGGCCACAGTTCCCCATTTGGCTAGAATCCTATTCATTGTATAGGGCAGTGGGTTTTGAGAGAATTTCACAGCTCCCCTAGAAGGATTCCATGGCTCCTTTGGAAGTCACAGCTCACAATTTGGGGCATAGAGTGCCGTTAACTGTCTCTTTTAAAACACCAGTACCATACACCCCCATGAACCATTACTAGAAAGTAATGGCCACATTTGATATGCAGTATAGGCAGTAGTTTGCAACTGAATTCTGGACATCTTTGTCTTTTATGTACAGTATTGTTTTAAGGCAGAGGTCTCCAAACCCCGGCCCAGGGTCAGACGCAGCTCTTGGCGAGCCTCAATGTGGCCCCCATCAAGACCCCTCTATTTGGCCCTTGGGTAAGCCTTGTAATTCACTCCAATACATTCTTATATGTAAATTTATGTAAATGTATTCCAATTTGAAATGTAAATTAGTTTTCTGGCCCCCAACAGTGTCAAAGAGATGGTGTGGCTCTCCTGCAAAAAAAAACTTTGAAGGCCTCTGCTATAAGGCAACATTTATTTTCCATTTCAAAAAAAGGGAGAGCCTGAAACAAGCACCCAGCACATGCACCAGGCATTAAATGTCCAATGTTTTGGAATGCTATTATTGAGCTTCCTTAGGTCAAGAAAACTCAAATCCTCAATTCTCTGTCTAATTTGGAGAATATAATGGCTAACGGGTTCAAAGAAGATGGGCATAGGTGAGATGAAGATTTCCCATGTTTACAAGCAACTGGACAAGGCAAGACAAAAATCCAAGACCAATGGAGAACCATTTATCTTTAAAAGACTGAATGATCCTCATCTTATTTTCAAGTCCATCTTACAATTAACTTAGAAAAAAATATACTGTATTATGGATCACAGTAGTGATCCAACAGGTTGTACAACTGAAACTGAAGCCCTTCTACTTACTTGCTGTGTCAAACTGCTTTTAATCAATAACAGTGTTCTACCTCTCACCTAGGGGTTACCAAGTTTCCACAACAGTGTCTTATGAAAGTCACACAAAAATGTTCTATTTCTACTTGAGCCTCATTTATTTTTTCCCCATCCCCCTACTTAATGAAGTTGCTGCCAAGTCAGGAGGATACAATTTATTCTTCCAAACCATTTACACCACAATTACCTGATCACGAGAGGCAATCATGCACTTAATCCACAAGTCTATTTTTTTGTTCTTTTTGGTACTAAAAGTGAGGCTAACGTAGGGCACAATCCTAACCAACTTTCCAGTACTAGCATAGCTGTACCAGCAGGGTGTCCATATGCCCAAACCTCAAAAGGAGGACAAGGTCTTGGATTCCTCTCAGACTGGCCTTTCCGGTTGACAATGGTACATTTGCCTATGCACAAGTAAAGCCACGTTATTGGGCAATTTCATTTTCCCAGAGCTCAATGCATATTTTTTATTTTTAGTTTTTGGCCATAACTTTTGATAGGAAAGAGATATTTCAAAACTTATTTTTGCATTGGATTCTGCTCCTCTATACTAATCCAACAACATATGACATGATGGGGTACTGAACACCATTTAAAAGTTCCAAAATGAAGCCAAAATGGAGGACAATGAAGTCCTTTTGGAGGACACCTGGACAGGAAGCTAAAAAAGAGGACAAATCCAGAAATTTCCAGTCATATGGTCACCCTGGGTACCAGTGGTGTCCATGTTGCAATCTGCATATGGGGGGCAGTCACTGAAGCCTTCTCCAGGTAAGGCAATGTTTGTTGCCTTACCTTGGAGTTGCAATGCCCTTATGCCAGTGCTGAAAACTTGGTTAGGATTGCACCCTTATGTATTCTTTGGCAACACTGAGCTGCTTTTCACACTACTGTGCAACCTCTCAATTTTTCCTTCATATCTTTTATTGTCACATGAAACAGGCACAATCTCCTTTGTGTTAAACTCTATAGTGAGAATATACAAAGCAAGGCCTTTCTTTAGCAGAGCTTTCATTATTATTTATAGTACTAGTGAAACGCATACCCGCGTTGTGGGAGTAAAATTCCCCCATGCGCCATCCCCCCATGGCGCAATATCCCCCCATGTGCAACATCCCCATGCGCATCAAACCCTCATGCACATCAAACCCCCTTGCACAACATCACCCCTTGCGCAACATCCCCCCTTGAGCATCAGTCCCACCTTGAGCAACTTCCCCCCATGCGCATCAACCTCCCATGAGCATCAACCCCCTATGCGATCAGTCCCCCCATGCGCATCAGTCCCCCCATGCTCATTAACCCCACATGCGCATCAACCCTGCATGTGCAACTTCACCCATGCAGATCAATCCTCATGTGCAACATACCCCCATGCGCAACATCCCTTATGCGTATCATCCACCCATGTGCATCAGTCCCCCATGCACATCAACTCCCATGCACAACTCCCCCCATGTGCAACAACCCCCATGCGCAACAACTCCCATGTGCATCAGTCCCGCATGCGCAATTTCCCCCATGTGCATCAATCCTGCATGTGCAACTTCCCCACATGCACATCAATGCCCATGCGCAACATTCCCCCATGCGCATCATTCCCCCATGCTCATCAGTCCCTTGTGCGCAGCTTCCCCCATGTGCATCGGTCCCCAGGCGCATCAACCCCCCCATGCGCATCAATCCCCCCATGCACATCAACCCCCTCATGTGCAACATCCCCCACACGCAACATCCCTCCATGCACATCATTCCCCCATGGGCAACTTCCCCCCATGAACATCAACCCCCATGCACATCATTCCCCCATGGGCAACTTCCCCCCATGAACATCAACCCCCATGTGCAACATTCCCCCATGCGCATCAGTCCCTCAGGTGCAACTTCCCCCATGTGCATCAATCCCCACACGCAACATAACCCATGCACATCATCTCCACATGTGCATTAATCCCCCATGCGCAACTTCCCCCATGCACAACATCCCCCCATGCGCATCTTCCCATGCACAGCATCCTCCCCAGTGCAACCTCTTCCTCCTTACAACATCTTCCCAGTGGACCAGGCACCGAGTACCAAATTGGCTGGAGGTTGGTCAGTCTTTCATGTTAAGTAAAGGACAAAAGCACGTTGACCCCTTTTTAGCCCCTTAAGGGTTAAATTTCTCCACATTGTGGGTGTTCATGTCACAGAAGGAACTCCCTCCCTGAATTTCATGCTTCTAGGTCTTGTGGTTGGGGTGGAATGTTGATGAGTCATCAATTCTTCAATGCAAAGTACAGGGAGGAAAATGCGTTGCGCCCCTTTATACCCCCTTCCTGTTGGAATTTCCAAAAACAAGTTCTTAGTGCACTCCTCCATCATGGAAGGAACACCCACCCCAAATTTCATGCTTCTAGGGCTGGCGGTTTTGGCAGGGCGGTGATGAGTCAGTGAGTGAGTCAGCCAGTCAGTGAGTGACTTTTCTCTTTCATATATATAGACTACCGAAAAGCGTACCCGCGTTGCGGGACTAACATTTCCCCATACGCCATCCCCCCATAGCACATCAACACACCATAGCACATCAACACCCCATGTGCATCAACACCTCATGCGCAACTTCCCCCATGCCATCCCACCCCATATGCAACGTCCCCATGTGCAATTTCCCCCATGTGCATCAGTCCCCCATGCACAACTTCCCCCATGTACAACATCCCCCATGCACATCAACACTCCATGCACATCAGTCCCCCATGTGCAACTTCCCCCCATGCGCAACATCCCCCCACGTGCATCAGTCCCCCCAAGCGCAATATCTCCCCCTGCGCATCAATCCCCCATGTGCAACATCTCCCATGCGCAACTCCTCCCTCCGAACAACATCCCCCAGTGCACCAGGCACTGAGCACCAAATTGGCTGGATGTTGTTCAGTCTTCCATGTTAAGTATAGGACAAAAACACATTGACCCCTTTTCAGCCCCTTAAGGGTTAAATTTCTCCACATGGGTTCTTGGTGGGTGTTCAGGTGACAGAAGGAACTCCCTCCCAGAATTCCATGCTTCTAGGTCCAGGGGTTGGGGCAGAATGTTGATGAGTCATCAATTCTTCAATGCAAAGTATACAGAGGAAAACGCGTTGCGCCCCATTTCACCCCCTTCTCCAAATTCCTTCTGGTTGGAATTTCCAAAAACTGGTTCTTAGCGCACCCCTCCGTCACAGAAGGAACACCCACCCAAATTTCACGCTTCTAGGCCCAGCGGTTTTGTTAAGGAGTTGATGAGTCAGTGAGTTAGTCAGTGACTTTATTCAGATAGATTAGATAGATTAGATAGATAGATAGATAGATAGATAGATAGATAGATAGATAGATAGATAGATAGATAGATAGATAGATAGATAGACAGATAGATAGATTTACTGCTTTTCAAAGAAAGTTCACAAAGCAGTTTACAAATGAAATCAATAACTAATGGCGCCTGTCCTAAAGAGCTCACAATTTAAGATGCAAAAGAACTCCAGTAGACAACCACTAGAAAAGGCACTGCTGGATTGAGGAAGGCCATTTATTCTCCCCCGTCTAAAAAGAAAAGCACCCATTTGAAAAAATGCCTCTTACCTAATTAGCAGAGGGAGAAATTCTAAAACAGATTTTGCATTTGCAAATACCCAACACACCCAAATTAAAAGCTATAACGCTCAGATATATTGCTTTCATGTGTTTAATTTAAACACTGTATTACTTATTATTACATTTAAAACTATTACATATAATTTATTAATTACAAGAAAGCTATATGCTGCTTGTTCATAAGGAAAAGCCTGCTCATAAGAAAAAGGAGGACAATTAAGATTTTTTCCAGGACACAGGCCAAGAAAGGGGATTTAACTGAGCAAGAGGCACTCTTTCAAGTGGGTGCTCCTCTTTTATTTAGCAGGGGGAGAGTAACAGGCCCTACACAACTCAGCAATGTCTGTTCTAGTGGCTTCTGCTGGTGTTCTTTTTTGCATTTTAGATTGTGAGCCCTTTTGGGACAGGGACCCATTAGCTTTTAATTAGCTATTATTATTTTTCCATTTTCTTTGTAAACAGCTTTGTGAACTTTTTAGTTCAAAAGTGGTATATAAATACTATAGATATCCGGGAAAAAGAATGCATGTGTGTATTCCACAGGCAAAGGCTGGCATAGGATTGTGCTGTCAGGACCTGTGGCGGGATTGTGCTATCAAGATTGTGCTGCAATCATAACCTCACTTACTTGTGAGTAATCCCCGTTGACTATAATGGGGCTTATATCTGAGTAGACAGGGGTAGGATTGCACTCTATGTGATAGTTAATTTTAATATTTTTAATTAATTGCAATTACTTTTTGCCCTCCATTGAAAAAGACTTTAACTACAATTATTGTCCTTGGATTGTGTACCTTGTGTATGTATTGACCATAAAATTACAGGCATTAATGTGATTCCCAGCTGCTGCATACATGCCTTTTTCAATGAAGATTTTGCAGCCTCTAGTAAATTTACTAGTGTTAAGGATTTATTCCACCCTCTTTTTTTAGTATCAGATCAGAATTCTGATATTAACAGAGATTCAGTGAAATAACTCTTTATCAGAATGTCAACCTTGACATTAAAAAGCAGACAGCCAACCTATTCCTGCACATTTAATACATAATATCACACTTCAAGATAATATAAATCCTCACTCAGAAGAAACACTTATTTATAACTGAGGCAACCAAAGCCAGAGAGTTCCATTTTCAACATTCTTTACTTTAAATAGCACTTAATGTATCAGTAACATGGTATGAAATACTTGTCCCTACCTTCCCTCTTCTTCCCTCAAACCCAAAAAGCATATATACTGAAAATTCAAGTTTCTGAAAAAGGATGAGAATATTAAGCACTTTTAACTACCTGACATGGCTATTTGTGGCCATGGTTTTTAAATGTTGCATCTTGTGAAATAAATACATTGGGAACCTGATCAGAGATTTTAAGACTGACCACGTAAAGTCTGCGTCAAATGACCTTCTGTTAACCCAAGCATATGTTGCAACTTTCTCCAGTCCCTGAATAAATACTATGCAGAGTATGGAGTGCTTCTCCAAGGGCAGCCAGAACAGGACCACGCATTTTGCATTCAACAGTCTGTTCCACTGCTGAACTGCCCTTACCATCAAGGATGGTAGCTTGCAGCTTGTACCCATTTGATCTAGTTCTATGTCAGAGGTAGCTGAGGAACAAATTTGTTCGTTTTTAATCATGATAGCCCTTCAGGTATTTCAACAGTACTATCTTATCTCCTCTCACTTCTTTTTCTATGGTTAAACATACCAACTTCCCTCAACCTTTTCTCATTGAGCTTGTTCTCATTGCTGTTTGCTGGGCCTCCCAAAAAATGGTTTTTAAAGGTTAAAACTGAAAGAAAAGTGTCAGAAAGAGGAAAGCTGACTAAGCTAGAAGTTCCTTCCACGTTGCTAATCTATTATTCCACTTCTGTACTAAAGGAAGCAACTATACAGTGAAATAAGCAAAAACAGAGTGCATGCTCTGCACCAACACCTTAACATATTTCATTACTTCATTTCTACATATGTCAACTCTTGTTGCTAAACAAAAATAACCACTTGCATAAAGTCATTTAAATGCTACAAGTAGGGATATACTAATTAAGAATTAACATCACTCTCTATTTTTCTGTTCCAAGAAAACCAGAGCAAGCAACAGAATGGATTCCGTTCCAGAACAAGCACCATCAACAGTGAGATTTAAGAGAGTGGGATTTAAAGTCCACTAATAGATTTTGAATGCAGAGGAGGGGAAAAAACCACATTTTTAATGCCAAACAAGTTGTAAGTCATTACAATTATTTACAGCTGTATTTTTTATTTAAGTTCTGATTTATTATAACAAGAAATACTTCTCTTTAAAAACTGCAATTGTTATGCAATTGTTTCTAAGATTTATATCCACTTAAATAATCCTAGCTCTAGCCACATTTAGAATCTCTTGGCCATGATGATCAGTCTTCTATAAAATGCATACAACACAGGGCTTAATCTATCCAACATTCTATCACCAATGAAGTCACAAGGCAAGGGAACAAGCATCCACTTATCTTGAGGAGGTTTCCATTACTGTGCACCCATCGCAGGAAGCAGTTATTCCACTTCCAGTTTAGTTGTGGTTATGACTTTCACTATTTGTAAGCTGTGGTATGCCCTGCAAGCTCTCTGCTAGTTCCCCAGACCCCCAGGATCTATGTGTGGGCTCCCTGGCTATCAGAAACTAACTACCTACATTCAGAGGACTTAATGAAATTAATGGTTCAGGTACCCCTTATCTGAAGGTTTTGGCATCCATGAGGGTTCCAGAAAAGGATCCTCTGTTGTTAATGAGGCATCACCTATAATGTTACACTTGCAAGCATTACTCTTAAAAAGAGAGTAGTTAGATTCTTACCTAGTTGGATTCTTGTCAAGGCTCATATTCATGGAACTAATTTGTCTGGATACAAGCTTTAGAAAGATTTAAAGTCTAGACATTTTCATGAAAAGGGCAATCACATATGCACATGCAGTTGAATCCTGCAAATCATCCTTTCCATCTTGCTGTGTTGTAATAAAGATAGGCTAAAGGGGGGATAAATTTATAGAACTTCAAAGAACCCAAAAGTTTATATAGAAGAATGGAATATAATGTTAAGTTAAATGTTTCCAAAGGCACTCTAAACAACACAACTTTACAAATTATTGATAACTGAAATTTACTCAGTATATGTAGTATAAAATTTTTAGTACAAATTTTACTCCAGAGAAAGAAGAAAGAAAATTTTCAAATTCATGCAGATCAATTTCTTCTGGTGAAAACCCTAATACACATCATGCGCAACTTAAAGATCACAATGTTTTCCAATAATACAAGGTGGCCCTGTACAAATGTAATTTTATGTCACAGATTGATTTCCAATTTAGGTAACAAACATTTTTCAGACTTTGAATTTACAAAAGAGTTCCATTTTTTAAACATATGTACACATTTTTTAAACATATGTACAGCCTAGTTTTTCCATCTCCCTGAGTCTCAGAGCACATCTATATTGCAGAAATACTAGTTCTTAAATTATTTCTTCTTCCAAGGGGGCCCTAGAAATCATAGTTTTGTGAAAAAAATGTGGGGTAGAGAACCCTCACAGGGACACCAAGACATGAAAATTCACTAGGCATACACTCATCATCATTCATTATCTCTTCTTCTGACTATTCACTTGTCTACTTCTCTTTAAACCCAGCAATTTTCAACCTTTTTCATCTCATGCCGCATTGATGGAGTGCTTAAATTGTCAAGGCTCACAAACAGTTTTTTAATCACTGACAAGGTACACCATGCTGCTGATAATAGCGTATCCCCAGCCCTATTAATAAATGACACTAATCAAACACCTGTGGCACACCTATTGTCCATACGTGGCAAGCCGGTATGTGACAGAACAGTGGTTGAAAATCACTACTTTGAATACTCACATATAAAACCAACAATATTGTACAGTGATACCTTGGTTTAAGAGTGACTTGGATTAAGAGCAAAATTTTCTCAGAAATTTTCTCAGTTTAAGTCTTGGAAGATGAGCACTTCTGAGAAAGTGTTGAACAGGTTTCCATGGCCAGGAAACTCACAACTGGGACTTGGGAGGTAGCTTGAGGTCAGCTGAGGCCCTGGCAAAGTTTGGAACAGATTTCCATGGCCAAGGATCTCTCAGGGGATGACAAAAACCAAGAGCAACCTGAGCAAGGTATGTGGGATCTATTGGCAGTGTGGAAAGTGTATGGGGGTATTTTTGAGTGTGAGATGTATGTGTGGAAGGTGTGCGAAGCTGATTCAGGTAACGAATGCCAGCTGGCAGCTCTTTAAAGTTTAAAGAGCTGCCAGCCTGCATTTGTTACTTGAATGAACCGGTCAGATAATGGCAGGTCCGTCCCTCTGGGGGCGAGGAGGGAGCTTGGGGGAACTGGGGGGTCTTCTGGGGGGAGTGGAAGCTTGTTTGGGGACAGTGGGGGGGAAGACACAGGTAGCCAGAGTAGTGGCTGCCACTTTAAAAGCCTGAGTTCCAAGGCTCCCTGCGGAACTTTTGAAGAGGATGGAGAGCGGGAGGGGATGCTCCTCCCTCCAGCCCACTCTGCAGGACTTTTAAAGTGGCAGCCACTACTCCCAGCTGTCTGAATCTCCCCCCAGTGTCCCCAAACACCCTTCCACCCCCTCCAGAAGACCCCCCAGTCCCGCCCAATCGGGCTTACTCCCAGGAAAATGTCTAGTATTGCAGCTTCCTAACCATGTCTACTCAGAAGCAAGACCCATTGTGTTCAATAAGTCTTACTCCCAGGAAAGTGTCTAGGATTGCAGATTCCTAACCATACCTATTCTGAAGCAAGACCCAGTGTTCAATAGGTCTTACTCCCAGGAAAGTGTCTAGGATTGCAATTACTAACCATGCCTACTCTAAGAATTCTCAAATTCTCAAGCTGAGCCTGAGTTGCTGAAAGTGTGGGGGGAACGCAGCAACACAATTCCCAGTTTCATTCTACTGCAAGCAGATGGGGTTCTTCTTTTATTAGCCATACCTGCTACTACAGTCAGGAAAAAGGTGGTTCTAGGAGTTCACAACTTGCAAATATTGAAAAAGTGATCACAGCAATTTTGCAACCATGGCCAACACCGCCAATACAAATGTATAGAGTTTGGCACTGTTCTGCCAGACCAATGACAGAACAACACATATGTGGTCTATCAAGGAGCAGAATGCTGTCAAATTACGTGCATCTGTAGTTCATTTGATTCCAGACACGCTTCTCTTTGCAATTGTGATAGGACTTGAGAACAGAAATTTGATTGGCAAAATAGTCAATTCTGAGTGGTAATCAAAGTAAAAGGATTGTTCAAGAAGGGTGATTGTTCTTCCTCACATGAAACTTAATGCACCTTATTTTCTGTTGTACTCACAGAAAAGAACAAAAATACAGGTGCAGTGCTGAGGACTTATTAAGCAGCTCAAAATGAGGAGATGGCATAAATATCCTTATTTCAAGTTTCACAAAATAAAAAGTATTTTTTAAAAACTGAAGCCCTTCAACAAAAATCCCTCAGTTTTCATGTGAAGAACTTCACATTTATGGCCACAGAAAAAAACAGGATATGCTCAGATATGAACTGAATAGAGAAATGCTGGGAACAAATATAGAAGAACACAAACAGTTCTGTTAGTTTTTGGCAGGTTTGTTCTGCACCCCTTCCATGCAGGCAAAAAAGGTGCCATATCAACAATAAATTTAATGCAGGTTCTGCTCTTCTTTCATTTGGTTCACTGAACTAAGTGCAAACCCATCTGCCACTGGAGGGGATAAGAAAAATAGCCAAACTGATAGAAATTTCCCCTCAACATTGCTTATGTACCAAGAGCACTATCTTAACCATATCTACTCAAAAGTAAGATAGGTCTTACTCCCAGGATAGTCTCTTTAGGACTGCAGCCTTGAACAAAATAGGGCTTACTTTTGAGAAGATATGGTTAGGATTGTGCTTTTAAGCAACTACTAAAGCAATCAACCAAAACTGTAGCTCAGTTTCATCAACAATTAGAGATGGCTAAGATTTTTCAAAAATCTTTAGAGAACTTCAAAGAATAAAAATGACTGATCTGTGTGTTAAATTCCAAGCTTAGGTGCCTCATTAAGTATCGTACTTTTTAGACAATGTGTGGCATTCAGTAAACATCATCCTACACATTTACTTGCTGGCATATATTCCAGAAGACATTTTCCAAAACAATCTTTACAGCATTTCTCAAAGCGTGCTTCTAAGAGTACATCATAACTGGACATCATTGGCTTGGCAGCATTGTGGGGATCTCAGTTTTAGCCTCTTTATGTACCATCTTTGCTCCTAAATTGTTCTCAGCTAAAACATCCAGGCATTCAGAAGATTACTGCTCCAAATCAGAATACAAATTTTTCTGTGGCTTTTCACTGGTGCCTCACAGTACCGTACTACAAAGCAAAATAAGATCTGTTTTTAAGGAAAGGAGCCTTTCCAAATTAACATGAGTATTTGGCTAAGAAGAAACTGAACCAGGTCTTCCACATCCAAACTGTATTCTGGTATATATAGGTACAGGCATCTTATTGGATGGGCTAGGGCACCATCCAAATGTGAAAACCACTGAAAAGTGGAACCTAGGGCAAAATCCAGAGTAACTATGGGGAGTCCTTGCTCTGGTGTAAGAACAGCTTACTCTGGATTCCAATATGAATTTCCCATAGGTTTTCACTAGGTAGTGCTCCATAAAGTCTCTTACGTGCTTCTATAGTTAGTCTGGATTTGGGGGCTAGTCTTTTTCAGCTTCCAAAATGGCCACCAATGCAAAATGGCCACAAAAAATGAGAAAACCTTTCACTTGCAAAAACCTAAACAACATGTATTTATTAACATATTGCCCAGGGGTACCAAACATTTTGGCAGGAGAACCACATCTCTCTGACATTGCAGTGGAGGCTGAAAAAATTATTTACATTTCAAATTTGAAAAAAATTTACATATAAGAGTATTTATACACATAAAATTTACATAAATTTGAAAAAATTACATATAAGAGTATATAAAATTAACATATAAGTATATAAATTTACATATAATAGTTACATATAAATTTACATATAAAAATTTACATATAAGAGTGGAGGATTTTAAGGCTTGCCAGTGGGCAATTACTGTCAAAAAACAAACTGTCAGGAAGTGGGAGCACCTATACTGCTTTACTGAGCAGTAATACTAGTACAGTATAATATACTACAGTACTGGTGTAATGGCTGCTTAGGTTGCAGTCCTCCTACATATAATTTTCTTGGAGTAAGTCCCATTGAATTAACTGAAATTTATTTCTGAGCAAATGTACACAGAATTATCCTATAGGTTATAGGTTTGTACATCTCAACCACACATAATAGTAGAAACTTCTGATTTCACTTTAAAACAAGACATGCATATGTTAAATACAAATTTGAGGAACTGCTTTCTGCTAACTAACTTGTTAGAATAAATCAAGGTGTAAGTTGAATTCTATTATCCAGTCTGAATAAATGGTGGCATACTTTTGTGTGTCAAGTAACAACTGAATGTATTGGATTAGTGTCACAATTTTGGCACAACCATTACACAAATTAGTCACTGCTAATCTGTATTGAAATCCAAATTCAAATCCATTACAATTTGATTATCTATATATACAAAAATGAAAAGTCACTGACTCACTCACCAACTCATCAATGCCCAGCCAAAACCACTGGACCTAGAAGCATGAAATTTGGGGAGAGTGTTTCTTCCATGATGGAGGCACCCACTAAGAACCATTTTCAGAAATTCCAATCGGAAGGGGGTGAAAAGGGATGCAACGCGTTTTCCTCCCTACACTTTACATTGGAGACTCCTTGACTGAGGGATGCTCTGTCCCAACCCACAGACCTAGAAGCATAAATTTGGATATGATGTTCCTTCTGTGACATCAACACCCACCAAGAACCATTGCAGAGAAATTTAAGGGGCTGGAAAGAGGTGCAACATGTTTTTCTCCTATACTTAACGTTGAAGATTAACATTCAGCAATTTGGTGCCAGATGCACTGGGAAGGAGGGTATACGGGGAGATGGTGCGCATGAGCGATGTTGCACATGGCAGGATGTTGCACATGAGAGGATATTGCACATCGGGAGTTCATGCACATGGGGGATGTTGAGCATGGGAGAATTGATGCACATGAGGGTGGTTCATGGGCATAGGGGGATGTTCCACTGGGGTGTGCTTATGCACAATGGGGGATGGCATACAGAGGTTATTGTACTCCCACAATATGGGAACATTTCACTAATTGTATCATAAATATTTTGGTAGATTTTAAGTTATGTCATTATCACTTAATAAAAATTTAAAAAAACAGATTCAACATATGTTACAACTGAGTCACTGTTCTCTGTTTCGAATACAATTCAGTTGCAATAACTTGTCTAATTAAACTTAGAAATTAGTGGAAGATGGTGGCCTGGCATGCTGCAGTCCATGGGGTCACAAAGTCAGACACCGCTTAACACTTGTCAACTTGAAGCGTCCGCTAGTACTTTGCACACAGTATGTTTCTTGCCATCTTGAAAAGGGAAATACCTTGAAGTGAGTTATATTAAACTTGCTCTTCTCTGCAGTGTCTACAGACATGGTACATTCCATACTAGGTATTCATTTCACTGCAAGCTTAAATGGTGTTTCAACACTGTCCAGTGCACCAACTGCAAACTGTTGCTCATACTCTGTATATGAACAAGCTTTTCATTAGCATTGTATATATATGTATTCTTAATAATATGTACACTACGTTGAATACAATACACTCCTTTTAGTGAAAAGTAATGGATAATGCTGGGCATGCAACACCATTTGCTACCTGCCTTCCACTGAGCTCTGAACACCAGGAAGAGGGAAGTAGCAGCAACAGAGCAAGAAAAACTCAAATTCCTTAGCTTCCCACACTTACACTATCCCCACTCCCACTATCTCCATTCTGTGTTTCTCCTAAAGATACTCTTTGTATATCTCCCACAGCAGTCTCTTACCATGCTAGAATGAATTTGTTGCTCATTCACAGTTTGTTTTCTTCTTCTTCTCAGCAGTATAGCATTGATTTGTATATGATTCATTTAAAAGAATAGGTTTGCAACTTGGGAGTGATCTTGATCGTGGGTGGGTTGGATAATTCAGGTGGCAGTGGTGACCAGAAGCACCTTTGGTTTGTATGCCAATTGCAACTTTTCCTGCAATCTGTTCTTTTAAACTTCATCTAAAAACCCATTCCCAGCCTAAATGTACACCCAACCCAAATCATCTCCTGAATAACATTTCAGTTCTTGTTCTACTCAAACCAGTCCAGTATTGTTGTCAGAAACTAATTAAGAGTGCTTCCCAAACACTTTACCACTATAACCCACTTTAGATAAATTTATATTAAAAAATTTAAATAACATGATGTGAGATCACTCTGCAAACCTGGGAATGGTTTCCAAAACTTCAGTGATTGCATCAGAATGCCTGGTCCTGGTCTCCTTGATCACATTCGGGCCTGGTGAGTTTGAGTCTTCTGCTGGATATGGAGGCCATGGAAACCATCATCCTTTTAAACTGAACTGACTTAACTTTGCTAATTCTTAATGAAGCTACTGCTTTACATGGATCCTGCATTATTCATTGTTTCATTACAGTAGTTGTCTCTCACTACTTAACCTTACCAGTTTCAGATTATGAGGAGTTAGAAAGGTTCCAAATTCATCTGGAAGCTACCCAGCACTTGCTTAACCCGAATTCGTGGTTAACAGCTACAATCAAAATGATTTCAGACTAATGTACAAATGGCACTGTGCTCTTTAACATCCAGATTCTTAACCCTTTCCTTAACATTAAAACAGAAACATAAGGAATAACCTAGGCATGAATTCTTCGTTTGACATGCTAGCATGAAATTTTGCCATTAAGGAACATTCACATATGCAATTCTCCCACCTACATTCTGAAGTGACATAGTTCCTGTATTTTTTTCTGCATATGCGCATTTTCCCAAGACTAGCATGAAAAATGTTTGGCAAAAGATAGCATACCACAAGCCTCTATATATATATATTTGCATCATTTAAGAAATATACCACAAGCCTCTATATATGTATATTTGCATCTCTAAGAAAAAAGTTTTGTTTTGTTTTTGAGGGTAAAGGGATGGGAAGAAGCCTGTAAAGAGATGCGGATGGACCTAAAGCCCACTGCATTGGGAAAGGAATACATACTGTGGAAAGTAGGTTCTAGTACAGTATTTGAAGATAAATGTTGGCAGTTTTGTTACTTACAGGATTTCTTTGTAGCAAGCTGAAACTTGACAGTTTTCCGGCAATGACAATTTTCCAACATGCAGGTGCAATACAGAGAAAAGCATAACCTGGAATTATTGCTTCTCCTATAGCTGCTAAAAGTACCCAAATTCCACCAGAAATAAAGCTAGCAAGAACCACCAGTTTCTGAAAGCAAGAACCACCAGTTTCAATCAGATTTGCTTCCAAGAATGTATGCTCATTGCTTATGACAAAGAGCAAGAACCAATCCACAAATCACTGAATTCACTGGCAAAACTCCCATATACTTTAACCAATCTGGAATACATCCACTGTAAGCATCTTGCATAATGTGGTTAAAAACTCTTTCAAGAAAAACAAAATGAGAAGAATTTTCACTAAAGTCAAATCATAAGCATTCACTAGTCAAATCATAAAATTCTGATCGGACAACTGTTTTGAAGCACAATCAACTATTTTGGTTCTTTTACTTCATTGTAGTAGGAAACAGGATAAAGGACCAGATCTATTATCTGTTTTATTCAGTACACAGAAAATCTATTCTTCCAGTTCCAAGCGACATGAACACCTTCATCTGGCCTGGAAAACATGGTGTGCAAAAGAGGTCCCACTGAGAGTGAATGCCTGCCTTTTTCAGCTCACATTTCCACTGAAATGAGCTCTTTAAGGAGGCAGCACCAGCTGCTTGCTTTGTTGACACACAGCCAATTTGCACAGCTTTGGGATTTTGCTCATATTTCTTGTCAAGTGACCAAAAATGCAAACAAGGGCCCCAACAAGAGGGTGCACGCTGGCTTGTGCCCTGAAGAAATGCACCCTGGGTGGTCATCCAGAGCTGTATAAAGATGTGATTGTTACATGATGTCCTACTGCTTGCTGTGCTGCTACTCAGAAAAACACAACAAACAAACACACAGCATGTGCACAAAATCGGCGTAAGTTGTGCATATGCTGCAGCATACATAGCATTCAACAGTGAGGCGATTTCCTCCAGTTCAGTGCACTATTTCCCATCTGCTACAGTGTTACTGAACATTTCCTCTCACTACCCATCCTGAAGAAAAGAAAGCAAGTTCAGTACAAAACCCCCAAGGATCTTATGCCTTTCTGCTTCTGATAATCTACCAGTTCATTACAGCCATTTCTTTAAAGCTTAATGCCAATATTGCCAAATGTTTTCCAGAAAGTTGGGTTACAAACAGGTCCAGGTAATGCAGAACACTCATGAACCATATAATTCCTCTCTGAAGAAATTTCACCAGCCATTATTCCTACTCTCTCAACATGTTTGCAGAACAGGAATGGCTTCCATCTACTTCTTCTATCTCAAGTCAAATTCCTATACTTCAAGATCAACTGAATGGCTAACATATTGCTTGAGAATGAACATGATCTATGCAAATTGTGCTATGACTTTAGATATTACTAAGCTTGGCACACTAGCTGACTGTTGAAGTCAAATATTCAAAGAACATCCTTGCAGGTTCTTAAAATGGCATCGTTATTTGAGTTCTATAGCAAAGAGTTCCTTGCTTCCAAGCCAGTCAGTATGTTTCCTTGTACTCTATTAACAGAGTTAGTTTTATACTAATAGTAGTTCTTGCTTAAAGTGAACAGGCCACCAAGTACATAGTTGAAATTTTATGTCACTACTCAAACCTTCACTGATATTTACAGTACAAATTGCAGCATCTAGCCATTCACCATTGTTGGAAACAACCACAGCATAAAAGAAGTGAACAGACTTTCCATTCTAAGCCATCACTCTGGGACAAAGTATACAGAGCTCAACATTTGTCAAGCTGCAATAAAACAGAACTAGAAAAGGTGAAGAATGTTACTCTTGTCACCTAAAACAGCAACTCTACAAAGAGTGGTTCCCAAACTTTATGTTGCGAAACTCATAAAGGCTCTGTGAGATGTCCTCAGTGGCCCCTTAACTTGCAATCCTAGGTACCACCATCTTGCCCATGACAGGATGGGGGGACAGGATCAGAGGAAACATTCAGTAAAACCGATTCTTTACTATAAACTTTGCCTGGACCAACTTGACTCCATTTCCTTTTAGAAACATGAAAGGATTTTATTCAGTTTCAGTTTATTCAGTTTCAGTTTATTCAGTTTCAGAAATGACAGAATCCTTACCACTAAACAGGCAAAAGAAAATAACAGCTGAAGAACGGAATGTGATTAAACCATAAGGTTCTCAAAGATTTTTCTGACTTTGATAAGTAATACAAGTATGTGCTTGCTGAAGACCCACTGATGCCACACTGAGCATCTCCAAAGTCTAGTGGGATAAGATCCTTCTCTAACTCTCAACTGGAAATTTTTTGGTGTTTCTTTATCCAGCATGTAATTAGCCTGCAGAACTCCTTGCCACAGGACGTGGTGATGGCATCTAGCCTCAATGCCTTTAAGAGGGGTTGGACAAATTTCTAGAGGAAAAGTCCATCATGGGTTACAAGCCATGATGTGTATATGGAACCTCCATATTTCAGATGTAGGCTACCTTAGAATGCCAGATGCAGGAGAGGACACCAAGATGCAAGTCTCTTGCTGGTGGGCCACTATGAGATACAGGAAGTTGGACTAGATGGGCCTTTGGTCTGATCCAGCAGGGCTCTTCTTACGTTCTTATGGGAAATATGTTTGTCTTTGTTGATGAGCTTCATACTTGGAAACCAGTAAGCTAGCAGTTCCCAAACTCTTGCAGTTTGATCCCTGCTGAAAACATTTGCAGGGGAGGGGGCACTTGAGTAACACAACCCCCTGAACTATATCATTTTGAGGGATATAGAGGCTGTCTTTTACATACCAGAGGCGGCACAGGCTCATGGTGGGGAGAAAAGCCCAGATCAGCCAGTGGTTGTTGGAACCCTCTTGTGCTTCATGAAAATGAGCCTTCATAAAAGAACATTCTGTCTGAACAGTAAGGAGTCCCCCAATATCTGTGGATATAGTATCCAGAATTCTGGTTTTCCACATTTTCCCACACTCATTTACATGCTTTACCTTTATTACATTAGCACAAAGTTATTAACATGTCTTGCTTTAACCAAATGCTATAAGCAGAAAAGCAACAAGCCTGCGGGAGAAGGAGACTAACAGCAAATGTTAATTTCCTGCTAACAAATGTTCTTAGCCACCACTCTAGCCTGTCTCCTTGTCTTGCTATACGTTTTCTGCTTACAGGTTTTGGTTAAAAGAACATTATTGCTTGGTGTAAATGTAATAAAGGTAATAGACGAAGAACTATACAGATAGGGTCCCCCTTATCTGCACTTTCCAATATCTGTGGGGGGCAGAAATGTATCTGCCATGCATGTATAGCAATATATTCTCTTATTTTAAAAAACTTAAAGGCTTCTGGCACAGCAGAACTCAGCTCCTGCTAGCAGAATTTGATTTGGCATTTACAGTGGTACCTCACATAACAAGTTTAATTCGTTCCGGAAGCATGCTTATTATGTGAAACGCTCTTTATGTGAAGCGGATTTTCCCACAGGAAATAATGGAAGCTCAGACAATTGGTTCCACAACCCCAAAAATATTCATATTAAAATATTAACTGTATGTTAAAATGATGACAAAACACTGTAATTGAATTCAAAACATGCATTCAATGTGCATGATCCTATGAAGTCTATTTAGGCTGCAATCCTAAAGTCACTTTCCTGGGAGTATGACCAATTTAACACAATGGGGCTTACTTCTGAATAGACATGCTTAAGAGGCTGCAATCAAAGATACTTTCCTGGGAGTAAGCCCCATTGAACACAAGAGGCTTACTTCTGAGTAGACATGATTAGGAGGCTGCATGGAAGATAGGGGGCTTACCTGGGCTGCTGCTGCTGCTGGAGGCCGGTGGGGGCACTTGGGGGCAGCTGCCTCTGGCGCCCCCAAAGCAACTGCCCCCAAATTGGGAGCAGTTAGAGGCAGCCATGTGTTGGTCGGGAGCCCTTTAAAACAGGCTCTGTGTGGAGCATCAGCACGGAGCAAACTTGGGGGTAGTTGCCTGGGGCTTGTTAAGTGAAGTGGGCTTTTTAAATCAAGCACAATCCCAATGGAAATTTGTGCTTGTTATGTGAATCACTCTTTATGTGGGGCACTTTATGCAAGGGTCCACTGTACTATCTAATTCCCCAAAACATTTCTATATTTAAATATGTGTCATGGTGAAGGGATGGGAATAAAGAAAAGGGATACACAGAAAGTAGGAAATCCTACCCTTATCTATCAAGAAATGGCTCTTCAATTCATTCAATTAAGCTGAATGTTATGGTGCTACACTTTGTCCACCTGAGTTGAGGTCTGAAAGCTTTCATGCTGTGGTGAGCATGCCAAAGAATTTCTAACACGACTCTTGCATGAATGGCACATACTGTCATGGGGCATAACTATAAATATATGTGATCACCAGCTTGAACCAGTTCAACCTAGAAAACATGACAAAATTACCCTCATGCTGTTCTTTGCCAGAATCATAACACTGAGCAGAATCAACAAAATAAAACACCTAGAAACAAGTATAAAAAGCAGCTCCTTGAACACATTTTTCAATGGCAGTGAAATTGACACATGACATTTTTTTGTAATGCTAACTCTTCCTACAAAAGAAAGGCATCAAGCCAGGTTAAAATCCAAAAACAATTTACTCCAGCCTATTGCTGTAAGCCTACTATGAAAGAATGGGCTTTTATTTTGAGGATTTCTACGCTACTTCAGGAATTTTTAAATTGAAATGTAAAACAAAAATAAAACAGGACGCAATGCTAACCAATTTAGGCTGGCATAGCTCACCTGGCATAACTTCCCATGACGGTGTGGGGTGGCCAGTGTATGCCTGTGCACTGGTCTAACCTCCCCTGGAGTGGGGCTTTTGAGACACACCCCAGATCACCATAGGACTTATGCCAGCCTAAAGAGATGTTAGGATTGCAGCTTCACAGGGTTTAGCAGCCATTAACCAAATAGGAAGACGAAAACACAATCAGTGCAATGTGTGGAGGTTGCAAAGGTTGTCACTTTTCTTCCCAGCTAGGCTCCTGCATCTTTACTTGTCACAAAAGGTAGACATACAACCACTGCATCCTTTTTCTTGCGCTATAGATGCATTAGAACAAGGAGAAACTGCACTGGTTGAATATTTACCCTGAAGGTGGCAATTAACTGCAAAGAACTTCTGAAGAAGTTGGGAGGGAAGAATGGAAATCCTACAACACTGTGATTTTCATCCTTTTTCAGCTCACGGCACACTGAAAAAACACATTTCATGGCACATCATCAGTTACTCCCAGGTAAGTGTGAGCAGCCTCAGCACCCTACGTCATGCATAAGTACTCAGTACCATCTTCCACTACCTTCAGTGGGGCTTACTTCCAAGTAAATGCAAGTAGGCTGGAGCCCAATGCCATGCATGTTTACTTAGAAGTCCCATTAAAGTCAATGGCGCTTACTCCCAGGTAAGGGTGAGCAGCCTCAGAGCCCTCTGTCATGCGGGTCTACTCAGAAGGAAGTCCTATTAGATTCAAGGGGGCTTACTCCCAGGTAAGGGTGAGCAGCCTCAGAGCCCTCTGTCATGCGGGTCTACTCAGAAGGAAGTCCTATTAGATTCAAGGGGGCTTACTCCCAGGTAAGGGTGAGCAGCCTCAGAGCCCTCTGTCATGCGGGTCTACTCAGAAGGAAGTCCTATTAGATTCAAAGGGGCTTACTCCCAGGTAAGGGTGAGCAGCCTCAGAGCCCTCTGTCATGCGGATCTACTCAGAAGGAAGTCCCATTAGAGTCAATGGGGCTTACTCCCAGGTAAGGGTGAGCAGCCTCAGAGCCCTCTGTCATGCGGGTCTACTCAGAAGGAAGTCCCATTAGAGTCAATGGGGCTTACTCCCAGGTAAGGGTGAGCAGCCTCAGAGCCCTCTATCATGCGGGTCTACTCAGAAGGAAGTCCCATTAGAGTCAATGGGGCTTACTCCCAGGTAAGGGTGAGCAGCCTCAGAGCCCTCTGTCATGCGGGTCTACTCAGAAGGAAGTCCTATTAGATTCAAGGGGGCTTACTCCCAGGTAAGGGTGAGCAGCCTCAGAGCCCTCTGTCATGCGGGTCTACTCAGAAGGAAGTCCTATTAGATTCAAAGGGGCTTACTCCCAGGTAAGGGTGAGCAGCCTCAGAGCCCTCTGTCATGCGGATCTACTCAGAAGGAAGTCCCATTAGAGTCAATGGGGCTTACTCCCAGGTAAGGGTGAGCAGCCTCAGAGCCCTCTGTCATGCGGGTCTACTCAGAAGGAAGTCCCATTAGAGTCAATGGGGCTTACTCCCAGGTAAGGGTGAGCAGCCTCAGAGTCCTCTATCATGCGGGTCTACTCAGAAGGAAGTCCCATTAGAGTCAATGGGGCTTACTCCCAGGTAAGGGTGAGCAGCCTCAGAGCCCTCTGTCATGCGGGTCTACTCAGAAGGAAGTCCTATTAGATTCAAGGGGGCTTACTCCCAGGTAAGGGTGAGCAGCCTCAGAGCCCTCTGTCATGCGGGTCTACTCAGAAGGAAGTCCTATTAGATTCAAAGGGGCTTACTCCCAGGTAAGGGTGAGCAGCCTCAGAGCCCTCTATCATGCGGATCTACTCAGAAGGAAGTCCCATTAGAGTCAATGGGGCTTACTCCCAGGTAAGGGTGAGCAGCCTCAGAGCCCTCTGTCATGCGGGTCTACTCAGAAGGAAGTCCCATTAGAGTCAATGGGGCTTACTCCCAGGTAAGGGTGAGCAGCCTCAGAGCCCTCTATCATGCGGGTCTACTCAGAAGGAAGTCCCATTAGAGTCAATGGGGCTTACTCCCAGGTAAGGGTGAGCAGCCTCAGAGCCCTCTGTCATGCGGGTCTACTCAGAAGGAAGTCTCATTAGAGTCAATGGGGCTTACTCCCAGGTAACTGCCGAGGAGAAGCCGGAGGAGGAAAAGGCGGGAAGGGGAGTGAGCGTGAGGGACTCACGGGAGCCGTTGGAGGCGAAGGTGGCCGTGGAGAGGAGGCTCAGTCCAGTCCCTCGAGGGCGTCCCGTGTCCCTCTTCCGCGGTGGCTGAGCAAAGGACCCAGAAAGGGCGAGGGGAGGGAGCCTCCCAGTGAGGTTCCCTCTGAGGCGCCAGTCCCGCCCCCTCCCCGCTCTCCTCGCCCCGGACGCGGCCCAGCCAATGGCCACAGGGGGAGGGGACCCTCGGCAGCCTCGCCTCAGCCCCTTCTCCGAACACACTCTCTGGACATGGCCCTTCGCTCTGAGGGGACACTCACTCACACACACACTCACACGCAGTGCCCCTCACTCACACTCACTCCACTCACACACACTCTGTACTCCCTTTCTCTCTCACACTCACTCTCTTCTCTTCCTCATACACACAACTCCCTTTCTCACACACGCACTCACTCTCCGCTCCTCACACACACTCAGTTCACTCTCAGTTCACTCTCACTCAGTTCACACTCACACTCACTCTCTCACACACACTCAGTTCACACACTGTACTCCCTTTCTGTCTCACACACACTCACTCACTCACACTCAGTTCACACTCTGTACTCCCTTTCTGTCTCACACACTCACTCTCTCACACACACTCAGTTCACACACTGTACTCCCTTTCTGTCTCACACACACTCACTCTCACTCACACTCAGTTCACACACTGTACTCCCTTTCTGTCTCTCACACACTCACTCTCTCACTCACACTCAGTTCACACTCTGTACTCCCTTTCTGTCTCACACACTCACTCTCTCACACACACTCAGTTCACACACTGTACTCCCTTTCTGTCTCACACACACTCACTCTCACTCACACTCAGTTCACACACTGTACTCCCTTTCTGTCTCACACACACTCACTCTCTCACTCACACTCAGTTCACACTCTGTACTCCCTTTCTGTCTCACACACTCTCTCACACACACTCAGTTCACACACTGTACTCCTTTTCTGTCTCACACACACTCACTCTCACTCACACTCAGTTCACACACTGTACTCCCTTTCTGTCTCACACACACTCACTCTCTCACTCACACTCAGTTCACACTCTGTACTCCCTTTCTGTCTCACACACTCACTCTCTCACACACACTCAGTTCACACACTGTACTCCCTTTCTGTCTCACACACACTCACTCTCACTCACACTCAGTTCACACACTGTACTCCCTTTCTGTCACACACACTCACTCTCTCACTCACACTCAGTTCACACTCTGTACTCCCTTTCTGTCTCACACACTCACTCTCTCACACTCACACTCAGTTCACACACTGTACTCCCTTTCTGTCTCACACACACTCTCTCACTCACACTCAGTTCACACTCTGTACTCCCTTTCTGTCTCACACACTCTCTCACACACACTCAGTTCACACACTGTACTCCCTTTCTGTCTCACACACACTCACTCTCACTCACACTCAGTTCACACACTGTACTCCCTTTCTGTCTCACACACACTCACTCTCTCACTCACACTCAGTTCACACTCTGTACTCCCTTTCTGTCTCACACACACTCACTCTCTCACACTCAGTTCACACTCTGTACTCCCTTTCTGTCTCACACTCTCTCACACACACTCAGTTCACACACTGTACTCCCTTTCTGTCTCACACACTCACTCTCTCACACACACTCAGTTCACACACTGTACTCCCTTTCTGTCTCACACACTCACTCTCTCACACACACTCAGTTCAAACTGTGTACTCCCTTTCTGTCTCACACACACTCACTCTCACACACACTCAGTTCACACACTGTACTCCCTTTCTGTCTCACACACACTCACTCTCTCACACACACTCAGTTCACACACTATACTCCCTTTCTGTCTCACACTCACTCTCTCACACTCACACTCAGTTCACACACTGTACTCCCTTTCTGTCTCACACACACTCACTCTCTCACACACACACTCAGTTCACACACTCTGTACTCCCTTTCTGACTCACTCACACTCAGTTCACACTCTGTCCTCCTTTTCTGTCTCACACACACTCAGTTCACACACTCTGTACTCCCTTTCTGTCTCAAATACACTCAGTTTGCAATCCTAAAGACTCTTTCCTGGGAGTAAAAGCCATTGAACACAATAGGGCTTACTTTTGAGCAGACATGTTTGGGATTGTGCTCACACTCAGCTCACACACTGTTGTCCCTTTCTGTCTTACACTCACTCGCTTGCTCTCATGCACTCGTTCGCTCTTTGCTCCCTTTCTCACTCAGCTTACACAGTCTCCTTTTCTCTCACACACCGAAGACACACAGACTGTCTTCTCTTTCTCACACACACTCTTGTCTCCCTTTCTCTCACACACATACTTACTCTTCCGCACATTGCGGAGAATGCCTGCAAAACGTAGTGTTTGTCAGGGCCTGGCTACAACCCTGGGTGTGAGAGAGAAAAAAGAACATTGCGGTATCTCATGAGAACAGAAGAATACCTCAATATCTTGCATATTTTGTTCTGATTTCTAGTGCTTCGAACTGATTTACCCAGAGAGCAAATCTGTATAAGATCCTAATGCAGCTCCATGCACACTGTTCAGCTCAGTTCAGGAGTAAGCAATACATAGAATCATGGTAACAGTCCTGTCCTTTGGCAAGCTCTTCAATTTAGTTGCATAATCTCATCACTGTACCTATTTGCTGTATTGTGAAATCCTAGGCATGTTTACTCAGAAGTAAGTTCCACTGTGTTCAATAGAGTTTACTCATAGGAAAGTACAGTATCATACGATTGTAGCTCCAATTCTAGTCATGTAAGCCAGAGAGAAATTTCTTCTCCTTAAGGACCATTTGTTTTTCAAAGCTTTTCACAAGACAGGGTGAGCTCCTGTCCTTAGCTCAGCTCTGCGACACCAGTGGATCCAATTGTATTGGCTCTGCCTTTCCATTGGACTAATTCAGTGGCGTGGAGAGGGGGGATTTGCTGCTTGGGGAACAGCATATCCTCCATAACAATCCAACCCAGGCTTTCGTGCTTCGTATGCAGCGCTGAGCATGATACCATAGTCTTCCAAGGCCTGCTTTTTTTTTAATCACATTTTTTTTTCTGAGATCTTTGTTAATGGTGAACCAACCCTGGTGGTGGAATTGGTCAAAAACAGATATGTACAGCATCAAAATGGGAAAACCTTTATGGAGGACCAACAATAGTTTTGGCTTGCATACTGATTCATTGCACTGAGTTTCTTGGATGAAGGCTTGGATGAACACCAGAGATGTGATAAAGAAATCCCAAATCTTATAGCAACATCTTAAAACATATTTTATAGTTGAGTACAAATACAACAGTAGATGCCCTGCACACATTGGATGGGACAGGCTCTCCCATGCACGCAAGCAGAATTAGTGGTTGAAAGCTGAACTGGTATGGTATGTAATATTTGTATTGTTTTATTGGTCCTGTTAACTGCCTTGAGGACTGTTGTCATAGGAAGGTGGAGGAACAAGTTCCTTAAACAAATATACAAGAATGGAGGTCTATATGCCTTTTAACATTGCAATATCTCAGTAGACTGAAAAGCAATCTCTTTCCAAATGTTCCTTTGTACTATCCAACATGTAAGGACAATTCTTATGCAGATTTGCAGTAGGGGTGGACAAACCCTGGTCCTGGAGCCATTTATAGCCCTTAGTGACCCCCAGTTTGGCCCACCAGGAGGCCCCTCTCTCCTATGACCCTAGCCTGTCAGACACTGTTGGAGCCTGCAAAGGCCCATAAATTCTAGTTTCCATATCCACAATAGCTCCAAGTGTGTCAGTTTATGTCTCCATGAATTTTTTGCTTTCCCCTGTGCATTATTTTAAACCCACCCACTTGCTTCTGAACAACTTGTACCTCCATGTGGGTCCGGCTTGGTCTCTATGTCTTTACTATGCAAGAGGAGTGTGGCAAATACAGTGGTGCCTCACATAAAGATCTTAATTCGTTTCGGAGGCATGCTCTTTAAGTGAAATGCTCTTTAAGTGAAGCAAATTTTTCCATAGGAAATAATGGAAACTCAACGATTGGTTCCACAACCCCCCCCCCCCAAATATTAACTGTATGTTAAAATGATGACACACTGGAATAGAATTCAAAACATGCATTCCATGTGCATGATCCTATGAAGTCTACTTAGGCTGCAATCCTAAAGACACTTTCCTGGGAGTAAGCCCCATTTAACACAATGGGGCTGACTTATCTGTAGACATGGTTAGGATGCTGCAATCAAAGACACTTTCCTGGGAGGCTTACCAGGGCTGCTGCTGGAGGTTCAAGGTGGCTGGTGGGGGCACTTGGAGGCAATTAGGGGCAGCTGCCTCTGGCACCCCCAGACAATTGCCCCCAAGTTGGGGCCAGTTAGATGCAGCAGTGCTGGCCAGCAGCCCTTTTAAAGAGCCTCCGTGCAGAGTGTCAGGGCTGCAGAGCACGCGTGCCCATGGTGCGCTTGCTTGTTAAGTGAAGCGGAACTTGTTATGTGAAGCAAGATTTCTTGGAAATTTTTGCTTGTTATGTGAAACGCTTGTTAAGCAAGGTACCACTGTACTGGTAGTTCGTAGTTCACATTTGGTTCTTTAAGTATGCAGAACCAGAATGTTCCCCTGTGTGTTAAATATAAGCTCCTAAAAATTTACATATTCATAAGTTCTGTTTCTAGTATATTCATTTATATAAATTTATTTAAATATGAAATGTAAATTCATTATTTTTTCCCTCTGGCCCCACCCTGACACAATGTCAGAGAGATGATATGGTCCTCATGTCAAAATGTTTGCCTGCCCTGATCTACAGTATTGAGGAATCTACAGTGGTACCTTTGCTTACGAGCATAATTTGTTCCGGAAGCATGCTTGTAATCCAAAATGCCTGTATATAACAGTGAATTTTCCCATAAGAATCAATGGAAACTCAAACGATTCATTCCACAAACTAAAAATATTCATATAAAATGATTAAAACACTGTCATCTAATACAGAATAAGAAAGAAATCCAAAATATAAAGAAAAATTAACCTGCACTTATTCTGCAGTCCTAAAGACACTTTCCTGGGAGTAAAACCCATTCAACACAAAGGGGCTTTTCAGCAGACATGGTTAGGATTGTGCTTGTATAGTACAGTAGACATGCAAAGCTAGGTCGCTCAGGCTTCCATTGCTCCCCTTACAAAGGAGTGAGCCCCATTGACTGTAATAAGCTTACTTCAAAGTAGACATACACTGGCTGGTCTCTCAGGAAAGGCTAAGGAGTTGCTGGCAGAGCATTGAAACCAGCCATATCCTGGCTGGGAGATTTTTTGCTTGTATTGCAAAACATCACTTGTATTGCAAAACAAAATTTATTAAAAATTAGCGAAAGCGTACCCAAGTTGCAGTAGTAAAATTTCCCCGTACTTCATCCCCACCCACTTCCCCACGTACTTCATCATCAACCCCACATGCGCACCGTTCCTCCTTCAGCATCAACCCCCCATGCGCACCGTCCCCCATGCTCAATACCCCCATGTGCAACACCCCCATGCACAACACCCCACCATATGCAACATCCCCAAATGTGCATCAACCCCTCATGCATACCATTCCCCATGCGCACCATATACACCACCCCCACGCACATCATCCCCATGTATATCATCCCCATACGAAATACTCTGTACATCATTTCCCCTTGCACATCATCCCCCATGCACATAACCCCTCACGCACACTGTCCTGCCATGCGCACCGTCCACCCATGTGCACCATATGCAATACCCCATGTGCATCACCCCACATGTGAAACACACTCATACAGCACACTCATATGCACTCTCCTCCCTGCACATCATCCCCCATGTACACCATCCCCCCATGCACACCATCCCCCACACACAAACCATCATCCTCCCTCCCAGTGCATCAGCTGGATGTTGATCAGTCAGTCTTCAATGTTAAGTATAGGACAAAAATGTGTTTCACCCCTTTTCTGCCCCTTAAGCATTAAATTTCTCAACATTGGTTCTTTGTGGGTGTTCATGTCACAGAAAGAACACCCTCCCCATATTTCACACTTCTAGGTTGGGGCAGAGCATCCTTCAGTCAGGGATTCTTCAATGGAAAGTATAGGCAGGAAAACACGTTGAGCTCCTTTTCACCCCCTCCTGGTTGGATTTCAGAAAACTGGTTCTTAGTGGGTCCCTCCATCACAGAAGGAACACTCTCCCCAAATTTAATGCTTCTAGGCCCAGTGGTTTTGGCTGGGTGTTATTATCATTATTATTATTTATTAGACTTGTATTCCACCTTTCCTCCCTAACGAAAGGGAGCTCAAGGCGGCTAACAGCAATTAAAAGAACAATAAAATACCATTAAAATTAGGTCATAAATTCAGATTAAAATACAATTAAAATACAATTAGATTATAAAAACAAATTAAAACAAATAGGCTAAAAACACATGCTAAAAACAATAAAAAAACAGCCCCCCCAACCTCTGCCCCATTAAAAAACTTTTTTGAAATAAAATGTTTTAAGGCTCCACCTGAAGCTCTGTATTTTCCTCAGTTCTAAGGGGAGGGAGTTCCAAAGCCAGGGTGCCACCACCGAGAAGGCCTTATCTCTGGCCGCCACACCTCTCACATCTCTTAGTGGCGGCACAGTCAGTAGGGCCCCCTCAGATTACCTTAGGTGACGGGTCAGATTGTACAGAAGAAGGCGGACCCTCAGATACCCTGGACCTGAGCTGTTTAGGGCTTTAAAGGTCAGGACTTTGAATTCAGCCCGGAAACAAATGGGCAGCCAGTGTAGTTGCTGAAGCAGTGGCCCAACAGAGTCAAACCGACAAGCCCCAGCAACCACATGGGCGTTGAGTCAGTGAGTGAGTGAGTCAGTGACTTTTCAGTTTTATATATGCAGTATGGATGTTTGCTTGTCTTGCAAAACAGTCTCGATCCAAGTTACTCTCAATCCAAGATTTTACTCTCAATCCAAGGTAGTTGCATAATGTCATTGCTTGGAAAGTGTTGGAAAGGGATTTTGGCACAAACCAAGTAATAGGTTTTGCAGGCACAATAATGTGCGTTGTAAGTGGGCCCTTCCACTCACCACTGAAACCACTCTGGGGCATCAGTGGCCACAATGGCTACATTACCAGGATGCAGCAAGTAGTTTTAAGGTCCATTAGGTTGTTAGCATGTCCACACATTTTTTTAGATAAATGAAACAAAATAAACATGTAGGTAAGGGTAGCAAAGTTTAGAGTATTTTTGAGAGAGATGAGGGGTTATTGGTTTGCTTGAGCCATTTAAAGAGTTCCTAACGGTCAATTAGCTGTTACACAACACTGGCTAGTTTATAGCTTTTAACCACATCCACGAGAGAGGGTGGTGTGTTGAACCAACATGACATGAGAGATATCTAGACATAACCTCACACTGCAAGGTCAAGAACTTGCAACAACAGAAGGGTGCATCTGTTTAGCTGTACCTCTTCCACCCACTTCTCCACCCCTGGAAGGGAATGTTATTCCGAATCAATAATGTCTGTGAGAGGAAAACAAATATCAACCAGCACATCTTTTGAAAAATAAGGCAATGCCCTCCAGGCCATAAGACAAGTTTATCTGGCAGGATTACAAGAGTGTTCTTACCTTGCACTATTCAATACAAATCTACCCACTATATAAATATAAGATTTTATTCTTCAGGACAGCGTGTCCTCTAACTTCTGAATGGGTTGTACATAGACTGGGATAAAAATTAACAAAGGGCAGTGAGGAAAGGGGGGAACTCGTGGAATTATCCTGTTAAACATGGCTGCAGTCTAATATCCATGTATTGTTGAACAGTCCTACACTTTCTGCTGAGATTGCTTTAAAAAGAAATATTATATAATTCAGATTAAAGTCCATGGATGGGGATTCCAATTTATTTAATGTATAATCACATATTGCTGCAACTCATGCATACTTACTTGAAAATGAATTTTGTTTACTGTATATAGAGAGAACTGTACATAGACTCAAGCTGTAAACTGTACAGGACAATGACATTAATCAGAGGATTTAAACATACGTAATGTATGTCCATTCGGCTGGGCTTTTACCATTTAATAATTCTCAGCCTGAGAGCATTAACGTTGGTCCATTTGAAAGCCAGGTTGTTTTTCTCCAAATGATGTTTATTATTATTTTGCTAGCCAAAATAAAAGGCATACAAATAATTTCATCTCAGAAAAAAGATTTGACAGGATTCCATAGATGCATGGTTGGGGATGAGCTTGAAATACATGACACGCTTTGCAGTTAAATATACCAAAGGGCTATGTAAAAATGAGATTTATGAGGAGGTGTAACAGGAAAAGTGTAATCATCATCTCTCTAGAGACTAAGCAAGAGCAACAACCTGTGAAAAAGCATACTGAGCAATGAGTTCTTTAAAAAGTAAGTGGAATGCGAGGTTTTTCTCAAAACTGACTATGTTCTTCGAGGGCAAGGGCCTCCAGTGTTTTTGGCAGGAGGGCCACATCTTCCTGCCTATGTTGGGGGCAAAAAATTTACATGTCAAATTTGAATACATTTACATAAATTTACATATAAGAATGTATTGGAATATATTACAAAGCTTGCCCAAGGGATGGAGGGGTCTTGCTGGGGGCCACATTGAAGCTTGCCTAGGGTTGCATCTGGCCCTGGGCCGGGGTCTGGAAATCCCTGTTCTAGGGAGAAGATGAACTTTTATTTACACATTTCAACCAATTAATTATACGTTATATAATTTATTTATTTTAAAAATTTGTATCCCGCCTTTCATGGGTCATAGACCGACTCAAGGCAGCTCACATTAAAACATAATTAAAAACATTAAAAAGAAAATTCAATTAAAACATAGAAGCTAAAAACAATACAAATAGTAATCCCCCAGCCTCTGCCCCATTAAAATGCTTTTTTAAAACAAAAGATTTTTAGGCTCTGCCTGAAGCTCTGTATTGAGGGAGCTTTCCTAAGTTCTAAGAGAAGGGAGTTCCAGAGCCAGGGTGCCACCACTGAGAAGGCCCTATCTCTGGCCACCACATCTCTCACATCCGTTAGTGGTGGCACAGTCAGTAGGGCCCAGAAGTGGTTATATTTCTCTGTTAACCTTAGTTTATCCATTTGCTTATATATGAATAAACCCAGCCCTAACCAAGCTGACAGTTTGCATAAAGACCAAAAACTTGAGGGTATAATTACTATATACCATTATGTGATTTTGGGGAATTGGAGTAGAGGTTAATGTGCTGTAAACTGTGTCTGATTTGGTGGATGTCTATTTTATGTCAATAAAGGTTCTGGGAGAAATCCTAACCATATCTACTCAGAAGTAAGTCCCATTGTGTTCTGTGGGATTTACTTTCAGGAAAGTGTGTATAGGATTGAAGCATCTGTCTGTCTAAATATACCATAACAGGGTACAAGCCAGAATGGGTATGTGCAACCTCCTTAATGTAGGCTAGCAATCAGAATGCTAGCACTAGTGTGGATAGGATAGTGACACTGTGAATTATTATAGGGTTGTGGAGTTGGCTTCTTTTGCAGAGAATAGCTGAGACTTCATAGATATTGCACTGCTCATATTCTTTGCATTTTCCCTTTGAGAATTTAAAAGAGCAATTCCCACAGGAAAAGATGACCAGCTGTGGAAGCCTAAATTGCCTTGGTACCCTTGGAGAAGAGTGTATAAAAATATAAACTCTTATTCATTTTTTCAAGTGAAGTTCAGCATCTGGTGAGAAAACTATGAAGGAAACTGGCCAAGTCCACCCACCCAGCAGAAGGTCAATGTGAGCAGCTCATCTCCCTACAAATGAATAACATTCTTCCTTAAAATGCTCCCCACGGAGAGTGCTTTGAATGTTGGAGTCTTCTAAGGGCAATGGGAAAATGGCTTCCGCAGAGATAAAGTGTTATATAAAATCTTTCAGTTAGTAAATTCAGTAACAGTAGTTGACTTTAATGGTGACTATATGGGGGAAAAATTGTTTCAACAATGGTAAGAGGAAGATAAATGTTAGATACAGGGCACAATCCTAATAAATTTTCTAGCACCAGAGTAAGGACAGTGCAACACCAAGATAAGGGAACAAACATTGCTTTATGATGAGGAGATCACTGTGAACCCCCCTCACAGCAGGATGCAGTACATGCTCCACTGGTATGCCAGGCCATTTCTGGAAAGATATTTAGGATTGTGCCCATAATGCAGTTAGCTAAGTAGGGCCACTAAAGTATATGGCAAGGTAGCAAAACATGACAGGGTGACCAGACCTCCGGATTTCACTGGAGGTCTGCAAAATCCTTGTCTCTCCGGGGTGAACCCCAGAGCCCCTCCAGGATTTCCCCTACTAGTGCATACTGGCCTCAAATGAGCACATTTGGGGGGGGGAATCATTTCCATACCTCTATGCATACTGGCCTCAAATGAGCACATTTGAAAAAATAATGTTGAAGTCTCTTGTGTTGGTTTAAACTGCTTTGAAAGCATCTTACATGTTTGGGTCTGAATCACACATGCTGAAGTCACGTGTGTTGTTTAAACTGCTTTGAAAGCGTCTTACATGTCTGGGTCTGAATCATGCATGTTGAAGTCACTTGTGTTGCTTTAAACTGCTTTGAAAGCATCTTACATATTTGGGTTTGAATCATGCACATTAAAAGGTTTTCAATTTTAAAAGTGTTGAAATTAAGTATAGGAAAGAAATACGAATATTTTTGCTTTATTTTAACATGTTCTACATTTTCTGGGGTGTCCTACAATTTTTTAAGTGGGTAGGAATTTGGGGTGGTAGGAATTTTGGCCTAGGGGGTAGGAATTCTGGACTGCTGGTCACCATGGTTTAGAATGAGTGCTTAGGCTGCACTGCTCATGGTGCCATCTCAAAGGATCTTTGGCAGAATGATATGCATTCATTTTTTAAGTACTTATGGGTTTGTGTTTCATCCACTACACGGCTGTGCCAGAGTACACTGGCATCACTGGGACCCAGCCCCAGTGGAGCTAAGAAAGAACCAGAGAGAAGGTGTGGACCAGAAAGTGACCAGCATGATCTCTGTACTGAAACCAACAAACTAATGGAGCCAATCTGGTCCATTTTTACTTTGCTATGAAACAAATGCTCATTGATTTTGTAGAACACCATACAAAAGTAAGATGATACAGTAATTCTGTATTTGCCACCCAACTTCAAATATCTGGTTTTTTTTCCTGTACAGTACTTTTTCCTTGTTTTCTTTTTCCTATTTTTTTTAATAAAAAAATTTAAAAAATGTTCATTGAGAAGGGTGGATGAAGACCTTTAGAGGGTCTATGTACTGAAATGGTCATATTATTATTATTATTATTATTATTATTATTATTATTATTATTATTATTATTATTATTATTATTATTATTATTATTATTATTATTATTATATCTGCTAAAGAATACCTTTAATCATTCCATTGTTCTACATAATACAAGTTGGGCTTCCCTTATCTGGAATTCTGGAATTCCCAAAAATGCAGCTCTTTTGAGTGCTTTTTTTGATGCTATAAGTGGAAAATTCCCCATCTGGCCCCATGTGATGGGTTGTACACAATGCCCCAAATTATTAAAAAATATTGTAAAAAATTACCCTCAGGCTATGTGTACAAGGTGTATGAGAAACATAAATATCACATTTAGATTTACTTATTGAATGAATTTATTCACTCCATGCCAACACATGTTGGCTTACAAATCCTTAGTTCCTTTTCTGTAGCTGCCCTCACAAAAATCCTTTGAGGTAGATAAGGGTGAGAATAATGAAGGACTGGCCTATGGTCATCCAATAAGCTTCATGCCCTAAGAGGGATTTGAACCTGGATCCCTCCAGATCTCAACTCTCTAACCACTATGGATACAATCCTAAAGACACTTTCCTGGGAGTAAGACCCATTTAACACAATGTCGACTGAGTACTTTAACACTAGTTCTGATTAGGCATGGTTAGGATTGCACCCCCTACCATTCTTGCTCTCAAGTGGATATGGGACCCATCCCTGAGATATATCATTAGGAATACATGACAAAATTAAATGATAAAAAAACCCGATATCTTAAATGCTTCTGGTCCCAAACACTTCCAAAAAGGGATGCCGAACCTGTGCTTCCTTTTCAATTGTTGCTCTCCATACTTTTTTTTAACAAAAGCAAGACACACAAGCAAAAATACGTAAAAGTTTAAAAAGCAAGTAAAAAGAATAACATTCCACAAAATTCACACTAATGTTTTCTGTCATGCAAACTGGCAGGTCAGAAAGTATGTTACAAAATTATACCATGTCACAGTGTTTCAGCATGAGTACATGGGAAAAGACTCTGTACAGTGTGAGGGAACAAAAATAGGAATCTTTTCATGTCACAGTGCAAAAGGACATACAGTACATGTATTTTTAACTTGCACTTTATTCCTTATTGTGGTTTGCCCTCTTAAACTTTGAACGTTCCTGTCAAAATAATTGGTACACTGTCCATATGCTAGGTCTCCACATGCCAACACAACTTATGGACAGTATGTACACTCTTTCCAGCACATCATTTATAGCATCCCTTCTTAGGACCTTTCCTGAAGGTCACTGTCAGTGATGTCCCCTGCAGGGATGTCCCCAGCAGTAAAGTGGTGGAATTTGGATTTTGTTCTAAAAATGAACAAGAGGGTAGGGAAACAGTGTGAGTCACATGTTTTCTTGCTAACAGCTCCAAGAATAGTCAGACTGTGGTGTAACCAGATCATGCAAAAGAGTGTTGGGCTCTATGATCTTTGTCAATAGTATCTAGGCAATAATTTGGGCAAATGCAAATTTTTTATTTCTACATAAAAACTCCTGCATTCTCTCTTCTACAAAAATATTAATGGTATGAACAGGGTGACCATATGTCCGCTTTTTCCAGGAGATGTCCTCTTTTTTGCCTTGAATCATGTGGGGGAAATCTTCGTTATCCTTCTTTTTCTTGTGAGCAGGCACTATGTACTGTAGACATCTTGTAATTCATAAATTATATATAATAAACTAGCAGAATGAACCCACCATTACCAGAGTAAAATTTCTAGAATATTTGTGGGCTCTGGGCATGGCTGAGCACCAGTAGGTACTGGTGGGCACCAGGCACTGGCACTGGGCAGTTGGCACCAGGCAGCTGGTACCAGTGGACACTGGGCAGCAACAGGCATTGGAGGGTACTAGGGGACAGTGGTGTACAGCAGTGTGCACTGGCGGGGACTGGGGAGGGCATCCCTACTGGGTACCATTGGACAGTGGGCACCAACAGGCACCTGACCACTAGAAAACAGGCACCAGTGGGCACCAGGTGTCCACCATACAGCTAACAGGCACCACCAGACAGCGCACACAATTGTGCAGTGGGTAACAGGCACCAGTGGGCAGCAGGCATCCCTACTGAGCAGGCACTGGGCACAACCATGCAATGTGCAGTGGGCAGTGGGCATCCCTAACAGCAGGCACCATGGGCATTGGGCATCACCTGTGGACACTACCAGAGAGTGGATACCACCTGGTCCCAGGTTACACTACTGGGTACCACCTGGCAATGGGAACCACTTTGCACCAGTGGGCAGCAGGCACCAGCAGGCAGTGGGTACACCTAGGTACCAGTAGGCTGTGGGCTCCTTAGTGATCACCGGGCATCCTTACCAGGGACCACTGGGCATTGGGCACCACAGGGCATTGGGCATCTCTTGGAATCCCTACTGAGCACCAGGCATCCCTGCCAGGTACCAAGCATCACCAGCCACTCAGCACCAGTGTGCAAAAATGGACAGCAAGTACCACCAGCCACTCAGCACCACTGGGCACCAAGACAGTTCTAAGTGTGTCCTTACATCACAGAAAGAATACCCTCCTCAAATTTAATGCTTCTAGGTGCAGGGATTGGGGCTGGATGTTGATCAGTCAATCTTCAATGTTAAAAAATTGGGTAGGTTGTTGTGACATAAGGTCACCCTGGGTATGAAGCATTTTTTGGGCCACTTAGATATAGGAAGCTGAATTAGTTGAGACTTTGGCCTGATCCAGCAGTGCTCTTCTTTTGTTTCCTTTACAATCCAAAGAGTGGACGGAGGTAAAGAAGAAGCAGTGGAGGTGAGTGTGCACTGGTGGGGACGTGTGCAAAGGAGGTGAGTGAGTGCCCCCCACCAATCTTCAGTCAACTTACTAGAGGATCTGGCCCTATCTTGACCTGGTTCTCTGCCTCATTTATATAGACCTAGGGTTGCCATGTGTCCACCAAAAAAGGGACAATCCTGATTTGTTGAGATTGTGTTCATATACTGGCACATGTGACTGAGAGTCCTGATTTTGTGGAAGAGAATTATGGCAACCCTATACAGAGCACAATCCTAACCATGTCTACTCAAAAGTAAGCCCCATTGTGTTCAATGGGTCTTACTCCCTGAAAAGTTCTTTCAGATTGCAGCAGAAGGAAACAATTTTTTGGAGGGGGAAGGGAGTAATAAAAATTTGAATACACTCACTGGTTCTGATTGAATGCTTTTGGTCTACAATCTTTGATTAATCAGCTTTTTCCCTGGAAATCTCAAGTGCTTCTCTGTATCTGAAAGCTTAACTCTTCTTCATACGTACATTTGATAAGACTTGGCTGACACAACTTTGAAGAAGTTAGCTTAACTCTCTCACCCCATATTGCGATGTCAAGACAAGCAACCCTAAAAGTCAGGAGAGAATCACAAGGTTTCCTTAGACAGCCAAGACTGTTTCTAACCCGCTTATTATAGAAATCATTAAGGTAATTCCAGAATGTGATGTTTGGACCTTATCCATTAACCAGTACCCAATTATAACAAAGTAACATTTATATTAATGGTTTATAAAAAGAATAGGTGCTAGATTATAACAGCTAAAAAGGAATATATTTTAATCAATTTTCTGAAATGTTCATTTTACCTATTTTTCCCATTAAAAATATTCTGTTTAAACATAGCCCCCATCCAGAGGCATCTATGATCTCACAGGTCCTCATCTCATACATTCTTCCCATCACACTAACAAGGATTTCCGAAGTTTGTAGTAATTCCCACATCTATAGGAAATAATGCTGTTAACGTATGCTGATACAGAAAATCAGGACCTTACCAGTTTTCCACTGTTAGTATTAGAAATATAGGTTGGGCACAGTGGCATAGCTAATGATCATGTAGCCCAGTGCAAAGCTCAAAATGTTGCCCCATAAGTGATGTCACAACCAGAAGTGATGTCATCCCAGGGTATTTAAAAAAAAATTGGGGAAAAATCTGCCTCCTTCTTAGCAGTCCGCCATCCATTTGCTCTTCTAGTGGCATACATAAAGCACCTATTTGCTATCTGGAGTCAAATATTATTCCCTTGCATCAACAACAAAATGAAATTTAATTAGGCAAAAATAATGGAAATTGTGTCGCTTATTGATTAGGGAAATTGTTCTGGAGCAATGAAGAATGGTTATTCTTTCCCTGATAAATATAAGAGAAGCACCACTTAAAAGTGCCTTTATACCCAGTTAGCATGGGTAACTTCTTGTGATATATCTATTGTATATGATATATATACTAAGAGCAGATTCATATTAACACATTATTAGTTCCATCCATGATGGGCTGTGGGTGGCGCAAGTGGCTAAGACACTGTGTCTGTTAACCAGCAGGCCAGGGTTCAAGACCCGGGTTGGCCCCACAAGACAGGATGAGCTCCTGTCTTTAGCCCAGCTCTGCGACGCCAGCTGGATCCAATCGTATTGGCTCTGCCTTTCCATTGGACTAATTCAGTGGCGTGGAGAGGGGGGATTTACTGCTTGGGTAACAGCATATCCTCCATAACAATCTAACCCAGGCTTTCGTGCTTTGCATGCAGCGTATGCAGCGCTGAGCACGATACCATAGTCTTCCAAGACTGACGGAGGCCTGCTTTAGTTCCATACAGTATCAGAATTACATCTCATTGACTGTCAGAGCAATCAGTATCATGGGAAAGTTTGAGTTAAGAAAATCCATTTTGAGTTCCATTAGCTTTTGTGTTTTCATTTTCTGGTTTAGGCCGTGACTTTTGATAGAATATAGATATTCCAATGCAGTTTCTTTCATTGCATTCTGCATTCAGTTACCTTTTCCAATGATATATAACATGATGGTATTATTCATAACTACCCTGTTTTTTACAATTTTATCCACTGGTGTCAAGCTCAGCTTGTAGCCCTCTAAAGCTTGTAGCCAGGTGCAACTGCACCCTCTGCACCCCCCTTTGCTACACCACTGGTTGGGCATCTCTTATTTGGAATTCCGAAGTGTGAAATTTCTGAAGCACAGAACTTTTTTGTTGACCTACATGACTATTTTTAACATTTTTGCCTAAAGAAATTCACAAACCTTGTTTCATTCACAAACCTTATTTCATGAATAACATTATTAAAAATATTGTATAAAATTATTTTGTCTTTAAACATGAGTCCCATCTCGATGATCTTCTGGTATGGATAAGGAATATTTATTTAAATAAACCTGTAGTTTATTTAAATGCAGAACAATAATTCTTGTCATCGTTGTTTGATTTTGTCTGGAGGACTCCTTTTATTCAGGACCACCGTACAATTTCCACTTAATTTATCAGTACAGTATTATTCAAAACAACATGATCACATTAGCAAAAAGGCACAATTTTCCTTTTGCATGACTGTTTTCTTCATTTCATGTATTTCTTTGATTCATGTTGAAAGCATCAATGAATAATTTTTAAAGTCCTTGTTAAAGTTAAGCCAAGTAACATTTTGCACATGTTAAACATTAAATTAAGATGGGGCCATGTGAAAAACTCACCTTGGGGTAAGCATTTCACGTGCCACCAGGCAGTCCTAGCTAGGGGAAACGTTTCTGTGCTCAAAGTGCAAGCCTAGACATATCTACTCGAAGCAAGTCACCCTGCATGTAGGACTTCTTCAATTGTCCTACAAGATCACATTGAAATGTGAAGTTTCTTGAATGGACAGTATTTAAACAGTATTTAAACAGAAAATGTTAATCTTACAGTACTGATAGTCATCAGCTACTTGTTTTAAAGTCCACAAATGTAACGGTTGGGCAGCATTATTCTGACAGAAGAAACTGAAATTTTCCCTTTTATTCGAACTAATAAACTAGAGTAAGTGGAAGAAAAGTAAACTCTCTAATGATATGTGCAAAGAAAAAAAGTACAGTATAGTAATATGAAATTAATACTGCTTGTTTGCTTTTAAAATAGTTAGGATCCAGATTACTCTAATTCAGATTAAGATTATTAAGACTTCGCTCCTTAAAAGTTGCAAACCATGGGCTCAGAAGCAGACCCAATGCACTTACTGTAACCATGTGTGGCTAAAACGGTCACTTGGCTAAAACTGCATGTTAAAATCACCACAACAAATGAACAATCTGGGCTAAAATTCACTTAAAATTGCTATATTTTTGAACACAATCCTAACATGTCTACTCAAAAGTCAGCCCCATTGTGTCTACCTGTAACTTTACTTTCTTCTGTGGAAGCCCACCCAAAATCCTTCCTGGGTGGACCCCCAAATCCTTCCGGGTTGGCCCAAGGCTGAATTTAGGTTTGATGAGGCCCTAAGCTATTGAAGGTAATACAGCCCTTTATATGTCCAGCTGTCCTTGGTCAACAACAAATTGTTGTTGTTGTTTTGTGTTGAATATATCAGTGGTGGGCTCCAGCAGGTTCGCACCTACTCTATAGAACCGGTTGTTAATGAGAGATAGGACATATAAAATTTAAAAATAGCCATTTAAAAGTGGCTGCCAGATGGGCATAGAACCGGTTGTTAATTTGTTTGAAGCCCACCACTGGAATATATTCTATATGGTAATTTATGGACCTAATAGGTATCGAAAGCCATTTGCACATAACAAAATACGTATTTTAACACAGTAATTGTTGAACTGAAATTTTTTGGAATTCCCGCCAAAGTTTTAGTAGTCACAACAACCAGTAAATACAGTCAGCATGCATATATGGTTGCCATAAGACTATTCCACTAAATTGGGACAGGACTCTGTTCCATTTGCCAGTATGTGAACACAATCCCCCAAAATCAGGACTGTCCCTGTTTTGGGAGACATATGGCAACCCTACATGCATAGAACATGACCAATGAAACACAATCTTCATTGAACAGGTCCCATGAGGTCTCAAGTACAGTGTCACGGTGGTCAAGGTGGATATTCGGTCAATGGTAAGATGATTGGATCATGCTTTTGTCCTTTGGCACACTTTCCTTGTAACCCTTTTGGCATGCTGCCTTACAGTCCTCTGGCATACTTGGCAGCTTTAAGGGAAATTGCAGAATTTGGCCCTCGTGCTGACTTAACATCTAATTAATCCCTTTTATCTCTGAAAAACCTTCTGGATCAACTCTGTGATCAACACTCAACACTGTGATCGGATTGCCAAGTGCAGTTTTTTTTGGTAACAGTTCAGCAGTTTAAAAATGGTTTATAACCTTCCAAGACTGCAACTTGGTAGTTATAATTTAAAATTTGATTTAAGAATGGCTTAAAAAACATGCCTACTGTTCTTTCTTAATATGTTAAGTGCATGCCTATATCAAAGAAGCCCTACAATCCAGAGTAACTATGGGAGCCCATAAGAGACATTACGTGCATTACGTAGTTATGGCACCACCTAGTGAAAACCTATGGGAAATTCATATTGCAATCCAGAGTAATTTGTTTTTACACTGGAGCAAGGACTCCCCGTAATTCCTCTGGATTGCACCCTAAATTTGTGTCCGATGGCTTAATTTTGGAAAATGGAAGGATACCAGATCCATTGCTGTCCTGACAAGAAAGCACCGCCTCCTTGAAGGCACCTCTTCTCCCTTCTCAAAGTATGGGTTGGTACCTCATAGATGAGTCACAAGCCAATTTCAGATGGATCCCATTCATTTCAGTGGGAATTTTATTTTTTATATATTAAGACTTGATGTCACCATGATATATGATTGCATTTGGGAAAATGTTACAGATCTCTGCTTTAAAACAGGCTACTATATTAGAAATAATTTTTTTTTCATTTTCTTTGTAAACCATTTTGTGAACTTTTTAGTTGAAAAGTGGTATATAAATACTGTAGACAGACAGACAGACAGACAGACAGACAGATAGATAGATAGATAGATAGATAGATAGATAGATAGATATCAGGGAGGGTTACTGTATGTTCTCTTTTTTCAGGACATGTCATCTTTTTAGACATGTCCTTTTCCTTGTAAGCCCACAGTACACAGCCTTCTTGTAATTAATAAATTATGACTGTAATCCTAACCTCACTTACTTGGGAGTAAGTCCCGTTCACTGTAATTAGGCTTATGTATGAGTAGGTATAGGATTGAGTTCTGTATGGTATAGGATTGAGTTCTAGATGTAATAAATTAAATGTAATAGTTTTAAAATTAATAATAAGTACCAACAATATTGTGTTTAAATTAACCACAATAACCACAATTTTTAGCTTTTATTTTATGTCCTACATTTTTCTTGGATATCCTACATTTTGTGGGGCTTTTTTCTGATAATGATATCTGATCACTCTAATTATGCATATGCTGGTAAGTGCGGAAAGGATTGCAGTCTTTGGGAAGTTTTTAAAAAAACAGATTAGCAACTGCTTGGAGAGTTTAGGAAGGATCTTCTTTATTTTAAATAATATTTTAAAAACAGATTTTTTAAAACTTGCAAACTTTTAATTTTTCCTTAAATTTACTGATTTTGTTGCAAGGGCAGGTGTTACAAATTTCCTGCTTGATGATGTCACTGTCAGCCATGACATCATCTCTGGTGGATCCCAAATGGGGTCCTGGTGCTCAGTGCCCTAAAAGCAAAGAGAAAATCGTCAGTCTTTAGGGCCTGGTGGTTGATGAAGTCTGACAGCCTAAGGATCTCTCAGCATCTGAAGCCAGGAGGAGAAGCAAGGAGGTGGAGCCACTCACTGACCTGAGAGCATCATCACAACAGAGGCACAGCATCCCCAGCCCTTGCTGAGCCTGCATCCCTGTGTGCTGCGCATCTCCCCAGAGGACTTTCTGTCTCTGACCTGTTCACACCCAGCCTTGCATCCCTCGGTGCCTCCTTCTCTTTGGATGGTGGCAGGTGCCACCCCTGGAGAGATCTCATCAGTCATCACCATGGAGTACATCCGCATGCCCAAGGTTGGTACCCAAACCCAGCAGATGGTGGAAGAAAAGGGATGGGTGTTTGCAAGGAGGAGGTGGCAGAATCTGGGCAGCAGGCAGCTGTCATTTGCATTTCTTTGCTGTGTTAATGGGAAAAATTTTTTTTGGGGGGGGAAGGTTTGAGAATAATAAATTTTAAACATTGGAGACAGGACTATTTATTATTTTGCAACACATTAAGATGATCTGCCTTAAAATGGGACTCCCCCACCCCCAGTCTGTCAGACGGGGAGTGATGCTTACTCATCCAATACTGGGGACTGTATAACACCAGACTGTATAGCATAGAAGGTGTTTCACCTTTCAGTTCTGCTATGTTTTTTCATTGATTTGAAATTCTGCCAGGGCTCCCTCACCTCCCTTTTACTGGAGTTAAAAAAATGTCTTTGTTATCTCTCGCCAGTTGGAAAAAGGAACACACCACCCCCCAAATCCAGGATATGGTATAGTTTAAATGTGAATAAAAATCAAAATATGAAAATCCGAAGGTGACGGTGAAGCATATGCCAGTGTGGATCATAATACTAATTCTGGTTATTTGTTTCTGGTTGCATGGTACTGCATATAAATAAAAGATCAGGAGCACAATTTATTCCTGTTTACTGAGATGTAAGCTCCATTATAGTTAATGGGGCTTACTCCCAAATAAGTGAGATTAGGATTGCTTTCAAAGTCAGCTTTTATCAGGAAAAAAATGGTTCTTCATAACTGTTTCCCAAATCTGATGGTATATGATTAAGCATCAAGAGGGCATGTTATTTGGTCTTTTGCTAGGCCCCTGGCATAGAAATGTGATATGAGCATATGCAGTATAAGAATACTATTTCCAGTTTTCAAAAATCTTTGTAATTCATAAAATGTTTATCTTTTTTATAAATTAAGCAATGTTTTGCTTTTAAAACCTTATTCTAATTTTTCCTGCGTAAGACAAAAAAAGAGTTGCATACTGCCTCTCCCAAGTGTAAGAACATGGAGCAATTGGAGCAAGAATTGCATAGAGGGATGCTCTCTTATGATGATGATGATGATTGATGAAGAGAAATCATCAACGGGAAAGAAAACATTTTTTCTACCCAGTTGTAATTTGTGGAACTCCTTCAAGCAAGATATGGTGATGATGGTATTGGCCTAGATGACTTTAAAAGGAGACTGGACAAATTTTGGGAGGAAAAGTCCATCACAGATTAAGAACATAAGAACAGAAGAGCCTCCACTGGATCAGGCCACAGGCCCATCAAGTCCAGCGTCCTGTATCACACAGCGGTTTACCACATGCATTTGGTTACAAGCCAGGATGGGTATGTGCAACCTCCTGATTTTAGAGATATGATACCAGATGCATGGGAGGACTCCAGGATGCAGATTACTTGTTGTCTTGTTTGCTTCCAGAGGCATCTGGTGGACCATTGTAAGATACAAGAAACTGGACCAGAATGGGCTTGTGGCCTGATCCATTTGGACTCTTGTTATATTCTTATGTAAGAAAATAAAATTGATATATTTGTGGGGTAGGTTTGTGTGTGATCCAACACCTGCACTTTTATTGGACAAATGCATAATCTACTACTTCATTTCATAAGACTAGTTTCTAGCATTCATGTTTGCTTATTTCTTCCATGCACTTTTGTGTTGATCCCTTATTCTTGCTCAAAATTTCCAAGTTATGTGGCAATGGGAATTGCACAGGCAAAATTGCGATTGGGGGGGGGGGGGAATCTGCTTTTCATAATTCTGGTTGCAGAATTTGGTATCTGGTTGCAGAAATTGATTGCCTTTGTGATTGATTGCCCACAAATCAATCAATGATCTGGGATTGTTGAAACATCAGTTTTTAGGGAAAACCTGGGCCAAAGAGGAAAAGATGGTAGCAAATGTATGGGGGTGTGTATGGAAGCTGAGCAGTAATGGCTCAGGATTATACATACCTGAGTCAGAGCCATGCTTACTGTTGAGACAAAACTAGCAAGCTGCATAGGATCACTTTTCTTAAAGGACCATAATTTTGTAGGAGGACAAAGCGGAATCATGCCACTATGGCATGATTCAAATGTTTCTTATTATCAAAGGTACAAAGGCTCAAGAGACTCAGAACCCCAGAATTTGTTGAATGAGCTACCTTCATGGAAGGGAAACTTGATCCTATCAAGGAAACCAGTGTCAGGACATAAAATATGCCAATCTGTAGAAGCCTATTCAGACCAGGAATTAGAATTCAGCATGATGAGTGAAGACAGGACAACAACCAGAGGACCCTAGATGGGGGATACAAAAAGACATTTATGGATGCTGAGAATACATTTTGGAGCTCATGGGGGGATACAACACGGTTATAATGGCAGTGGATCTGATCTAAAGAAGCAATGGTTGCCGAACTAGGTATGGAACTGTGTTTGCTGTTATTGCAACAATTTTCCATGGCCAAAAAAGGCAAATCACTTTAAAAAAAAGAAGAATCTGTGGCATAATTCACAAGAGCAATGGGGAAGGAAGTCAACATAACTTCAACTCACAAGTCTAACCTCTCTCCTGTGCTCTGGAGCTCTGGATAGCAGCAGAAACAGAAAGATGGATATGCTCCATGGACAAAATGCAGTGGTCTAGCAGAGTGAGGGACTGTTAGGGTACAGTCCTAACTTAGGGCAAAATCCAGAGTAACTACAGGGAGTCCTTGCTCCGGTGTAAGAACAACTTACTCTGGATTGCAATATGAATTTCCCATAGGTTTTCACTAGGTGTTGCAGTAACTACGGGTACACATAAAGTCTCTTACATGCTCCTGTAGTTACTCTGGATTTGGGGGTTAGGCTGGCACAACCCATTGGTCTTCCAGTTCCGTGGTGGTGGGGGTGGTCTAAGGCATGTGATGTAAAATGTGATCTAAGGCAGCCATTTTCAGCTAATGTGCCATGGTACATTAGTATGCCACAAGTAGTCCACAGGTGTGTCACAGGAATTTGGGAGAGGGTAATTTATTAAGGTCAGTGGTAAATGTGACTCCTGTTTCCCCCCATTGGCAGCATTATGTCAATTTTCAAAACTGACAGTGTGCTTTGACAATTTTCTTGCCTTTTCAGTGTGTCATGAGATAAAAACAGTTGAAAATTGTTGATCTAAGCCTGGGCATGAGAGGAAGCTACAACCCCATAATATCTGGATTGGCCCTTAATTTGTGCACTCAGTCGGGAAACAAATTTGATTGCAAATGACTATGATCCATTAATGTGGTATAGAGAGTAAAATCTTTGGGGACTCTGCCAAAAACAGAACGATAGGCAGAGTCCACTATATCAGCCATTAAAGGCTTCAAAATAAACAGCAAGGGAAAAGAAGGAGACAGTAAATCACTGCCTGTCTTGAAAATTCACCATCCTGATTTCAAGGACAGGAAACAAGTGAATGTCAAATGCAGAATAATGCCAAAACTATGAATAATAGATGTCATGGATTAGTATGTTAAGCTTTGTGATATATGGGTTATCTGCCATTTTTATCAGCATTTTCCAATCAAATAAACTCAGAAATTCTGGACTGGGAAAGACTATTGCTTGAGAACCTTCTGAGACAAACCTGTTGTCTATCAGATGCTGAGTCACCTCCATACCTTCTTCCTACAAAAGAGCCTTGTGTGAAAGGCTGAGGAGGCTGAGGAGATACAATTGTCAACATCCCAACTGTCAACCGATAACAGGCCATGCTGAGAAATGCTATGGAGGCAATTGAGGCAAGAGATGGCAAAAGAGCAGTTGAGATGTTGGAAATGGGGATGGCTTTTTACTGATTAATGTTGTTGTATTATACATCTGCAAGTGACAGCTGGGGGTTGTTACTAGGCTGACTGTAATCCCTTGACCGCCTCCATTTGCATGGTATCTACCAGTGCCTGTTGTCTAAAGAATGGAATTCAGTGACACAGAAATGTCTTGGTGAATTCAAACCCAAGCCATCAAAATGGAAACCCATGAAGATAGTAAGTGGAAGGTTTTTGCTCATGCTAACATAACTGGATGAGCTGACATCCATATACTACTTTAAAAGTTGCGCACGCAACATTAAAAAAACTGGTCTGCTCTACAGGTTTTGTGTGATGCTGGTCCATTTTCAAGTTAGTGCAACTTTAGTTGATGCTTTGTATCACAGGACACAAGTGTATTGAAACAGCTGTGGGTTGATGTTAACCTCAGGATTTCTTTAAATGATACACTGAGTATGTAGAATCCTCTTTTAATCAGAAGCTTTTCTTTTATGAGAGTTTGTGTTCTACAGACCCAAAAGATCAACTCCACTCGGAAGAATGTTATATTTACATATCATTGCATAGGAAATAGGTTCCCATTAAACTCCTGTATGCTAGTACCCCTGCTAACTGGGGAAATGTCACTCTTTCAAGAGGGTATTCCTCTTTTATTTTGCCAGGTAAGAGTAACTGGCCCTACTCACCCAAAAATGTCTGTTCTGGTGGCTTCTGCTGGTATTCTTTTGTATTTTAGTTTGTGAGCTGTTTTGGGACAGGGACCCATTAAATTAGCCATTAATTTTTTCATTTTGTTTGTAAACTGAAGTGCTTTGTGAACTTTTTGGTTGAAAAGCAATAGATAGATCGATCCTCTATGCACTATTCTTGTCCACATTGTAACTAACTTATGTGTTATAGGGTATATACCATACTACAAGTCCACTGCAAGAGATTAGAAGAGATTGCGCATCAGAGTTCTTTTTCTGATTTTCCATGATGAAATTGGACAATATATGGTATATACATATGTATGATTGGAAGGATGTGTGCTTGTGCAAATGGCCTACTTCCACATCTGTGTGCATGCATGAGGTTCCAGATTATTTCTGTCTGAAACTGGAGAACCTGCTGTCAGTCCATGTCAACAATACAAATCTAGCAGAATTAACTATTTGACTTGGTATAAGGCAACTTCCGATGTTCCTCATAATGCCAATTATTTAACAGAAGTTTTCTACTAAGACAACCCTGGATACTGGAAAGTTAAAAGTTTTTCTGCAACTTTCTCAAAGTTTTGTTTTCACTGAAACCATTTTTTCTGACAGCTTCAGATGTTCTGTGTCAGCTCCAGAGCTTTAGAGAAAGATGCTGGACGGTCATCTGATTGACACTGTTGTAGAGCGTTTTTTGTCCAGTATTAGCACTTTCAGCTACAAGATTCTCATAATCCTTCCATTCCATTTCATAACTGTTTGCTGTCTATCAGATGAGTCTAACCATGTGAGTTTGAGGTCATTTAAGGAAAAGGACTGGAGGATTGGATTCCAGCTGCCTCTCAGCTGCCGTCCCTTTCCTCATTGCTTGTCACACAGACTTTGTGCAATTGTTTTTTCTGCCTTTTAGAGTTGTGATCTTAACATTTAACAGGGCAATTTATCCTGGTTTTGTTTGAATATGTGAACCCAAGTAGCCAGTTCAGTGCTTATTTTAATCAGGCGTGTAAATCCTATTTTCCAGATTATAATCTCATTTTCCAAACCTGGAGGAGTGGCTCTAACTGATGTTGGCCACAGATGCCACCAAGTGTCAGTGGAGATTGGAATAAATTTACAGATTAAATGATATAGAAAATCCAACACAGTTTAATTACAACATAGACATAACATAGCTCTTTCTGTGCAAATGTTCCTTGGATCGGAGGTCAGGCTCAGTGAGGATATGCCCATTCTTTCCCAAATCTGACATATTTTTCTTGAATGACCTCTCAGCAACATTTTTCAGAAGGACAGTGCTAAAATCTAGTGGTAATTTACATCCCCTTTTATGGGTTTGCATCCTCTTTTATGGGTTATTCTCCCCCCCTCTGCCTCTTTGCTATGTTGAAAATAGAATTTCTGGGTCACTTTCTTTATACCATGTAAGGGGTTGCAATAGTCACAATGAATCCCTTGACTGTCTTTTATTTAATGCCTCCCTTTAGCCTGCAGCAATCAAGGTTCTTAAGGGAAAAAAATAACTCCTGGTGGACATACGTAGTTTTAAAAATAAATACTTCCTGTCATTTACAATTTTTGTGGGCAGGAGATCATTGCTGTGATCTCTTAGACTTCACAATCTATCTTAGTTTTACATTCCCAGTGTGAATGAAGGCTCTTGCAGAAGGGAAGTAGGTCACAGGCATATTTGTGGCATATTTCATCTCATCCAAATGGTCCAAGATGCTCATGGCCAAATTTCTGATGCCTTGGCTTTTGGAAACACTCTCTAGAGAGCTATGAGCAATTTTGTGGTACTTCGTTATCATATGCTTGATTTTTGTGATCTTAATACTAGGCTTGATACTTTAGCAAAACTGGCAGTGTGTTCATTTGTGTGTCAAAAAAGGAACCGTATCCATGAATTCTGGTAACCTGTGGTAGACCTAAGAAGTGGTGGATGGACCACATTAGGAAAGATATGAAATGTGTGAGTGCTACTTCTGAGGATGCCTTAGGTAGATGGAGGTCTCCTTAAATAGAAGAAGATATGTTGAAAAGCAGACCCCCACCATGTTTAAGCAAGAAGAACGCTAAGAATCTTCTGCTTTAGTGGTCTGTATTCCTTGATTCTTCTTCCCTTTTCCTATCTCTTGCCTTTTTCCTCCTATGATGCATAAATCTAAGCTTCTGTGACAGCATTCTGGGAGCTAAGAATATAATATAATATTTCAGGTTCTAATATAATATTTCAGGCAGGAAAGAAGAAACATCTTCGTTCCTGCCAGTAACAGCCGGGTAAGCGAGAAATATGGAAAATTCTTTCCTGACTCAAATTACAGTCAAGTCTTTCCCTTGCACTTCTAGGACCAACTTATAGCCCAACTTACACAGTTACATTTACTTAGTGAAATCTGCTCCCCGATTTTTATAAGAATTTTTTTCATTTTTATAAGAATCCTTTTGCCATCTTCTTTTTTCTCTCTCTCAAAAATATGGGGGACTCATATCTGTGGATCCTGTATCTGCGGATTCAGTTATTCATGGTCCCCCACATGTGGTGAGTTGCACTCTGTACCCCTCGCTCTAAAGGGATGACTGCAGACAGATGTCTGGACAGATGTCTGTGGCCTCTGCAACTGGAATCCAACTGGAATCTCCTTTCTTGCAGTTTGTACCCGTTCTGCTTTCAGAGGCAGCTAAGAACAAATGAGCCCCTTCCTCCATATGGCACGCCTTCAGGTATCTGAAGAGTGTTATCAAGTCTCCTCTCAGCCTTCTCTTCTCCAGGTTGAACATCCCAAGTTCCCCAACCTTTCCTAGTAGGGCTTCCCTTCCATCCCACTGATCATTCTTGTCGCTCTCCTCTGGATTTGCTCCAGTTTGGCTGCATCTTTCTTAAAGTGAGGTGCCCAGAACTGAACACAGTACTTAAGGTGAGGTCTCACCAATGCAGAATGAAGAGGAACTGGAACGTCTCGCGACTTGGAAGCTACAGTCCTCTTAATGCAGCTGTCTTGGGCAACCCTTGCTATGAACCTGAGTGACTCCATCTTGAAAGTATTACCCTGTAGCGGAGACATCTGGGAGGCGCCACTGGTTTCTGGAGGGCTGGGAGGAACGGCCAGGTGTGAATAGCCTTCTTTGAAGAAAGTCAAAAATCCAAAGTGTTTGGCCGGATCTTGCAGGATGGCCAATAAAGTTTAATGCCTTCAATTGCAAATTGAGGCTAGCTGGGTTGCATCACCTTACAGACAAAGAAAATTGTAGAACCACCGAGAAGGTTCAAGAAGGCCACAAGACTGGGCCCAATCGTGTGGATGCATCAGAGACCCTTGCATCCCAATTGGATCCCAAAATTCAAACTGGCTTTTAGTATCTCCAACTATTATAAAAATACCTGAGGTTGAAGCCATGTGAGGATTAAGTCTGAGAAGATTCTTTTGTGTGCAGCTGAGAGAATCTTGTGCTCCAGAGAAATGAAGTGGAGTCTGTGGGACTCCCTGCACTAGGACTGAGCCTCGTTCTTTGAACTATATTCTTTTGCCATCCATGCTAAGGTAGGAATCAATGTATTAGAGTAGGAGCTAACTTTTGTTCTTTTAACTCTGAGTTCTAATGTGCTATGCTTTTACCTTATTTGGTGTGGTGATTGGCTCTAAAATAAACTCGGCCTTTATTTCAGAAAGCCTGTAGTTGTGTCATTACTTAAGGTAATCCAAACAACGGACCCTCTAGGAGAGCAAATGTGGAAGTTTGACCAGATGTACTCAGGAAGTAGTCTAAAGTCAACTTCAACTTGCATCTCCACGCCTCTGAGCAAGTGCAGAGTGCTAAGTGGTAGACTCTGGCACTTAAAGAGGCATTTTTGGGACCCCTGACTTAACAGGATGAGTACAGGGACGACCCCAGTCTGAACTGAAATCCAGTCGGACTGGCCCAGCAGCCTAAAATGGCATTTGCCTTCTTTGCAGACACATCACACTGCTGACTCATGTTCAGCTTGTGATCCATGGCCACTCCAAGGTCCCGCTCACATGTTGTGCTGCCAAGCCAAGTATCCCCCATTTTATACCCCATCTTTGATTTTTATTGCCTAAGTGCAGACCTTGCACTTCTCTGTGTTGAAATTCATTCTATTTATTACAGCCAGTATTCCAGTTTGTCCAGATCCTCCTGTAGGTTTTTCCTTTCTTGTGTTGTGTTTGCTTCTCCTCCCAGCTTGATGTCATCCGCAAATTTGATCAGGCTCCCCTGTATCCAGTGGTGGGCTCCAGCAGGTTCGCACCTACTTTATAGAACCAGTTGTTAACAAGAGATAGGACATATAAAGTCTTAAAATAGCCATTTAAAAGTGGCTGCTAGATGGGCATCGAACCAGTTGTTAATTTCTTTGACTCCCATCGCTGCCCGTATCCCTTCCTCCAAGTTGTTGATGAAGATATTAAAGAGAACTGGGCCTAAGACAGAGCCCTGGGGCACTCCACTTGAAGCCGACCTCCAGATTGACGCAGAACCATTTACCAAAACCCTTAGGGTGCAGCCGTTGAGCCAATTGCAGCTCCACCTAATAATCCAGATATCCCATCAAGTTTCATTTATTCCTATCAAGTCCAATTTCCCTTCACTTGCTAGAAATTCAAGCTCATCTTGTTTATTTCCAGACTCTGTGCATTTGTGTAAATGTAATGTAAGCCCTGGATGTTGCGTGTTCCCAAGGAGGGTCCCCCCATTTTAAAGCATTTTAAGGCCCCTCAAAAAATTATTCAGTTATAGCAGTACCCTGACGATCCAGAGCATTTTCTTGATTCCTAGGTTTCCCTTGGACATATCCCATCTCCTCCTTATTTAGTTTAAAGCACTTTCAGTGTTGGGGGTTGCCTTCTGGAAACTTTCAAGTTGCAGGTGCCTGGGATCAGGGTCATTCTGGAGACTTGCACCCTCCTGGGCTGCACCCCTTCCACCTTCCACACCAGCCACAGCACGTCTGCTTAGTCATGTCTAAAACGTGGCTCTGCAGTTTAACTTTCCATGGCCTTCAATGGAAGGAGGAAGGAACTTCCTTCTGGGGTGATTTTAGGGGCTGTGTTCCTTGGATCAGATCCCTTCCAGTGTCATTGGATTCCTCTCGGTCTCCTCTTTCCGGCAGACTATGGCACCTTCCCCTACTTGTGAGTAAAGCCGTGCTGTGCATATTTTGGGGCTTTTCTGGTCATAACATTAGCTAGGAAGGTGCTATCTCAAAACGGATTGTTGCATTGGACTCTGCTCTTCAATGCAAATCCAACAACATATGGCATGATGGGATAGTGCACACCACCACAAAGTTCCTTTTTGGTGGTCCCACAGCCCCCAGTGTGCATCGCCCCCCCAGGTGCGTCACCCAGTGTGGGCCGCATCCCTCATACCCTCCTGATGATGCCAGTGGTGGACAGACGTCCATGGCCTTTGCTGAGCTCTGAGGACACTCCAGAGGTGAGAGAAAATCAAAGCTTCCCTTGGCTAAGGATGGAGGAGGGAATGGTATTTGTCTGTACCCATAGTTTTAAATAAGTGCAAAGGGTTCTGGAATGGAACCCCCATGGTTATAGGTGGTTATAGGGGGAATGGAACCCCCACTTGTATTTATTAATTGTGGTAGCATATAAGGATATTAAATTGAATAGGTAACTGAAAACTAGGCTCTTAGAAACTTGAAAACAGTGATTTGTTTCTTTTCAGCTAAACTGTTACTTTTGAAATGTGTTCTCAGGAACAAAACCTTTTCTTATTAGTACAGTTCCTGTTGGCCTAGGTAGTGACCTGGCAGTAAGCCTTCTTAGGGGTGACGTACTAGAGTTGACATAGCACAGATCAATTCTCCACTGAGAGTGATGTGAGATGCACAAAAATAGCTCATAGAGACAAGTTTGCTTGAAAATCTGTGCTTTAGTATGTTGATAGCTTTCTGCTTAAGTAGCCAGAACTGATCAGTTATCTAAAAATAGCCAAGAAATCAGTGGATCGATGGCTCTTTTTTGGGGGGGAAGACTGAACAGTACAAGTTACTCATATTAACTTATTTGTTGTCAAATTTAACTCTTACTGATAAGGGCAGTGACAAACCAGAGTGTGAATCTTAAGAGTCTAGAAACTCTTAAGTTCACAGCAATATACCTTATACTTGTTAAGTTAGCTTGGCAAAAGGTAATCTGAGTTTGTTCAAATCCCCGCCTACTTTGAAGCTCTGGGAAAGCTTATTTAAACATGTTAATCCTTTGAGTATCTTTGTAGGAAGGACATAAGGAATTGCTAACTTTTGAGCTAGTTTATCATCTGTGAAAAGAGGGAATAGCATTACAGTCCGTTTCTTTATATGGGAATTCACTATCTGTGAATTTGGTTTATCTACCAATACGATATTTGTATTTGTAATTTCCCATCGTAATTGCCCCTTATCTGCAGAATTAACCTTTCTCATACCTACCTACCTACCTTTCATTATCTGCAATTCTATTATTATTATCTATGGATCAAGCCAATTACACTGCTTTTTTTTGTAAAAAAAAGAATGTTGTCTGTATTAGGTCCACATCAAACAGGCATTAGCCCGTTTAGTCAGACGGATTGGTGTCCGCTTTCGGACTTGCTTGACCATCTTGGAGACCATCTCAGGGATACCTGCTGAACCTTCACAGCCCCTGGCAGTGGTCTATTCTAGAGGCTGGTGATAAGACGTCTCTGGAACGCTATGTAAGAACTCTTGTGGGGCTGGGACAACCCAGGGAAGGAACCAAGAATGCTGAAGGTGGGAGATGGGTCAAGCATCCTCCTCCTCACAGCTGAACTCTGAGGCATTGTTGGGCCAGCATAGTCTATGATGAGAAGGTCCACTGGAACCTAATCCCATTTTCCCCATAGGCTCAATGATTCAATAGCCTTCCTTTTCCAGGAACCTAATTCTAGCAGATAAGAACTGATGGCCCTTAGGTTTAATTTTATTTTCTCATCTTCCTGCCAACTGTAGGTGTACCACAACATGTAGGTGTACCACATCATCTGTTTACTAGTCAAAAGCATTGCATATCTAAATTTATTTTATTTTATTTATTGAAAGGATTTATACTTTTACTTTTGAATGGAACCATGGAAAAAGAGTGGCCTGATCAAATGAATATTTATAAAATCTGTTTGACTTAATTTGTTTATTGAAATTGGATCTACAAAGAAATTGTAGAACAACCGAACAACGTTGTTATATCATTTTTCTTTTTTAGGTGGAAAATGTACGCCTAATTGATGGAATATCTTCTAAAAGGGCTGCCTTAGGAACTTTGTATTTAACAGCTACTCATGTCATCTTTGTGGAAAATGAGTCAGACTCTCGTAAAGAGACCTGGGTATGATAATTTTCATATTACAACCATGTAAATCTCTTTAAAGATCAGTAAAAATTCATCAGTAAAGATTCATCTTACCATCTGTTAAAATGCTTTTTGCCTTTACTAAGCAAATGTTTTCTTCATTGGGATAAACCAGACAGCTGGGGACACTTTAAAGAAGGAGGGAAGCACAAACCCTTTGCAGTGAGCCCCATTCTCTGGGAAGAAACCAGAAATGATGTTGCATGACATGATGCTATGTCATCACTGCCCAGAGGGCTGCAGATATACATTATACTTCTGTGAGTGATAACTGAGTACTCCATTGTACATTCAGAACTACGCTTTAAGACCAGAAGTTTACATAGTTTATATTTCCCAGTACAGATAGTCCCTGACTTATGAATGTCTGACTTTACTGATGGCTCACTCTAAGTATACCTTGTCAGTGCTTTTGCTTGGTCTGTCCAGCCTGTGTATTGGCACAGATATGATACCGCTGTTCCAATTTTTGAACAAATATCCAGAATATAAGTAACGGATTACCTGTAGTCACCAGGAGATGGGTGCAGATGCCTGTAAATTCAAGATCAGTCACATTTATCCTTTGTAATAAGCTAGTTTCATTGTACTAATGTCTTTCTTTCTGCAATACAGGGACATTTCCTCCACCAGCACACATGGTACAAACATTACATTCTTCTATTGAGGCATATCCTTTGTTTTTGTTCAGCTTGACCTCTTGTATTCCCTTTTCAGGTCCTTCACAGTCAAATCTCTTCTGTTGAGAAACAGGCTACAACTGCTACAGGTTGCCCTTTGCTGATCCGCTGCAAGAACTTCCAGAACATTCAATTTATCTTGCCTCAGGAAAAAGATTGCCATGATGTTTACATATCATTAATACGTCTGGCACGCCCAGGTACAGACTGGATGTTTGGGAAAAACACCAAAATGTTAGCTGGCTATTTAATTGAATGCTCAGTATTTAATGGACAGATGCCCTGCCATTTGTAAAATTGGTGGAGAAGAGATTGGGCAGTAGTTGGCTGCAAGGAACCTCTACCTGGGCAGCAATTCAGTTGCAAATATTGATCATGATGGGGCAGTTGAGGGCATCAGAGGAGATCCACATTTTTATTGTAAGAGCAGAGGCAAAAATATACTAGTATATGAATATCACTGCTTCATTTTATAACTGCCAGGAGTGTAGCTAGTAAAAAGAAAATCACCTGGATGCAGGCTGGGGTTGGTGGCTTGCCTAAAATACGGTAATACAAGTTGCCTTGCAGGATAGTACCAGAGGCTATCAAATTCATCATTCTGTTTCCTTAATGGACAAATATCTTTTGGTTCTTTGTAACCCTTAGATGACCAACCAGATCCATTGACCGGCAATTATAATTTATGCAAAATAGGCTATTTTTAGATAGTCATCCAAGAGATGATGGCCTTTTCTATTTGCTTCTAGCACTTGGTTGTATTATTATTGTACATTCATAGAATCATAGAATCATAGAATCCTAGAGTTGGAAGGGACCTAGTAGGTCATCTAGTCCAACCCCCTGCCTGCAGCAGGAATTCCCCCTAGAGCATCCCCAACAGGTGCTCATCGAGCCTCTGCTTGAAGATCCCCAGTGAGGGAGAGTCCACCACCTCCCTTGGCAATCTGTTCCACTGCCGAACCGCCCTCACCGTCAGGAATTTTTTCCGGATTTCCAGCCGGAATCTCCTTTCTTGCAGTTTGTACCCATTGGTTCTAGTTCTGCTTTCAGAAGCAGCTATGAACAAATTGGCCCCTTCCTCCCTATGACAGCCCTTCAGGTATCTGAAGAGGGCAATCATGTCTCCCCTCAGCCTCCTCTTCTCCAGGCTGAACATCCCAAGTTCCCCCAACCTTTCCTCGTAGGGCTTCCCTTCCATCCCATTGATCATTCTTGATTCTGATCAAGAATTTACATTTACATTCAGATTCTGTTAAAATATTGATTAGTATATTCTTCATGAATTTGCTCAATACTTTATAGAAATCATGTAAGCTTCTGATCATCAGTTGTCAGTGCTGCTGAAGAAGGGACAACTACCTCTGAGGTGACCAATATTGGGACATTACAAGATGTTGCTGATGGAGAAGGCTATGGTTGAAGTCTCTCCAGTCTCCTAGCCTTCAAGTCATGATAGACAAAGTTGCCTGGCTAGCTGGCTTGACATTCCCACAGCCACCTGCATTCTTTGGACAGACAGGCCATGGGGGCAAGCCACAGACAGGATTGATGCACCCTCTTTGGGCCAACCCTATATCACCAACACTGCAGGGAAGCCCATTGGCCAGATTAGGATCAGGCTGCCCATCTGTCAAAGTGTGAGAAGTTTGATAACCCTTCTGTTTAGTTATGAAAGAAAGTTGCTGAGGTTCATCCAAGCTAGCTATGCTATAGGCTTACATTTGACATTCTGAATATGAACAAGCTTTGCATCCCATACTTCATAACTGAAATGTTGATAAAACTTAAGCTGAAAGCAGGACACGTTTGTTGTAATGTGATCTAATTTAATTCCAACCAGTGATGAGGGCAGGTGAAATGGATACGTTTAATGGATGTTTTGGAACCTGGTGAGCAAATACGTGTCAGAATTTCAGCCAGTTCTTTCTTCTTAAGAAATTTTTTAATGGATTAAATATAATAATTGTACATAACCAAGTGGAACGTAAACTAGGGTACGTAAACATATGCCATGATAATAAACAGAGAAGTCTGCTCTGTTCTCCTTAGGTTTTTTTTTAATTTATGATTTCATGTTCTGAAAGTTTGTTATAGACAGTATTACCTTATGGTGCAATCTATGCAGTACGCGCTCTTCTTGGATAGGATTGCCATATTTCCCCAACAGCAACAATCCCAATTTTGGGGGATTGTATTCCCATACTGACAAATGGGACAGAGGGTCCTGTTCCAATTTCGGAGAAGAGAATTATGGCAACCCTCAGCTTGGAGAAGGTCCCATTGAGGTTTGTAAGACTGACTTCAGAGTAGACTGGCATGGAATTGTACTACCTATTTCTTTTACAGTTTTAGTATCCAGTTGTGCCTCCTGATAACTGGGTTTTCCATTCCAGAACACTCTGCCAGTGGATACTGAAATTTGCAGATTCCTGGGTCCTAGTTTAATGTTCTTTAAATGAAAAAACCATAAAAAATGGGTTTCCTAACTTCATTCTACAAAACTGTAGTTTCTAAGTCCTAAATTCGCTCTAAAGATACACAGACTCCAAAGATACATAGAACCACAAATTCCCAACATTGCTCCAGAATGTACAGTGGTGCCTCACATAAGAAACTTAATTCATTCTGGAGGCATGTTTGTTACATGAAATGTTCTTTGTGTGAAGCGGATTTTCCCATAGGAAATAATGGAAACTCAGATGATTGGTTCCAGAACCCCAAAAAATATTCATATAAAAATATTAACTGTATGTAAAAAAGATGACAAAACACTGGCATTGAATTCAAAACATGCATTCAATGTGCATGATCATATGAAAACTACTTAGAGCACAATCCTAACCAGGTCTACTTAAAAGTTAGCCCCACTGTGTTCAATGGGTCTTACTCACAGGAAAGTGTCTTTAGGATTGCAGCCTTGGGCTGCAATCCTAAAGACACTTTCCTGGGTGTAGGACCCATTGAACACAATGGGGCTTACTTCTGGGTAGACATGGTTAGGAGGCTTCAATCAAAGATACTTTCTTCTGTAATCAAAACACTTTCAAAGTGTCTCCCAACTTTCTCCTTCTCTCCATCCTGAGCCTCTTTCTCCCCTGCTTCCTTCTGGCTTCCTTCTCCCTGAGCTGCTTCCCTCTTCTCCACTGCTGTTCTCTCCCTCTGTCCAGTGGACCCTCGGCCACAGGAGGAACAGCATGGAAGTGTTGCTTTTGCTATAGGCAGGCACGCTAGAGAGCCCTGATGCTTTTTAAAAGGGCTGCCGGGCAGCGCATCTGCCCCAACTGCCTAATTGCAGTTTGGATTGCAGCCTAAGTAGACTTCATAGGATCATGCACATTGAATGCATGTTTTGAATTCAATTCCAGTGTTTTGTCATCATTTTTACATACAGTTAATATTTTTAGATGAATATTTTTTGGGTTCTGGAACCAATCATCTGAGTTTCCATTATTTCCTATAGAAAAATCCGCTTCATATAAAGAGCATTTTACATAACAAGCAATGCTTCCAGAACAAATTAAACTTGTTATGTGAGGCATCACTGTATACGGTCAGTGGTCACAGTGAAGGTGGCAGGGGGGTGGACATGCACGCATTTTCCCCAAACAATGAAAAGGGGTGAGAAGTTGAGTGCTGCTTCAAGGGCCAGTTTGACTTGGGGTAAGGCTGATTACGTGTTTGATGTGACTGCTTTCAAGTTTGTTACAGGACCTGATTGTTGCATCAACACCAGCCTTTTAAAAACGGGTGGAAAAAATGCACAAAGCTTTAGTGTTGATTGCAAGTTTGCTTACTGGGGTCTTAACTGTTAACAGAGCAGTATTTGCTTTGGGTTCATACTTCACTGCAATCTTCTTAGCCATCATTTTACAGGACATAAATTCATAAACTATAATGACGCAAGGGAACTGAAGGTCATCTATTACCCTTCCTTGAAGCAACACTCTTTTTCTCCCCTACTCCCCAATACAAACATTGCTAAAATATTAAACTGTAGCATCCAGAGAACAGCTTGCTACTGTTGAAGAACAGGAGTGACCAGAATTGAATTCATGTTGACAAATTACCTCTAGTTTATGCCTGGATGTTCCTGAAATGTGATGGAATTCACCACTGACCAATGGCAGTTTGGACTTAAAATTTGTCCTGATAGATTTAGCCACTTAGTTAGCCATTTCCTGAAAGATCTAGTCATTTATTATCCTTCGGGATGCTGGAAAAAAGCATCCCAGAGTTTAATGAGTATACATAGGGTTGCCAAAATTCTCTTCTGCAAAACTGGAACCACCTGTCAAACTTCCCAGTGAACACAATCCCCGAAAATTGGGACACTCCTGGTTTTCTGGGACATATGGCAACTCTAAAGGAGTAAAATGTAACCATGCAATCCTCCTGTGCATAAAATATGAAGCTGAGATGCCAGCTCAAAAACAAAAAAGCAGGAATGGTTGTTTGCTTGGACATTTGCCTGGTGCATTGTCAGGACTGACAATAATTTTGACTGACATAATTATTATTTTTAGAATGCCTAAATCATGCTTTTCAACAATAGAAAGAGTTGTCAATGTGGTTTGTTTATTTATTTAGCATATGGCAAATACACGGACTTACGGTAAACCAGACGTTACTGTTCCATTGCCATGTATTTTGAGAGTCAGGAATTCCACACTGATGTCTGGCTGCCAACTGTTGTCAACTACCAGTTCTTCTCTGGCTGCCAGTTGACACTTTAGTTCACTCTTTTGTGCTATCCGGGGTACACCATGAAGAGGTGCACCACAAGGCTGCCAACTGTTGCCAACTGCTAATTCTTCAATGTAAACTGGCTGCCAATTGATGCTTGTCCTTTAGTTCACACTTTTGTGCTATCTGGGGTGCACCACGAGGAGGCAAACTAGCATAGTTTTCAGGGTAAATGTTTTCTTGCTATGCTGGGATAACCATTGCTATTCCTTCACCTGTATCATGTTTACAAGGGAATTCTCCCCATTTCCATTTTGGATTGTATCCCAGTCCAATCCACCTTTCCAGCCACAATGGAGCACTGAGGAAAGGGCACAAATGTTCCGTTGTCTTCAGGAAGTCTCCAGGATGCAGCAATGCCCCACTGGTCCAACTGCATTAGCGGTAGTAAGTTGGATAGCTCTGGGCCTTTATTCCTGATCAAGTAAATGAGTCACACTGTATGATTCAGGGAAAGGCAAACATGTCTGACAAGCAAATTGTGCAACATTAAGGAACAGGTAACATTTATCATCTAGGTATGCAACCTGCCATTTATGAATGTAAGGAAGGGGACATACAGAGAGGTCAAAAATAATCTCAGGTTGGGGAAATGGTTACCTTTCCTCAGGGTTTGGCCACGAAGTGCTGGGTAGACAGTACCAAGCTTGTTTGAAATACCATCAAGATGGAATTTACAGAATATGCAGAAGGCTGTCCTTCCAGCAAATCGCAAGCTTCACTGAAAACAGTGACAGCTGTCATGATGTGGCAATGAAAAGTGGCTGTTTTGTGAATTATTATTCACCTGGAGAAATGGTCTTTGTGTCCTTTCCTTCAGTGAAATATGAAGAGTTGTACTGTTTCTCCTTCAACCCCAAGTTAAACAAAGAAGAGCGAGAAGAAGGGTGGAAGCTGGTGAACCTGAAGGAGGAATATCATCGTATGGGGGTTCCAAATAATTACTGGCAGATCAGTGATGTCAACAGAGATTACAGAGTGAGTATTTGCTACTGAAGGTGCAGTCTGGGGACCACAGGGCAGATTATGAGGAACTCCTAGTAATGTCCCTACCCTAGTAGCATAATGTAACACCACTCAGGTAATGTTTTAGTAAGAATTTCCCCCCATTTCATTGGCTGCCAATTCTTGGTGGACAGGATGGTTCTGAGGACAGTGACCCCATGCATTCAGAGAACATGCATTCAGAGAACATTACTAGGAAATGCATGGAAAAGTTGCATGGTTGTTGCTTTTGATGGTTCACTAGAACAAGAAAACAGAAACCAATTCTGACATAAATCCAGTTAGGCCAGCTTATGTCCTGGCACAAGTCCCGTGCAGGCCTGGGAGTGTAGCAGAAGTACTGTAAAGTACTTTTGCCCCACTTCAAGGGGGTTTAAGTCAGTGTATAGTCTTGCTCAGGCCTCCCCACACCACCACAGGAGTGGGGAGCAGGTGAATTGTGCCAGCCTAAATTGGTTACAATTGTATTCACATTTTGAAATATACATGTCAAAATATGTGTCTTATGCCACATGTCAAAATTATATGCCATATTTACTCAAATCTAATGCCCCATTGAATCAAATGCATACCCTATACTTATAATCAAAACACCACATTTACTTAACTCGAATTAACCATAAAATCTAATGTGCACCGTGATTTTGGAGAGAGAGGCTGAAATCCTAAAGACACTTTCCTGGGAGTAAGATCCACTCAACACAATTGGGCTTACTTCTGAGTAGACTTGGTTAAGACTACACTGTAAATTCAGCTGGAAAAGGTGAGTGTTAGATCTGAGTAAATACAGTTTTGGGTATATTGTATTGGCTTATGTTTTTGTTGGTGAGATGGCAAAAATGTTCAGCCAAATCCTATGCATTTCTACCTGGAAGTAAACCCTATTGAGTAAGCAACCAGTGAGTAAGTTTTAAAAAGATTTTCCTTGTAAGCCTTTTTAATGAATGTTTTGCTTTAACAAACAAGTCAATAAAATTCTATTTATTTTTATATTTATTTATTTTACTTCTGGACAGGTTTGTGACTCATATCCCACTGAAGTATATGTACCCAGATCAGCCACTGCCCACATCATTGTGGGAAGCTCTAAATTCCGCAGTAGGAGACGTTTTCCAGCCCTTTCTTATTACTACAAGCAGAACAATGTGAGTGTTGGCTAGTATTCTCTGTAATTCATTTTATTTTTATTTTTGAGTAATTTTTAAAAATCAAGAGTAAATGATGTTGCTGAAAACAAAGTATTAATTTATAAAGGCTGGGGGGTTTTAAGCTATATGTTTAAGCTATATGTTTAGCTGTTATATTTATGTCCTAGCCTAATCTTCTGGGTGCTGTGGGTGGCGCAAGTGGCTAAGACACTGTGCCTGTTAACCAGCAGGCCAGAGTTTCATTCCCACCCAGGTTGGCCCTACAAGACAGGGTGAGCTCCTGTCCTTAGCCCAGCTCTGCGACGCAGCTGGATCCAATCGTATTGGCTCTGCCTTTCCATTGGACTAATTCAGTGGCGTGGAGAGGGGGGATTTGCTGCTTGGGTAACAGCCTATCCTCCATAATAATCCAACCCAGGCTTTCGTGCTTTGCATGCAGCGTATGCAGCGCTGAGCACGATACCATAGTCTTTCAAGACTGACGGAGGCCTGCTTTTTAGCCTAATCTTCTGCAGGACCTACATCCACAGATCTTGCAATCTGCTGCCATAAGTCTGCTCTGCTGACTGATAGTGTGAAAGGTACAATGCCACCCAATAATCTGGTGGAAGGCTCTCCACACATACCAGAAAGTCTCAGTGCAGTGGGGAGACAGTTCATGAGCAGGACTGGGGAAGATTAAAGTGGGCAAGGACTGGCAGGGTTGAGTCTGAGTGGCACTAGCACTTTCCAAGATCCTATCCCCATTTTGGGGTCCCAGCATGTTCCCATCACTACGTGGAATGGCTCTGATGGTGTGGGATGGGCCACTTACGTGAGTACTTACCCACTCATCCCACTTTCTTGCTGGTCCAGATGAGAAGCCCCATAGAATCGTATTTTCTCATCTGCTAGTTGCTTTATCCAAAATCTAGGGTGTGCATAATCTCTTGAATCGTAAACATTTGGCATGTTTAGCACATCCAAATGCTCATACCCAATTATTAATCTAAACATTTCTTTCTCTGTTTTGATTTCTCACAGGCTTCCATATGCAGGAGTAGCCAGCCTCTGTCAGGCTTCAGTGCACGATGTCTTGAGGATGAACAGATGTTGCAGTCTATCAGGAAGGCAAACCCAGGAAGTGATTTCATATATGTTGTTGATACACGGCCAAAAGTAAGAGAATCTATATTCTGTTGGACATGGTTAATGCTGAATATAGATTTCTCACTTTCTTAAAATCTCATTAAGAATTGGTATAGTGCTATGGTAAAGAGGCTGAGCGGTAAACTGGGACTTTACTGGTTCAGAACTTCCCTCTGCCATGAATTTCTTAAGCTGCCTTAAGCCATCCGCACCCTCAGCTTCCCAGCGAATAAGAGTACCTTAACAAGAGAGAATAGTTCTCAGACTATCTGATATGGTAGTCCAACAATTTTTATTTCCAACATGCTAGGGATCAGTACCATATTTGTGCCATAATATCACTATTTTTTCTTCCTTTCCTGGCTATTCATCAAGGACCAGCAGCGGATGGCTTTGCAATGGGTGTAAGACCCATTGAATACAAAGGGGCTTACTTCTAAGTTGACATGGTTAGGATTGTGCTCAATATATGTGAAGTGCTTTGCAAACTCAAAAACTGCTATACAAATACTAAGCATGACAATTACAAAGGGTTGCCTGCAAAAGATATTAAAGTTAATTAGCATTAATTTCATCAATTAATTAATGTACATCATTAAATTCCAATGAAGAGCACTGCAAGTTCACTACCTCAAATTGCAGCTGGCGGAAGTGTTATTTCACATAGTTTTTGTAATGTTTTCACTCCTTGGAAAACCATTCTCTCTGATTTGAAAAGGGGTTCCCAAAGTCCATGGGATTCTTACTTGCACAAAATCCAAAACAAACTGTAGTCAGACTGGAGTCATATGGTGAAGTTGAGCAGTTTGTATTCTTACAATTAAACTGAGTCCAGACAGATGGAAAATAAATGCCAAACGAGGAAAAAATAAAAAACTGTAAGGGAATGTAGATGATCCACAAGGAAACCTTTTAACAAAAATAAAAACTGGACTGACCAATGTCGGAGGTAGGCAGAAAGTTGGCTGAAAGTTTAAAAGACAAGCAAAACAAAAACAAGGTGCCCACACAGACAAATTACTAGATAGTTGCTTAATCTTAGCTACTCAAACAGTTAAGGAGAAGAGGGCAATGCCCTATAGAAGAGGGCAATGGTATATAATGGGGCGCAAAACACTACATTTTGCATTGCATTTTGCAGAATGAGGCTTCATGACCACATTGGGTCATGAATCCATTGATGAAGAACACTCTCCATCCACTGTGCAATTGGACAACTGTAAAATTGACTTACACAGGAGCTTCCTCCCCCACCCCAGCATATGACATAGTTAGTCAGGTCCAGGGTGACCATATGTCCTCTTCTTCCAGCACATGTCCTCTTTTTTTAGCCTTGTGTCCTGGAAAAAAATCTTACTTGTCCTCCATTTGCTTATGAGCAAGAATTATTGTAATTCTTGTTTCTTGTAATTAATAATTCACGCTTCTTGTAATTAATCAATTATATCTCATAGTTTTAAATTTAATAATATAAATAAACCACACAAAAGCAATATCTATGAGTGTTTTTAGCCTTTTATTTTGTTATATACTACATTTTTCTTAGCTGTCCTACATTTTGGAAGGGACCTGGTCCTCTTTTTTATTATGACACTAGCGAAAAGCATACCTGCGTTGCGGGAGTAAAATTCCCCCGTATGCCATCCCCATGCGCATCAACCCCCTATGCGCATCAACCCCCTATGCGCATCAACCCCCTATGCGCATCAACCCCCCATGCACAACTTCCCCCATGCGCAACTTCCCCCATGCACATCAACCCCTCATGCGCAACTTCCCCCATGCACATCAACCCCCATGTGCAACTTCCCCCATGTGCAACTTCCCCCATGCGCATCAATGCCCCATGCGCATCAATGCCCCATGCGCATCAATGCCCCATGCGCATCAATGCCCCGTGTGCAACTTCCCCCATGCGCATCAACCCCCATGCACAACTTTCCCCATGCGCTTCGACCCCCCCATGCACAAATTCCCCCCTGTGCAACTTCCCCCCATGCGCATCAACCCCAATGTGCAACTTCCCCCATGCGCAACTTCCTCCATGCGCATCAACCTCCCATGTGCATCAACCCCCATGCGCAGCAACCCCCAATATGCATCAACCCCACATGCACAACTTCCCCACATGCGCAACTTCCCCATGTGCATCAACCCCACATGCGCAACTTCCCCACATGTGCAACTTCCCCCATGTGATGTGCCCCCCCATGCACATCAACCCCCATGCGCAACTTCCCCCCATGCACATCAACACCCGTGCGCAATTACCCCCATGTGCAACTTCCCGCATGCGCATCATCCCCCATGCTTATCAACCCCCTCATGCGCATCAACCCCCTATGCACAACTTTCCCCCATGTGCAACTTCCCCCCATGCACATCAACACCCATGCGCAACTACCCCCATGTGCAACTTCCCGCATGCGCATCATCCCCCATGCGTATCAACCCCCCCATGCGCATCAACCCCCTAGCACAACTTTCCCCCATGTGCACCAACCCCTCATGCGCTCCAACCCTCCATGCACAGCATCCTCCACAGTGCTACCTATTCCTCTTAACAACATCCCCTCCAGTGCACCAGGCACTGAGCACCAAACTGGCTGGATGTTGTTCAGTCTCCATGTTAAGTATAGGACAGAAACAGGTTGCCCCCTTTTCAGCCCCTGAAGGGTTAAATTTCTCCAGATGGCTCTTGGTGGGTGTTCAGGTGACAGAAGGAACTCCCAGAATTCCATGCTTCAAGCCCAGCAGTTGGGGCGGAATGTTGATGAGTCAGCAATTCTTCAATGCAAAATATACAGAGGACAATGCGTTGCTTTGCATTGGAGAATTGATGACTCATCAACATTCCCCTAGCAAAAGGGCCATGCTGATCTCAGAGGTCCACACTTACCCAGAGGTAATTCTTCACCCAGAGGTAATTCAGAGGTAATGGCATTCAACTGTAACAACTTTTCACCCCCTTCTGGTTGGAATTTCCGAAAACCGGTTCTTAGTGCACCCCTCCCTCACGGAAGGAACACCCACCCCAAATTTCACGCTTCTAGGCCCAGCGGTTTTAGCAGGGCAGTGATGAGTCAGTGAGTGAGTGAGTGAGTCAGTCAGTGACTTTTCTCTTATATAGATAGATAGATAGATTAGATAGATTAGATTGGATGGATGGATGGATGGATGGATGGATGGATATGGTCACCTGGTTGGTTCTTGAACATCGTAAGATGTTCTGGGTTCTGTCACCTTAAAAAATGTACACACTGGCACCTTCAGCAAACCAGCTCAGCAGATAAAAAATTCAACAAAGGAGATTTGAGTTGTGATTTATGGATTTTGTGGTACTGAAGAGAGAGTGCCATCTTCTGGATGATTTTTTCAATTGAAGGCACAATTCAATTAATAGATTAAAATGAATGCAAACACAAATGCATCTCCATAAGAACAAATAACTGTTCTTTTTATATTTATGTTTTGCGAAATAGCTTTTATAGGGCCCCTAATTGTGAAAATCCTTTGCCTCTCTTTAGCAGACTAAAAAAGGCCACTTTCAGAGGCTCGTCTGCTAAATGCCAGCTCTGAATTTATGACCCATAATTAGTCTCTAGTGTGACCAAAAAACCAGAACCCAGAATAGGGTTATGCAGATTATATGAGTAGGGTGTAAACTAGCAGATTTATACCCATCCCACTGATGTTTCTGAGTGCACACTTTTTATTTTATCACATACACTTTTTGTATTCATTTATTAAAATGGCTTCTATCTTGGCCTTTTGCCCTAATATGGGGTACATCAACTCACAATGTTGTTTGGTTGTCTCGACATTATAATAGAAACAACAAAAAAAATTTTTAAATACTGCAAAAAAATTAGAACTACAGACACTGTTGAGGACCCCCTCTGCGTTGACACCATAGTAGCCTGGTCCTCATGATGTGAAAGTGTGCGTGCACACAAATATATTTGTATCCATAGGCTTTGCAATATATATTATATATATTATATTATAATATAAAGTGCAAGTCCTCCAGATGCACTGCACCAGTTTTAATGAAGATTTTGTGTAAAAAGAGCACACAGCTTACTTGTCAATGTGACTGCAACATAAAAGTCAAAGGAGCCACCACTGTTGCTTATTTTTCTACCAGCGCAGGATTCATAATCATTGGTTTAAATGACATCCACTGGAGTTTAAATGTATCGTGAAGTGAAATCCTAAATGTTCGATCCTAAATAGTTTGATCCTAAATGTTGCATCTGTGAAATAAATGTTTGGTACATGTTATTCCTTTTTCTGTAAGGTAGCAGCACACGTGCCCTCTGTCTGACTTCTCTTGTTACAGTTGAATGCCATGGCAAACAGAGCAGCTGGGAAGGGTTATGAGAATGAAGACAATTACTCCAACATCAAGTTTCAGTTCATAGGTATAGAGAATATCCACGTCATGAGGAATAGTCTCCAAAAAATGCTGGAAGGTAAGCCTTTTCCTGTTGTGGATGTTATGGATGGTTCTGCACCGACTTGATTTCTTTGGTGCTTTTTGGGATGGTGAATCAAAGGGGCTGAAAATGGTCCCCTAGCAAAAGGGCCCTGCTGATCTCAGTGGTCCCCACTTACCCAGAAGTAATTCTTCACTCAGCAACTGTGTACTGTGAACATTCATTCATTCATTGGATGTAACGTTCGTTGGATATATTCTCCACCTTTCTCATTATTATTAATGCTATTTAATTTTTTATATTGAGAGCAGAGCATCTCTACTCACCTCAATTCCTTGCAGAAGTGGCAGAGGCACTTGGCCACAGCAGGGATTAAATCTAAGAAATTAGATGGCTGAGTGGATGGTAGCCCAGGAGAGGGTAGCCCTGCAGAACAATTTGAAAAAATAATAACTAAAACTCAGACACTTCATTAATGCAACCCTGAATATTTGCCCTTAAGAGAGCTGGATCAGTACCAACATGCTTTCTATCTTTCCCCTTGGAAAAGGAAAATAAGGTCATATTGTGAATTGCTGAGCTCACAAATTTGAGTCCCCCCAAGTGGCAGCTTGTTTCTTCTTGTTCTTAAGGCTAAACCTGCCCCACATTCTCCAATCTGCAGATCCTTTTCAGAGAGTAATGCTTTTAACTTTTTTCCCTGATGATATGTAGATTTAGGAGTGCCAATGGGACCTGTTGGATCTTTTGCTTACTAATTGCATTCCTCACTAAATGAATTAACTGGTGCACCAAGTTAGCAATCACCATTTGACATCTATTGTGGCATATGCCTCTAATTTAGGGTGGTATGGACTTTGCGCAGTAAAGTGGAGAGCAAATATTGATTTTGATATGGGAGCAAAGCTCTGTTTGGGTTTTATCCTGGACTTGGTAAACATGAGCTAGCATTTTCAGGTCAGATCCAGCTGCTAATTGCTAATGGTTCCATCTGCACAGATTCATTAATCATTGGACAGGTTACTTGCTGTCAACATCATCCAGAGGGTATGTTTGTGAGATGGCATTTTGGGAATGATAAACAGCAGCAAGAACTGTTCCATGAAATATCAGATCACTATGCCCTTGCTTAATTCAAGGCACAAAAGTCAGAGATTAAAACTTGGTGCCTCCGATGTTCAGAGTTAGCCTTCCTAGAATCCTCCATTGAATTTCAGATCTATCATGTCAAGAGCATAGCATGTATACCTGTGCTAATGAAGAAAGCGTTTTGAGTTTGGTATATAGGAGCAATGGTGTAGGAAGAGGGGGTGCAATCCTAAACACACTTTTCTGGGAATAGACCCCAATGACTACAGTAGGACTTACTTATAAGCAACAAGAATGATCAGTGGGATGGAAGGGGAAGACCTACGAGGAAAGGTTGGGGGAACTTGGGATGTTCAGCCTGGAGAAGAGAAGGTTGAGAGGAGACATGATTGCCCTCTTTAGATACCTGAAGGGCTATCGTATGGAGGAAGGGGCTCATTTTTTAATAGATGCCACTGAAAGCAGAACTAGAACCAATGGGTACAAACTGCAGGAAAGGAGATTCCGGTTGGATTTCAGGAAAAATTCCTGACAGTGAGGGCGGTTCGGCAGTGGAACTGTTTGCCTAGGGAGGTGATGGACTCTCCCTCACTGGGGATCTTCAAGGAGAGGCTCGACCAGCACCTATCGGAGATGCTCTAGGAGGATTTCCTGCTACAGGCAGAGGATTGGACTAGATGATCTACTGGGTTCCTTCCAACTCTATGATTCTGTGATTCTGATCCTGACGAAATATGGGTATGGTTAGGATTGCACCGTATGTTTTGCAGAAAGCCTCACTGCAACATGCAAGGGACCTTGCCCTCCCATTCAAAGCCATATGGAGGCATTTACCTGTCTTTGAAGGGGAGGTGAACAACCTCTTGCACACCGCAAAATTTATTGCTTTGCCTCCTTCTAGTTACACCTCTGCATAGCGGCTTTTGATGGAACTGTCCAGTTAATGCAAGCTAAAATGCCTGGCTGTTGTGGGAATAATCATTAGGATAGGTACTGGGAAAATTAGAACTGTTCTAAAAAATCACGTTGTTAAGTATTCCATACTATTCAGAGACATTGTGCCCAGCAATTGCTCTGAAACAGGATATATATATCAAGGGTTAGGATTTATTGCAGGCTGCCAAGCTCTGAGCCATAAACATTATGGGCCAAAGAACCTTGCCAGGGTCAGATTCTAAGACCACCTAGGAAAGTCTCTGTTAAAAAGAAGTTCAATAGTGCCTTAACCTTAAACTAATTAAGGTGCAAGTAAAGAATATTTTTCCCATATACATCACTTGGTTTTGCTGATGGTGATCTGGAAAAAATTCACATAAATAACATATATGTAACATGATGTCTTAACCTTTTCCCTTTTAAATGAAAGGCAGTTTTGGAAACCTGTGATGTTTGAGTTGACAGGAGCACAAGGAGAAAGAGCACTTAACCTATTCCTTGGAGGTTTTAAAAAATCTCCCGAAACAGTCCCAAATGTTCCGGATGCATGTTTATAAACATGCATCTGGAATCCTGCAGTGATTGAAACTGCAGATTGGCCAGCAGGTAAAAAATGTGGCTACTTTCTCCCCACATTCCTCCTCTTTCCAAGGCTGCTGTTCATTTTGGAAAAAGTTGGGACTCTTTAAGCACATTTGCATGTAATTTGTCATTTGCCCCTAAATGGGTGAACTTTCCATTTAAAAGCATTGCGGTGTGCAGTAGTGTGAGATGTGAAGCTGCACTCTCTGATGGTGCCAACATATTTGTGAGTCATCACTGCAGAGATCAATAATGTGCAGATGTGTATCAATAAATAAATGGGATTTATTTCCATGTAACATCTTTCTGATCTAGGTCAGGGTCTCCAAATGTTTTGGCAGGAGGGCCACATCATCTCTTTGACACTGTGTTATTATGGGCAAAGGGGCCAGAAAACTAATTTACATTCCAAATTTGAATACATTTACATATAATGTATTGGAATGGATTACAAGGCTTGTCCAAGGGGTGGAGAGAGCGGACATGCTGGGGGCCACACTGAGGCTTGCCGAGGGCCGCATCTGGCCCCTGAGCTAGGATTTGGAGACCCCTGATCTAGATATATGTGAGAAAATTCTGTTTCAACAAATACATGCCTTTTGGGTACTGAAACTGTGGCTTCATTTACAGTTTGTGAGCTGAGATCTCCTTCGATGAGCAACTTCCTCTGGGGGCTTGAGAACTCAGGCTGGTTAAAGCACATCAAAGCCATCATGGATGCTGGCATCTTTATTGCCAAGGTATGCAGATATAGTGCTACAACTCAACTGGCAATGTGCTGAGTCACGAAGCCGGAAGCCTTTTGGTGTGCTGTTTGTTGATTCACTGCTGACTTAAGGAATTTATTATGTAAGAGATGGTTATATAAGACATGATTATGGAGCAAATTTGTTCTAGAGGAGGGGGGTGATGTGCTTCTTTGGTAGCAGGTATCTTCAAACACTACTATTGAAATGTACAGAAACATACTGTGGTGATGGTACTTCACTCTTGGGAACCTGCATTGCATGTGCATTCTCAGGTGGAAAGATTGCAGCGGAAACCAGAGCACTAGTAACCACTATACTCATTAGAGAGAAGCAAAAGGGGAGGTGTACTGTGATAACACAAATCGGATCAATGGGTTGTTAGAAGCACTTTGGCAGACCTGGTAAGGGCTTCTGAAATGTATGTGTGTGTACACTACAGGTGTGCCAGTGCTTTGGAAGTCACTCATATGACATGTCAGCTTGGGGAGGCAAAGCCAGTTACAGAAAGGTGGCAATAATTTACCTTTGTTGTTATTGTTACACACAAACCCCCTTCTCAATAGTGCACTCTGCTGAATATTTTGTATATACTTCAAACAAGACTTGGCTGGGATTTAAACCTGAATCCTTGGTAGTTGGGGAGAACTCAATGGGGAAATCTTTAATGGGGGAAAAACTTCTTCCCTCCTGAATCAACACAACAGTTAACTTTTTTTCCCCACCTGTATGGCTTTCCAGGATGTCCACAGAATGGCTACTGCAATGTTTTGAGGCTTCATGGTCCCCATGGAAATTAAAAAGACTCACAGTGGCAAACCTGGAAATTACAGGTTGATTAGTTTTGAGCATCTCTTCACTAGAGAGACCAAGATCATAACTGATTTTTATTGGAATCTTGTAAGTTTGGAAGAGGCCCATTGTGTAACTCTGTGTCATTGAGGAACATGCCAGTGTCAGTGAGGAACATGCCAGTAACAGCCAGTTAGTGCTCTGTCCCTACAGTCCAGAGTAACTACGGAAGCACATAAGAGAATTTACGTTGATATAGTTACAGCACCACCTAGTGAAAACCTATGGGAAATTCATATTGCAATCCAGAGTAAATTGTTCTTATGTTGGAGCAAGGACTCCCTGTAGTTAGTTTGGATTGTGCCCTAACTGAGTTAACTCTGAGGCACAGAGGAAGGTCATAGATCCAGAAAGGCGAAGAAGGAAATTAGGTGTTGTACTGTTTATCTACTCCACTCTTTCTTGAACTAATTGGGGAAAAAAGTTGTTGGGTAATTGGAAGACCCAGTACCACTAGATGAAAAGATCTTCTATAGGCTGCAATCCTAAAGACACTTTCTTAGGAGTAAGACCCATTGAATATAACAGAACTTTGTTTTTTATTAGACAGTTAGGATTGTGCTCAAATTCTTTTATGTTGACTCGTGATTTATTTGTAAAGCAAATCATGTAGGTTTTCATCCCTGGAAAAATCAAGGGAACACTCCTGTTTTTCCATCTTTAGTATCTTCTATCTCTGTATTTTAGGCTGTAGCTGAAGAAGGAGTGAGTGTCCTTGTTCACTGTTCTGATGGATGGGACCGTACAGCTCAAGTTTGTTCTGTTGCCAGTCTTCTGTTGGATCCATATTACAGAACGATGAAAGGATTCATGGTAAGCAAAGCTTGCTCTTTGGAGCAAAGATCTGTAGGAAGTTGTGTGTTCTATGATTTAGGAAGAGGAGGAAGTCTGTGGTGGCATCAGCAATTATGGCACTTCCTTTACCACATCACCTCTGTACGGTTGGGATGAAGTTCTGATGAGGAAACACTGATGGTGGATAGGTGGAATTTGCAACTAGCTGTTGCCTGAATTAGCAGTCTAACTCTACAATCCAGAGTAACTACGGGAGCACGCAAGAGTCATTTACATTGACATAGTTACAGCACCACCTAGTGAAAACCTATGGGAAATTCATATTGCAATCCAGAGTAAATTGTTCTTACGTCAGAGCAAGGACTCCCCATAGTTACTCTGGATTGTGCCCTAAATAGGACTTATTAGTGGGCCAGCCCTGAAATACCACTAAAAAAAAAAAAGCAGGCCTCCGTCAGTCTTGGAAGATTATGGTATCGTGCTTGGCGCTGCATACGCTGCATGCGAAGCACGAAAGCCTGGGTTGGATTGTTATGGAGGATAGGCTGTTACCCAAGCAGCAAATCCCCCCTCTCCACGCCACTGAATTAGTCCAATGGAAAGGCAGAGCCAATACGATTGGATCCAGCTGGCATCGCAGAGCTGGGCTAAGGACAGGAGCTCACCCTGTCTTATGGTGCCGATCCAGGTCTCGAACCCTGGCCTGCTGGGTATCAGGCACAGTGTCTTAGCCACTTGCGCCACCCACAGCCCATACACTTCATTTCCACTACATTTCCACATTATGGAGAACATGAGAATCTGCCTATAATGCAGCTTGTGGAAACCTGATATAAGATTGCAGTAAAAGACAAGAACATGCCTTTTTCTTTTGAGTGACAAAGAATAATTTTCAAAATTTTCCTCTTGCTAAAAAATCCATGCGGGCTTCATAACATGCCACTTATATGCACCTTTCTCATTTTAGATATTAATAGATAAAGACTGGATTTCATTTGGTCATAAATTTAATCACAGGTAAGCATGTTTGGATGTATTTAGATGTTATGAAGCTATAGTCAGTTGAGTATGACCTCCTTTATTGACATTACAAATCAAGTAGCAGATTTGAATTGTTGCACTAGCAAAAAAAAATCTTGCAGCATTATGAGTAAGTAGAGAGATGTGGGAAACAAGTTAAATAATATCCATATCAGGCAGAACTCACTAACCGCCTCTTGTTAACCCACTTTCATAATTCTGAGCAGTTCTGTTGCCCTGAAAAAGAGTTTGTCTGAACTTCCCTACTCATAGTGATGATAAGACTAGGGTTGCCAACCCTCTACGATTGGCCTTGAGACTCCAGCATCAACCACCTGGTGACTACTGAAAACAATCCAAATTTTAAAATGGCCTTTCTGTTTTAATAACCTAACATCACGTTCGGGGGAGAGGGGGTTTGAATCCACAGGAATAGTTTCAGCCAGAGTTGACAACTATGTGATGCTCAAGAAGCGGGAAAGGGTCTATCTTTCTCTTTCCCCCATAAGTCCAATCTCTATCCTGAGCCAATTTCAAACTGGCCCAAACTCTTCTGAAATCTTAAACTTAAAATGGGTTTTGTTTTCCTTACTGGTTGTGAGCCCACCTAATCTCTGTCTCTCTTCCTTAAACCAATGGAGGTGAGAAGGACAATGAGTAGGACTTTCAGCCACCTTTAAGCCACCATTTTGAGTTTATGCGGCAATCATTTGCAGTTGCTGCATGTTCTCTTCATGCCCATTCTCCCAAAACTGGATAAATTTGGGAAAAAATAAGAATAAAAGAGAGGTCTTGCAGTTGGGATTGGTGGGGAGGCCTTTGGGAGCTGTCACACTCCTGATGGCATCAGTGAGACAGCCTAATTCAAAATTATGACATTATTTGGTTTGAAATAATTTTAGTTTAGACAGGGTAGCAACCCACCCCTACTTTGAATTTTTTTAAGGTTAAACCTCAGTGAGCCCTCTAAAACATACTAAATTTAACCTGACTTTATATAAATCACATATCTATGTTATGTCAATTAATCCGTGGAAGTCTTCCTTGTACATGCCAAAGTAACGTTTTACATTGACAGGATACAATGCCATATCAATGTAAAAAAAAAATCAAGCTTAAGTTTTTAGGCTTCCATTTCACTGAACAGATTTGATAGTTATAAACTGATGGTTTTATTCTGGGATTGCTTTAGGTATGGCAATCTAGATGGAGACCCGAAGGAGATATCCCCAGTCATTGACCAGTTCATTGAGTGTGTTTGGCAACTGATGGAACAATTTCCTTGTGCCTTTGAATTCAATGAAAGGTTCCTAATCCACATACAGCATCATATCTACTCATGCCAGTTTGGAAACTTCTTGTGCAACAGTCAAAAGGAGAGACAAGAGCTGAAGTAAGACCTTTTAAATAACATCTATATGCTCTATTAAGTCCTATTAATATCTGTGGGCCTTAGCTTTCAGTACATATAGGTTTGCACTATAAGTGTTGATTTTCTCAAGTGGTTCTGAAGCTTATTTTCCTTTAAGGTAACGATTGTTTAACCAATTCCACAGTAGAATTAAGTAGAATTATGTAGAATCTTCCTAAATACGGATCTATCAACTTGCTTATTATTGTGGATTTCTGGGGGGCAGGAGAAGCTGAGCAGTTCATAGACTTGTCTTTTAAATCATCTTCCAGCATTCAAGAACGTACTTACTCGCTTTGGGCTCACTTGTGGAAGAATCGTGCTGACTATGTGAACCCTCTTTATAGAGAAGACTATAACAGGACTTTGCACCCACAGTCAACTCCTTGCCACTTTTTCTACAAGTAAGTACAAGTTAACGCTGGATATTCTCTAGTAGTGGGGGAAAAAATAGGATCAAATCTACTGTCCAATTTCTGTGGTTCATTTAGGTACAGTGCCTCACATAAAGAGCTTAATTCGTTCTGGATGCATGCTCTTTAAGTGAAACGTTCTTTAAGTGAAGTGGATTTTCCCATAGGAAATAATGGAAACTCAGACAATTGGTTCCACAACCCCCAAAATATTCATATAAAAATATTAACTGGATGTAAAAATGATGACAAAACACTGGAATAGAATTCAAAACATGTGCATTCAATGTGCATGATCCTATGAAGTCTACTTAGGCTGCATTCCTAAAGACACTTTTCTGGGAGTAAGCCCCATTTAACACAATGGGGCTTACTTCTGGGTGGACGTGGTTAGGAGGCTGCAATCAAAGACACTTTCCTGGCAGGCTTACCTGGGCTGCTGCTGGAGGTTCAAGGTGGTCGGTGAGGGCACTTGGGGGGCAGTTAGGGGCAGACTCTGGCACCTCCAGGCAACTGCCCCCAAGTTGGGGGCAGTTAGAGACAGCAGCGCTGGCCAGCAGCTCTTTTAAAGAGCCTCCATGCGGAGCATCAGGGCTGCTTAGGACACATGTCCATAGCACACTTGCTTGTTAAGTGAAGTGGAACTTGTTGTGTGAAGCAAGATTTCTTGGAAAATTTTGCTTGTTATGTGAAATGCTTGTTAAGCGTGGCACTTGTTAAGCGAGGCACCATCGTATTTAATTGGGCAGGGAGGGTGCTGAAAGTATGTTAATAGTCATTAAATAAAAGTTTTTTTGGATATAAATTCTATTGTTAAACTTGAAATTCAAAACCCTATCATGTAGAAGTAGATGTCAATTATACAAACCCAGATACCACTGACAGATTTTATTTGTTTTCATTATGAGGGTGTGTTATTGTGATAGCTTTATAAAAAGAGATTAAGAACATTGCTTTTTAAAATAAAGTTTAATCCAACAGTGTCTTTGGATATGGAAACTGAAGCACTATAGATTGTTCAGAGAAAAAAAGAATCAGCTGACTGCTATCGTTAGCACTGATAGTGTTGCAGTTTCTTAAAATAGCATCTCAAGCCTTTTCTAGTGTTGTTCTGAATCCACTACTGACAGTTACTTAACTCAGCCACTGATCTGCTTATGTGCACGCAATCAGTCTCTGACCACATGTAACCAGAGGAGTTGCCCAGCAAGGACAAATCAGTCTTGCCTAAGTCATCCCCTACCTTTCTTATATAGTATATACATTTTTTCCTGAGGATTAAATTAAATGATAGATTAAATACTTGGTCATCTCTTCTGAACTTAATTTTTTTTAAAAATGAAGCAGCTACGAGTACAACATGTGTGTATGGTGGTGGGACGGAGTGGAGGGAGGCACTGCAAATCAGGACTGTGATGCATGAGATTTTATTACCTTTTCTCTTGCTGTTTTCTACTGAGTGGTATTTGTTGAATGATTTCCTATATTCTAGGTTAAATAGGGAATAGTTAGCTATAATCTGGCACAATGGAGAATGCAAGAGGAAGTGGAGGAGTACGAAAGGAAAACATTATAGAGAATCAGGTGCTTCATCTCTTGTGGCATAGGGGATGGTTCATACTCCTAATTACATAAAATCACATTATTTCTACAACTCCTCAAATTGTTGGATAACAATTTCTACAACTCCTCAAGTCTTACAGAATTTGCACTAGCTAAAAGCACAATCTTAACTATGTCTACTCAAAAGTAAGTCCTATTGTGTTAAATGGGTCTTACTCTCAGGAAAGTTTCTTTAGGATTGCAGCCTGAGTGTGCAATCCTAACCATGTCTACTCAAAAGCCCCATTTTGTTCAATAGATCTTACTCCTAGGAAAGTGTCTTTAGGATTGCAGCATAAGGCTTTCCTGGGAATAAGCCCCATTGACTATAATAAGAGTTACTTCTGAGTAGACATGCTTAGGATTGTACTGTTAGTCTTACGATTTCAGATTTTGAAGACTGGAAGAATTTCCTTCTGAATAGAATATGGACTGTTAGAAAGACTTTGAAAGAAGAGCTCCAAAAGTTCTAAGAAACATATTTTGGAAATATCAGTGGTCCCCAAATCAGAATGCTACATTGGTGTTTCTATCTCCCTGTGCCGTGCATTAATTTAGTGAAATCAAAATTAAACCATAAGGGAATGTACCTAGGAATCAGCTATCTCCATTTATACAAATGGAGCCACTTTTACAGATGGGGTTTGTGTTGGAGCACTTGGGCCCATAAAACATTTTCTTTTTCAGGTTCTGGAGTGGCATGTACAGTCGCTTTGAAAAAGGGCTACATCCTCGGCAGTCAGTGACTGAATACCTGTTGGCAGTGAAAGAAGAAACACAGCAGCTGGAAGAAGAACTAGTTGTTCTAGAAGAGGTAGTGCCATTTAGTTTTAGGACATCAGCCTATTAGCCAAGGCTTGGGGCAGCTCTTGTAATTTGTGCTCATTATCTTTGGGTATGTAGATATGAGACACATCAACAGTATTGTGGCCTATGTAAACATTGTGATGAATATGTGAATCAGTTGCATGCAGGTCTTGCATCAGGGGCATGCCCATATCTGAGGATGGTAGGATACACCCTATGTCAACTCCTCCTTGTCCATCCCATAATTCACCCTGAACTCTTCTCCATTTTGGCACACTAGTGGAGCTGCCCTGGTATCTGAGCTGTTTGAGTTATGATTGTATGCTGTTTTTCTGATGTGTTGTGCCCATTGGTGGGTGGATCTCTATGCCAGCAGGACTATCATTGTGCCAATGCATACAGAGAAACACTAGTTTTTCAAAGATGGGGTTGGACCTTAGAAATCTCAAGTGGTATGGATAGATAATAATATACCTATGATAAAATGGTTTGTTATACAGCCATTTTGAAATGTGGTGTCAGATTACTGACCATAAAATGAATAAATTGACCATGCCATGTTGCTTGTCTCTTTTAATACCAGGTTACCAGGAAGTGGGCCCTTGCATAATCTTCCCAATTGTGCACAGCAGCTAAATTACGTATTAACCTTGACTCACTTCTCCCTTCAGCAGTCCTCCTCAGTTCAGTCCATGTGGTTTCTTTTCTGCAAGTGTATACATCAAATATCTGCAAGTGGGGGACAAACACCTGTTTCTTGTTTTGCAGAGATTGGCGAAGCTTACAAAACTGCAATTAAATAATGGAAAGGCAACGAGAAGACAAGATGGAAGCAGTGACTTGAAACTTTCTATCTCTACTGACAGCATAGCTAATACTCCCCAGGATTACACTAGCAACCTAAAAACATTCCCCTCCCGGAGTCCTTCTCAGGGTGATGAAGAAGACTCAGCCTTGATTCTTACACAAGATAACCTGAAAAACTCTGATCCAGATCTTTCAGCTAACAGTGATCAGGAATCGGGTGTGGAAGATTTGAGTTGTCGGTCCCCCAGCGGTGGAGGAGGTTTGCCCAGTGAAGACAGTGCCAAAGATCGAGATTCAGATGAAGCTGTTTGCCTCACTGTCTGAAATGGCAGCTAGCCAGCAGGTGATAAAACTATATGTAAAAACAGTTGTCCAAAGAAAGGGATCTGTGCACTTGAAAAATTCAGATGTGATGGAGTTGTAAGTTATACTGTTAAATGAGAAGTAATCTCTTACATTTAAAACACTCATGTATTTATTGAATTGCTCCATCTTCTTTAAATTTTTTATAGAGCCATATATGATGAACATTTTAAATTTAACTTACCGGTAGATTTATTTAAATGTTTAGTTTGTAAACATAGTACTATTCCAAAGAAAGTGTAAGAAAGGACATATGAAAACCATGCCAAAAAGGAAACCCACCAAAAATCAAGCACATAAGTTGTTTGTTTTATTTTTAAGTTGTGGGTTAGAAGAAAATCCTAACAGTAATAGCAGCTTGCCATTTATATATTAAAATATTAACAAGGGAATTCTTGAAGATCAGTGAAGTTCAGATGTTAATATGAAATATTATTTCGTTTATGAAGTAACAGTACAGGACATATATCCACACTCTGAGCCTATGTAATCATCATAGCTTCCCTTGAGGAAATTTGGAAATAGTAACTTGATGAAGATGTTGAGACCTTTTACTTAAGAAAGCTGTTTTTATTAAGGAACAACATCTCTCCAGTGAGCCATAGGCTGTAATCCTAAAGACACTTTCCTGGGAGTAAGACCCATTGAACAATGGGGCTTACTTTTGAGTTGACATGGTTAGGATTGTGCTCATAGTCTGATAAAACTAGACCAGTAATTCCCAATCCTTTTAGCTCTGGAACCCACTTCACATAACAAATCTTTCAGGACATACCTAGGGTTAGAAGCGACATCACTGAAATGTCAGGGCCTCAAGTAATGTCATGAAGCCATAAGTTAATACCAAATTTCTCAACTAGAAACTCATTAATTATAATTACAAGATAAAAATATGCACCAAGTGGAGAATGCTGCTGTTTAGGAGGGAGAGATATGCCAACAGACCTTGGCATCTAGCACCATTCTTTATTCTAGCCCATTTCTGATTCAAGCCCACCATGCAGGTTAAGTATCCTAGGAGAGGTTGTGATTTCTTATTCTGCTGATTTCCCACTGCTTTGCTGGATTTTTATCTGTCCTTTTAATCAGCCATGCTCCAACGCACATAAGTGGTCCGCTCCTTCCTCGCTACAACAGGGTGAGAATCTCCTAGTAGGCTGGTACTCCTCCCCAGCAGCACGGCTGCTTCTGTGCACTGGAGTTTGGCTAATGAAAAAGTCACCAGCAGGGAGCCACCAAACCGCCATCCAGTCATCCAATATAAATATAGCTAGAAATATAAATAATTTAAGAACCAGACAGAAAACCCAGCAATCCAGTGGGAAATCAACCAACATGAAAAGCTGTCAGCAAGGTGGCAATCGATATCAAAGCTGATCAGCAGAAAGCAGATTTAGCTCCCAAATTAGTTGCTCCTGTTCCAGTTACTGTTCCAAGAAAAAAACCATTTTGGTGTCTAGAGGGGACAGACAGAATGCATCGCTGTTCAACAGCATCATGAGAAATCTCTTCACATGTTTATGATGATATATCATATGAATCATTTTAATTTTATATATTAGCAGGTTTTTTAAAAGACTCTTTACTCTGCCTCTTAAAAAATATATTTATTCTAAATATAGATTGTGTTGTATATCATGTTATTGTAAATTATTTTAGCTGAAAAGTATATAAAACCACAAGCAGAAGAGCAAAATGTTGAGGAAGTTAAAGTATGAATGCCTGACTCATGGCAAAATCTGACTATAAAACGTAAAATATCAGATTAAGTACTATCTTATCCTATGTCTGTTCTCCTAGAAATAATTTGAAATCTGGAATATTTAATCTTATAATCTGATAATTTAGACTTCAGCTTTATTAAATACCTCCTTGCTGTTTCCTCTGAAGTGTCTGACTGATGTTAAAGCAGGACCAACAATTATATAGTACACTGATGATTTATACCCAACTTGAATGTATTACACTACCATTTTCAATAAATGCACAGTACACTAGATTACACTGTTCACTTTAGAGGCATAATTTTGGCAAGATCTGGGACTGATCTGCTGTAGATATTAAAGGCCAACAGTGTATAAGCTTTTGCCTCCCTGAGGAAAGCTAAACATGCTCAGCTGAGTCTTAATGCTGGATGGGAAAAGGAAATCAAATGGAACTTGTGAAGGCTCATATTAGAGAGTGTGGAATGTGTAGGAGTCAGCTGGAGTTGGAGAACATCTTGAGTGCCCACCACAGATACAGTGAAAGCTTGAAAAATAAAGAGAACAGCTGGATGATACCAGTTGAACCATGGAAAAGTAGCCTGCCTCCAATACTGGTGTCATGCTCTTTGGAGTAGGCTAGAGCCCCTTGCTTGGTCTGCCAACTATCCATCTGTCTGGTGATGTGGTGTTGCCCCGTATGCAGATTTTTACTGGCCTTTTATTTATTGCTGTGTAGTACTCATCCACTTGATTCTTTATCTTGTCATACTACCACTGGAGGTGGGCTACTTTTTTGTGGCCCACCTGCTAGCTGCACTTGGATGGAGAACATCAGATGAATTGAGAACCAATGAGAATAAAGCAGGTCGTCAGTCTTGAGAGACTATGGTATCGTGCTCGGCGCTGCATACGCTGCATGCGAAGCATGAAAGCCTGGGTTAGATTGTTATGGAGAATAGGCTGTTACCCAAGCAGCAAATCCCTCCTCTCCACGCCACTGAATTAGTCCAAAGGAAAGGCAGAGCCGATAAAATTGGATCCAGCTAGCATCGCAGAGCTGGGCTAAGGACAGGAGCTCACCCTGTCTTGTGGGGCCAACCCAGGTCTCAAACCCTGGCCTGCTGGTTAACAGGCACAGTGACTTAACCACTTGCGCCACCCAAAGCCCACAATGAGAATAACTAAAAATTCCCACTGAAAATAGGTGGTTTCCTACAAGACTTCCTGTAGGTTATTTTGCTCATATGCAGGATGCTAGTAACATAAAGTAGAAGGCTGCATAGTCAGAAGGATGCAAAAAATATAAGCCTCTCTCTCCAAGAAATAAAATATTTAGCGGTGCGAGAGCATCTCCGGCCAGCCAGTATCTCCGGCCTGCAAGGTGAGACCTGTGCAGCCTATGTGTGTGAGTGTCTGGATACCCTGCCCTCACTATATCTCTTCCCCAGCAGCTCAGCTGGATGGAGGGATGGATGCATGCATCCATCCAGATGCTGGAGAGGCTGCCCACCAGAGCTGGAACTGAAGTGGAGGAAGGTTCCAGAGGAAGGGAAGAAAAAAGCCTCCCTGTTTGTCCCCTCCAGAAAGCAACTCCATGTCTACTCAGTGTCTTTTACCCCCAGGGAAATGTGGATAGGATCCTTGGCTATCATGAGACTTGCTTCTGAGTAGCATGCATAGGATTGGGAACTGAGGCTGCTATTCCACCTTGGACCACTTTCCAGGGAGTAAGTCCCATTGGCTATCGTGGGACTTGCTTCTGAGGAGGAAGGCAGAAGTTTAGGATTTGAGGCTGCTATCCCATCCACACTTTCCTGGGAATAAGTCCCATTGATTATAATGCAGGGTGACCATATGTCCTGTTTTTCCAGGGGGCCTTGTCCTCTTTTTTGGTTATGGCATAAGGTCATATGGCTATAATGGGACTTACTTTCGAGTAGACATTCATAAGATTTGACTCGGGCCCTTGGGAAAACCATTAATGCTCACTTTGGCCCTCTGCATGAAATGAGTTTGACCCCTGGTCTAAATGACACATAGCAAAAGTATTTGTTCCAGCAGACTATTTATTTCCAATACAAGACTCAACATTATCAAGGAGTCCTCCAGTCTGTAAAGCTGACCTCTACAGCTGCTTTTTCACCCATGGAATATGGTTTGTAAACACAACTATCCATACATAAAATGGTCTGAAAAGCCTTTACAGCCACCCACAAAAAGATATTTACTCAACAATAAATTTATAGAGTCAAGTGAGTGACTCGAGGAAAAAAAATTCCCCAACTAATTCCAACTGTGTACATTTATCTGCAACTTGGCCATTTACAGATTTTTTTGTCTAATTATGTAGGGAAAACATGGGATTTTAATATGCAATACCTATGAAGCAGTTTGAGTTCCTTAAAGAGTGATATCATTTAACAGCACCATGAGGTAAGAAGATATTCTAAAATGGTTTTATATGACAACATTCTTTGGTTTTATTTTTAGTGAAGAATTAGATCCTGAATTTCAGCTCAGGAGGTTGAGTTAGAACTCAAGATTATACCACCATAATGCAGACAAATATACTGACATATCTGCTTATTAGGCTTACAGATTCTTGACTCAGTTGGGCCAGAGAGGAAGGAAAGTCCCAGGCTACTCAGGGGCCTCCATGTGTTTGTATGATATGCAGAGCAGTACCACTAAGATTTCAAGGCCATTATGTACATACCCAAGAGCAAAGTGGTGCATTACCCACAAGTGATTGACTTACTAAGATACTTGAATGATCTACCCACGGTCCTACGTGTTTTTGATTCTTATGCTTCTCACGTACCCTAAGATGCTACAAAAGAGATGTAGTTTGAGACGGGATGGAAAGAAGCAGAAGCTTCTTCCTATGTTTCAATCCAACTGTGCAATCTCCTGCTCTACAGGGGTGAACTGCAGAACACAAAAGGAAAATATAAAACGGTAGACTATCAGATTCCTAGATAGGAAGTGCTGATTTTAATTTTAGGCAAATCAGCTACCATCTCCCTAGTGGGTGATAAGGCAGTGCTAAGTCCTCCAAAAACTCTAAGTCTCCTACCTATTCAATATTAAATTCAAATGTACTATCAGCACAAAATAAACATGTTGAAAACCTGGTTCAAAGAAGCTGAATTTTGATCCTGTCCTGTGAAGAGGGCAAAATAGGTGTAGCTTGTCCCACAATACGCTTTACTTAGGTAAGCAACTTTTCTACACCCCAAAACCAACCAATGTTTAATACAAAAGTTATGAATTATACTGTATAAAATTTAAAAATCTAGTCAAAATTACATGTTTATATATTTAATCTATAAAGTGGGTGGAAAAAGCAGCAGGAACTTAAATATGGTAAGATTATCAATAATAAATACACAAAATATTAGTGCAAAAATTGCAGTCAGATTTTTTGGATAAAATTAAAATATAAAGATGCTCTTATATGTACAAAAAATCATCCCAGTTCTGAATAGTCTGGTCTATGAATACAACCATGATGAAATATTTTTTTGCAAAAGAATGGATACAAACATGTTTTGCTGGGTTTGTTCACTTGCCTTGGCAACTCTAGTTGGCTGGAAATCTGTGAACACATACACAATTAGTTAGTCGCACTTCTCATTGCATAAAAACAAAGTTTTTACAGGTGCAACACTTCAAATGAATCAGGACTAGGAAGTGGATGGATTTCTTCTGTCTGACTGCTTGCCTTATATTTTCTTCATACAAAATTGTAAGTTAGAATCAAATATCCTAATTAGGTATCTTATGGTGCAATCCTAACTTGTGCTTGAGTTGGTGGGATGGCTTGCCTGTGCTGCATCCAGCACAAGATTGGAACTGCTCCTGTGCTACTGTGGGGAATGGAGTAATGCACCAGCAGTCCCAATGGGTCTAAGATTTGAGCCACTTCAGGGGGCTGCTCTACAGTGCCGCTCTACAGTGCCCAGGGAATGGGTCTTACTTCACAGCCCTGCCTCTCACTCCCTATTTTCCTGTCGCTGGGAATGCCCACCATGACTTGCATCATCTCAAGGTGTCCCTTAGGATTCTGCTGGAATATTCTTGTATACCAGTGGTTCTCAAAGTGGGAGTTGCAACTTCATTTCAGGAGGGTCACAAAAAGCTGGGTACCATCATCTTGGAAGTTGGCGCTGGGCACCACTATCTTGGAATGGAGCACTCAGAGATGCAATTCATACTTTCCTGGGTAAGTTTCATTGAACACAATGGGACCTACTTCCAAGTAGACATGGAAGGAGCTCTGGTATCACTTTATTTCAATGTCATCTCTTGCCATGACAATGCTTCCAGGGAGTCCTGGATAGACTGTCATTCTCAGAAGGGTGTCCTGGGCTGAAATGCTCAAGAACCACTGCTGTATACAATTATGTATTACACTCTGCCCATAACCTTCTCTCTTCCAGCTAAGAAAGAGCTAAAGGTTCAGATTTACAGAAGAAATACCCGGTGGACAAACATACCTATAATGGAGCAAGAAATTGACCACGCATTCCTGTTGCCTGTTGAAGCTTTTCTTCTTTGGCTCTTCTACAGTGACAAATCTAGAAGAGAACGACTACTTCAGTATTGCTTCCACATATTCTACACGCCAACTGTTTCCAGACTTTTGGTAACTTAGCGCATTAATCAATTTCAATTTCATTTTCCAAAACAGTTTACAGTTTAATTAAACTATTTAATTAATTAAACTAATGTAATTAGTTTTATTACAGTTTCCAATATGGTATTACTGTTACTGCCATTATTTTACTGATAATTTTTTTTTGCAACCCACATAGAGAACAGACGTTGCCAAAAAGATAAAAATTCACAAAACACATAACTGTGAAATTCAACGAAGGAGGAAAAATTGATCACAACAAGCTGAAGTCAAGTCAAGCTGTTTCAAGTCAAACAGTGTATTGGACACTATTTTAAATTACCCATGTTATTATTAGAGGCTATAACACTCATAAACACTCTTCGCACAACAGTAGCAAAGAGTCTTATAGCACCTTGAAGGCTAGCATATTTATTCCATAATGTTTATTACAATACAGTCCACTGTATTGTACTGTCCACTATTATTACAATACATTTGACTTCACCCCAACCTCCACACACTTTGAAACACTCTTGAAACAAATTAAAAAAACAGATACACCAAGGCCAAGAATTGATCCATTTGCAAACAAGTAAGGACCAGAAGCCCCAACTAATATTTGAGCAACAGAAGACCCTACATGATTGATCAGTGAAGGCACCTGACTGGTCAATAATCCCATCAGTTGTAGAGGAAAAAAAATTACACTGTTTGAAGATAATATACAGAGGATAATAGGAAGCAATTTACTTTCAGTTTTTGTTAACCTCAGTCTAGTGTTTTCAGGTGTTCAGGCTGTTAGGAGGCAACCTACAGTTTGCAATAACCTTGAATGAGTGGTGGGATTCAAATAAATTAACAACAGGTTCTATGCCCTAATAACCTAAATTAACAACAGGTTCTATGTCCCAATAGAAACTGGTTCTCAGAACCAAGCGCTCATTGACAGAGGGTTCTATAGAACCTGTGAGAGCCCCCTGAAGCCCACCACTGCCTCAAATGCTTACAGCAACCAGTAAAGCAAGAACATTTTTGATCTGGTAAGCAATTAAATAAATAACATTTAAGGGCAAAAATTCACAGATAACTGAAACCATGGGTACCTGGGCTCATTGGTATTTTCATCTGATCATACGCAGCACTGCACATTTTGTTTTGGATTCAGTTCCATTAGGACACTGTGAAAAGTTTTTTTTCCTCTTTAGTAATGACACCAATGAATGGTTTAGAATCATTGAAGCTTTTGCTCAACTGGAAAACATTTTAGCTCACATTATGGCAGGCTTCCCAATTACTGCCATTTCCCCATAACCACTGAAATTAATCTTGATCACTGAGTGCCCCAGAATAACAAATCTGGCCCAAGGGGTGTCAAAGATCTATCAGAGAGCCTTTTGTTAAGACACTACCAAAAATAATTGTAAAATTTTCTTAAATGTGAAACACATACTGTTCTTTTCTCCATGAAACTACTAAGAAAGTCATCTATTTCTGTTTTTCCTTCCAAAAAGTCTTCTGCAATAGTATCAGATTCTTCTTCAGCTTCATGAGCAGCAACTTTCAATCTTGCCTGAAGAGCACTTGCACTACAACTCTTAAGAAAATAAGATGCTGTGTAATTAAAAAGCATTGATGGCAATAATACTCTATTTACAGAACACAAAGCAAATCAAGTTTGGGTAGATGATTCTTAAAATAGAGAAACCTGCTTAGGCACAAAGCTGATTCTTGAGTCCCTGTTAATAGATTTTCTAACAAACAATTAGAGTTCAGAGTCCAAAAAGGCTCTGCAAATACTGCAGGTTTCCAAGGTATCATGATGTTCAGTTTTCAGACCTGAAAACCATGAAGAGCTTCCTCAAAATCTAAAACAAGAATGATCTGTAATGATGGAACAGGTCTAGAGAGGTATATGGATATTTTTTTCCATCAGTTAAAAATTTATACAGTTAAACACTTCTAAAAGATAAAGGCTGCAATCTTAATGACGCTTTCCTGAACATAATGAGGCTTACTCTTGAGTATACCTGGTTAGAGTTGTGCTCCTAATGAGCTTTTCTTTAAAGAAAAATTGTGACTAGAAGTATAACCAATAGATGCAGTGAATTTCTGAAGATGCAAGATCCAAGCAGCTGCCAAGGCAAACACCTACAGATTCTGTGAATGTGTTCATTCCTTTTGTAAGTCTTTTTAAAATTTGAAGATTATGCTATCTTGTCAACATTTCACTAAATTATTATTATTTAACAGAAGAGCATTCAAAACATGATCCCACACATAATCTGAAGTGGCACATTTCATTCAGATGTTACCACCTCATTATGCTGCATGTGAGCTCACTGGTATGTGATGACCCTAGACCAGGCACCATCTCTCAGCCTAACTCACAAGGCTGATGCAAAAAGAAAATGGGACAGCACCCCAGTATGCTGCCTTGAGCTCCTTAGAGAAAGACTGGATATAACTGACAGATAAATAAACGTGCAGATCAGGCCTAAGCTGGTAGCTATTTCTGTATCTCTTGGTAATGAAATTCATCAGTTTGAATACACTTTAGAAAAAGCTGTTCTACTGTTCTACTGTACAGCAGGGCAAAGGTTACCTCACTAAGTTCGTGTTGCCGTTGCATCTTCTTTTCAAACGCAGACTTCAACTGTGTAAGCTGTTCATACTAGAAGAAACAACATTTCTGAAAAAACCAAGCATAAAATACCTTCTCCCAAGCCCCAGAAAGTCATTTTTCCTCATTCACTTACTTTATCCAACACAGCTTGTCTTTTTGTCTCCAAGCTTGGTTCCAACAGTAGATTTTTTTCTGCAAAATAAACCCACTGTTCAATTTTAGGTTACTGTTTATTGTCTTCCAATCACAAATATTGCTAGGGCTTACTTGCTAGCTTCTCAATACTTTTTACTAAGTCATCCTTATCACTGATGACTTGCTTCAGTTGGGGAAGCTCCACAAAGTGCTGCAGTAGCAGATCTTCTTGCTCGTTCATGTCTGTCAGTTGCAAAATACTGCAATTCAAAAAGACAAAATACATTTCCACAGAGCCAATCACTATACAAGATCAGTTACACATTTAAGTATTAAGACTAATTAACTGTTCCACCCTGTGAATATCCTGTTCTTTGGCTAAACCGGATAGTCCTTACTCTATTCCAGGAACTTTGCACAGATTTTCCTCTTATTATGCAGCATCATTTCAGAAGCTTGCATTCTTGCAATCACTGCCACATTTAGGACCAGGGCCTTTTTTAAAACAAAGGGGGATGCTACATTATGGCAAAAATAGTTTTAATGGCAATTTTTCAATTAAAGCCAAGAGACATGAAAAAACTACATAAATTCATTTATATAAATATACATCAAATGCAGCAAATGGAGTACTAGAATGCTTAATACTCAGGCCCAAAACAGCTGGATTCTATTTTTCAATAGAATAAGAAAGGCTAAGGGTGAAATCCAGAGTAACTACGGGGAGTCCTTGCTCCAGTGTAAGAACAATTCACTCTGGATTGCAATATGAATTTCCCACAGGTTTTCACTAGGTGGTGCAGTAACAACAGGTGCACATAATGTCTCTTACGTGCTCATGCAGTTTCTCTGGATTTGGCTGCTAATGTTTTTATTAGAAAGAGAACTGTGATTCAAGTGAAATCAAGGTACATGTCAAATGTTTTCCTTCAGAAATACGGGAACATATTCAATCTATTTATATCCCAGCTACTACAAAAACATGGATTCATGAAATAATATTTGTATGTGTGACCTAATTATAATTATGAAGACCTATTCATATATCAAGATTTTTTAGATACAGACAATTGGCCTGAAATTTTCTAAAAATACAAACCAGCCACTATTAGTTTCTCTAAAAGCCAATATTTAAATGCACATCTAGCTGTATGAGGTTTGTGGTTTAAAAAACTTACACCTCTTTCTAAAATATGAATTTTGTTTTTTATATTTTTACCTAAGTTCTGACAGTTCTGGAAATGCCTCTGGAACATCAGGCATCTTGTAACTGAATCCATTTTGACTCCCCTGAAAGGTTTAATAAGATGGTAAGCGACTGAATGGCTTTTTTTCCTCCTAAGACATACAATGACTATTAATCTTACAAGCAAGAAAACCATTTAATGTTAAGTTTTAATGTGAAAGAAATAAAATATTCAATCATCTAAACAAAATGTGTTTGACAGAAATAGTAATTTAAACAAAGAGATAAAAGCAGATAGAAATATCATCTATATATAAAAAATTGACTGATTCACTGACTGACTCATCAATGCCCGGCCAAAACTACTGGGCCTAGAAGCATGAAATTTGGGGTGGGTGTTCTTTCCATGACGGATGCACCCACTAAGAACTGGTTTTTGGTCATTTCAACCTGAAAGGGGTGAAATGGGGTGCAACGAGTTTTCCTCCCTATACTTTCCAATGAAGATCCCTGACTGAGGTATACTCTGCCCCAACCCCTGGACCTAGAAGCATGAAATTCAGGGACAGTGTTCCTTCTGTGACATCAACACCAACCAAAAATCGATGGTGAGAAATTTAACCCCTTAAGGGGCTGAAAAGGGGTACAATGTGTTTTTGTATACTTAACATTGAAGACTGACTGATCAACATCCAGCAAATTTTGTGCCCGTTGCCTGATACACTGGGAGGGAGGGTACACTTGGGGGGATGGTGCGCTTGGGAAAATGATGTGCATGCATGGGAAAATGATGGGTGATGCACATGGGGAATTGATGTGCCTGAAAAGGTTTTGCACATGGGGGTATGTTGCACATGGGGGGTTGATGCACATATGGGATACTGTGCATGGGAATATGATGCACGCAAGGGGTGTTGTGCATGGGAGGTTGTTGTGCAGTGGGGGGGATTGGAGTAAGGGAGGAATTTTACTCCCGCAACATGGGTACGTTTTCGCTAGTAAATAAAATAAACATGAAAAGACGTACTGTATTCACAAACACTGTAGTATGGACGAAGTACATAGGTTTGTATCCTAGGTTTAATTAGTCATCACTAAGACTGCAATCCTAAAGCCACTTTCCTGGGAGTAAGACCCATTGAACACAATGGGGCTTACTTTTGAGTAGACATGGTTAGGATTGTGCTCTAAGATCCAGACTTCAAAATGACAATGGCTATAACTCTATACAGACATATCTGGAAGTTCTCAGCAGATAAACATAGGACTGCACTGTTAGAATACAGTCAATCATATCTATCACTTTCATCAAACAAATCAAGACATCTGAGGAGTAAGAAAATTTCTGATAAAGAGTGGGATGGACTGGAATGAATGTTAAGTATAAGATGAGCAGGGTAGGGTTCTGAAGAAGCTAAATGGGTGTTTCGGGTGATGGATTCATGGCTTGTAAAAAGATCTGATGTATGTGTTAGCTCTCTAAAACAATAGCAACATCAGAAGTGTGAAATGAATTTCTAGTGTGGTCTGACTTATGGACACTGGGGTTCTTTCTCTGGTTGCAAGAAATGTTACAGGCTGCTTCACTGACTGCTTCTTCACTTTAAAGATGTCTCCCAATGTCTCTCACTTGGAGAATATATTGTTGACGTCTTAGGCTTATATCCTAAAGTGAAATTAAGCCCCTTGCTCCGGAGCAGTTAAGATGACTTTCCATTAGATAACAGTAGAGGGTGACGTAACTGTGTGGACCCATAACTGCTACGGATTTTGCCCTTAGTAATTATCATATTGTGGACACTTCAGAACCCATTATGTTCATAGTGTATCTCTTGCTCTCTATAACATAAAAGTTCAAATGGGTGATCACCATGTGGGGTATATGGTTTGAGTTGCTAGCTGTGGAACACATGAAGCTTAATTAGATATTTGGTAGCCTTTTCTGTCATTGAATCCTGTGAAATCTATGGAAAGTGTCAACCAACTCACGCTGCAATCCTAACCCACCAATTAGCAGGCCTCCGTCAGTCTTGAAAGACTATGGTATTGTGCTCAGCGCTGCATAAGCTGCATGCGAAGCATGAAAGCATAGGTTAGATTGTTATGGAGGATAGGCTGTTACCCAAGCAGCAAATCCCCCCTCACCACGCCACTGAATTAGTCTAAAGGAAAGGCAGAGCCAATACGATTGGAGCCAGCTGGCGTCGCAGAGCTGGGCTAAGAATAGGAGCTCACCCTGTCTTGTGGGGCTGACTTGGGTCTCGAACCCTGGCCTGCTGGTTAACAGGCACAGTGTCTTAGCCACTTGTGCCACCCACAGCCCTGGACGACCCAATTAGACCAGCATAAGATCCTAACCAATTAGACCAGCATAAATCCGAGCACAAGATATTTGCTGGCCTGGAGGTGTCAATAAAGTGCATTAACGCACTTCTGCACCACTCCTAGGGGGTAGGCAAGTGCACAGACATGTGACAACCTCCCAACACCACCAAAGAAATGGGGAAACAGGTGAGTTGTATTGGCCTAAATTGGTTAGGAGTGCTCCCAGAATCTTTACAAGATGCTACAGTACATTATTGCCATTACTACTGGCTTCTCTAAGTGGTTAATTAGAAGTGGGTCTGGGTACTAGTTTAGAACTTGAATTATAAAGCTTAATACACATACAAACCTGTGAAAATGTTTCTGTTGTTGGAACTGGTAATGGCAGGACTGTTATGGCATGGGAAGGAGCAGCAGGTCTATCTGTAGTGTAGCCTGAAGAATGTGATTCTGCAACTGGCACAGATGGTATAGACCTACTTGTTTCTTGTGGCAGATATGAAGAAAGAAATGGAAAATTCTGAGGAGCATAGGAGGGAATTCCAGCTGGTTTGTTAAAGAGGCTAAGAAAAAGAAAAAAATAAGTCAATGAATCGTATAATTATTTCTATTCCTAAATAAAAAGTATACTAAAGCAAACATAGAACACTGCTGCAAGCTTTTATCACCTAGGACAGTTGCAACAAATATCTAAATACACCTCATAATGTTTCATTCCAGTAATCTTGAACCTCTGTTCCAAGGTTTTTCCGAACAGCAACCAGGTAAATGTCATCCTTGTCTTGAATGCTGAATGGCAACTCTTTTTGTACATTCTGTCTTAAGTAGTCAGCTGCTCGTACGTAAGATTGGGCAGAGATTCCAAAGGCTACTTTAGGCATAAAATAGCTTTGTGCTGGTTTCAGAGGGTTTTAACACCTTTGTTCTGCTCTGTACAGCTGACTTTTGTACCATATAACAGGTTGTTTTAGAAAGTTCCACAGTTTCAAAAGACATTTGCTATGCATCTTGCGTTTTGCTAAATTCCTGCCCAAGCTTCATCTAGAGAACTTGTGCCCACTTTAAGCCAATTAGCTCCTTTTCTTTCCCCAATGGCCTAATACTCCTCTGCAGCACTGATGGAACTCACACAGTTCTAGCTCGTCTATTCAAACTACAGAGTTTCTCTTTTCTCCTTTCTCCTGCCACTTCAGGAATATCTTGGTTCACAGTAGGTCTTGCGTGCATTAGTCACACACCAGTCTCTAGTGTCTCCAGCAATTTCCAATCTAGTAGTCCTCAGAAGTCCTGTCAATCCACCTGTCAATCCATCAGTCAACCAGTCAAGCTGCAGTCTTAACCCTCAGTTAGGCCAGGAACATCACAAACTCCTGCTGACTGGGCCACAAGGTCACCACTCACACTCTGTATGACGTGTTCTTTGAGTTTAAACTTGGCATCCATCAGTCTTGAAAGACTATGGTATCGTGCTCAGCACTGCATATGCTGCATGTGAAGCACGAAGGCCTGGGTTAGATTGATATGGAGGATAAGCTGTTACCCAAGCAGCAAATCCCCCCCTCTCCACACCACTGAAATAGTCCAATGGAAAGGCTTTGAGTTTAATTAGAAATATTCTTATGCATTTTGCATACGTTGAGACTAAACAGTTACACACATATAACGAACTGTGCAGAAAATTAAGACTCCAATCTTTCAATATGCAATGGAGCTGACTCCAATCAAAAGTCCAATCAAATATAAATAATCTAATTCTACACAACTAAAGCTGCAATCCTAAACACTCTTTCCTGGGAGCAAGCCCCATTGAGCACAATGGGGCTTACTTCTGAGTAGACATGGTTAGGATTGCAGCCTAAATTTCACTAAAAACAAGAAACTGTTTCTGAGTATTATCAGTTTACACAAAATCTTGAAAAGAAAAAAAAATGTTCTATAATACACACGCTTTGGTAACTGTCCTGATATTAACTACAATAGGCTCTATTTAGACATCAAAACCCAACCATGGGATTGGCTGTGACTCAGGCGGATGTCCTTGCTTAACCCTCTCATTTATACATTACTTCCACACCTACTGGTTTGCTGCATCATCTAATTTGGGCAATCCATGGTTACTATGATTTCAATTTTATCTTGGAACTAAATTATGGTTCCGTGTAACCATAATTTTCCAAATCAACAATCATATAAACTATAGTTCTTGAAAAACAGAATGCATAAAAAAAAGGTGAGCGAGGAAAATATATCTGTAATAATGTCCAGTTCAGCTATGATATCTAAATGGGTTTTGTAGCAGGTTAACTAAAGTTTAAGGTAAGTCTAGTTTCACCTGTTATTGAACAATTTGTTCTATTTTTGAAGTTTTGGTCCCCATTGCTTCAATGCTTACTTACTAGGGGAATTGTGTAGAGTTGGGAGCCAAAACAGGAGGATTCTTCCAGAACTCATCAAGAACACTTTGGACAATTTTTCCAAGGTCTGAATGCATCGTGAACTGTAAGAAGATTAAAAAGCTGTATTAGATTCAGTCTCCTAGAGAATTCCATAATCGTACACAATTAATAGGGGTGATCTCTAGTGCTAAATGCAGGCACATCAATAGATATGCAGGCACAAGACCTGTTTTGTGCAGATGGAGGTGCCTACAATATGCACTATGCTTACAGAAAATAAGAGGCTGGATTATATACATAATTTAATACAAACAGGGTTTCTCAGAAAGGGAAATAAAGAGAAATAGAACTCTTCATAAAATAGATTCAGAAAGTAGAAGATACGCTATGGTAATTACTTTCAGACTACATTTCTATATGAAACCTCATGTCTATATTTCTTCCATTACAGCCAATATATCATAATACCATTACAGCCATATATATATACCATTATACCAATATACCATTACAGCCAATATCATATATCATAATATATCATAATACCATTACAGCCATATATATATACCATTATACCAATATACCATTACAGCCAATATCATAAAATAGATTCAGAAAGTAGAAGATACGCTACGGTAATTACTTTCAGACTACATTTCTATATGAAACCTCATGTCTATATTTCTTCCATTACAGCCAATATATTTCATCCATTACAAACTTAATACTTGTATGTTCACATATACAGAAAAAAACTTGTTTTCCATTTTTACTGAAATGTTCTATATGTCCAGGTACAAATTAGTAAGTAAATACTATATGCAAGTAGGTTCTATTAAATTTAATGGAATTTACTTCTAGGGAGACATGCCTTGGGCTGTGCTGTAACTCTCAAAAGCCACTTCCAAAATATTTTGCTTCTAGTTTCACAGAAGTAATGCTCTTAATGTACACTCCAGAGGATGAGCAAGACCACTTCACTCCATTAATTTTGCAACACAGTATAATTACTGTTACCTTTATATGCTTTGGGAAAAAGTGTTGTTTTACTATTAGACTGCCCCTTTATTCTTTCCCCAAATTCTACCATTATACATACATTGCTTATTAAAGGGCATGTCACGTACACTCCTTGCTTGTCCATTAAGTGATGACGTATAGGAGGGAAAACAGTGATGACTGGTTTTTCCTGAGGGAACTGAGGAGGAAGCAAGCTGCAAAAATCAAGATATTTGATTATTACTATTCCTCTAACGTGATAATCACCTGTCTTATTCTTACTCTGTTGCAACACTTCTCAAAAAATAAGATTTGCCTTCTCAATAATTTTGGCAGTAGAGTTGCAATTCTTATTCATGTTTTCTAGCTTCAGTGTTTTGCAACAAAGAGCTTTGCTGCCAATTATAACTTTAGAAGCATCTACATCCATAAATGGACTCTATCAAAGGAATGTTAACCAAAATTAGCATTAATCTTAATTAACAATAACATTAACATTCAAATTCGGACCAAGGCTGAATAATTATGCCTTGCATTTGAGTCAAGAAGGCTCTAATACCTATGAATAGTGAAATGAACAGCAAGATGAGACCAGTAAGCTCTTACTGAATGACAGAACGTTAAAAAAATGTTCTTTCCCTAAAATTTACTGAGATATAATTCAGGTATTGTGCAACATAAAAGTAACACAAAGATGTGTAATTCAACCCACTGTCAGTAAAATAATACATATCCTGACTTATAAAGTTCAGTTTAATTTTCAAAATTGAACATAATTACATCAAACAGTACTCACATGTTGATATTTATTGTCAGGTTGTTTATAGTGAACGGCAATCGATATTCCACATCTTTTTGTATTTCAGCTATACTGTTGAGAGAAATGCATTTATTGGACATTGATAGAATACTGATATCAATTAACTGAATGAATATAAGCATTATTTAGGACTTTAAAAGCCAATTTCTGAGAAAGGAAAGCTTAGATCTTTCTCACAATTATACACCCATTTTCCACTTCCTCCTGCTTTGGCACAGAGACTTTCAACACAAACTCTTTTGAAATTTGCAACTCATATAGAATGCGCTTTGAAGATATTCTGGAGCCTGCAGCTGATGCAGAATGGCGGAGTGGGCCTGATGTCAAGGGAAATTTGAGCCATTATCCCAGTTCCCAAGCTTCATCTTTTTAAATGGGGCAGAGGTGGGGGGCAGTTGTTTTATTGTTTTTAACAAATGTTTTTTAGCCTGCATGTTATAATTGTTCTCAGTTTTTTATTCAATCTAACTGTATTTTAATCGTGTTTTAATCTGTAATTATGATCTATTTTAATGGTGTTTTATTGGTGGCGCAAGCGGTTAAGACGCTGTGCCTGTTAACCAGCAGGCCAAGGTTCAAGACCTGGGTTGGCCCCACAAGACAGGGTGAGCTCCTGTCCTTAGCCCAGCTCTGTGACGCCAGCTGGATCCAATCGTATCGGCTCTGCCTTTCCACTAGACTAATTCAGTGATTTGGAGAGGGGGGATTTGCTGCTTGGGTAACAGCCTATCCTCCATAATAATCCAACCCAGGCTTTCGTGCTTCGCATGCAGCGTATGCAGCACCGAGCACAATACCATAGTTTTTCAAGACTGATGGAGGCCTGCTTTTTATTGTTTTCCTGATGTTAGCTACCTTGAGCTCCCTCTTGCAGGGGAGGAAAGGCAGGATATAAATAAATTAATTAATTTACTCCTTCTAAAGTAGTGCCTGCCAATAAACTGGCCATAGATGCAACTTCAACACTTTTCCTCTGAACTATACAAACAGTAATGACTGATCCATTTATATTTAGCACTGTTATAAAGAGAAACTAAAACTTTCATATTTGTCATATTCAAACACCTCATCCAATTTTTCTTTTGTTGTTTGTCTGGATATTACACTACCAACTTATACACACAGAAACCATCCATCTATTTTAAGTTATTTAATTCAGTTTACTCAACGTTATTTATTTCTGTTCTAATCCTGGAATTACAATTGTGTGTGGCTCTTGTGTGTGTGGCTCAGATACATTCTTATACTGAAACATATAGTTATGAAATGTGTTTGAACATCCAGGCTCTGTTACTTCTGTGAGTCACTCTGAACAACATTTTGCTGGAAGCTCAGCATACAAACGTTAAATCAGTTTGAACAGAGAAGTTGAGTATGATATTCTGTTAGTAAGTATGTTACCAACAAGGATTCAGAACGATTAGTTGTACTTTTGATTTTTATCCTATTCAAGTAGGCAACCTTACTATGGGTATAATAAGGCTGCAATCCTAAAGACACTTCCCAGGGAGTAAGACCCATTGAACACAATGGGGCTTACTTTTGAGTAGACATGGTTAGGATTGTGCTCTATATGTTACAGTAGTGGTTCCTCAGCTATGAATCAAGGCCAAAATTTGGTAGGTTGGGAAGCTGACAAGCTGATGGATGACAAGGAAAATGTACTGATGTCCTATGGAAAGTAAAACTGAGCAACACACACGAGTAGGTGCCCTTGGCTTAGTCCAGTGTTTCTCAAAGTGGGGGTCGGGACCCCATTGGGGGTCGCCTAGAGCTTTCCTGGGGGTCGCCTAGGAAATGGGGGGCCCCGTGCAGGGGGCCAGGTCAGGCTTGCCAGACCTCCAGCTGTAGCTGCATGCACACTGGGGCTGACTGACTGGGTGAGTGTCTGAGGGGGAGATGCTGTGACTGTCACTGCGTGAGAGGCTACAGGAGTGCCTGTCTGTGTGCGGAGGTAGAGGTGGTGTGAGAGGAGCCCTGTGAGTGTGTGTGTGCAAAGGCTGCCTGCCTTACGCTCCCCCCTCCCGCAAGGAGGGCCCCTCTTTCCCAGGCTGAGGCCCTCAGCGCCCCCCAAGAGGGACAGTCCCCTAACTCCCCCTAGGAGGTCACCCCACAGGCACTGAGACACCTCCCCAACAGGGACAGTCTACCCCCAGCCTGGCCCCCTCAACACCGAGGCCTCCTTCCCCTCCCTGAGAGGGGCTGCCTCTCCCTCAGCCTCCCTGGAGCAGCCCCTCTCCCAGGACGGAGGCACCCAGAGCCCTCAGCCCCTCCCCCTCACAGGCTCCCCTCAGCCCCTCCCCCTCAGAGGCTCCGCCCCTCAGAGGCCTCTCAGCACCTCCCCCTCAGTGGCCCTGAGGTGCTGAGAGGCCTGTGAGGGGAGGGGCCTCTGAGGGGCTGAGGGTGCTGGGTGCCCTTCCCCTCAGCCCCTCCCCTCACAGCCCCTCCTCCCACAGAGGCCCCCCAGCCCTTCCCCCCCGGGACTGACGCTGCGTGGGCGGAGCGTAGAGAGTCCAGCTGTCGCTGTCGCTGCTGCTGGAGGCTGTTGAGCGGCGGAGGGGCTGCGGGGGGCGGGGCGTTTGGGGGGGTCCCGGCGCCCCCTCCGCCCTTGGAAAGCGGGAACAGCCAGTTCATCCTCCTCTCCGCTCAGTTCTGCCTCACTCTCCCCCTCCCTCTCCTCACGCTGCGTCACTTCCGTTCAGGCCGGAAATGAGACGCTGCGCATGCGCGCGCGACGTCACCGCCGGGTCCGGGAAGGCCTCGGCGTCCGATTGGCCCGCCGCAAGAGGAGGGGCGGAGCCCGGGCGTACGCGCGCGCGACCGAGAAGGAGAGAGGGAGAGGGCGCGAGCTTCGGAAGAGGTGGGAAGGAGTGCGCGGCGGTCGCGGGGCGATGACGTAATGGCTTTGTGCGCTGGGCGGCCGCCGGGCAGCAGTCGCAGAAGAGCCGCTCGCCGCGCTGGGGCCGCCTCCGCTTCCTCCGTCCCCGCCAGGCAGGCTCAGGCACGTGCACGGCACAGGCACGCCCTCCACGCCCTGCCCCCCCGCGGCTGCACGACCCTCCTCCGGTAGGCAGGCAGGCAGGCCCCGATCCCCCACGCCTGCGCCGGAGCTGCGCCCTCGCCCCACAGCCCTTCTGAGGGGACCTCTCGGCACCTGCCACGCCTACACGGGAGTAAACCCATTGACTCTAATGGACTTACTTCTGAGTAGACACCCCAGGACTGGGCTCTGAGGCTGCAGTCTTGTCCACACTTACTTGGGAGTAAACCCCATTGACTCTAATGGACTTACTTCTGAGTAGACACCCCAGGACTGGGCTCTGAGGCTGCAGTCTTGTCCACACTTACTTGGGAGTAAACCCCATTGACTCTAATGGACATACTTCTGAGTAGACACCCCAGGACTGGGCTCTGAGGTTGCAGTCTTGTCCACACTTACCTGGGAGTAAACCCCATTGACTCTAATGGACTTACTTCTGAGTAGACACCCCAGGACTAGGCTCTGAGGCTGCAGTCTTGTCCACACTTACCTGGGAGTAAACCCCATTGACTCTAATGGACTTACTTCTGAGTAGACACACAGGATCTGGCTCTGAAGTATCTTCATGCTGGCTCTGAAGTATCTTCAGTCTTCTCCATGCTTGCCTGGGAGTAAGCCCTGCTGTTTATAATGGAGCTACTGAGTAGACCTGCATAGCACTGGGCTCTGAGGCTGCAATCCTAGCCATGCTTACCTGGCAGTAAACACATTGAGTGTAATGGGGTTACTTCTGAGTAGATCCTTCCAGGCTGCAATTCTATTCCTGCTTACCTGGGAGTAAGCTCCATTGACTATAACAGGGCTTAGTTCTGAGCAGACTCACAGGATCAGGCTCTGAGGCTGCAGTCTTCTCCATACTAAACTGGGTTAGGTCTAAGTAGACCTGCATAGCTTTGGAATCCAAGGCTGCAATCCTATCCATACTTACCTGTAAGCCTCATTGACTACAATGGGATGTACTTCTGAGTAGATGCACATAGGATTGGGCTCTAGGTTGACTGTGCTTCATCGACGTCTACATCCCCTGCTCACCTCATCCCTCTTAGGGAGCCCCATCCATATCCCTCAATCCTGTTTTGGGGAACACGATTCAGAAGGATGCCCTGCTGTACATAACACCAGCACCAAAGGGGTGTCCACTGAAACAAAGTGTTGGGAGAGTCCAGGCAGATAAAAATGTTTTTTTTTACTCCACATGTGATTAGTCTGTGGAACTCCTTGCCACAGAGTGTGTGATGGTTATCTGGCCTACATGCCTTTTAACAATGTGATTGGACAGATTTCCTTCCCAGGTTTTCAGCCACAATAGGTATGGGCAAGGTAACCACCTGTTCATGCTTCATGATGTCTCTGTGCTACCTCCAGGTTGAGCATCTGTGTGCTGTGGCAGAAGAGAGTTACCCTACAATCCAGAGTAACTGGGAAGACTTAAGAGGCACACACTTTGGATTGCTCTATGCATTTCCCATAGGTTTCCTATAGGTGGCACCATAACTACATCAGTATAAAAGGTTACTCTGCATTGTAGCTTATGTCTTTCTTTACTGTTTCTGGTTTGCAGTAGATACAGACTGTTGGCCATCATAGATAACGAGATTCTGGACTAGATGAACCTTTGGCATGATGAAGCTGAGTCTGTATTGGCTTCTATTTAAATTTCTGTTTATATACAAGCATGAGAATGGGGGTATATAGGTTCAGCTTGGGTGCTAATGCAGGAGAGAAGATGCTTCCGTGTTTTAACTGATGTGCTGAAAAAGTGAAGGAGTGTACGGGCACCTCACTCAGTGCACTTGCTTTGCATGGAGAAGGAATCGGGATCAGGAGTTGTGTTGGTGTTGACCAGGTCAGGTACTGGCCACGAGGCTGGGATGATGAAACCTTAGTACTGGTAACACCCTGTTCTTTATAAGAGGACCACGAAGGTCCTTGTATAAGGTGTTATCACAGAGACTCTGGCAGCCTAGTGCCTACAATACTTTCCCTACAATCCAGAGTAACTACGGGAGCACGTAAGAGACATTACGTGTACCCGTAGTTACTGCACTACCTAGTGAAAACCTATGGGAAATTCATATTGCAATCCAGAGCAAATTGTTCTTATACCGGAGCAAAGACTCCACGTAGTTACTCTGGATTGCGCCCTTAGTTGAGTATCTGACATGTTCAGGTATGGCTACAATTTGAGGGCAGCCTCAAAGTGGTCCGTGACACATTTCACAGTTCTAGGTGTTAAGCAGTAAATGTTTCCAGTTTCAGGCATTGGAGAACCCAAAATGTGTCAAGTTATTGGTTTGGTTTTCTGGTCCATCATCTAAACTCTTCTGTGACACTTTAAAAAAAACACAAACACTAATTTTCATAGGAAATGTTCTTAAACGTTTTGTAGTGCTTTGAATTGCAAACATTTGTGACAGGAGGAGGGAGTAAAACAGTATAACGACATTTTTTACAGCATGCCTAGGAAGTGAGTATGCTGTTTTGCCATGGACTTAATTGCATATCTCATCCTTTATTTATGCAGTCTCATTTTTTTATGCAAGAGACTGATGTAGACCGTATTTTTTTGTTCTGAATTATATCAACCAGTTATTTGAATTTGTATTAACTAATACAGAGCTTCAGGAGGAACCTAAAAACTTTTTGTTTTAAAAAAAGCATTTTAATGAGGCAGAGGTTGGGGGGTTATTGTTTTTATTGTTTGTAGAGTCTATGTTTTAATTGTTTTTAATTGAATGTTCTATTTAATGTTTTTAGTTACATTTTAATGTGAGTTGCCTTGAGTCGGTCTACAACCCGAGAAAGGCAGGATACAAATTTTTTAAATAAATAAATAATTTTAAAGAGAGCGGAATAATTTATTTTTACTAAGTTCCAACAATCTCTCTCATTCTGTGTGTGTGTGGATGTGCATAAATTCAGTTATAATTATATGAGACTGGTATTGAAGTACAATTATCGTATTTAGAAACAAATCCCATTGAAACAAATGACTTTACAAATCTCTGCTTGGGTTGAGACAGGAATAATAATAATCAGTTTTGACTTCTATAGTTGAAGTATATAATTTTCTTGACTTTGTTTTAGAATTTTGTCCTTTGGCAAAACCCACACTTGCATGACTTGGATTTTACTTCTCTAGCTCTCCTTTTTGTTTTATCTCTCTAGGTATATAACTAAAATCTCTTTTATGAAACTGACGCTTTGTCAAGTACACCTTTTTGATGTCTTGTATCTGAAACCTCCCAACTATGCCAGCAGCTACTGTAGATCACAGCCAAAGAATTTGTGAAGTTTGGGCTTGCAACCTGGATGAGGAGATGAAGAAAATCCGTCAAGTTATACGGAAATTTAACTACGTTGCCATGGTATGATATGGGAGATATTTTTAACTTATTTGGTTTAGCCCAAAGACAGTCTTTTAAATATTGTTTTGAATGGAAAGTTACAGTAGAGATAGAATAAGAAAAGGCTACCACCTCACATGTCTTTGGAACATCTGCCAGTTCCTTCACTGTTGCCTCAAAACATCGATCAGATGACTCTGCTCCAGAATATAGACCCTGTCACCATATGGGACAACTGCTGAAGAAGTTGCCAGTGAAAACTCAGGATAGTGTATCTGCTCCAGTTTATCACAAAAGTCCAGAGGAAAAGTGACATGGATGGGGAGTATAATGCTTGCTGTATTGTCAAGACTTGCTCTTTATTTTTCCTGTACCATATTGTGCAGTGTTGTACCGCAAAGCATGAGAATTGGTTAAAAAAGAGCATAAACATCAATGCCAAAATACATCATCCAAACTCCTGCCTGGGGGCCAAATGTGGCCCTTGGCAAGCCTCTATCTGGTCCACAGCCAATTTCTGGACATCTGCAAGCTTCTGACCCGTTTGATCAATACAACAAGAACTGTGCTCTGGTTAGGTCTGGAGGATGTTACGAGAGCCCCAAAATAATGACTTCCTAGTTCTGCCAAAATCCAAAAGTAAATTTTTACGCTCTCTGAAGGCCTTACAAGGTGCTTGGGAGGTTGGGAAATGGGGGGTCTGTTTGGGTAAGTGCTATACTATTGAATAATTCTGTGCTGTGTATTGGTGCTTGGAGAAATCCTGGGAACTTTAGCCCATTCATTATCTAGTGTATTCGCTTAGGTTCCATCGCTAATATATTTATTTAAATTTTATATTTAAATTTATTTTCTGGCCCTTTACACCATGCCTGGTATTTGAAGTGAAGCATCTGGAGACACCTGATCTGAACAGATCAAAAAATGCTGAACAACCTTGCACCAGTTCTTCGGGCACCCAAGGAACTGGATTGTACCTGGTGACCAATAGTCCCATATCTGGCCCTTGATATCAGGCCTGCATTTACAATGTTCTATAAAGCAACTATCGGAAAATGCATGAAAACAAACACTCAGTTCCTTTAATAGTATTTCATACTAAGCCTCTTGTGTTTCTGCTCAATTTTTCAGGACACAGAGTTTCCAGGTGTAGTTGCAAGGCCTATTGGAGAGTTCAGAAGCAATGCGGACTATCAATACCAACTACTCCGCTGTAATGTAGACTTACTAAAAATAATTCAGTTAGGATTAACGTTTATGAATGAACAAGGTGAATACCCTCCAGGAACATCAACGTGGCAATTTAATTTTAAATTTAATTTAACGTAAGTTTCAGAATTTCACTAAAACTTCAACTTTTAGTGTAAAGAATGCTTGTTTAAAATGTCAAATTCATGCCAATAGTTTGAGTATATTTTTATTTGCCTTATCCTGCCATTGGAGTGATAAATGGTATAATGTAAAAGCTTTACAATCTGATGGTGAGATTGCTGTTTGGAAGTACAGTGGGTTGTGGGTGGCGCATGTGGTTAAGACACTGTCCCTGTTAACTAGCAGGCCAGGGTTCGAGACCTGGGTCCCCACAAGACAGGGTGAGCTCCTGTCCTTACTCCAGCTCTGCGATGCAGCTGGAACCAATCGTATCGACTCTGCCGTTCCATTGGACTATTTCAGTGGCCTGGAGAGGGGGGATTTGCTGCTTGGAATTTGCAGCCTAAACCCCAGGATAAGTCCTATTCTGACCTGGGGTTGTTACAGAAGTGCCATAAGACAACTTTTTGCGGTACTCCTGGGGAGGTTAGGCGAGTGCACAGGCATGGGCCGACATCTCCACCATGGGAAGATACACCAGGTGAGTTAGGCTGGTCTAAATTGGACCCATAAGGTCCAACTACAGCTTGATTATCTCATTTAAGTTGATGGCAAAATTTCCCTGAAGTGTCAATGAGGCAAACATTCCTCCAAGAAAAACAAAGCTGTTACACAAGATTTGATCCAGAATAATGTACTGAAATTGCTTAATGTCCCAACGCACTACTAAAGCCCCTGGTGTTATAAAAGTGTTGTAAGAAGAATTTTTTCATATATCTTAACTGTGATTAACAATTATTGTAACTCTAATTTCTTCTTTGGCCTTTTAATGTTTTAACTAATAGATCAAAACATTTAAAAATTGTAGCTTGTGCAGGATTTTGTTTAAAACCTCACCTTGCGAATTCTGCATGTTAAATTTTGTGTTTCATATTGTTTCTCTTAGAGAGGACATGTATGCCCAAGACTCGATAGAGCTACTAACAACATCTGGAATTCAGTTCAAAAAACATGAGGAAGAAGGAATTGAAACTCAGTACTTTGCTGAACTTCTTATGACATCGGGTGTAGTGCTATGTGAAGGAGTCAAATGGCTTTCATTTCATAGGTAAACGCAACATGTAGAATATCACCTGAGCTGTTGATTTCTTAATTTGTGTCCTGAAACGGTCGCACAATATAATTGCCACAGATAACTGAAGGCAGGGCTGGATGTAGCAATGTTGTAAGGTCTTTGCTGCCTTTAAATCCTTTGAGTTTATGTGTTGGCTCCTGTTGGAAACAAATGATATATGTCTTAAAGTGAGGCACTAAAGTGATGGCCTTGTAGAGAGGGAGCACTGTATTTTTCTATTTTGCTTTGACAGTTTCCCAGGTCAGAGGAAGAACAGCCACATATCTCTGCCTTTTGTGTACGCTTAGCAGGTAAATGGAAACTGGAATTAGTTGATTAACATCGGTGGAAAGTCCCAAATCAGTACAGCTCTGAAGACACTTTGATAATGCTGGTAGGGAAAATATGAACCTTCTGTCTTAATTGCATTGCCAAACATTGGAAGAATTAAGTTTTAATTTTGTTCCTGTGTGGAATCTTATTTTGGTTTCAATGTACTATCCTCCCCACAACACTCTTTGAGTTGAATGTGGTGGTGATTTTTATATAGTGCCATCTCTGCATGTGGCGCTTTAGAGAGTAATGGATCATCAATAAACACTATGGTCAAAATTTTAGTTAATGGCTGTTTAAGTAATCTCGAGTGATTTGATTTGGTCACACCTGCAGGGGAATGATTTTCAGCTGAATGCTCTGTGGCATGATGTGTCAACTACTGTAGCCACACAGTTTGAACAGAAACATAACTGGGAATGCTTAGTTGGTGGGTAATGCATTAAATATTTGAAAGAGCCGTTTTCTTTTATGTTGTTGTTGCTAGGAAAATTCCTTATTAAAGTGATTTTGAATGCATGAATCGTGGAGGGTTTTTTAAAGGAAGAATAAAAACTGACAAAGGTATACAGTTGTGTGCTTGATCACTCTCGTTCTGAAAGCCCATTAAACAGAGCAGAAGCATATGTGGGTTTGTGCTTTTGGTGGGAGATGGAATCTAAAGGTTTGTAGCTACGATCCTTTCACTGAGCTTAGATTCTGTTTTATGCAGTTAAAATATTTATCACTGATAAATTATCAGATGTGTTATTGGATTTCATAATTGTAGCTATTTAGATCTAATTACTGATAGAAAAGTGGTACCTCTGAAGTTCAGAATGTATATAGAAAATACAGTTTCTCAAAAAAATAAGACCTACTCCGAAAATAAAACCTAGTACTATTTTTCAGGATACCCATGGCCGGTGTTAGCAGTGGCATAGTTAACAGGCAGACAATGGGATGGGAGCCTCTTCTATCCCAGCTGGCTGCAAATATAGCTTCTGAAGAGACATTACAAAGCTTGCCCACAGGACAGATGGAGGGGTCTTGTTGAGGGCCACAATCGGCCCCAGGGCTGGGGTTTGGAGACCCCTGCGCTAGATCCTCCCCATTTTGTTTTTGGAGAGAAATGCTGCCATATCAAGAACAGTCTAAATCTCCTCCCCAAAATCAGCTCTCTTTCTGACCTTGTCTGCATGAAACTCTATCCGTTCACATGCAAATCATTATTGCCTCCAGAAGCCTACTGAACCAACTCCTTGTCTCCAAATAGTCTCTTTCAGTTCTTCAAGGTAGATGTTAAAGAATCATAGGGGACAACCCCTGAGAAATCTCAAAAGTCAGCAAAGGGTCTAGGCCAGTGATTTTCAATCTTTTTCATCTCACAGCACACTTAAGGAGGCACTGAAATCGTCAAGGCACTCCATCAGTTGTTTTTACCATTGACAAGGCACACCAGACCGTTCAAATCCCCCAATTTTCCTATTAATGAATGTCAATCTCCAACTCCCGCAGCACACCTGAGGACTATTTGCAGGACTATCTGCAGCACAACTTGTGAGCCACGGCACACTGATTGAAAATCACTGGTCTAGGCAGTGGTCTCCGTTTGGACCATTTTCCTTAACATAGGACTTCGATGATAACATGCTTATTTTGGTACTGAAATCATAGTACTCTTTGCTTTGGCTCTGCCCATGATTCATATTCTGCAATTGCAAGGATTATCAGCACCTTTATTGCTTGCAGGAGAATAAATGTGAATAGATACTGTGATATATTCATTGGAAATAGTTGTGCATCTTATTGCTTATTCTACTGGATGTCCAAAAACTCTGCCTATGTTGTTGTATTATACACATAAGGAACATATTTGCACTTTGCAAAGAAGCTACAAGTATTGAAATCTGATCCATTTGGAATGACTACTGAGGATGAAAACAATTGCAGGATTGCAGCCTGAGTCAGTATGAGATGAGGGAAAGGGGCTGCAATTTCCTGGGAGTAACCTTACAATCCAGAGTAACTATGGGAAGATGTAAGAGGCACTTACTCTGGATTGCTCTGTGCATTTCCCATAGGTGGCACCGTAACTACGTTGATGTAAGAGGTCCCATAGTTACTCTGAATTGTAGCCTGTGCTTCATTGACTATAATGGGACTTCTGACTAGACAGGAATAGGATCGGACTCTGAATCTACTGTTCCTATGCATCTGTTATAGTGTGATTTCATTTTCTAAAGAAAATGTATCTATTTTTTGGATTTAAGGGTAATTTTGACTTTGTTATTTTTATCTTTTGTGTTGATTTTGGAACCTAACCCTTGTGGGGTCTGACTAACCTTGTGGGGCCTTACTCGCAACAAGTGTATTCAGAACATTATACAAATGCAAGAGTTTGAAATGGCATTTCCTAACCCTTATCAGATATTGACAGTTGCATATAGATATTTTACGGAATAAACTGTATGTTTATTGATCATTATTGAAGACATACAATGTCTTGTATTGTATAATAGTATGAATCTTAATAATCTATGGTTTACCTTTTATGAGTTTTGTTTTTCTACATGTTTCAAATTATACAGTATATATATATTCTCAAATTTCAGTGTATATATATAATACAGTATATAAATATATAATATATGTACTCGTATATATAAAATGAAGTTTTCTTTTTCAATTTTAATTTTAACCTTTTTAAAAAAAAAGTCTGTTGAGGCTAAAATTTACCAAAATTTAAAATTATTGACAAAATTCCATTTAAGTAATTTATGTTTTACAATGATAGCACAAAAAATGAGTATATTTGTAAACATAGAGGTTGCAAAATTGCCAATAAGATAAGATTAAGTTAAAATCAGATTCCTTAAAGGAATAAATGATGGTCATTCCTATAAAGTCTTGCTGGAACTGCCCCCTTCTCCCTAACTTGGATTGTTGCTGATGTTCAGAATTCTGTTCTTGAACTTGGGCTACATGTTTTATGCCCCCTTGAAAGGTATTTTACATGTTAACTTAAAATAGGTTTTGATATGAAAGATCATATGGGATATAGAATATGTTGAATACTGATAATTTGCTGAAACTCAAGAAGTAGTAAAGAAAGAGCATGAGCCCAAGTTGCTTTTTCTTCCTGCCGTAACTGGGTTTGGTTTGCTTTTGGACTGAACATATTTCTGTATTGTTAGAAATGGATTCACATCAGAGATCTATGGAATACGTGCTCCCCCCCCCCCCATTAATATACGTGGTGTGGATTGTTCCACTCCCATGATGGGATTTTGCTGGGATTACAGTACATCTGCAGTGTTGGGTGGTCTTTGCATGTAGGGGGGGACATGGTTCCTATCCTTTCAGTTTTCATTTGGAAAATACTATTTTGTGGGATTATTAGGTGGATAATCCTTGAATTCCCCCCCCCCTTGTTTATGATTCCTTTGCAGTGGCTATGACTTTGGCTATCTGATAAAAATCTTGACAAATTCCAACTTGCCTGAAGAAGAATTGGACTTCTTTGAGATATTGAGACTGTTTTTCCCTGTCATTTATGATGTGAAGTACCTTATGAAGAGTTGCAAAAATCTCAAGGTAAATGGCTTAATACTATATATACAAATTAAACAGAAGTTTTGGGAACTTTATGTGTATGTGTGTTTTCTGGGTGAACAATATAGAAGTAAGGTTTGTGTTCTGCATTTATGGTACTGTATTATTAACTGTTACAGTTAGATTTCATTCTTGTTAAGGAGATCTTCACTGAAACACTGAGGCTGCAATCCGAACACCCATTTAGACCGACTTAAGTCCCAGCACAAGTCTTGTGCTAGCCTGGGGGAGTTGCAAAAGTGCTGTAAGGAACTTCTGTACCACTACTGGGAGGAAGGGGAAGGCCAGTGCATGTACATGCGCCAGCCTTCCCACATCACCACAGGAATGAGGAGCGACTGAGTTAAGCTGACCTAACTTGGTTAGAATTGCTCCCTGAGATAAATTATTATAAACTAGATGGGTTAAGGCTAGTCTAGCCTGGATAAATTTTTTTATGGAGAGGTGTTTAAACGCATTAGTTCTCATCTGAAGTGGTTTAGACCACGGTTTTCACTTTGCCTGAAGCCTAATTCTTGGCGTTTTAGCCTTTACTTTTTCTGCTTGATGATATTTTAGAGGAACTGCTGGTTTCAGCCAATGTGGTAATTGGAAGATAAAATGTGGCCTTACTGGCCTTTGAAATAGCTTCTGGTCCATTGGCAAAGCAACTGGGTTCCACAGCCTCCCAGTTGGCTCTTTAAAGAGACTTAGTACAGCTTTCTTGAAATATTGAGGCTGAAGTCCCTTTACAACTAGGTGGCTTGAGGAATCACAGGAAGACTCCGACCTCTGCCCCCCCACCCGGGATGGCTGATCTGAGGATTCTGAGAGGCCCTTCTCTTAGGAAGGCTCATCAATGACCTGATCTCCTTCTGGGAGAAGGAGCTTCCCATCTGCAAGGTCTGACCCTGTCAGGGCACCATTCATGCTCTGCTGTCCTGTTACCTGGTGTCATGCATCAAAGCCTTTTGATTGTGCAGCAGTCCTTTCTTTCAGGGAGGTTTGCAAGAAGTCGCTGAGCAATTAGAGTTGGAAAGGATAGGACCACAGCATCAGGCAGGATCTGATTCTCTATTAACAGGCATGGCCTTCTTCAAAATGAGAGAGGTAGGCGGGAATACGTTTTTATTTCCTTCTGTGAGATCTTTGGGTGAAAGTCATCTATCATTTTAATAGGCACCGAGATCAAGCCCAAATGAGATTTCAAGTGGAGGGCCTGATCTGCATTTAGTTTGGGTCTCCCTTTACTCCCTACCCATTTGGGGCTGTATTTCAGATGAGGGCTCCTAGATGATTCAGATGGGGGCTGATAGAGCGTGCTTTTGTACTGTTTCTCTGTCAAAAATAATTTCCCATTACTGTACTGTATCTCACTGCAGCTGTTTCCAGCACAAACTTATTGCAGTGTTGAGAAAAACAGAGGTGGTTAAAAACAGAGTCTCTTAACTTGTTGTTTGAGCTATGAAATACTCTGGCGCATACAGTACTGCTTACTGCCTGCCTTCTCAAAAGGGATAAAGCGTACTGACATGTGTTTCAATGTTCTTCAGATGTTCTTTGAAGATCACATCGATGATGCCAAGTACTGTGGTCATTTATATGGTCTTGGTTCCGGTTCATCTTATGTACAGAATGGGACAGGAAATGCATATGAAGAAGAAGCCAACAAGCAATCATGACAGGAAATAGAAAACTCCTTTTTCTGAGCTCCACCTGCTTGTACATAGGTTTTATCTCTGGTTGAATCCCTTGGACAATAAGGCATTCTTTTCCTCCGTTCATCAGCACATTTTCTTTCCTGCCTTTGTATGTACCAAATCTGACTGTTCCTGTCCCAGTTTTTTGACCTTGATGTGTAGACATTTCTGGGTTAAAATGTGGCCTTATACCTTGCCCATCTGTACACAAGCACGTGGAGGAGCAGTGTGGCAGATAGAAGAGGAAAGTTAAAAAAAATAATGAAATTTTTGGTCAACTTTAATTGGTCTTAGTATTGGTTTATTATTTTCCTTCACCCTGTTACTCCCACCCTCTTCCAAATGGAACTCGCACTGATTGTAACTGATTTTCCCCATTGATGTTTATCCCTTTCGGCGTACAGGAGTTTTAGCTATTCAAGATTGTGGACCATCACGTTTGCACTTTAGAAGAGTGACTCTGAATTGGATCCTCTGTTTTATCTGAAGTTCTGTTTTTTCTACCCACCTAGAAAGAACATTCATCCACCAACTCATAGCAACCTTGCAGTTGTCCCTCCTACCCCTTCAGGTTCCAGTTCCCTTGGGGGATAAAACCACACTCGCTGCAAAATTTGTTTAAAACCACTGAAATCTTAACAGCTATGCTCTGATGATCTAAACTGGTATTTGGTCTTCCAAGTGTGCCCTGCACACACGTATTTGTAATTGGCTTGCCAGTTGAATGCTGCTCTGTGATGGAGGTAACTGGATAGGCATTTGGAGGAATCTCTGTTTTGTGTGCTCCGTTGAAGTGATGAAGACGCATCATGCAAGAACCTTTCAGTGTTCCTGCACGGCTTCTGTTCATTTCACTATGGTGTGTTTCAGAGAAATTCCTTGTGCCTGCCCATGTTTGAAACAAGTGCTACAGCCTTCAGGAAAGATTCTGTTTTTGATTTTCTGTGTGTCTTTGAGCTGAACGATAGAAAGGATGGGAACTGCAGTTCATTAACAGCACGTGTGCATTGTGGATCCATATCCTTTCTCCTGTTCCAGCAAGCTATGCCCTAACAATACTTTCTATTTTAAAACCTTATTTATTGTGTACTTGAATGAATGAACACAATTACGGATGAGATCCAAAGACCTGGAGCCAACTTGATACTGAGTTAAATAGAAAAGGGAGATAGATTTGTCCTTTTTGTAGTTACTACAAAGGCATTAGTTGTAAAACAACAAATCTATTTGTACCTAATAAAGATACCTGAGGCTTGTAATGCTAGCTTATTTTTTTGAGTCAATCTTAGCAATATATTTTATAAATGCATTATTTTATAAAAGGACCGTGAAGTACTTAACCATGCAGAGCTTGCACATCCAGAGCAGTTGTGCAGGAAAACCTTCAATTGGTATTGAATAGCTATAAACCCCTAACCTCAAATGATGGAGTGCCTGTGGCAGCATTTTGTGTGTGTCATCTACACTGCAAATCAATAGGAGTAAATCTCAAGGATGTTCAGCAAGTTGATCTGTTTACTATGTACTTTATTCTGTTTTCCTGTTTTTCTGCCCCCTTTCCTTATTAAGTTACTATGATGTAACTGGGTGGTCCTTTTTAAAAAATAACAGACATTTGCAAAACAACAAAAAAAATTGTTTTTAAAGCTTTTTGTAAATAAAGGCTTCAGAAATGTTTTCTTACATATCTTACAGACTTGTGGATTTGTGTTGAGACCTTTCCTGGCATGTCTGTGACCCAGCTAACCCTTTGCATATTTCTTACCTTCAGGGATTTGTTTTGTTCTGCTTTTTCAAGTTCATAAGTGGGATACATCACCACACTTAATATTTGTCTCACTCCAGTTAAGCTTGTGGAGTGAGGTTCAGGCTTTTGTCCAGAAATCATTTTAATTGGTGGCTGCGCATAGCCTCAGAGGTGCAGTTCAGTTGGATAGACACAGCTCTAATCCTGTTCTTCTATGTTTGACCTGCTCACTCAGTCTGGAGAAATACTGAAGGACAGAACATCATAGTTTGTCTACTTAACATGTCTTGTTGTCCAGTGACTTTTACAATTGAGTTTTCTTTCAGAATACATAACATTTCAACTACTAAATTTCATTCATTCATTGCATATTTCTGACATGGATGGTTCTTGCCATTAACTGTGGTGGAAAAATAAATGCTATGATTGTTTTAATCCTTCAGCAATTGCTTTAACCAGTTAATCTTACTGTGTAGCAACAACTTGTCCTATATTGAGATTGAACTGAGATATCAGAAATTCTCGGTTTCCACAAAAACAAGTGCTCCTAGGCAAAGCAATAACCTTTTTAAAAATGAGAGAACAATTGTATGGAAGTGATTGTTCTTGACCAAAATAGTTTCATTATAAGTACTGGTGAGGTTAGTGGACAGGACAGAATTATACATTGTATGACCACCACTTACCCATATTTTATTCTTTGATTTGTGGAGGAAAAAGAAACAACCTGACAGATTTACTTTACGAAGGTACTTATTTTGTGTTTCTTTTAAATAAAACAAGGTTTGTTTCTTGAGGGTACCAGAACCTACAGAAGACAGGCCCAGTTGCTGTGTGTGAGTTGAAGTACTCTGAGTATCACTGGAGTGTCATCACTTTGGGGAAAAAATGTGACATTTGATTAATTCACTTTGCTCACCACCATTTGAACCTACCTATTTTAAGATTGCGAATTAATGGAACCTGTTTTTATGTATGAATTGGATGTAAACCCATTTCAGTGGCATGGAGAGGGAGGGTTTGCTGCTTGGGTAACAGCCTATCCTCCATAACAATCTAACCCAGGCTTTCATGCTTCGCATGCAGCGTATGCAGCACCGAGCACGATGCCATAGTCTTTCAAGGCTGACGGATGCCTGTTTGGGTCATGATAGGTGTCTGACTTTCAGGATGCTGCTCCTTTAACAGCACGAGCTGACAGCTGCTCTCTGAACATGCTTTAATGTGCTAGAAGCTTTCTTGTATTTAGGTTGATTTAAGGAACATTTCTTCCTAAATGAGATGGCTCATCCTGTGAGAATAGGTGGCAGGAAACCCTTGTTTACCATAACTGATTTACATTGATTTTCCAATTCTGAAATCCAAAGCCCAACTGCTTTATGTCATTTGTCTTAAAGGTTTAATTTTTTTCCCCAGCAGGAAGTTTATATGATACAAAAATACATAATACTGCTTTACAGAATACAAACAAATGCAAAGCAAGCTGCTCTTCCATTCTGTGCAAGATCCACAACAATGTATGCTGTTGCTTCCTCACAATGTGTATGCTCAGGCAAATGCTGGGAAGGTTATCTTCACTACAGGAACAAATTCAAAGCAGTTGTAGAGCAGAACACTGGAGGCCTGGCCTTTTTTATTCTGTTTCAAAAGTCTTGCCAACATGACTGAACAGCACTGAAGAAGCGAAGCAAGCAGGGAAAGAAAACCACAAGTGGAGTAATTATTTTGCATTCTGGAGAATGATTCTGTCTTGTAGATGAAGTAGTCCAGTCACTGTACCCTGAGTATTCCAAAAGGCTAAGTTTTCAACAGTCATGCTGTACAATTGTCATCACCTTGTCGTCGTTTTATAAGTAAACATGCACTTGGCATTCATCTACTAATGTAACAACTATAGATTAGTTAGTTAAATTACTTGAATTAACTGATACAGAGAAAAAAAAGATAATCATGTTTTTGTTTATCTGCATTTGCACTGAATCTGCATTTGCACCGAATCTGTTTTCTCCGGTACACAAATGCTGCTTCTGGAATGTAAGAGTAACCTAGACTGACAGCACAATCCGAACACCTTTTTTTTTGGTTGGTGCAGTGGATGGTGTGGTGACCATGCTGTAATCATGTTTGTGCCACCTGGAGAGCAAGCAGTGAGGGTGGGGAGGATTGCACTGCCCCATAGATACGGCATCCTGCTGACAGTTTGACTGTCAGTAGAGGTAAGAAATGGACCAGAAAGTGTAGGGGTGTGGGACTGGCAGAAAAGGTTGCTGCTGTATTCTAACTTCCATTCCAGGCCTCCTGGCTTTAGTGAGAGTTTAGCTATTTAGCAGGCACAGACCCAAGTAGCCTCATAGGGCAGGCTGGGATGTTTCTCAGTGTAAGGAGAAAATAGAAAAATATCCCCTTACCCTGAAACCTCCAGCCTGCTCTCAAGCAGCACTGGATACAGGAGAGGCTGTGTGGCCTTGCTATGCAAATGCAGAATTGGGCTGAGTTAGTTCAGAATTAGGATTGGGCTGAGTGGGTTTATGTACAGTACTATTAAGCCTATTCCTTCCTTCAAATACATTTCGCTCTATTTTACAACTGAAAAATGTTTGGCTGGATAAGTATGGCACTGTTTTCCCTTCCAAAAACTCTGACAATTTTTAAATATACTTTTCCAAGAAAATATAGCATAGGATCAGGGAAATTTCAGAAAACTGTTTAGTGCTCTGGCTTTAAGGCTGCAATCCTAAACACACTTTCCTGGGAGTAAAACCCACTGAATATAACGTGGATTACTTTTGAGTAGATATGGTTAGGATTGTGCTCAAAGGGTTTGAGCTTATGATAACCATTAATAGTATAGCATAATGCTATGCTTTTCAATAAGTAAAAAGAATTGCAGAACCTCATAAGACATATTATATGCTGACTACAGCAAAAGCATATCTGCCTGCAGCAAAATGCTCATTTGTTATTCACTTCACCAAACAAACAACGGGTTCAATACTGTAATTTACTGTGTTCTCTAATAGTTGGAATATTTGTAAATTCTGCAAGACAAAACAGTGTTTGAGCCCCAGTATCTGAGCTCTGGTATAATGCAATGTCATCAATTCCTCACTCCCTTTTTTTGGTACAGCACATCTGAGAGCAATTAGATTCAATAGCTAGTACTACGCACTCATTAGAAATATGGTTGAGATATTCTTCATTTATATAAAGCTATATTTCAAGCTATTTTTCATAAAATAGTTTTTCATTAAAAAGTTCCCTATCTGTGCCCTTTATCCACATAGGTTCTCTACACCACCACGTTAATTAGCATATCTTCTTTACAGTTGCACTAAGCAAGAATCTCTTTCTAAATACTACATAATCATGCAAGTTTTTAGTAAGTCAAAGAAGCAAGCAGCCTGAATGATAAACTAACAACACAATCCTAACCATGTCTACTCAAAAGTAAGCCCCATTGTGTTCAATGGGTCTTACTCCCAGGAAAGTAGCCTAAAGCTGCAATCCTAAAGACAATTTCCTGGGAGTAAGACCCATTGAACACAATGGAGCTTACTTTTGAGTAGACATGGTTAGGATTGTGATCTCAATCTTCTTTTGCATTGAGGCTACCTGCCTGCTTGTTTTTCTATAAGTGCAGGCTTACAGCATTTGGTAAAAGGAAGAGACATTCTTACTTAGCACAACAGTAAAGCAGATAAACAAGGATAATGCAGGAGGCACAGAGACAGGAGTATAAGTGCCACTTCTTTTATTTCTCCTTTTCAGCTCATGTGTGTATTGCACAAATGGGTCTCTTAGAAAGCAGTCAAAATGTGTTTAAAATGATATAAAACCATAAAAGGGAGACAGTGTTCTCTAACTATTCAATTATGTCAAGGTGAGCAAAGGCAAACAAAACAGATATTGAAGAAAGATTAAATGTTTTTATAAACATTTGAAACATGAACTATCAACACTGCACTTAATTTCTTCTGGTGTTGTAATGTAATACTTTGCCGGTTGAAATTAAGAAAAATATCTTGACATGAAAGAAAATGGGTCACAATAAGCAAATCTTATAAGAACAACAGTAGGATGGCTTTATCCCGCAAGACCTGTTATTATCCATTTCTTTCTGTAGGCAGATAATCAGGAATATACTCTCTGCGTATGGGTGCTACATAAATGTTGTTTTAATCTTTAACAATCATTACATTATAACAATTCTGGAGAAAGTCATTCTATCAAATGGGTTAATTATGGAATTAGCTAACAATGGTTGAACCGGGATGCTAGTTAAAAGAAACAACTTTAATTGTTACTTAAAAAAATCTTTTGATGTGGTCCTAGGATGTGAATCTTAGGACATGAAAAAGTTCTTTTCTGTTAATACAAGGCCAGATAAGTTCTAAACCTTATATACTGAAAAAAATAGAGGGAAAATAGATCTGTGTTATTTAAGTTGTCTCATTCCACCTGAAATTGGAAACAACTTTTCCAGACAGGACTCTGTCCTGCTCAAAGGGAAGGTGTCAGTAATTTCTCCACCTACTATCAATTTCATCCTGTTGCCCCTCACCCACTCCTAATCACTTTGGTTAGAAGGCCTACTGCTCACAAATCTTTACTTATATTGTATAGTAATGAAGATGTGAGTAAACGCTATTCCTTCACAGAGGCAGCACTTATCAATTTCTATGACCACTCACAGGGCAGTCTGTATATTAAATCCCACCTTCCTAGAAGTGTGTTCCAAGTCTCAAATGCCCCTTCTCAGAAAGGAAACCACATGACAATACTGGAACTTGCCTTTCCTGGGAAGCAGTGCTGAGAGTCAAGTTTAAAAATGCCTTCTGACATCCTGTATGTCTCTGAAAAATACTGTATTCCAGTATGATTTATAATTTTATGTAATACATACATCCCATGAAAGCCTAATTCCAGCTTTTCTTTTTTCACTTTATATTACACAAACATTTCAATGAACTTCAATTAAGCACTCTAGACAGCCCTGAATAACTAGAAAATACATCACAAGAGGTATACTGTGATAAGCAAAGGAAGTACCAGCCTATTCCCATTTTCTATTATGATTTTCTGACCGCTTCCAAGATTGAAATAAACAGAAAGTAAACAAGAAGATATCCTATGGAAACCAGCAGGGGTAAGATATCCACATAGATTGTGCAAACCATATGCTAAAGCAGACTAGGTTCTCAAAAATCCGACTTTTAGGGGTCATATTCTGGCACTTCTGGTGATTGAGCCTGCAGAGATTCTTCATATGGACTAAAACATTAAAAACTAAAAGACCATTCAATTTCCGTCTTACAATTGCACTATTGTGATTGCAGAGACATAACAGCCTCAGTTCAGAATAACCAATCTGAAGCAAAAATCAAACTCTACTTAGGTGAAAAAGAGGAAATATAAATTAAAAAATAATACTTTTTTCTAATGCTTCAAAGAATAATTAATTATGCTCAAATTTACTTTATACTTCTGAAATGCTTTTGCATTTGGTTCTATTGCAGTTGTCCAATGTCATGTGCCAGTTCTATATTGTACTGTCACGAATATCTGACAAACTGAAAGCTGCAACTTCTCTTTCTTAACTATAGCCTGGAATAAGGTGTATATTTATTCACCTGTATTACAATGTTGGAGCAGTTTTAGAGTTTTATATATGACCACCTATTTTATGTAAACAGTCTGTGATACACTATACACATATAATTTCTTCCAACATATCGTGCATGCGAAGGCACTGATAAGCAATCTTGGCTTCAGTAATTTCTGAAAAATCTTAAAAGCTAGCTGTTACACTGATTCTATAAAAGATATCCTGAAAGCCTATACAACTGTTAGTTTCATTTCAAATCTCTCTCTGCAAGGCCCACTTGGCTTCTTAATGCAGAGAAATTAGAATCATAGGAATAAGTGTGAGTGCTACATGATAATATACATTTCTTCTTATCTACATCATCAGATTATGATGAGTAATGCAGCAATTCAAGAATGGTAAACTGAAAAAGAGTAGCATAGTTAAAATGGGGCCTCTCAGAGGCACAAAAGTCAAGCTTAAGTCAAGCATTCTCAATAAACATTAACATCAAGCATTTCTAATAAGACTGAGTAACCAAAGAGCATAGTAAGCTACTGCGTATTTATAATTTTGCAAAACCTTTGGGCATGTTTAATTCATGCCTTTGACTAAAACTTACACAAAACACATGGAGGTTGTTCTGCTTCTCCATCACAAATTAAAAATTATAGACTGGTTATAAATAAACAGTCTATGTAAAGAGGAGCAGTGATTTGTGTTAAGTGAAGTGCTAAGCAAAATCTTCACAAGCTTATTCAGCTTATGTAATTTAGCTTAGTTGAAAATTAAGGTTTTGTCACTAATTTAGCTAAATCTAGAAATCAAAATACAGTCCAATCATTATGATTCTCAGCTTATGGCTCAAAGCTAATCATATATTCCCAGGGATCAAGCTGTCTTGTAGCTGATAAGCACAAGATTTAATGGTTCAAGAATTGCTGCAGGAGCATGGACATATACATAAGGAACTTACACTTACCTGAGCTATCAATGCCAATGCAAAACCACTTTTATAATCTGCAAGGAAATGTTCTGTATGTCTTAATGAAAGACTTCCCATTTTCCCAACTTGTAAATTTTCCAAGACATTCCTTTTGAAATTTAACAATACTTTGGGTTAACCAAAACATTCCTTTACACATGTAAGAGGTGACAACAGGTCTTGTATTTCAAGCAATGGTATGGAGACATCTAAATTAGATCTTGAATATCTTCCGAGTAGGTCCACCAAGAAGGGGACTGGAACAGCTGGTTGATGAATGCTGATTCTGTGGAAGAATCATTCTTTCTCTCATCAACAATTCTGAACTACAACATAAAAGAGACAGAGATAATGTCACTATCCACCCTGTTGAACTTGCACAAAGCCTGGCTCCCTTTTAACCCCTGTATTCAGTTTGCAGCCGGATCATATCACTTTTTAATGTGTGATTTTACAAGAATATGGCCCTTCCTCTCTGCCCCCTAAGCAAAGCCTTATGTTGATGCCCTGGCTCCTTTCTCCTCTTGAGCAATGTAACCTTCGCCTTGGCTACAATCCGGAGTAAATAGAGGACCTTTTACACTGGTGTAGTTATGGTACCACATATGGGAAACCTATGGGAAATGCATAGAGCAATCCAGAATAACACCCAAATCCAGAGTAACTGCAGGAGCACGTAAGAGACTTTACGTGCACTCATAGTTACTGCACCACCTAGTGAAAACCTATGGGAAATTTATATTGGAATCCAGAGTAAGTTGTTCTTATACTGTAGCAAGGACTCCCCGTAGTTACTCTGGATTGTAGGGCTTGCTGGTCTTTCATTGGCTCATCCCAAGCCTGGCACCTCCATATGGCACTCTACTAAAAACCATTCACTTCTCATCTCACCTCTCCTAACTCCTACAACTGCTTTCAAGTTTCCCCCTAAAGCCAGCACAAACTCTTTTTCGTTACCTTAAAATGGCTCACAAAATAATAATAATAATAATAATAATAATAATAATAATAATAATAATAATAATAATAATAATAATAATAATAATTTGTTTGTACACCGCCTTTCTCCTGGGGGAACCAAGGCGGCTCACAATAGTAATCAAACATCAGGATAAACAAGATTAATTAAAACAAAATCAAAATAATAAGAAAAGTGGACTAAAAGCAAAAAACCAGTGGCCACCTCAGAGCAATAAAATTATACAAAGCATCAACTCAGCTGAAATGTCGTTCTGTACAAGGATACTTTTGTCAAAGATTAACAATGAAGGAACAAAATGGGCTTCAAGGGGAGAAGGAATTAAACAGAAAAAGATTCTCACCCAGACTTCAGAAGAAGGGAGAATATAAAGTAGGGATATTGAACAAAATGGGAAGGCAGACTCGCATGAGGAGAAATGGTCCCTCAAATATCTTAATCCCAGTCCATCAAGAGCTTTAAAGGCTATAAGCAACATCTTGAGCCTGGAAACATACTGGCAACCAATGGAGATCATACAAAATGGAAGTTACATGTTCTGAAGCAGGAGCCCAAAACAGAATCCACACTGCCGCACTCTGTTTCCAAACAGGTTGTTCCACACAATGCATGTTCTAATTGTCCAATCTAGCTGTGCTCAAGGCACATGCTACATGGCCAGATCTTACTTCTTCAGAAAAGAACTCGAGCTGGTACACCAGCTCAACGTTTGCAAAGGTGTCCTGATTACAGCTATCACCACCATGGGTAAGGTCTGATTGAGAAGTACCCCAACTACTACAAAGATATGGATTGTAGTTTTGTTAAATTTTCCTACTCTTTAGAGTAGAAATTATTTTTAGAAATTATTTTAATCAGCAAATTTTTTTGCAAATATGTCCAAAGTTTTCACTTTATAAAGAGTTCAGCAAAATTAAAAATAAGCAACGAACTTACTTTGAAGATCTAGATTTCTATCGGCTTGCATTGCTAGGTTTCGTTCTCCATAGTTAGAGCAGGATTACTCATACCTTGGGAAAACAAGACTTCCTTTGAGCAAAACTTATTTTTGAGCCGAACTGAATAATAAACAGAATTTTGTCTCTTTTCAGGATATACCTCTTATTTGTTAAGAATAACCTCAATTAAGCCAAGCACATGGACAAACACCACCACCACTATTGGTAAAGGTACAACAATGATCAAGCAAATGTTTCCAGAGAAATAAATAATCTACAGCAGATGTTGGTAGTGCTGAATTACTGATAAAGTGTCAGTGAGTTCTGGAATTATATATAACAAGGCAGCAACAGGAAAGAGATCAACTTATTTGAAAAAACAATCTAACGGTAATCAACTGCTTTTTGAATTTGCTATGCTTTTATATGATGAATGCTGTAGTGGTATGTGTTTTTCTTTTTAGCTATTTTTGTTATTTATTGGTATTATATCCTGCTTTCAAGTGTATAGGTTGAGATTTCCCAATTGCAACCCTCTGGTTAAGAAGATCCCCTGAATACCTATTTTTGTGTTATACAAAAATAATTATTTACCATGGTAACTAATGTACCAATGAGTTAGGATGAATCTGTTTCCTTTTCCCTGTTTTAAAACAACTCCATTTCAGGCTGTTCTTTTCTTTTTCACATTCAAATGGGAGGTGATTATCACTATGGGAAGGGAGGGGTTTGCCTTTTAGCCTGTAACCTGAGATCCTTATTGAAGCCAGAGTGTAAGATTTATTGCCTGCCACATTGTCATGGCAAGCAGGCTATTTCTGAGCCTTTATCTGCTAAAAAGACATTATTTAAAGAGCCAACCTCATTTGCTTTGAGACAAAATTGCAAATAAATAATTTGCATATAAATAGGTTACACCTGTATTTATGCGTGTGCGTTGGCACAGAAAAATCATACTCCCTTACCCAGTCTGTTCTTTTCATAATTTGTACCAGTTTCTGTCCAAGATTGAGATTCAGTAAGAAGGTGGCTTTGGGAGTCCCGTAAAGGCTTGGAAGGAAAAGCATGCTGATTCTCACTATTAGACAACAAAAGAAATTTTGAAAAACAAACAAAAATGTTAATGATTTAAACATGGTGTTATTATAATTGACTTCTAGGCTGTGGTGTTTCACTAAAAATTTTTATCCCACAAATATTCAATCTCAGCAAGATTTAATGAGTCCCGAGTTTGTAATTTTGTAAATATTTCAGTCATGCATATGTTTAATTGGGTGGTTAATATGCTTTAAAGCTGAATTAAAAGAATAAACTCTTCTAATCATGAGATACCAAAAAGAGATACCAACATTATGCATTTATGCCTCTTTTAATACAGTATATACAATTAAACAGAGCACAGTACTGAGCACACTTGGAAAACTGCAGGTCCCCTGTGGTGGCTCAGTATTGTTACAATCATGCTGTGTCGACTTGTGAGTCAGCCAGGCTGGCGCAAGGATGTGCGTTGGCCTAGACACCAAATCAGACCTCCAATCTTTCTTAACAGGTGAGTTCACATTGACTTCTCTAGGCCAGTAGAGGGATTTGGGAAGGACAGTGGAGGGTGGAACTTGAATGTCCTGTGGCAGAATGGGCAGTTAAGTGGATGGTCTGGCCGCAGGCGGCAGTGGTACCAGAATCAGGTAGTTAGGCTGGATCCTAAGTCATCTCCTGAGCAGCCTGGCCTTACTCTAGGCTGTTTGGATCTGTGCCACCAATTTCAAAGGTTTAGATCACAGTAGCCCCATTGAGGCAGCTGCCTCATGACATGGGCTAAGGGGAATTCTCCTTATTCAGTGGCTTTCATAAGACATTGCAGACTGTGATTTTGACCATGGACCATCATGGCGACTGGCCTGCAAGAGTAACTGCACACATACTAAGGCTGCAATCCTAAAGACACTTTCCTGGGAGTAAGACCCATTGAACACAGTGGGGCTTACTTTTGAGTAGACATGGTTAGGATTGTGCAGTTAGAAAGCAATCTTGTACTTTTAGAGACTGTGAATAAAAAGGCAAGCTGTGTAAAACAGTCTACAAATATGGCCAGAAAAACTGTTTATATACATATTTGCATAATATATAAGACAGAGTATAAGAGAGGCGCAAACCACATACCTACAACCAGGGCTGGGGAATAGGAGTAAGGAGTAAGATGTTTTTACAGGAGAAGTAACAAAATATATTTTTACTCCTTACTTCTGTTATTATATTGTACATGCAAAAAACAAAAAACAATTTTATTATATTGCACTGTCTGATTTAAATTTTAAACTTTTATCTTTTATTTTAGATAATATGAATTTGTAAGCCTGTTACTTACAGATTAATTAATTAATTAAGTTAATTTTGAGACAAACTACTTAATTTAATTAGTCTAAAATAGAACAAAAGAAAGCCGAAGTATTTGAATACTTTGAATTATCTCAAGAAAAAATGCCTTCAGATGTCAATTGGAGATAAGCCATGTAATTCAGAAATCAGCACAAGGAAAGGAAAAGGCTATGCACCCACCAGGTCATCCAATTTAAAACACCATTCAGAACACTTGCATCGAAAAGAATTCAGGCTCATGGAGAAAAAGGAAAGCAACCAAAAAGTCATCAAGTTCAAGAACAGGTTGTAAAGTAGAAGGAAAAAATATTATAACAAAGTACTTTGGGCCCAAAAAAATTGCTACAGCAATGACAGCTACCAAATTCAAAGGGTAGATTATTCAGGGCTGGGGAGTAAGAGTAAGGAATAAAGGAGTAAGAGGTTTTTACAGGATTAGGAGTAACATTAACAGTACAATCCTAATCATGTCTACTCAAATGTAAGCCCCATTGTGTTCAATGGATCTTACTCCAAGGAAAGTGTCTTTAGGATTGCAGCCTAAGAAAAAATCTTACTCTGGAGTAGGAGTAACCCCAAAATCACCACTACACCCCAGCCCTGCCTACAACTGTTCATGAAGATGGCACAGGACCGGATGGAAGAAGAAGGTAGACGCTTGAGGTGATACAAGTCAGTTATTGCAAGATTCATGTGACAGTTTCTGATTTGCCATGACTTGACCTTCTTCATCAGCTCCATGAAACTGAACATAATTGCACAAGCAAATTGCTCCCACCAACAATGTTACCACAATATGGATTGTTGCAACTGCAATTTTAAAGAAGCACTTTGTATAAAACACTATGAATTTTTGGACTCAATGGGTTTCAAGTGGATTACAGATGAGCATCATTCATTGAGCATTGTTACTTAGAATGCTGTCTTCAAATGATGTACATTTTTTTATATGATTAGTATCCAAAACAACAAGATACAACAAAAATAAGCAATTAACTTATTGAGACCAAAATAGATTTACTTTGTGGTTGTAATACTGAGTCTATTAGGAGAAGCTTGTTCAGGATCTTGTTGAACAAGGCATGTAGGAAAAGAGCAGCCATCACCCAAACTGGAAAAAAAACCAAAAATGATACTTAGAATGCAGTCTTTTAACTTAGAGTTAAGTCTCAATAAAACCAATAGTGCTTACTTCTAAGCAGAAATACAAGGGATTGTATGCTAGAGAATCAAGACAAAACATTCTTCAAACCTGGACTGTAAATATTTGCTTCAAAGCATTTGATTTAATTCACATGTTTTAGCATGGCAATTCTTTCAATAAAAAGTTTACCTGGTAAAAACTGGTAACAACCAATATTTTTTCTCATCTCCAAAAATTTGTCTCAGATTTTTTCTGAAGCCTAAGCTAAACCCATTCTTATCTGTTCCATGTCGAAAAATAGGTGCTCTGAATGCCTCTAGGAAAAAAAGAGAGGTTTACATTTTTATAAACATTTAAATCAACAATCCCTCAGGGGCTTTAGTTACACCATGTTTAATAGAACAGTAGCTACTTACCTAATGTGGATTTATTCTTGCCCACAAGCCAACAATGATATCCAAAGAGAGAGGATAAGCTGATAGAAAACATGGCTGCGGCAAAGAATAAAAACATAATATGGAACTTGGCTGGAGTATTAGGAAGGCCATCCTATTAAAAAAAAGGAAGAAAACTATGTGGAACACATCTATTCTTTTTGACACGTAAAGCATGCCTAGATTTTAAAAGGTTTAATAAACAATAATTAATGGTCTACCATAGCAACCAAAATAATTAGGGAGTTCATATTCTGTCAGCCCTCGAAAGACTGGAGCTGGGAGTTGTTTTTTCCTGTCGCCCCTAAGGCTTGCTGAGTAAGCTCAGGTCAGTTACTACTTGACAGGCTTGTTAGGAGGCTTAACAGGGCTTGGGACATGGAAATAGGATCCAGACTGTTCTCAGACAAAACAGGGATTTTCAACGTTTTCCATCTCGCAGCAAACTGACAAGGTACTAAAATGGTAAAAGCAATTGACAAGGCAAACCGTGCTGCTGGTGGGGGACTCTCATCCCCCAGTGACCCTCCCCCAATGACCCTGCGGCACATCTGCAGACCATTCATGTCACACCAGTGTACCACAGAACAGTGGTTGAATATGGCTGGTCTAGGAGAAATTGTGAAATATAAATGTGATACTCTTCTGACACCAAAGTGTTTAGGACCATTAGTATATATGGAGCATAAGCCCTACATCTACAAAAGACATCCATACAACAAAGACATGTATACATGATGTTAATTAGAAATCTTTTTAAACAGATTTCTCAAGCCAAAAGATCAGCTGTGTGTAAGCCACTACTTGAAGAACCTCAAAACCACATAAACCAGGGGTCTTCAAACCCTTGCGGGGGCCAGATGCAACCTTTAGCAAGCCTCAATGTGGCTCTGGGTAAGACCATTCTATCTGGCCCTTAGACAAGCCTTGTAATCCACTCCAATACATTCTTATATGTAAAGTTATGTAAATGTATTCAAATTTGAAGTGTAAATGAGTTTTCCGGCCCCCAACAGTGTCAGAGAGATGATGTGGCCCTCCTGCCAAAAACTTTAGAGACCCCTGACATAGACTAATAGCTAGAAGCAGAGGCATGCCTACTCAATCCAAACCATGCCTACTCAAAACTAAGCCCCACTGTATTCAATGGGTCTTCCTCCCAGGAAACTGTCTTTAGGATTACAGTCTAAGGGCAAAATTCAGAGTAACTATGGGGAGTCCTTGCTCTGGTGTAAGCACAATTTACTCTGGATTCCAATATGAATTTCCCATAGGTTTTCACTTGGAGGTACAGTAACTACAGGTGCAGCTAATGTCTCTTATGTGCTCCCATAGTTACTCTGGATTTGGGGGTAAATCTTTTAACTTTGAGAATGCTTCAATACTTACAGTCCAGAATTTGATGAAATACAATAAATCGGTTGCAGTGATGAAAAGGCAGTATAACAGAGAATATGCCAAGAAAAGAAGAAAAAACTTATAATTGGAAAATCCGACACAGTTGTTTACCCTGGAAAAGAAACACAAACATTTATTCCTTCTGTTGTCATCAATAAACCGATTTGTTTACTTTTTAGCTTTCTATAAACAGTTATAACTAATAAAAATTATTTAATGCAATAATGGCTGGTAGCAAAATACAGTGGTGCATTGGTTTTATGAGCATAACTCATTTCGAAAGCATTTATGCTGTCCTTTCAGCAGTGTCACTTTGCTTTCAGCAGGGTCATTTCCAACCACCTCTCAGCTACTGAGAAGTTAAGAGAAGCCTCAGCAGAAGCAGCTGGCTGAATGGGCAGCCTGCATGATAATTTATGCTCTCTTATATCTGGAAAATATTATCAAGATCTGTTCATTTTCTCTTCTGTCACTTGCAACTAATGAGTTCCTAATGAACAAGTCCTAATTTCTTGCTATTGATTGCTCAGTGACATCACTTCTGATCCTCACCAGGCACTATATTCAGCTGTAGTAAGAAATAGGTTTGAAACCTGTTCCAGTCTAACTTGATGAAACATCATGTTTACTTACCAAGGGCAATGATGATCCATTTTCAAAATACATCTGTAAAAGATGAAAAACAGTCAAAACTATTTTACAGAAATGATACTGAATGATCATTTGATCCCAGTGAAACAGATTGCCAAGGGAGGTGATGGACTCTCCCTCACAAGGGATCTTCAAGCAGAGGCTCGATGACCACCTGTCAGAATGCTCTAGGAGGATTTCCTGCTACTGGTAGGGGGTTGGACTAGATGACCTATAGGTCCCTACCAACTCTAGGATTCTATGATTCTATGATAAAGCTGACATTCTTCAACTTAAGTACTGTATTTTCACTATACATAGGTGTGCCAGTAAGCATAATGTCTTACTCAGTGTGCAATCCTAACCAATTTAGGCCAGCACAACTCACCTGTCTCCTCAATCCTATGGTAGCAGGGGGAGGTTGGTGCATGTCTGTGCACTGGCCTAGCCCCGCCAGAAGTAATGCATAAGTGTCTTAAGACACTGTTGTGACACCCCTAGGCCAGCATGGACTTGTGCTGGGACTTATGCTGGACTAACTGAGAGTTAGGATTGCAGCCTAAGAGTATCTTCCCAGAACAACACTATGCTGGCAACTTAACTTGTTTGGGCAGATTTGGATGCAATTCGCACCTTATTTGTGCTGTATCATCTGTAGTGGACCTTCATAGATCTCACTGCTGGAAGGGATGTGGGGTAGGTAAGATCCACAAGTCTCTGCCTCAAACATTATAACTGGAGTAAGGATTCAAATGTACAAGCCACTTCTGAAATTCCAATAAGAAGCAAGTGTCTGAAGTGGCTGTTGGTTTAAAAAAAATTCTAAGAGATGACATTTTGTTTAACACAGTGTTTCTCAAAGTGGGGGCTGGGACCCCTTTGGGGGTCGCCTAGAGCTTTCCTGGGGGTTGCTGAAAGACCCCTGGTGCAGGGGGCCAGGTCAGGCTTGCCAGACCTCCGGCTGTAGCTGCGTGCACACTGGGGCTGACTGACAGCCTTAGGGCCCAATCCTATGCATGCCTATTCTGAAATAAATCCCATTGTGTTCAATGTATGCATAGAACAGATATTTCATTTGTAACAATGAAAATAATCCTGCATATCGGATATTTACATTACAATTCATAACAGTAGCAAAATTACAGTTATAAAGTAGCAATGAAAATTTTATAAAATTTTATAAAATATATGGTTGGGGTCCCCACAACATGAGGAACTTATAAAGGGGTCACGGCATTAGGAAGATTGAGAACCACTGGTTTAACATCAAATGCCAATTAACTGGAAAAAGTTGAAAAAATTACCTCTGCTATTCCTTTCACATTAAAGGACATACTAAGCAGTATAAACACTGTCATTCTATATAGTTTTCTCTTCAAGATAGAGGCAACAGGTGAGCCCATGCAATTTAAATGTACTGTATGATGACATGACATGTGTTGCAGAATACCGTACACTACTGTACAGCAATGCAACTTAGGCTGCATTAAGAGGACTGTAGCTTCCAAGTCACGAGAAGTTCTAGTTCCTCTTTATTCAGCATTGGTCAGACCTCACCTTGAGTACTGTGTTCAGTTCTGGGCACCTCACTTTAAGAAAGATGCAGCCAAACTGGAGCAAGTCCAGAGGAGAGCAACAAGAATGATCAGTGGGATGGAAGGGAAGCCCTACGAGGAAAGGTTGGGGGAACTTGGGATGTTCAGCCTGGAGAAGAGAAGGCTGAGAGGAGACATGATTGCCCTCTTCAGATACCTGAAGGGCTGAGGAAGGGGCTCATTTGTTCATAGCTGCTTCTGAAAGCAGGACTAGAACCAATGGGTACAAACTGCAAGAAAGAAGATTCCGGTTGGATTTCAGGAAAAAATTCCTGACGGTTCAGACAGTTCGGCAGTGGAACAGATTGCCAAGGGAGGTGGTGGACTCTCCCTCACTGGGGTTCTTCAAGCAGAGGCTAGATGAGCACCTGTCAGGGATACTCTAGGGGGATTTCCTGCTGCAGGCAGGGGGTTGGACTAGATGACCTATTAGGTCCCTTCCAACTCTATGATTCTATGATTGTCTCTGATCAAAATGGATATTGAGTAAAACTCCAGAAAAGGGTAAAAGGTGAGCAATATAAATATAAATTATATTTTCTACACTTCTATCACAGAATTATCTCTTACACTTGTCTTAATAAATAATAACACACTTAAGATTGCAATCTGAAACACGCTTTCCTGGGAGTAAGACCATTGAAAACAATAGGGCCTAATGAGTAGACATGGTTAGGACTGCACTGTTAAGATGAAGTTAGTGTATTCATCTGTGTGTTCTAAAAGCAGTGATGCAATCTAAATTCATAGTGATTGACTACCAAAATGCCTATGCCAAATGCAATAATCCAACTCTTTCTTGCTAACAGTTAATAAAGGATGTAAATCCTAATGAGCAGTAAAATAGCTAGAGGGGATGCAAAGCACTATGTTTTGTGTGGCATCTCAGTGCTGATTGCAAGCAGCTGCTCATCTTGGAGCCATTCTGGGCCACAGTAGGTTGCAATAGATCCAAAAGGGAGGGACTGCTTGCATGACATGATGCAAAATTTAGTGCCTTTCCCCCCAGCTACTCCATTGCCACATCAATAAGCCTTTCACTCAGGAAAACAGCAGCATAATTGCACTCTGGGAGAGTAATCAGACACTATTTCTTACTGATGAAATGACTGAATATAGTGAACATGTTTCTTTAGTGTTTCATTGAGAAATTTTATTTTATCCTTACTTATCACAGACGGAACAGTGATGGCAACGGTCTGGTTTTATAAGTTGGCATCTATCACAGTATCTGATTGCTGTAAAGACAGGAAAAGACTTCTGTTTAATATTAATTAAAAAAACTTTCCATCCATCAGTCTTGAGAGACTATGGTGTTGTGCTCAACACTGCATGCGTAGCACAAAGGCCTGAGTAGATTGATACGGAGGATAGCCTGTTACCCAAGCAGCAAACCCTCCCCCCCCCCCGCTCCACGCCACGGCAACAGTCCAATGGAATGGCAGAGCCAATACAATTGGTTCCAGCTGCATCGCAGAGCTGGGCTAAAGACAGGAGCTCACCCTGCCTTGTGGAGACCTGGGTCTCAAACCTTGGCCTGCTGGTTAACAGGCACAGTGTCTTAACCATGTGCGCCACCATACACATCTTGATTTAAATGCTAATGGTCTACTAATCCCAGCAATGGGAACAACAGTTAGGGCGCTATAAAACATGTGCTGCAATGAGATTCCAATTTATGTTGAATATTTTGTGAAAAGACATTTATGCATTTATGCATCTAAAAAATAGATTGTTTAACCAGAAATAAAGAGGGCAGCATGGAGAATAATAATCAAAGTGTCGTCTGTATTATGTTACAACTTCTGGCAGTGTCCCACCATTAGGAGCTGTCTCAAGACTTACCCTACAATCCAGAGTAACTACATCAACATATAAGAGACATTATGTGCACCTGTAGTTACTGCACAATCTAGTGAAAACCTATGGGAAAGTCATATTGCAATCCAGAGTAAATTGTTCTTACACCAGAGCAAGGATTTCCCGTAGTTACTTTGGATTTCGCCCATAGTGACTCTACAACAAGGTGAATGAATCGTGTTCATATTTTGAGAGCAGCCACGATGCATTGAGTTATCCACATCAGCCTAATTTCCCATATCATACGGTATGAATTTCCCATATATAATATGGTATCACAATCTATTATATTGTACTAAATATTGAAAGAAAGCCTTGCCATGTGTTCCTCCACAGAGGAACACCAATAGATGGTGTTCCTCTTGCCATGTGTTCCTCCACAGAGGAACACCAATAGACCCCCTTTACCAATAGATGAAAGCGCACAATTTAGAAGTAGAAAGTTTTCAGTTTCATTGTGTCAAAAGGTGCTACAGATATCAGTACATATACCAGTATGTATCTTAAGAGTAACACAGCAATCCTGGTGTAACTGAATTGTTTCCTAGTGTTTGGTGACTCTCTTCTGACAGACTATAAGACACATCCAGACACAATTCCTGATAAATGTTTACCTCCAGACATAGTTCTTGTATAGAGGGGGAGGTCCTTGGCAGCTCTCCTCAACACTTCTTGATATGTCTCAGTTCTAGGTTCTTTCTCCAACAATTCCTTATCAGCGTAACTTAGGTGGAACTGAGAAATAATATAATTGTTAATTAAAGGCACAATAATAGGTGACTTTGGCTGCAATCCTAAAGACACTTTCCTGGGAGTAAGACCCATTGGACACAATGGGGCTTATATCTGAGTAGACATGGTTAGGATTGTGCTCTAATTCTTACTCATCCTACAGACATGGTTATTATGTGTCAAACTGTATGTACCAAAAATTGGGAATAATCTAAAAATGATGTCAAGTGACACTGCCTATTTCTACTTTGAACCTATAATATTCATTTTGCTAACTATTTGGAAAAATTGAGAAAAAAGGCTTGAATGATGATCAGTGATCTTGATCAGTGATCAAGATGCTACTTGACTATTTTCTCCTTGATTACCCTCAAAACACTTCAGGGGAACTGCTCATGTCAGGGATGAACAAAGAAAACGGTCATTTAGGGAGGAAAAAAATCAACTAGTTCATGTTATGCAGGAGCACAACTCTGGAAAACTTTAATCTTGTCTGAATAGCAAGAAAAAGGGGTTTGATACCAGGGTGTGATTTTAAATGTTTTTAGACAGAAAAAGGCACCATAATTGTGATACATTTTAGGATGAGGTTGGGAGGAGCAAGGAATATCCAATTCAGTGACTCAGAGGTGGATCTTTTACAGCTGAAAATACATGAAGATTGGAAATGGAGTAGTTTGATCACAAAATTGTAGGAACCCTGATTTTAGCACTTTTTCCTGTTTAAAGGCATTTAAAATCAGACCCTGTTATCCATTAGTATCCATTAGTAGATGTGGTGAATCAAATCCACTGATAACAGACCCACAGATATCAGGGTCCGACTCCCACTGTATATTCATGTCCCATTTTGTAGCACTCTAGACTAGAATAAGAAAAAGTGAACGTAAAATTATTTTATCACAAAAGAATATTATAGTATTCACTGTGATTTTAGTTATCTAGATGTTAAATGTTTGCCACTATCAACAAAGACCATATGTTGCTAAATTGTGGCTGAATAAGAAGTGCAACCAAAGATATGAAATTCATGCAAGATGTTATTATTCCTCACACATGGGAATGTTATGCAACAGAAACAAAATTAACAAAAATTTTAATCTTGCCAAATTTTAACTTACTTCTTTGGAAGGATTCATTGGTAACGTAAAGATTGTTTTCCAGTAGGACCACACAAACATCATGAACAATAGATGATAGATAATCAGGCACCCAACTAAGACAAAGACAAAAATTAAGGTATCAACAAATGACAGGTATTATATAACAGTTTGAGAAAACTAAAATGAAACCAAAAATTTTTGGTAGGAAACAATATTATCAAGAACTGTTCCTTTCCACTTAGCCTTTTGGCAAGGGCTGAAAGTTTTCTTTTTCCACCTGGTCGTCTTTGTGCTTCTGGGGTCTATGGGTGTATTCTGTATTTTATTTCACTGCTTTTTTAATTGCACCTTTCTTTATTATTTTTTATTTACTGTCACTGGATGCACAAAGTTTATGTTGTCAAAAGGGTGATCATCCTTTATGTATGTGGCACAATCAATGTACATGGCAATTTACAGAGTAACAATATAAATAGATCCCTCCTTTGATGAGCTTATATTCTAACCTTTGACTCAAAAAATACAAAGGAGAGAGGGGATGGTGAAAAGGGAAAAATTAAAATTCATTCACTTTAGCTTAAGGAGAGAATAAAGATCCAAGAAACACAGCAAAGCACAAGATACAAATATTATAGGGGAAGATACAAGGGGAAGATTCACAACTATTGGTACCAACTCAATGAATAGGAAAATATGAATTCTATGAATGACAAGAGGGTAAATAAGAGATAGCAGATATATGATGATCAGCCTCCCATGTGGCCTTCTTGGATTCCATCAATCAAATGAAAAACAGATGCAGCCATCTAAAGTTTGAGGTAAATTTGATAAACTGATACGGAGACTGTGATTCATATCCTTCCTTTTCATAGCCTTCCTTTTCTCATCTGAATTATGTAAGCCCTACATTTTTATTATAACTGGGATCAGTTGATCTCCTTCAGTTTCATTTAGCCTACAAGGTACTGCTAAATTTTTACTATGCTACTTTAGAGAGAAAGATTGTTTTCAGATCTGATAACAATTCCTCTTTAAGTCAGTCTTGAGTGCAAGATCATGTTAAACTGAAATATTTCCACTGATATAGAAATAAAATGCAGAGCCGAAATAGTTACAAATGCTGTGTTACAACCTTGCAGAAGACCAAGCAGATATGGATCTTATAGTACCTGAATATGACATTCAGGTCATCATCCTGTACCTGAATATTATGATACCATCATCTCTATGAAAATCTTCCTAAATAGAAGAAAAATAGAATACAAAATAAAATGGATAAACAACTTACTCTTTTCTCCAATATTTGACATGGTTACTGTAAGAAAGAGAGAAAAATGTGTAAATTGTAGTTGCCATAATTTGGGCACATAAGTTCTCATTTTCTTGAACTAATGGATATTTTCAGCTGATGAATATACAGTACAACCTTTCAGAGTTTTCCTGTAATTTAACACTCCAATAATTTTTACTTTGACAGTTGCTATAATAATCTCAGATTAACCCTTGGCAAGATGGGCATGCTTCACCAGCTGTTCCCTGTACTTCTGTTTTTTTAAAAAGAGGATACATTCTGAAAAAAAACATTAAAAGAATAACTGTTAGGGGGCATGCAGTCAGCTGTAGCATACAAGGAAGGAAGGATAGGGGTGCTTCTCAGTAAGCTCCAGTCTAGCACAAAACATAGCTGCTTTGATTCATAGCTGCTTTGATTCAGGCACAATTTAGAATTTGAAACAATTTAGACTAGCACAACTCATCCACACCCTGTTTCTGTGGTGGTATGAGGAGGCCAGCACATATCACTGCATTGGTCTAACCTCCCTAGGAGTGATGTAGAAGTGCCTGATAGCAGTTTTTGCGACACCCCATGCCAGCACAGGATTTGTGGCGAGACTATGCCAGCCTAACTGGGTGTTAGGATTGCAGCCGGAATAGTGCTAAAGAGAGCTGAAAATTACAAGTACTCTTCTAAAGATAGGATCACACTCATGCACAGAACACACTGTTCACTCCTCCCCAGGGTTGCCAGACCTCCAGAATTTCCAGGAGACCTCCGGAAAACAAGCCTCTCCTCAGGGAAAATGCGGCCAGCCTCCAGGAAAATGGCCGCCATTTAAATTTGGTGTGCTGCAGCTGTGCATGCTTGTTTGGCTGTGTCTGTGGCATGCGTTATCTTTGGTCCTGATCATTGGGCGGACCATCATGCGGGAGAAAGAGTGAGCGGGAGAAGGAAGCTCCTCCCCCTCACCACTTCACTGTGGCTCAGATCACGCTCAGCCAGCAAGCTGGCAACGGCCTCTGGCGTGCTCTCCTCACGGGGCTGCAATCACAGTCGCCCGCCGCCTTTGCCGCAGCCGCCCACCCCATGAGTCTGCTGCCAGTCTATTTCTGCCTCCATGCTCCATCGCCGGCCTCCTGGCATTGCTTGCCTGCTATTCCTTGATAGTCTGCCTACTGCTGCCTCGCTCCGTCACTGCAGCTTCAACCTCCTGGCTGCCCCAAGTGAGGTGGAGGAATTGGAAAATGTGTGAGCCCCATGCTAATTGTGTTGTGTCTACCCAGAAGGAAACTCCATTATACAATGGGACTTCCTCCCAGATAATTGTGCCAGTATAATGGAGTTTTTGTCTCTCTCACAGCCACAGTGAGTAGAGAGTTCTATCATTTTTCAATCTTAAAAGGGGTAATATAGTACTGAAATTAAATACAGGAGAGAAACGCAAGTGTTTTTAGCTTATTTTTGCTTGTCTTACATTTTTGGGGTGTTCTACAATTTTTTTAATTGCAGGAATTTATGCAGGAATTTTGGCCTGGGGGATAGGAATTTTTGCCTTTGGGCAGGAATTCTGACCTTGCTGTTCAGGGATTTTGGGTTTGGCATCTGGTCACCCTGCTCCTCCCACCATGCCAAAGTTAAGACTGTTAGGACCACAACCTTGAACGTGAGCAGGAATAGGTTTACTGGGATGCCCAGTGTCCACTGATGCCCATTGCCTGGTGGTGCCCAGTGGTGCCCACTGCCCAGTAGTGCTGGCAGGGATGCCCAGTAGCCGTTGTTGCCTGATGCTGCCTGCCACTGCCCCCTGGTACATTTTTGGTGCCCAGTGCCTGTTAGTGCCCAGCGTCTGCTGATGCCAGCTGCCCAGTGGTGCATGCCAGTGCCCAGCCACAAAAATTCTGGAAATTTTACTCCTGCAACATCAGGTTCATTATGCAAATATGGAATAAAGGTAGCCCTTGACTGAAAAGTTGTTAGCAGCTTATATTGTGGGATAGAAATAGCCTTTCACAAGTTCCTAACATAGCACAACAGTGTTTTCACTTTGCCAGAAAATCTTAGAAGTCAAAGATTTCCTTGAGAAGAAATATCCTTAAGATGTCTTTTAACTTTCCCTTGATACCAACTAAGGTTGGATCCACCATGCCATCAACTTTGATGTTTTTTGTTTGGTCTATATTCCCTGTGAGGAGTCTGTGCTGCTCCATGGACTATGTCACGATGCCACTTCTAGGCATTTACATGCCCACCTTGAGGATCTTTGCTCAGTACCTCAATAATTTACCATGAACATATAAATATTTTGCCTTGATTCAGTCAAAATTATGCATTTAAAATTCAATCAGTTTCAGTGGGAGAAATTTAAGTATATGCTTAACTTTTTCTTGAAAACATGAGATTTAAAATATTTCTTTGGCTGGATTTTGCTTATGATAATAGCAACTAATAAATATTAGATGTTAAATATTAATTTACATCTGTCACAGTTCTATTTTGCAGCAAAAATATGTCCATCCATATTCTTCCAACATTTTACATAATTTGTCGCTATTAGCCTAAAAAATTTTCCCTATATGTCTGCTTTCTTAATTTTCACACTTGATTCAACCCATTTTTCATGAATTATAATGAACAAACATTAGCTAAAATGTGCCAGTCTGTCTACTGTTGTAAATGATTGTCTTTTACTAGAGAAACCTGAGTTTAAGTTTCATTAATGCCATGCATTTAGTATGCAGTCTTGGATAATTTACTCTCTCTCTCTCTTAACTTCAGTTGATTTTTCACAAACAATAATATAAATAGCTACCGGTATTTCACTTTGAATTGGGAACATTAAGTAAAATCTGTGTAGTACACAAAAAAATTACAAGTGCTATCAAAATTATTTGTAGTACCTTTTTTATTTCCAGACACTTGATGTTTATAACCACATTATTTTTCAGCGTAGAATACATCTATAATTTTGTTTAGGCAAATGCTCTTCTTATCTTAAAATGTACATCACATTTAATTGTTACTCATTTTCACTATCTGGAGTACAGCTGGTAAAATTAATCTGCACTGGTGAAATTCCACTTTTCTTTCATCAGAAATCTATGAAAGGGCAACTAAGGTCCCAAGTTATGTTAGCACAAGTAAATTCTACTTAAATGGGTGGAACAAACTATTTACCCATGACTTATGTTTATTTATTTGATTTATACTCTGCCTTTCTCCCCAAAGACTCAAATAAGGCTGATCTCTCCCCAACCACAGTGGTGATACTAATCACCTTGAGTAAGAACTGGGGAAAGAGGGGGCAGCACTAGATAACAAGAAAGCAAACAAACAAAAACATGCAATATGCAGGAATACTTTATGCTCTCAATATATATAAAAATATATACAGTAATTACTCTTTTGGACTAGTCGGGCAAGAATGGTAGACAACTGGACAAATATGCATTTAGAATGGGGTGGGGGCAATTTCAAGAAGGGAATTTACAGTAGAGAAGGGAGTTAAGCAACCACCAGGAGCTACCCATAAACCATGTTTTGGTTCCAAATATTGCTCAAGTAATGGCATTTAAAAATGCTACTGGAGTGAAGTTTAATATTTCTGTGCATAACCTCTAGTTTGACCCCCAAATACTCATACAATTCATCCTTCATCCTAGAATCTCAGTAGATAGTACTACAGATCTCATGGAGTTGTTGTAAAGAGATGTCAGACTGAGAAACAGTTATTGTCTCATATTCACCCAGTGAATTTCATGAATCACTACACCATATTGGCTCCCTGCCACTATCTATATGTCTTCTCCATTTCAACCTGACATTGCTCTCTGCTACATCCTAATAGTAAAAATCATTCTTCACAAGAATGCAGTGTTTTTGCTGATACCAGTGTGTGTGGTTTTCTTCTGTTCCACTATCTTTGCTCCCTTTTAGTCCACATATATAGATTATTTACGTGGTGGAATCCTGAGCAGGCACAAACCCATATTTCTTTACCATGCATCCTCAAGATACATCCAATCTGAATCATTATCTACAACATAATTGTCCATGAAAAAATAGCTAATCAGTCTCTGTTTCACAAACATTATATTTTGTGTATTGGTCCAAACTGACACATTGACTATTGGATGGAATGGATGCAAATGGAAAGAAGTACGGTAAATTACCAGTTGACTTGTGTTCAACTTGTTAGTGAACATTCCTGACAGAACGGCTAATAAGTTGCATTAAATCTGCAGTTATTTAGCTCTTAGGAAGTTTCAGGACAGTTTTCTGACCAACTGCATCAAGGTCTTCAGCTGCCTCATTTTTAAGAAGGATCTGAATTCTGCGACCACACTGCAGCCAATGGCATTAACTTGAAAGTAATTACTGGGATGCTGTGTCAGCATGTAGATCGAAAAACCACCAGAAAAAGATGGTGACAATTACAGAGTGGTAGCTCTGTATAGCTATTAGTTATATGTGGGGTCGACAACCTTTTGGCAGTGTAGTGCCAAACTAATGTTATAATGTTATTCTGTGTGCTAACATGATTCTAAAGTTATATATGTGCATGGAGAGACCACCTCCTGGGGCTTTTCTTTCCTCCAGCCACCCTCAAGGGGCTTCTCCATCCCTGTGCTGCTGTGGGCTGGGGAGATGCTAAAGAACAGCCGGATCCTATCCTCTTGCCAATGTTGCCAGGATAGTTAATTGCTACTAGCTGTTCATTGGAACTTGGTATGTTCAGCCTGGAGAAGAGAAGGCTGAGAGGAAACATGATTGCCCTCTTCAAATACCTGAAGGGCTGTTAAATGGAGGAAGGGGCTCATTTGTTCATAGCTGCCTCTGAAAGCAGAACTAGAACCAATGGGTACAAACTGCAAGAAAGAAGATTCCGGTTGGATTTCAGGAAAAAAATCCTGACGATGAGGGCAGTTCGGCAGTGGAACAGATTGCCAAGGGAGGTGGTGGACTCTCCCTCACTGGGGATCTTCAAGGAGAAGCTTGATGAGCACCTGTTGGAGATGCTCTAGGAGGATTTTCCTGCTACAGGCAAGGGGTTGGACTAGATGACCTAGTGGGCCCCTTCCAACTCTATGATTCAATGTTATTCTGCAGGTTTGGAAGTGAAACATGTGAAGTCTTTTACTTCTTGTTATGCATGTTTATTACAGCCTTGTAGCCAACACAGTGGTATCAAACATAAGGCATGCCGCCCAGATGAGGCTCTTGGAAGATCTATCCAGCTGACATGATAATTGGGAACGCCCAGCAATACCTTCAGCTGCTCTCAGGTGCTGAGGTGTGAAGTAATACATTGGCAGAAGCATTGTTAAGAAAGCCCAACTATCATGTAGGCCACACTTTTCGGCCAGTGCTTGAGGTGTTACTGCTGAAATGGTGGCCTGCATCATAATTGGGCTTTCTCTGTATTGCCCTTTCAGTAGCACCACTTCTGCAGAGGTGATGGAAAGAGAAAGAGGTGGAGAGGGAAGAGGCAGACCTAGAGGGGTGAGAAAGGGAGAAGCTGCAGAGTAGCTGGGAAGGACCAGCATTATCCTTGCTGTTTTGCCAAGGCATTACTTTACAGAGCACCTCTCACTGTTGATCTGGGAAGTTATGCCTTGGCAGAAACAGTGCTTCTGAGAGCTGACCCATATGATATAGGCTCACCCATATCCTGAAAATATTATCAAGTTTTCTATACTTCTCTTCTGTCATTTGCAACTAATGAATTCCTAAGTGAGAAAAAAGTACTTATTTCTGGTCATCACCTAGTTAATATCACTTCTTGCTTGATGACATCACTTTCAACCCTCTTCAGGTGTTATCTGTCCCACTGTATCAAAGAGGTTTGACACCCATGTTCTTACTCTGCACTGGGGAACAGATTCCCTCAGCTGCTGCAGTGTCACCACTCATCTCTACGCTGCATTATGATGTTTGATGACAACATAATTATGTCATTTATTTATTTAAAGGATTTATACCCTGCCTTTCGTGTGCCAACACAAATGCCCATGGTGGCTTACAAAGCTTTAGTTCCTCCCATCCTGTGAAGTGGGGGAACCTGAGAATGAATGACAGGCCTAAGGTAACCCAGGAAGCTGCATGGCCAAGGAGGGATTTGAACCTGGATCTTCCAGGTCTCAGTTCTACTCCCTAACCACTACACTGTCCTGGCTTTTAATTAATTATTAAACTTACAGGATACAGAGCTCAGCTGGGAAGAAGGTGTAGAGTGACACTGCTACAATTAAGAATAAATACAATGCAAAAAAAAGTAAAAAATAAACAGAACTAAACAGTTCTGATCCACTTCCAAAATATTTGAGTTAAGACATGGTAAATCATACACCATATGTGAGATTAATTTACATCTGACATCTAGTAAATTTACATCTAATTTATTTGATTTTTACCCTGCTTTTCTTCCTAGGAAGGATACCCAAGGCCGCTAATGATAATATAATTATTTATATCTAATTTACATCTAGTAAAAACACTAACTCTTGAGTTCAGTCTAAATTCCAAGAAATTCAAAGTGCAGTTTTAGATTAACAGTCTCTAACTCTATCCGCATGTAGAGGTTGTTTACAGATAAGCATTATTGCCACAGTGTGAACAAACAGACATAAGGAGATTTTTCAGCACCATGCCTGGGACCCAGATTAATGTACACTAACACTTAATTAGCCCGAGAGATATTACTTAGTCAACAAAAAGGCAGAGCAAGACTCAGAAGTCCTTGCCTTTTACTGTTAGTTAATTAAGGAAATTCCAGTCAAAGCAAGATCAATAATAAAATAATGCTAGGGGAGAATTTGTAAGGTGGCATGTGGACCAGATGATGTATCTGCTTGTTTCTAAAAGGCAATGAGCACTTAAGAGTAAACATAATAATGAAACAGAAACACCTACGATAAAATCATACATGGAAGAATCCCAAGAATTGGCACATAGCCAGTTGGCATCTACCAAGAGTCAGAACAGATGGCCATCTTTACAGAAATCAAAGCCATATTGTGTGTGTATAATTTTTAAGTCTACCCTTAAAATACAACATTTTAAGATGAATTATGCTGCTCTTATTTGAGGAGAAGGGAAGGGTGAGAAAGTGCAAACATACTTAACAGCGCCAACAGAATGCTCATGTAAACAACAACCTGCAGCAGCAGCAATAGCACAAGAAGAGCTGCCACCACTCCCAAACCACTGCAGAAGTGTTGTTTTAATATGGGAACCCCCAAATCCCTACCCTAGCTTTACCACAACCTCATACACTTGTGATTTTGCATTAAATACTACAGAATCAGTCCATCCTCAGTTCTATATTCTCTACATCAAAATCAGAATCATCACTTCCTCCATAAACATATCCAGGCAACACAACAGGAAGTCTGCCTTTCTAGTATAGTCTACACCAATTTAATCTGAGCAGAACAAAAAGCTCAAATATGATTTAAAGTGATCAAAGAAGAACCTTTTCTGGTAATGCCAGGCAAACAAGAGGCTGCAGAGCTACTTTCACAGTCCAAATCTTGTCAGCCACACAGACAAAAGCTTTTGTGTCTACAACACCCACTTCCTCCTTGAAGGCAGATTTTCCTGTCTGTTGGGAGTCAGGGGTGAAGGGAGCACAGTTTAAAGGCACAATACGTGTGTGTGCATGTATGTGTGTGTAAGAAAGAGTGTTAGGGGTACTATATTTTGTGTGTGTGTGCCAGAGTGAGAGAATGAGCAAGGGGTACAATACTGCATTTATGTCTGAGAGTGTGTTGAAGTATTATTTGTGTGTTAGTGAGTGTGTTGGGGCACTATACTGTGTTTGTGAAAGAATGTGTTAAAATATGTGAGAGAGGGGCACAATGTAAGTATGTTAGAGAGGGGGCACCATTTTGTGTATATGTGTGAAAGAGAAACACAGTGTTAGGGGAACAATATTGTGCAAGTATGTGTGTAAGAGAAGTTATGAACATAATATTGAGTGTGTACTGGGGCACAGTATTGGATGTGTGTGAGGTATCACATGGGGCATTATCTTGTGTGTGAGAGAGAGGGGGGAAAGGGAGAGGAAGAGTGTGTGTTATGGACACTATTCTGTACTGTGTATTTGCAAGAGATACTGCTGGGGCACAATATTGATGTCTGTGAAGGATGACATGGGGCACTATATTGTGTGTGTGTATTAGAACACAATATTGGAAGTGTGTGTGAGTGTGTTGGGGCATAATACTGGATGTGCATGAGTGTGACATGGGGTGCTGTATTGTGTGTTTGTGAGAGGGGGCACTATGTGTGTCTGTGAGAGGGAGAGAGACTGCTGTGGATGTACAATATTGGAGGAGTGTGTGAGATGGTCCACCATATTGTGTAAACTTGTGTGTGTGTTTGAGAGTGAGAGAGTTAGACATAGGGCACAATCCAGAGTAACTACAGGAGCACGTAAGAGATATTATGTGCACCCGTAGTTACTGCACCGCCAAGTGAAAACCTATGGGAAATTCATATTGCAATCCAGAGCAAATTGTTCTTACACTGGAGCAAGGACTCCCCATAGTTACTCTGGATTGCGCCCACAGTATCGAAGTTGTGTGTGAGTGAAGGAGTGAGTGACACAATATTGGATCTCTGTAACGGATGACATGAGTACTACATTGTGTGTGTGTGTGTGTGTGAGAGAGAGAGAGTGTACTGGAGGCTCAATATTAGATGTATGTGTGAGATGAATAGCACAATCCTAACCAGGTCTACTCAAAAATAAGCCCAATTGTTTTCAATAGGTCTTACTCCCAGGAAAGTGTCTTTAGGATTGCAGCCGAAGGCACTATATTGAGTGTGTGAGGGAAGGGGCCACCATGTGTTGTGTGTGTGTGTGTGTGATACAGACACAATATTGGGGTTGTGTGTGAGAGAGTGTACCGGAGGCTCAATATTAGGGGTGTGTGTGTGTGTGAGATGGAGGCACTATATTGAGTGTGTGAGGGAAGGGGCCGCCATGTGTTGTGTGGGTGTGAGAGTGTTATGGATACTGTTATTGTTTGTGTGTGTGTGAGGGAGATGTTGTGTGTGTGTGTCTGAAGGAGGGGCACCACAACGTGTGTGTGTTGTGGGAGGGAGAGAGATGTGTGGGTCTGAGAGAGGGCGCGCCACAGTGTGTGTGTGTGTGAGAGAGAGAGGGGGGGGGGGCTCCCCTCGCCTTCCCTCCCTCTGGGGCTGACATGCCCGAGGGGCTGACATGCCCTCTCTCAGACCCACACATCTCTCTCCTCAGCCCTGGGCGCGCTGCCTGCCTGCCTGCCTCCCTCCCTGGCCCTGCTGTTTCTCGCACTCACGGAGGCATAGCTGGGCGACGTAGGCGTAGTAGGACCAGCAGACGATGCCGCAGATGAAAAGGACGGGCACCCAGTACATCAGGCACTGGCAGCGCTGCCTCACGCCCCCCGCCGCGCCTCGGGAGCGCCCCCGGGAGCCCAGCAGGCCCTGGCCGGAGGAGGCGGCGGGGGGGCCCTGGGGCGCCGCCATCTTCTCGCCCTTCCTGCCTCCCTCAGCTCTTCACGCCCTCGGGGGCCCCGGACCTCCGCCGCGCATCCTCCGCCATCAGAGAAGAGACGGCAGAGGCGGCTCAGTCTGCCTCCTTCGCAACCCCTTCCTCGGCCGGCGGCGCGCAGGGACTGGAACGGCCGCTCCTCCCTCAGCCGCCGCCAACCCCCGACGCTCCACTCGGCCCCTGCCCTGCTCGGCCCTCCCTCGCCTTCCCCTGCCCGACACTCGCATCCCGACCCGGGCCCTCAGGCAGGGACTCTCACGGGCAAGGGACACACGCCGCCTCCCTCACAGCCCTGCCCTGTCCCAACTTCTACTCAGAAGTAAGCCCCCTCATACGCAGTGGGGCTTACTCTCAGGAAAGCAAAGACTGAAGCCTCAAAGCCCCAAAGTGTCTACTCAGAAGTAAACCCCTTCATATTCAATGGGGGATACTCTCAGGAAAGCAGGGAGGGACTGAAACCCCAAAGTGTCTACTCAGAAGTAAGCCCCTTCATATTCAATGAGGATACTCTCAGGAAAGCAGGAAGGGGAGTGAAGCCTCAAAGCCCCAAAGTGTCAACTCAGAAGTAAGCCCCTTCATATTCGATGGGGGATACTCTCAGGAAAGCAGGAAGGGGAGTGAAGCCTCAAAGTGTCAACTCAGAAGTAAGCCCCTTCATATTCAATGGGTGATACTCTCAGGAAAGCAGGAAGGGGAGTGAAGCCTCAAAGCTCCAAAGTGTCTACTCAGAAGTAAGCCCCTTCATATTCAATGGGAGATACTTTCAGGAAAGCAGGAAGGGGACTGCAGCCTCAAAGTCCCAAAGTGTCTACTCAGAAGCAAGCCCCATTATAATCAGTGGGTCTTACTCCCAGGTAAAAGGAGTAAGTACCTTCTCAGGTAAAAGGAGGACGTATTAAGTTCTTTTCCAAGCCAGAAGCTAAAAAAACAAGATATGTCCTGAAAAAAGAGGATGTCTGGTCATCCTGCCCCAGGTAGGTATGTATAGGATTGCAACCTCAGGGCTTAATCCTTCCCTACTTTCCAGCACTGGTGCAGCTGCAATGCAACCCTGAGATAAGTGAAGAAATGTGACTGCCTCCCTACCACAGGATGCGGTGCTCCCCCTTTTGCAATGGCTACCCCAGCACTGGAAAATTGGCTAGGATTGGGCCCTCAGCCAGCAAGCAGTCTGCAGCACATGGGGATCATGGTGGTACTGCTTCCTCCTTTCTCCCATTCCCACAAAAGCCTGCTATTCTATCCTGTAGAACAGGGAAAGGAAAGGTGACTCATTTCCTTGTGGAATATAATTACAGCTTTAAAAAAAGTGGTTTCACTCAAAAAGAATGCCCATGGAGCGAGGGCAACTTTTGTTTGGGCTTTTGCCCAGGCCACCCCAAAACCAGTGGTACCCAATATTTAGGAGGCCATGGAGCACAGAAGCAGAAAGTGGAATCATTGTCAGCCATGTGTAACCCCCTACCTCCTCACCTCTGCACATAAAACATGCAATTAAATTTGTCATAAATTAGATAAGGTTTATTTGATATTTATGAGAGATATATTATTTATAGAGAAGATTTGTGGGTTCCTGCTTTTGTTGCTGGCTCTGGCTGTACTCTATGTTCTCTGCCGCCTCTGGTGGTCTATGGGGATGTGTTTGCTTGGTGACATGCTGGAAGTGATCAAAGAGGCAAATATTTTCTTTTACCTGAGACCACCTTTCAGGATCTCATGGGTCACCTGTGGTCTACAGCCCATGGTTTGGGAACCAATGCTTTCAATCTTTTTCATCTCCTGGCACATTAACAAGGCACTGAAGTTGTCAAGGCACACCATCAGTTTTTTACCAATGACAAAGCACACCATGCTGTGGGTAGGGGGCGCAAAATTCAATTGTCCTAATAAAAAATGTATTTATTGTAGAAATGCCTCCCCAAACTCCCAGGGCACACTTGAGGACCATCCATGGCACACTGGTTGAAAATCAACTGCCTTAAAAGCAGTCTTGATAAAGAAACACAGCTCTCAGAAACCTTTAAACCTCTCACATTCTAGCCTGCTTTAAAATAAAAATGGATCTTTATTTTACAAAAGTGGCCAAAGAAACATAATGGGCTTCTCATCTAGAGAAGGACAAGTTGCATGAGGAAGCTTTTTCCTACTAAGATACCAGATCCATTGGTTAATCCACCTTCACAAGGCCTCTTTTTACAATCAGAAACTCAGATTACAATCTTTTATCATTACAAACAAACCTTTGCCCTTCCCTGATTGTTAGGAAACACCAGCTCATTAATTACTTACCAAGGAGATAAATAACCCCTGTTAAGTTATCTTGGCATATAAAGAAGTTCCCTTGATCTTCCCTTGGCAAATTAGGAAATTGCTGAAATAAATATTACAGACTTTCTGGGTTGTTCTGAGCATGCCTTTGGGTGCTAAACAACATGTAAGAAAAAGTAGAGTTTTTGATTAATTCATCAGAATGTTATTACAGTTTTTGCTGCAAAGTTAATAAACGTTGGCTACCATCCTAAACACACTTTCCTGGGAGCAAGACCCATTGAATATAATGGGAGTTATTTCTGAGTAGACAGGCGTAGGCTTGCACTCTGCCTGATACCTATGGTAAGTACTGGAATGTGACATGAAGCCAAATCCTAACTGAATTCCTGTGCAGCAATGCAGCAGTTCTGGCATGGCTTCCCTGTAGCCCATGGCTTCCCTGCTGCCCATGGCTGGCAGGCAGCATATATAAGCCATAGTAGCCACAACCTGTGTCACCATATTGGTATATGCATGCAGGTAGTTGGGCCCAGGAAGGGGGATTGGATATAGCAGTGCACATCAGTGCTATCAATCCTGCCTCCTAAGCCTGATCTACCCCTATCTCTGCATTAGACTTGTTTAACCACATGAAGGCAATATACAGGATATGAATGCTTTTAGCTTTTGTCATGTCCTGCATTTTTCTGGGTTTCCTACATTGGGGGGGAGGGGTTTGACCTCTTGTAGTTATGACTTGTAGGGTGCAATCCAGAGTAACTATGGGGAGTCCTTACTCCAGTGTAAGAACAATTTGCTCTGGATTGCAATATGAATTTCCCGTAGGTTTTCAATAGGTGGTGCAGTAACTATGGATGCACGTAATGTCTCTTACGTGCTCCCGTAGTTACTCTGGATTGTAGGGCTAGTCACCCTGCTTTGTTATCAACATGGAGTTATTTAATATGTAGGAAAGTTCTAGGCATTTGTTTTTGGTTGAATGTTATCAGTACAACAATGGATTTCTATCCTATCACCATGGTGACTAGAAACTATACACTCTTCCCTCTTTATCACTATATTTACTACTAGCGAAAGGCGTACCCGTGTTGCGCGAGTAAAATGGCCCTGTATGCCATCCCCCCATATGCATCAACCCCCCATGCACAACGTTCCCCCATGCGCAACTTCCCCCATGCACATCAACCCCCCATGCGCAACTTCACCCATGGGCATCAACCCCGCATGCGCAACTTCCCCCATGCACATCAACCCCCCATGCACATCAACCCCCCATGCGCAACTTCCCCCATGCGCATCATCCCCCATGCGCAACTTCCCCATGTGCATCAACCCCCATGCGCAACTTCCCCCATGCGCAACTTTCCCCATGCACAACTTTCCCCATGCGCAACTTTCCCGTATGCGCAACTTCCCCATGTGCATCATCCCCCATGAGCATCAACCTCCCATGCGCATCAACCTCCCATGCGCAACTTCCCCCATGCGCATCAACCTCCCATGCACAACTTCCCCCATGTACAACTTCCCCCCATGCGCAACTTCCCCCCATGCGCAGCATCCTCGCCAGTGCAACCTCTTCCTCCTAACACCATCCCCCAGTGCACCAGGGTCTGAGCACCAAATTGGCTGGATGTTGGTCAGTCTCCCATGTTAAGTATAGGACAAAAACACGTTGCCCCCTTTTCAGCCCCTGAAGGGTTAAATTTCTCCAGATGGTTCTTGGTGGGTGTTCAGGTGACAGAAGGATCCCTCCCAGAATTCCATGCTTCAGGCCCAGCAGTTGGGGCAGAATGTTGATGAGTCATCAATTCTCAATGCAAAGTATAGGGAGGAAAACGCGTTGCGCCCCTTTTCACCCCCTTCCAGTTGGAATTTCTGAAAACCAGTTCTTAGTGCACCCCTCTGTCATGGAAGAAACACCCACCCCAAATTTCACACTTCTAGGCCCACCGGTTTTGGCAGGGCGGTGATGAGTCAGTCAGTGAGTGACTTTTCTCTTTTACATATATAAAGGTTTTGATTTACCCATGTTGCACTTATGAGGTCCATTCCCCTTTATGCACTCCAGGGTTTTTGATAATAAGGTCTGAGAATGGTGGAGGGAACCCAATGGAGGCAAGGTTTTCACCATTTTATCTAATAGATCTTCTGTCTGTTAGACCTTCTGTCTATTAGACCAGTGATTTCTGGAGACAAAAGTGCCCTGCTTGCCCAGAAAGGAGTTCCATGGATTGTATCAAATTTTGGATTTCTCCTCGTAGGACAAAAGTTCAGAACTGTCCTCTTTTGGGGGTGTACTCCTGTGGGCTTTAGGGGAAGTGCTTTTCAGGATTCTCAAAGGCTAAAGCACAGCCCAGGGGTGCATTCCTTTGTGTGCAGACACACTGCCTGAAGGGTAGCATGACCCCATGCTTTCAAGGCATGTGCACATCTTGCAATTTTTACAGCGTATTTATTTTTGGACTGTGTTTCTACAAATTACTGTTAAAATGAATCCCTCATTTATCACACCACACATTTTAAAATTTTAATTTACAAATGAATATACAACCTTGTACTTGGGTTGTCCTTCAAGAATGAAGAGATCACTACTTTCTGTTTGGTGATCCTTTTTACATTCAGAATAGACACAGGAATAACACAAATTTAGTATTCGAAGGAACAAAGGGGGACCTGTAACAAAATGTTGCACTTTATCCACAGCTCATAACACTTTCTAGGGCAGAGGAGGATGGGTGGAGGCCGTTCCTAGTTGGGTGGAGAACACAAGGCAAAGCTGGGACCCAACAGTTATGCTAGATTCCAAAATGGCTCTCTGGACTGCTCACGTGTCGATTCTAACCCAGAATGGAGTTATGCTAGATTCCAACCGGGTTCTGGCTGCTCACATCTTAGTTCTGCACCACCTCCAAAGGCAGCACAGAACTGAGTAGACCCATTGGGATTGTTGCTGTGTTAACAGGGTAAGTGTTCTGTGGTAGCGCAGCAGCAGACCCAAGTCACACTGTCAGGATTGTGCTGCCTGAAACATCTTACAGTGAGTTGAGACAGAATTGTGTTATGGTTTCAGAATTTTTAGTTGCTTAGAGCCCGATCCTTTCCAACTTTCCAGTGTTGATACAGCTTTACCATTGGGACAACTTGCAGTGGAGTTGCACTTGAGGCCTCCTTGAAGTATGGAAACATTTCTTCCCTTAACTCTTGGCTGCTTTGTGGATCCATCAGTGTGGAAAAGTTGGGTAGGTTTGGGCCCTACAGCTGCAATCCTAAATATACTTATCTGGGAAGAAGTCCCATTGAACTCTGGGTTTACTTCTAACTAGACACACGTTAGATTGCACTGAAAGAACCATAGTGTTCTATGTTTAGTGTTTAGTGTCATCTCATTTCTATCTTCAGAACCATCATTTGTGAACATTGATAGTGACACAGCATGGCATCAAGAGTGGACAACTTCCAATCCGGGCTTATTTAATTTGAATAAATTTACATATATGATTGTATTAGATACATTACAAGGCTTGCGTGTGGCCCAATAGGGCCATATTGAAGTTTGCTGAGGGCTGCATTTGGCCCCAGGGCCAGGGTTTGGACACCCCTGATTTAAGCTATTCAGCCATAGGTCTAGTCACTGCTCATATACAACACATAATATATAGCATATAATTTTATTCACAGTGTGGGTTTTACTAGCTTATCATTTATTATTGTTTATCTTTTATATATTGTGAATTTTAGGTAACAATGCTGCATTTTGTCATTAAAAATCATTTATTGAACATCAGTGGTACTGATAGTTTTCATAGGATTGTATTGTACAATTGCTCAAGAGCCCATTTTTTCGGTAGGAAGGCAATTCATAAATACAACCAATGTATAACAGATGGGGTTACATTTAATCAACAGTAGTCTGGTATTTTACTCTTATAGCAAGAATCATCCAGTTTATTGCTATTCAGGTTTAACACTGACAGTAAATAAACCATATACAGTAAGTGATTGGTAGAATGAAATGTTCAAAGCAGCATTTTTTTATTTTTTCTGACCGTGAAGATGGCTGTGTGTGTGTTTCTTTTAAAGGTGATATATAGTATTAGTTGTTAAATGTGGTTTTATTCCAGTATTCATATGCATTTATTACCCTGTAGAGTTTTTCCCCCCAATTGTTGGTCTTAAAACATTTATGGCTTAATCTTTCATGAGTCACAGTTAGCAGAACCTATACAGAAACTGCTTTCCTAGCATTTGGCTATGAACTTAGGAACAGATTCAAATAATTTATATTCAGATTAATGGGTTTGAACACAATGGGTTTGAACAGGTCCATGTAAAATGGTCTCTAAGATCATTAGCTTCCTTCCCGAACAATGGAGTGATTGTGCTGGACCTCAGGTCCCATCAGGTCCCAAGAAGTCTATAATGTTGATTTGTCAGAGCAATTGCCCATGCTTGATTTTTAAACTCCTCTCTACTTTTCCCCACATTTTTGCAACTGGAGATCAGGATGTCCTGACACAGTTACCCATAATCTTCAGTGCTTTAGCCTACCTCATTAAATCAGTGGCATCATCACTAGGGTTTATAATCACCCTGTTCAGACGACCATGGACCTTCACCTATACAGTGGGGGGGAGAATACAGGGTGGTGTGCATGGTGATGTATCATCCTGCCCCACTGTTTTTTTATCATACCTTTTCTAGAATAGAAATATTTCAAATTTGTCTGTTTCATTGCACTCTGCTGTAAATTACACATTGAATGGTATAAAACATGATTGTATTCCTACAAATCACAATTTTAGTGATTTTGGTCATTAATGTATGCATCACCTCGTGTGGGCCACACACCCCTAGCAATACCACTGCCACATGAATAGGCAACCTTTGTATATGCTAACAATGGACTGGTCTACAACCCTATACCCACCTTCTGAGTCTTATGTATAATCAAACTGACTTCTTTGTTTGAATGCCTTGATGAGTCTAGGACTGCTAATCTCCACCAGGGGTCTCCAAATCCAGGCCTGGGGGCCAGACACATCCCTCAATGTGGCCCCCAGTAAGACTCCTCTATTAATAATTCATGCATCACTAGATCTATTAAAAATCCATTTTCATTTACTAATAAGCTCTTTATTGAAAAGCAGACATGGGAGCCATAATGTCTCAGTTTTCACAAGATTTCCATACTTAGATGTTTTTTAGTAGTGGTCTCTAATCCTTCAGTAAATTGTATTACAAAGTTATGATACTTACATTTATCTTTATAAGATTCTATGACAGACTATAGCTAACTGTTACCATAGGCAATGCATTCTGTCAGCAAGTTTGAAAAATAACTTGGAAGCCTTTTAAAAATTGTTTAGTCTTGCATGCTAGTTACAGAAGTAAACCGTGCTGCCTTTTCCTGCATGCAATGACCTGCATGGCAAAAGTATTTTCTACATGTTTACTAATCGGAATAAAAGGACCACGTTTTATTAAAAGGTGTTTGATATACTGTACAAAAGGAACACCTTGGACCCTACAGTGCCCTAATGCAAGTGGAAGGCACTTCCGCTCATGCAGAGACAAGTTTTGCTTATTTCTCTATGGCTGCAATCCCAAAACTTGCAAATGGTTTCTGTGGCGCTTGGGAATAGTTTTTTGGGAGTGTGGAAGTTTTGGTAGAAGAAAGTGGCAGGGAAGCCTCATTTCATAAATAGAATTCTGCTGGTGGTAATTAAAATCCAGTGAATTAGATTTATGTAGTTACATATAAGTGCACAGGTTAAGAAATACTTATAAACGGAATGCGCAGGCTAAGAAATACTTATATTCGCTTTCTCAATACTACTCATATAGCAAAATCCTAACCATATCTGTTCAGAAGCTCCAGTGTGTTCAATGGGTCTCACTCCCAGGAAACTGTGCTTAGGATTGCAGTCATAGTTGGACAATTTAAAGTCAGTACATTTTGATGAACCTATTGAATACAAATAGAAACAATAATGCTAAGATTCTCTGATTCATTAAACCCATTTAATCTTAAAGGTTGTTATGAGAGTCTTGGGGTGCTTTCACAGTCATCCATTATTCTGGAACTGACAATATTCATTTTTTTCTTTTTTCTTTCTAAACAAGACATGCAGATGATATCATAAGCCAATTGACCTCCCCTCTCCCTGTTCTTCCCTTCATCTGGGAGCAAATTTATTCTGCCTCTTGGAAAACAAAAACAGATATCTATGTTCCTGAGTTGTGCTATTCATATCACCTCTATTTTAGTTATTTTCACCTTTCAATTTACAAGCCATTCCTGCCAAAACTCTTTCTTGGGCTGAAGCTAAATAAATTATTATTTCAGTTTGTTTTTGTTGCACTTTTTAAAAGTTCCAAAATATACATACGTGCAAGCATTTTCTGTATCTTTAACAGAACTTTCTAAGGCCTTCTATGATTCCTGAGGAGCTTGGAAAACAGCCAGCCGCGCTTCATTACTTCTCAAGCTCCATGGCTACATCTGAATCAAACTTATAAAACTTGAAAATTTCTTATTTACCTTTTACATTAATTTAAGGCAAAAAAGCTTAGCCAACATATTTCTGAGAGCTGCTCATTATATGTCAAAATGCATGTGATTTGCAAGCCATGGTTTAGCCACCAGTATTATAGACATTAGAATGGGGAGAATCCCACACACTATTTCAAAAACCTCTCCACACACTCTGTGGAGAGGGATTTTCCCTCCCTTCTCTGACTCACAAGGAACTGTAACACTTGAGAGGTCCTCAAATGTTTGCCTTCCTCCAGGCCTGGGAAGTGCCCTTTTTGAACGTCTCCTTCACTATAGTGGAATATAGCAATATGTATATTAAATGCTGAGTGGAACCAATGTTTTAATTCTGCTTATGGTTGATGGAAGAAAAGCAGTATATCTACATGGCAATGTAGAAGTATTCCTAGATTAAATAAATACCCAGGTTTAAATGGTCTGTCAAACTTTTAAAAATCACTCCTCTCTACACACTAAAACATTTCCTCGTTTAAATCACTTTCAACTTCGACACTATATTATTAAGAGTTCCTTTGGTTATATATTATAATAAGGTAAGTTCAGCTTTATATCTTTCAGGAACAAAATTGTATTCTGCTTCAAAATCAACCTCCATATTTCCTGCTTGAGCATAAACATTATAACATCACATGAAAATACTTTTTGTCCATAGATGTTACTAAGGACACACAGACCAATGTAAAAACATGCTAAGAAAAGGGAATGGCATGTGAAAATAAAATAAATACAACAGTTTAAATAAATAAATTTCTAAGAAACATTCACATTTTTTATTGGCCAAAGTGGCCAACATTGGTTGAAAGAGCCATATTTAAAAAGCATTTAAACTCTTAAATATATTTGCCCAGCATGAACATTAAACACCTTTTAATCCAGTGGATTCTAAGCTTATACCTGGTAAATTATAAAACTTGAAAATTTCTTATTTACCTTTTACATTAATTTAAGGCAAAAAAGCTTAGCCAACATATTTCTGAGAGCTGCTCATTATATGTCAAAATGCATGTGATTTGCAAGCCATGGTTTAGCCACCAGTATTATAGACATTAGTGATCATTACAGTGAAAGGGAAGCAGCCTGATCCAGTTTAAGGTACCTCTTGTGTGTTTATCCCCAGCTGAATGGAGAACCACAGGGACAAACAGGTGCTATATGCCCAACTGTCCTTGTCAATCCAACTTCTAAGTCTCAAACGTAGAACCCAAGAAAGCTAAAATTCACTATTGAGTTGTCGTAGGTCCGAATTGCTCCTTGCATGCTAAAACGCCAATCAGAAGGATTTTAACCCTTAAAGTGCTCCATACTGAAGTCAGGGCTGTTCCATATAGTGGTAAAAGGTAAAGGTGTCCCCTGAATGGTGTACTGCTAGTTGTGACTGACGGTAGGGTCCACACTGTTTTTAAGCTGAAGAGCCAGTGCTGTTGAAAGAAGTCTCCATGGTCATCTGTCCGGCATGACTATATGCTGAGACACATGAAATGATGTTACCTTCCCACTGATGTGGTACTTATTAATATACTTTCATTTCCATGCTTTCTAACTGCTAGGTTAGCAGGAACCGGGCAAGGGACAGGAGCTCACTCCTTGTAGCATTCACATCTTAAACCCAGGCTTGCTGGTTGATAGGAATGATGTCTTAACCCCAGAGTCACCACAACTCTAATTTTTTAAATAATTCCAACTAAATGATTACATAGAAAAAGAAAATCCTTGCAGTTTCACACTTCGTCCTTGGAAGAAAAAAAATGAAGAAATGTCCAAAAAATGAGAGTGTGATCTCTCAACTTGACACTGATTGTGATGAAGCAAATGAAACTTACACTTGCAGAACATTTTTAAGGTAATAGTCCAAGATAATAAAATATCATGCACTGCTAAAGATGTCAAACATTTGGCTTAATTATAGGTTTCCTGATTTCTTCATATCAGATTTCCAAGGTAAAAAAAGGAATGGTGACCAGACATAGAAGAGTCTTTTCATCTCAGCATTATTACAACTCCAAAATTGCTTCCAAAGCTCTCTGAAGTGTTCTTATAATCATCTCACAATCATGATAGGCTTTCAACACATACTTGGTGTTTTCCTGTTAACATATTAATATATAATAAGAAAAACTGGGCATATAAATACACAAAAAATTGTATTAATATATAATTATATTAATATATTAAAAATATATAATAAAAACTGGGCATATAAATACACAAAAAATTCTAAACAAATGACAGGAATTAATGTTGGCTATAATCATCACAAGCATTTAAAAAAAATAAAAACCCTATATACAGTAGTTGTACCCCACTTAGAAAAAGCTAAGCGTTTTCCTTTATATTCTTTGAGAGAATATTGAGACTAGTAATTAAAATAAAAGCTGCTATATTGTTCAGTGAACACTATTATGTTTTGGATCATAATCCCTTAGAAAATATTTTAAAAGCTAATAACTGTCATCGTCCTCCCACAGGTTGCCTTGCTAATCATGACTGACTTTTAAGGACTGTGCAGATCCCCATTACAAGGCTGGTATGAATCAACACTGAAGGCCCACTGTTACCTTCCCACCAACATGGTACCTATTTATCTTCTTGCATTTATCAAACTGCTAGGTTACTGTATGGTAAAGTAATTTTAAATGAAATGAACACTTGGTAAGTAATTTTGGTGGGCCACTGTGTAATACAGGAAGCAAGACTGGATGGGCCTGTGGCCTGATCCAGTGGAGGCTCTTACGATGAAGCATATTCTTTGAGGAAAATAATGTTATATAATAATATGATTTTTTTTCTCTAAAGGGAAAAGTGCACAATGAATTGATACATAAAGAATCAAAATCTGCTCATGGACAAGAAACACCAGCAGAAGGCTAGGAGGAGAAAGGAAGAGAAACGGGAATTATTCAGGAAAATACTAATGGTGGCCACAACACCTTTTATTACCAAGAACCCAAATGTACCCTCCACAAACTGATGCTGCACCAATAGAGAATACTTGCTGCATGTTGTGTTGGTGGACAATCAGATGGCCATCAAGAGATAAAGCAAAAACTCTTTTACATATCTCCTATTAGGTTGCTTCATACCTATGCCACTTATTGACCTAGCCTAAGTCCAAAGAGAGGAACATTTGGGGTTATATCCAATGTGGACTTTTGCATCAAGATGCAGTCCTGCACCCTACCCCCACCTTCCCTGCACTGAACTGACTACTCGGCTAGCTTACCTTGGTCAGCAGAGTTTCTGGGCAAGTCTGGCATGTGTGCAAAGCTGCTGGCCATTTCTGCCTGCAGTGAGGATACCATTGCAAGGCCATTTATACAGCAGATCAATAGATTCACTGTTGTAAACAGCCCACAGAGTCAGCTGCAAATCCATTTCACATGCGTATTTAAATGAAGTCAAAATATCTAAAGACAAAGTTTGTACTCATGTATGGAAGCATTTTCTTGAATAGAGAATACAAATTAATACAGGTCAACATAAAAATGTAATAGAAAAATCTTAGGGAATGCTTCCACACTCAAGCCAGAGCATGTCACCAATTCCGAAGTTCTTAGAAATTTATGAAGTAAACATGTTTTTTGTGCAAGTTCTCAAAGTATAATCAATCATGGCTTGAAAGTTTAATTTCAAATAATTATGATTGAATTCATTTTCTGATTAGTTTTTCTGATTCCCCAATTTTCATGTGAATTAGGGACTATGGTTCATACTGAGCTTGTCTTACCAACAGAATTCCTGTGCAAAAAAGACATCCAATTATTTATCTGCTATTGAGTTCCTTCTTCACACAGGATTTGAAAGTAGTATATTTCTGCACAGTCCTGTAGCCCTGTGAAGCAAAGATAAAGAAATGTCCACATGCAGGTAACATAAGAAAGCAGCCAAACACTGCTAATCATAGCGCAAAAACCGTGAAAAGATAATTTTAGGTTTCCAATATTGATATATTTATCAAGTGACCAAGCATGATACAATTCACTTCACTTTTTCATGGGATGTTTCCTCATTTATTTACAAGGGAAAAGAACCTTTTTAAGGAACCGTCCTTGTTCTCTCCATTATAGTGTCTTTCTAATTGTTTTCTGGTTTTTCTTCTACATTTTTAAGACTGTAGGACGGAGCTATTTTGTTATTTGATTTTCTCTGTAAATCACTTTGTAAACTTTTTGTTGTTGAAAAGCAGTATATAATAGTGGAAAAGCTGAAATGTATATTACATAATGTATATAATAGTTGAAATGTATATTACAGGCATTGTATAAATCAGTGATTTTCAATCTTTTTCATCTCATGGCACACTGACAAGGTGCTAAAATTGTGAAGAAACAAAATCAGTTTTTTTACCACTGACAAGGCACACTATGCTTTTGGTAGGGGGCTCAAATACCCCAATTGTCCTACTAATAAATGACCCTCACTCAGGTCCCAATGAACATCTGTCAACCATCTGCGGCACATCTGCCATGGCATCATGATTGAAAATCACTGGTATAAACAAAGAGAGATACAGGTTCATCCTCCTAATTTGCGACATTTGGTTCTAAGAACCTGCTATTTTTTGCATTATATAAAGGGAATTAGTTACTATGCTAATAAGACAGGCAATGAATCAAGATAATTAAGCAGCACCCTTTCAGGTGCTGCCAATTGCCCTGCTAAATACCCTTCCCAAATTTCATGCTTCTGGGTCTAAGAGGTGGGGCAGAGCGTTGATCAGCCGGCAATTTTTCAATATAAATATAGGGATGAAAATGTGTTGTGCCCTTTTCATGCTCTTTCAGTTTGAATTAAAACAAAACTGGTTCTTGGTGGGTGCCTCCATCACAGAAGGAATACCCTCCTCAAATTTCATGCTTTTAGGTCCAGTCGTCTTGGCTGGGCATTGTTGGGTGAGTCAGTAAAATGAGTGAGTCAGTCAGTGAGTCAGTGATTTTTGAATTTTATATACCCATATATAGAAGATGATGATACCACATGATAATTCATGTGGTAATACAGTGGCTGTCCACATGGTGGCAGACAGATATAAAGACTAAACTCGGCCTAAAAAACAATAACTAAAGTAAGGAATACAACGGCAAAGGAGAAATACCTTTGTATATACTCAAATGTAGTGTGCCATCGAATATAATGCACATTATAAAAACCAGTTTGCTGGCAATTATAATGTGTAACCTTTTAAGATGGAATGTGCATTATATTGATGGTGGGGTCCTTGAAGTGGAGAGAGGAAAGGTGTTGCCGCTGCTGCCCACTGCCCCGTTCCTCCTCCCCCCGAGACCCACCACCCACACCCCCGACCGGAGGATGACCCACTATGACCCACCATAGTGCATTTTTAATGTTTTAGATGACTGCACTTAATTTAAAATAATGAACTGAATTCAAAAACAATATGCCATATGTCCCGAAAAACTGGGATTGTCTGGGATTTGAATGGTAAAAAAATGTCTAGTCCAGCTGATTAGAAATCCTGGATTTTTGAAACTAGCTCCTTGGCTGGAGAGGGAGAGGCAGAGGCAGGTGGGTGACCATGTCACCTCCACTCCCTGTCTTTTGCAGTGCCTGCTGTCCGCTTCTGAGCTCCTCCACCCGCCAAGCAGACAGCCTGGCTTGGACTCTGCTGCTCACTGGCCCCTGCCTTTCCTTAGCACAACCACTGGCCATCAGGGTGACCAGATGCCAAACCCAAAATTCCTGAACCCCAAGGCCAAAATTCCTTCCCCCAGGCCAAAATTCCTAACCCCCGCCAAGCCAAAATTCCTACCCGCTTTAAAAAATTGCCCAAAATGTAATTTTTTGATTTAATATTTTTGTTTTTTTGGCCATAACTTTTGATAGGAAAGAGATATCTAAAAACTGATTTTTGCATTGGATTCTGCTCTTCAATACGAATCCAACAACATATGACACGATGGGGTACTGTGCACCATCGTGAAGTTCAAAACTGAAGCCAAAATGTAGGACACCCGGACAGGAGGTTAAAAATCCGGACAAATCTGGGTTTTTCCGGTCATATGGTCACCCTGCTGGCCATGGGTATCTCTCCACCCCTCCTCCACAGCCCTAACCCAGCCTCTCCTGGCAGTCCCATTGCTGGAGTCATCCTTGGCCTTCTCAGTGTTGCCCGGCATCCGACTGGAGCTGTGCAAAGACAATGTCCTCCCCCCACCCACCATCCTGCACAGCAGGCACTCACTCTTTCCCTCCCTGCACAGCAGAGCTTTTTGATACTGCTTGCCCAATAGCTGGTACCTTTGTCCCTGTTTTGTTGAAGAGAATTATGGCAACCCTACAAAATTATTTTAAACTGCTTTGTGATAAAATTAATTTCTAATGATAGTCATTTAATTGATTTCTTGTCTCCTGAGTGCAGCCTGGTCTATAGACTGAAATTTCTAAAAGTTGTTTAAAGATTACTGGCATTCAGAAGCATTCAAAGAGCAATTCCCCAGTCTATAATGTAATGACAAGAATAAACTTACTAAATAATGGACCTTCTGGATCAATAGCAAATTACCGTATATTAGATTGGGATTCATGACATTAGTGGAAAAATTCTAGAAATCAAGGGTTGGTGCAATGTAAGCAAATACTGACAGTTTTAACTTCAAGAACTGTGAATTAATAATGACTGTCATTTATAAACAGATCAAAAATTATGTTAATACTGAAATGCTGGTTTGAAAAATATTTCAAAGTATTATAAAGTATTTCATGTTAATTCTCAGATTGCTTACAGATCAGGTACAGTTGAAGAGTCTAAAGGTGCAATCCTAATTACACTTTCTTGTGAATAAGTACTATCAATGGGCTTACTTCTGAATAGACATGCTTAGGACTGCACAGTCAGTCTCTTACAAATAAAACACTATCTATATCCTTACCCTGGATCCTCGATGTAATCGATCTTTCATAATACCAATAAACTCTTTGTAGCTCAGCTGATCATCTTTGTCTACATCAAAGATCTTGAAGACTGTGTTCACTAAATGTGGTGAAAGCTTCAAACCTGTTGCTACGTATACGGCACGTTTGAACTCATCTAACGAAATAAAACAAGCACACAATCATCATGTTACATGATGTCAGCATTATACAATACATAATTTAAGCATAATCTGTACACATAAAGATTTAAACATAATCTGTATTTTCAAACCTTTTATATTGTTTTATTTTTAGAGTAATGCTGCAATCCTAAAGGCTCTTTCCTGAGAGTAAGACCCATTGAACACAATGGGACTTACTTTTGAGTAGACATGGTTAGGATTCTAACCCCCTCCTTTTTCAGAGGAGAGTTGAGAAGGAACACAGAGTCCCAGGTGAGTGGAGGAGGGGGCTGCTTAGCTGTGTGCTTAATTGCTGCTAGGTGTTCATTGGCTGGTTGTCTGGTGGGAGGAGCTTTCAAGGGCTTTATTAGGGCCTGAGGCGCGATCCTGTGGACTGGAGGCTGTGAGCAAGGAGGACTTGTGAAGTTGACAGGAGATGGAAGGGAAGGGCGCAGTTGTCGTGACATGCACCACGTGTGCCATGTTTGTCTTCTTGCCCAAGGACCCCGGGGATTATCGATGCTGCAAGTGCAAACTGGTTGCACTGTTGGAGGAGAAGGTGGCAGCATTGGAGGGTGAAGTTTCCACCCTTCGTCAAATTAAGGCATCTGAGGAGTTCCTTGATACAACACACATGGAACTTCTCCAGAGAGATGACACCAGTGGGGACCCCAGCAACGATGTCTCTTCGTGGAGACACGTGACAGTCAGGAGAAAAAAGGGCAGGAGCAGTCGAGAACCACTGGAGCTATACAACCGTTTCCAGAGTCTCTCAGATTCCACCATGCTGGCAGAAGTTCCTCTTGCTAGCACACCTACACCGGATCCTGGCATTGCCCATACTGGCATGCCTACAGATCCCCCTCATAGACAGCAGCCACAACCAGTTAGTGTGGGGGAAGCTAGACACAGAAGGATAACACGGAGGAGGGTGGTGGTGATTGGAGATTCTCTCCTGAGGGGCATGGAAGCTGTCTGCCGACCAGACCCGTTTTCCCGTGAGGTGTGCTGCCTCCCTGGTGCTAGGATACGGGATATCACGGAGAGGCTACCGAGGATGATCACACCTGCTGATCGTCACCCGTTCTTACTCATCCACGTAGGAACAAACGATACTGCTCGGGAAACTTTCCAAAAGATAGTTGGGGATTATGAAGCTCTGGGGAGGAAGATTAAGGACCTGGGGGATACCCAGGTGGTATTCTCATCCATCCTCCCAGTAATTGGCAAAGGTCCTCAGAGAGATAGCAAGATTTTTCAGGTCAATAGCTGGCTTCGAAAATGGTGTCATCGGGAAGGATTTGGATTCTGGGATCACAGGATGAACTTCCTTGAGGAAGGACTCCTAGCAAAGGATGGACTACATCTTACGGGTTGGGGGAAGAGTGTCTTCAGACGGGAGATGGCCAACCTTATCAGGAGGGCTTTAAACTAAATAAGAAGGGGGTGGGTTACGTCCAAAGGGAACCTAGGAATAAGGAAAATGCTCTGGATGGAAATTGCCAGGGCACAGCTGTAACTCAAAAATCTTTAGAGGGGCCTGGCCTTACAAAAAAGGAGGGAAATGCATTGAGTTGCAACCTCCAGGGCTTAAGTTGCATTTACACAAATGCACAGAGCCTGGGAAATAAACAAGATGAGCTGGAGCTTTTAGCAAGTGAAGGGAAATTTGATTTGATAGGAATAACTGAAACTTGGTGGGACGACTCCCATGACTGGAACACACAATTGGAAGGCTATCAGCTGTTCCGGAGGAACAGAAGTGGCAAAAGGGGAGGTGGAGTAGCATTATATGTCAAGAACATATATACTTGCTCTGAAATCCAGGAGAGTGGTCCGGATATCCCTGTAGAGTGTGTTTGGGTAAAAGTAAGGGGGGAAAATAAAAAACAAAACATTGTGGTGGGCGTCTACTATAGACCGCCAGGTCAAGGAGAAGGAGTAGACGATGTCTTCTTGGAGCAACTGGCAGGCATTGCAAGGAAATATGAGGTAGTAGTAATGGGGGACTTTAACTACCCAGACATTTGCTGGGAGACAAACTCAGCCAAACATGGAAGCTCCAGTAGATTCCTGATGGGCCTGGAAGATAACTTCATGGTCCAGAAAGTGGAGGAAACGACAAGGGGAGGGGCCATCCTTGACCTGATCTTAACAAATCGTGAAGAACTGGTTGATCAGGTCAACATAGTGGGAACTTTAGGGGAAAGCGATCATGAGCTGCTGGAATTTAGAATAATGTGGGAAATAAAAAGAGTGCAGAGTGAAACTTATATGTTGGATTTCAGGAAAGCTGATTTCAACAGGCTTAGAGGAGTCATAGGTGGGATCCCATGGGTTGATGATCTAATGGGGAAAGGGGCCCAAGATGGGTGGGAGCTCCTTAAGAGGCAGCTTCTACAAGCACAGTCAGAAACCATTCCAATAAAAAAGAAAGGGGGGAAAATGCTGAAAAAACCAGGTTGGCTCCACAGCCAACTTGGGGATCAGCTGAAGTTAAAGAAAGAGAAGTATAGGGAGTGGAAGACTGGAAAGATCACCAGAGAGGAGTACAGGCAGGTAGCCCGGTCATGTAGGGAGGGGGTCAGGGATGCTAAAGCTCAGTATGAGCTGAGGCTGGCCAGGGGAGTCAAAGATAACAAAAAGAGCTTCTTTAGATATGCCCAGAGGAACAGGAGGAGAGACGAGGGGGTGGGGCTGCTCTTGGACAAGGATGGACAACAGGTGTCTGGAAACCAGCAGAAGGCGGAGCTGCTCAACTCCTACTTTGCATCCGTCTATTCACAGAAGGAGGGCTGTGCAAATGGGGGTGCGGGATCATTGACTGATTCGGGGATGTGTTTACATCCCCAAAGAGGTAATGAAAACATGGATGGTGCAGAACAGCAGATTAAGATTGACAGAGAACTGGTTCGAAACCACTTAACTGGCCTAAATGAATTCAAGTCATTTGGACCGGATGAGCTGCATCCTAGAGTTCTGAAGGAACTTGCAGATGTCCTTGCAGAGCCTTTGTCGATCATCTTTGAGAAATCCTTGAGGAGTGGAGAAGTGCCACTGGACTGGAAGAGGGCAAATGTAGTCCCAATTTTTAAGAAGGGGAAAAAAGAAGACCCGGGAAATTATAGACCAGTCAGTTTGACTTCAATCCTGGGCAAGATATTAGAGCAAATCATAAAACACACTATTTGTGCACATCTAGACAAGTACTCGGTGATCAAAACAACCCAGCATGGATTTACCAAGAATAAATCTTGCCAGACAAATCTGATCTCCTTTTTTGATCGGGTTACGAGCTTACTGGACAGTGGCAATGCTGTGGATGTCATTTATCTTGACTTCAGCAAAGCATTTGACAAAGTCCCACATGACATTTTAATTAGGAAGTTGGAAAAATATGGGCTAGACAGGGCAATTGTTAGGTGGATCTGCAACTGGCTCGATGGCCGCACTCAAAGGGTTTTAGTAAATGGTTCTGTGTCAACCTGGAGGTCAGTTTCTAGTGGGGTACCCCAAGGCTCTGTCTTGGGACCGGTTCTCTTTAACATTTTCATCAATGACTTGGAGGAAGGGATACGGGGGAGCCTGATCAAATTTGCAGATGGCACCAAACTGGGAGGAGTAGCAAACACATCAGAAGATAGGAGAAACCTCCAGGAGGATCTGGATAAACTGGAATCCTGGGCTGTAACAAACAGAATGAATTTCAACAGGGAGAAGTGCAAGGTTCTGCACTTAGGCAATAAAAACCAAAAACATAGGTATAAAATGGGGGATACTTGGCTTGGCAGCACAACATGTGAGCGGGATCTTGGAGTCGCCGTGGATAACAAGCTGAACATGAGTCAGCAGTGTGATGTGTCTGCAAAGAAGGCAAATTCCATTTTAGGCTGCATTAAGAGGACTGTAGATTCCAAGTCACGAGAAGTTGTAGTTCCTCTTTATTCTGCATTGGTGAGACCTCACCTTGAGTACTGTGTTCAGTTCTGGGCACCTCACTTTAAGAAGGATGCAGCCAAACTGGAGCAAGTCCAGAGGAGAGCGACAAGAATGATCAGTGGGATGGAAGGGAAGCCCTACGAGGAAAGGTTGGGGGAACTCGGGATGTTCAGCCTGGAGAAGAGGAGGCTGAGGGGAGACATGATTGCCCTCTTCAGATACCTGAAGGGCTGTCATAGGGAGGAAGGGGCCAATTTGTTCATAGCTGCTTCTGAAAGCAGAACTAGAAACAATGGGTACAAACTGCAAGAGAGGAGATTCCGGCTGGAAATCCGGAAAAAATTCCTGACGGTGAGGGCGGTTCGGCAGTGGAACAGATTGCCAAGGGAGGTGGTGGACTCTCCCTCACTGGGGATCTTCAAGCAGAGGCTCGATGAGCACCTGTTGGAGATGCTCTAGGGGGAATTCCTGCTGCAGGCAGGGGGTTGGACTAGATGACCTACTAGGTCCCTTCCAACTCTATGATTCTATGATTCTATGATTGTGCTCTTCGTTCCCTACTTACAAACTTTCAAGTTCCCTACTTACAAACGTTCATACATAGTGAACATACCTTCAAGATACAAACTTTCAAACATATAAACACAACTACTTGTCTGCTGCATTTAAGGTACAATAACAGTATTTTAACAACAAACATATTGTAAAAACATTTTAATATTAAACTGTAAACAATATTAACAGTAAAGATATTTCATTTACACTACTTTTTCATAGGTCAAACTGGGTCAAAAATGCATTAACATAAATGTGTTGGACTTACAAACAAATTGACTTATGAATGAGCATCTAAAACGGAACCCGTTCATAAGTAGGGGAATTAATGTAGTGTATATTTTCTTTTAATTATTTTGTATTGATGTCAGGTTCCAGTCTAATGCCACGTTATCCTTTACAGGAGAAAGGTGTGCTAGTCAGCTGTCTGCTAGTCCTGGGTCTGGCTGCAGAGGCTTGGATTCCATTTCGCACACTTGGTGCCCGTCGCTTCCTTTGGTGAGAAGAAGCTGCACGCACTCTCCTGGCGCCAAGTGGCTAGCAACCGGCTGTCCTCAAGCACTTGGGGATGGCTGTGGAGGCCTGTGCTGCAGACCACGCATGGGAAGAGAGCACAATGTTGCCCTCTTCTGGCCGGTCACACCTGGACATGGATGCATCCTGGGCAATCTCGGGTCCCCTTGGCTAGTGAGCTGCAGGTGGCTCTGGCTAGCTGGCTGAGGAGGAAGAGAATCTGGCTAGCTGGCTGAGGGGGAAGAGAATCTCCTCAACCCCCTACAGAAGAGGCACTGCTGGTCTGGCATGGGAGGAGAGCAGGCAGAGAGTGAGAGCCAGGAGGGGGGAGGAACAGATGAAAGAAAAAGGAAAGCTAAAACATGAGCAAGAAGAAAAAGATAGAAAAGGAGAAGAGTGGAGCAGAGAGCTCCAGAACTGCGACCTGCTTCCAGACAGGCAGGACCGAATTTGGACTAGGGGGTGCCCTCCCCAAAGGAGAAGTCTAAGTCTGGCCTGCCTCCTGATAGGGGGAGGCAACCCATGCAGTGACAAATGTCATCTCTCCTTCCAAGGGAGAATACTGAAATTTAAGCTATTATAACACAGACAGTATTTTATATAACTTTAAAGGAATGCAGAAGACATGCACCTTAACACATATACTTGATGCTAGACAACTCCTGGACAGTAAAAGGTGAGACCAGTAACATAGAACTACTGGTAAGAGTCCATAGTTCAGGTCTGACTGGCTACATTTTGGATCTCTCATTTGAATCATGTAATAACCCCCTTCCTTGAAGTAGTCCAAACTTTGAAGGGAGCCCGTTTACTGCTTAATTGTTACTGCAGTTTTCATGCCTCCAAAATTTTTCAAAATGCAGTTTTCATGGCTTAACAAAATTTTTTAGCCCTGAATCCTGCTAGAAAAATATTAATGGTTTATTACCTTAGTTATGCCTAAGTTTGAAAAAAAACAACTTTTATAAGACAAAAGGAAAGTTTCACATCTCCCAACACTCCTCAACATCCTCATGATTGAGCTCAGCCTAGGAAATGACCCAAAAGTCATTTTGCTACTGCACCCTCAATTTGATGGAAGAACAAAGGCTAAATCCATTAGTAATCCCTAAATATAATAAAAGCCCTCATGACTCACGCCACCTAAGAATACCATAGGGAAAAAGAGGGAGATGATTTTCACCATTTGCAGACTGAACTAGGGCAGTAGCAGCTGGTGGTAAGCATGCCCAAACTCTTCTTGTTACCATTTGGTATGCAGCTAAAAGGGGAAAAGCTTTGGTAGAATATATCTGCTGCCACCAGCCCAGCCTCAGCAAAACACCAACTAACCACCTAAGGAACATACTAAACCTCAGGGCTTCTACTTCAAATTCACTGTCACAGTAGTGCCTGCAGAGTCACGACACTTAACAATTTACTGTACTTCCCATTCCAGGAACCAAGCAGACCCAGGGTGTAATTAGTTTATAACAAAGCTGTCTAAAAAGAGAAAACAAAATGGAAAAGAAAGGCAAATACAGAACAAAACATGTGACAGAAACAGAGAGTTCTAAAAGAGTCTAATAATCTTCTAAAAGGTTCTAATAATCAGCACCAGCAGATGGAGCTAGATCTCATGTGTTGCTAGTAAACTGGAATGGTTATCAATTAAACCTGAGACTCTGTATGCAAGCTGGAAGACCTGAAAATGGGCAAAAATAAAATCAACCCTTATGATTACTGGCTAGACTTAGGTTGCCATCCTAATGTCCGGTCAGGCTGGTCTAAGTCCTGGCATTATGCTAACCTAAAAATGTCACAAAACTCATGCCCAGGCATATGCTGACCTTCCTGACACCACCATAGGAAAATATGCCATGTGAGTTAGGCTGGCCTAAATTAGTTAGGATTGTGCCCTAATTTATATGAAGGATGGAACACCTTTTTACTTGCTTCCCTAAGAGTAGATCTGTTCTCACTGGAATTTTATCAGTTGGCTGTAATGACACCATTGGGTCAACATTTTGGGGGAAGGAGACCAGTTGAGTATCTGCTTCTCTCCTCCCAGAAGAAGAAGGGATGGGAGCCAAACATTGTGCTCATTCCTGGTTCAACCCAAAAGGAATGCTTGTCCACACCCACATTCAGTGGCCTGGTGTTTTGTAAAATAATGTCCTGCATGTAGCTGGGAAACCAAAAACACAGGAAAATAGGAAGAAAATACACAGAGAGAAACATGGGGACACAAATAAACATAGAGGGGAATTTATAGAACTTTTGAGAAAGTTCATATGTTTCAAAAATACTGAAATATATTTTACAGCAAGGCTTTAAAGTTAGAACTTCTGAAAGCAAGTTCTAATAACCAGGTGCAAAGAGAGGAAACAAAAGAATTCATCTCAGTGTGAAAGGGCCTTCTCACCAGTGGTATCCATGTCCACCCCAGAAAAACATGCCAGTCTAATTCTGTGGCAAAGATCCATTAACTTTCAAAATATTGTTCTGCATTTATTGCTGTTGCTCTCCAACAGCAGCACTGAGTTGCCAAATATGGATAAAGGGTACAGAGCACTACAAGAGTGATGGTCAGCCTCCCCCTCCCACCACACAAGCAATAAAGCCTCAAAACAAAAACTCCTTGTGAGGAAGACTAAGGTCCATTGTTTTCAATGGATCTTACTCCCAGGAAAGTGTCTTTAGGATTGCAGCCTAAGTCACAAAAGGTAAAATATGCACAATAACCCCAAAAGGTAAAGTCAGAGAAAACCTACAGTACTTCCAGCTTTTCTTGCCATGAGACAGGGTCAGTCTGGATGATATCAGGAAACTCTCCCCTCGGGAAGGCTTCCAGTTGAACTGCCTGTCCGTGAGTAGGTGCTTTCCAGTTCACATGACTGACCCTGCCTCAAGACTAGAGAACAGTGAGTTTAGAAGGATCCAGAGGAATCATTTCTACAAAAATATAAACTTGGATTTCCAACATACAAAAAATACTTAGTGTTGACATATTTACCTTGCCCGATTGAACGGTTTGCAAAATTATACATTTGCATTGCAATTGCAAAATCCTCTAGGTTGTTCAAAAACTGGAAAAATGATCTGAATTCATCGAATGTAATACCCTGTTGAATAAAAGAATATTGACATTAGTATGAGCAACATCCACAATCCCTTGTTTGCTAGAAACCTGATGGGAGCCAGTAGGAAATGGAGGCAACTCTATCCCCTTGCAAAGTTGTGACACTGTTACCCCAAGTTGTGCTGGGAGAGAATGGATGCTTCATTCACCACTATCATAGCTGAGCCATTTCTGTAGCTGATCAAACCTACAAAGTACTCATTCATGATATCATCCTGTTCATTCACATTCATTCATCACATCACATTCATTCATGATAGCATCACAATGCTCAAAAGTTTAAGATTAAAATTATGAATTAGCAACATTAAATGAAAAACTGGAACAAATTAAAATGTTTAAAACCCTTCCCCACCATTTTCTAAAGTTTCTAATGAAGTTCATGTATTTTAAAAGTACTAAATTGTAATCTTCAGCAATGCTTTACAGTTAGAACTTCTGGAGGCAAGGATGACCTAACCAGGTGCAAAAGAGCTCACCCGTACACCATCCCCCCACAGCGCATCATCCCCTATGCGCAACATCCCCCTATGAGCATCTTCCCCCCATGCGCATCCACCCCATGCACATCATCTCCCTATGCTCACCAACCCCCCATATACAACAACCCTCCATGTGCAACATCCCCCATGCTCAACATTCCTTATGCACATCACCTCTCCAATGCGCATCGCCCCCATGCGCATCACCTCCCCAATGTGCATCACCTCTTGTGTGCAATCATCTCCCTATGCACATTATCCCCCTATGTGCATCACCCCCATGTGCATCACCTCCCCATGCACAGCATCCTCCCCAGTGCAACCCCTGCCTCCGAACAACATCCTTCCCAGTGCACCAGGCACCGAACACCAAATTGGCTGGATGTTGGGTCAGTCTTCCATGTTAAGAATAGGACAAAAACATGTTGCACCCCTTTTCAGCCTGTTGAGGGTTAAATTTCTACACATCAGTTCTTGGTTGGTGTTGATGTCACAGAAGGAACACCCTCCCCGAATTTCATGGTTCTAGGTCCATGGGTTGGGGCAGAGCATTCCTCAGTCAGGGATTCTTCAATGCAAAGTATAGGGGAAAAAACGCGTTGCTCTACTTTTCACCCCTTCAGGTTGGAATTCCTGAAAACCAGTTCTTAGTGCACCCCTAGGTCATGGAAGGAACACCCTCCCCAAATTTCACACTTCTAGGCCCAACAGTTTTGGCTGGGCGTTGAGTGAGTGACTTTTCAGTTTTATATATATAGATGTTGACAAGTTGTTCTAAAACAGCAAACCTGATCTTTGCAAACAAATAGAGCAAATTATACCCAGTGCATTCCATGCTTGAAGGGTTACCTAAAAAGTTAGGTAACCCTCTTGGTTTGCACTGATGCATTCAGCAACCAAGAGATCTCTTGCTGCTGACAACATGTTTGTTTCCTAACAAATACATCAACTACCAAGGTTCTTTTTTAGACAATTGCCAAGCACTTTGAAAAATCTTTGTTTAGACACTTAGAATAACTCATTCAACAATGGCCTTCTATAAATGACCTTCCGTAAAATCTAATAGAGAATTAGATAGAGAATTTGTAAACTGCTTTGTGAACTTTTTAATTGAAAAGCGGTATATAAATACTGGAGATAGATAGATAAAAGATGTTAATATTTCTCTTTTAGTCTTTCTATTGAGACAGGAGTAGCAGGAGGAATATTGTGATGTTTTATTGGACAAAATGAGACGTCAATGTCCAATGAAACTATGATACCTAAAAATGAAGTGATTGTGGTGTTTTATCACATAGTCTATATATGTGATAAAATTAAATGTATATAAAATATAAAAGAGTCGTATATATAAAATTAAAAAGTCACTGATAGACTGATCAATGTCCAGCCAAAACCACCAGTCCTTGAAATGCAAAATTTAGGGAGGGTATTCCTTCCATGAGGTAGGCACCCACTAAAAACCAATTTTTATAAACTGTAACAGGAAGAGGGTGAACAGGGGTGCAACATTTTTTGTCCCTATTCCTAATATTGAAGAATCCCAGACTCATCAACATCTAGCCCAAACCCACAGACCTAGAAGCATGAAGAATATTCCTTTCATGACATGAGCACCTACTAAGAACCAATTTTTAGAAATCTAACCCTTAAGGGGTGAAAAGGGTTACAACATAGAAAAACATGTTTTTGTCCCTATACTTAACATTGATCAGTACCCAGCCAAACCCCTGGACCTAGAAGCATGAAATTTGGGGAGCATATTCCTTCTGTGATGGATGGACCCACTAAAAACTTATTTGGTACCTTGTGGTGCTTGCATTGTTGCCCATTCATGCTCAGGAGTGCCCAGTGCACAGCAGGATGCCCAGAGCCTGCTGGTTCCTGCTGCCAATGATGCCCTCTGGTTCCTGGGGACTGCCCGCTGCCTGGTTGTGCCCGATGTTGCCCGATACCCAGCAGGGATGCTCAGAGCCTACTACTACCCCTAGATACTCTCCAGTGCCCAGTGCCTGTCAGTGCCCACTGGTTCCCATGGCCCACAAATATTCTTGAAATTTTACTCCTGCATCAATGGGTCAATTCTGTTAGTTTCTTGGATAAATATGGTGGCATTCAGAGTAAATTATGCTAAATGTCTAGTTTTCAAGAGAATTTGAAGACGTCTAGCCATAACTATAATGTTTGGATTCCGAACCTAAAATTCCAAATTCAGAAATCGTAAACATTAAGAGATTAAGGGTGTAATCTTAACTTGGGCTGCCACAACTCATCTGTTTTCCTGTTCCCGTAGTGATGTAAGGAGGCAAGCAAATCTCTGTGCATTGGCCTAACCCATTCCCTCTAGGGGCACAGAGGTGCCTTACAGCACTTTTGTGCTGTAAAGTGTGTGTGTGTGGCACAGATGAAAATTGTCAACTTTTAAAAAATTGGGCTTCTGTGACTTTAACAACCATATGAGGAATAAAAATTGAGTGGGTGAAGCTATTTCCATCAATGTGTCAGAAGCATCTACATAGTTTCTGCTTGCCTCACAGTTAAGATATAGGAGTCCTACCTGAAAAAAAATGCTGACAGAATCTGAAATGCTGAATTGAAATTTAATTGTAATAGACCACATTGAGAGAGCTGGGATTAATAAAACACCATGGGTTAAATGTCTGTGTTGTGTGCAATACCACTATGTCCCATCTACTTCTTCTGGCACTTTTTCTATTTGCAGACATATAATCCATCAAGACATCTTAGACATCCAGTTGAAATCAGCTGTATTATTCCCAGTCAGTTGCTTCATTCCCCTTGTCACTTCACAACCAAGTGGACAAATATTATTGCTTTGCTTCCTATTCCCTAGCCAAAATATTTAGGATTCACTAGCAATGATCACATATGAGCTCGATTCCTAAGCACATTTACTTGGTATAATAAAAAAATTAACATTTACAGGTTATGGGTAGGACTTAGCTTCAAATAAGACAGCCACATTCAGTGGGGTTTTCAGGGGAGCTGGGAACAATTGACTCCACATTGAGGGAGGCACACATAGATCACCTCTGTCCCTAGTTTAAGAGCTCCAGGAGCTCTCACATGGAGTCTGAAAGAGTTCCAGCTCTCCTGGAAGTCTGAAAGAGTTCCCAGTTACAGTGGCGCCTCACGTAACAAACGCCTCACATAAAGTATGTTTCAAGTAATATACAAAAATTTCTCTAGGATTCTGCTTCACATAACAAACTGCTTCACGTAACAAATAAATTCTATGGCAGTTGGGGCAGATGTACTGGCCAGCAGCCCTTTTAAAAAGTGTCAGGGCTGCCTAGTGCGCCTGCCCATAGTGAAAGCAACACTTCCATGCTGTTCTTCCGGTGGCCGGATGTCCGCTGGGCAAAGGGAGAGAATAGCAGTGGAGAAGAAGGAAGCAGCTCAGGGCTAGCCAGAAGGGAGCAGGGGAGAGAGAGGCTCAGGATGAAGAGAAGGAGAAAGTGGGGAGACACTTGAAAAGTGTCTTGGATTGCAGAAAAAGTATCTTGGATTGCAGCCTCCTACCCATGTCTACCTGGAAGTAAGCCCCATTGTGTTAAATGGGGCTTACTCCCAGGAAAGTGTCTTTAGGATTGCAGCCTATGTAGACTTCATAGGCCCATGCACACTGAATGTAAGTTTTGAATTCAATTCCAGTGTTTTGTCATCATTTTTACATCCAGTTAATATTTTTATGTTGTGGGTGGCTGTGGGTGGTGCAAGAAGTTAAGACGCTGTGTTAAGGCGCAAGAAGTTAAGATGCTGTTAACTACCAGGCCAGGGTTCGAGACCCAGGTCGGCCCCACAAGACAGGGTGAGCTCCTGTCCTTAGCCCAGCTCTGCGACGCCAGCTGGATCCAATCGTATTGGCTCTGCCTTTCTATTGGACTAATTCAGTGGTGTGGAGATTTGCTGCTTGGGTAACAGCCTATCCTCCATAACAATCCAACCCAGGCTTTCATGCTTTGCATGCAGCTGCGAGCACGATACCACAGTCTTCCAAGACTGACGGAGGCCTGCTGCTTTTAATATTTTTATATGAATATTTTTGGGGTTGTGGAACCAATGATCTGAGTTTCCATTATTTCCTATGGGAAAATCCGCTTCACGTAAATAACGTTTCACGTAACAAACATGCCTCTGGAACGAATTAAATTTGTTATGTGAGGCACCACTGTATTTCATTTTTTAAAAAATGCTGGGTGTGACATTACTTCCACGTAGTGGGAGAAGGGTTAAGTTAGGGAGTTTACCCGAGCACCATAATGACTGACTATCAAACTGGCCACGTTCTGTGCAAATTTTGCAGTTCTTTGAATGTTTACCTGCTCTTCTGGTATACTGCTGCGCACATTTTCCAGATAGCTTGATGTATTTTCCACATTTGTGTATCTTAAAAGTATGTGAGCAAAGTCTTCCTCACTGATGGTAGTCATTCCGTTAGAATAGGAAAGAAATTCTATTTCAAGAACTTCAGTCTGAAGGTTATCCATAAACCTGAAAGTATTTGTAGTGATAAATCCATTTGCAGAAAAATCAATAAAACAACTCCCAAACATTCAAACTCTTATTCATTTTGTGCAAACACTAGGATTAATTTAAAAGCTTACAGACATTTTTAGTCCCACACAGCATTAGCAATTCTTATAGCTGATCATGTCTGTACCTTCAACTACATTGACCTCAGTCAGCTTGAACGTAAAATGAATACCCAAGTTATAAATTTAGCATGTGATCACTGGTGGCCTCTCTCTGGGTCCTGATTCTGAATGGAAATTATCAGTGTTATCTTATGCATGTCTACTCAAGCAAGTTCAATGGGACTTGCTCCCAGGTAAGCATCCAAACGACTGTAGCCTAAAGGTCTGATCTCCCCATCAGTACTGCTGTATCCAGCTGTACGTTCATTTCCTGGAAACCTTCCATCTAAAAGTGCATTAAGATTTTGGCTTTTTTAGATCTTTATAACAAAAAGGCATGATCAGATTTGGAAACTTATAATCTTTGTGTTTTACGTAAATATCTTCAGAAAGTTCTTTTCAGGATAGGAGAGGGGATGACAGCTCTACATAACATTCACTAATGTTATGGACATACATTATATATGAAAGCATTCGTACAAAGTGTAAAAGTATGGCTTACCTATAAAAGTCCTCAAAGTTAAGCTCAGCCTTTCCTTTCTTGCCAAAAAAGTGCACCAGCAGAGTAGTATCAGACACTAAACCGGTGATGTCATCTGCACGCTTAAAAATATATTATCAGTTGACAGTAAAACCTCTGGAGTTGCAATAGTTTAGGCAGCAAATATCCACATAATATTTTATCAAACACTGCTTGAAAAAGGAGATATTCTAGATAAATGTATTCGTGCATCTAACAAATACACATTTTCAGTGCAATCCTAAGTAATGCCAGAGAGAATGGCATAGCTATCGCAGCCTAAAGTAGGCCATATCAAGAGCTGACACTTAGGTCAAATCCACAGGGGAAGGAGGCCTCTAGGCTGGCCTAACTGCTGATGAGGAGGGACACGTCTGCTATTCTGGGCATGCTCGCTGGGGACCAAGTGTCACCTGTGGAAGGCTTGCTCCTGAGGAGACCTGCCTCAGATCACATTGAACAAGGAATAGCTATGGTGCCTACACCTTGCCTGCCAAATGAGGAGGCCCAGGTGTCCCAGGCAACCAGTAACAGCTACAGCATGATGGAAAGAAGGGGCATGGCTATCGGCAGGACCAGATTCCAGAACTGCAAAAGGAAGAGAGCAACACACAACCCCAATGTAGGACACCCAAGGATAAATGTATAGGACAAGATAAAGGGGGACAGGAGCAAAGAAAAGCTGAGAACACCCACATCCATAGTTGGGGTGGGGACAAGGAAATTGGCTGCTGAAGTGGTGCTGTATCCTCATTTCAACAGGCAGGAGTGATGCTTAGGCTGGCCTAGATCTTAGAATGTTTTCTTTCACTTCCATTTTTTTTTGGGTTATCATGGACTTCAATGGGTCTACTTAGATTAGTAGACTCAATGGGTCTACTGCTCCTGAGGTGGACTAAGTCAGAGGAGCTGGGGGGGGCATGTCTGCCCTGGAAATAGGATCTGGATGCGGCATAACCGCACTGTTCTAGGCAATGCCAAACATGCCCCGGCAAGACCCTGCTGTACTGCTAGGCTAGCACTGCTAGGATGAACCAGGCCCTTTTCTGGTGTAGCTAAGCTGGCCTATCTGGCATTAGGCTGGCCCAGTGACAGATAGCTATCCCAAGTGCACTTCAGGACTGAGCCCTAAAACTATTAAATGGAAAAACAGTAATATATTAGCTGGATCATAGTTTTCCACATAATATATGTAAACTATTAATTGTAATTTAGTTCAACAAACATAAAATAAATGACATGACATGGTATGACCAAAGAAGCAAAAAGAAAATAATGCTAAAATCAGAGACAGGTGAAATGAATTCAGAAAGTAAAATAAGTGAAAGTACATCAACACATTTTTAGAAAATATTCTTATATCAGAAAGTCAAAACATTGTTATTAGTATATTTTCCTCCCATAATATCTTTAATGCCAGAAATCCTAAAAGAATACTGAGGGGATAAATAGATAAGTAAAATAAAATAATGAAAGCCTATCTCAGGTGAGGATGACAATATGTTCTGTTTTTACAACTCCTTTACAACTGGTAAAAGACAGAACAACTGGTAATTTTGGGATGTTGGATCTGGACTGTGGGCTGCAAGGCCCTGAACAAAAAAGTGAACATGTTGGAGACTTAGGACCCAATCTTAAAGCGGGTCTTTTAGATGAGGATTCATTAAAATTTATTCCCTTGCCAGACATATAGATATCAGAAAGGACTCCCTATTTTGGTTAGACTTTCTATCATATCCTAGATACCTCTTATATAAAATCCTTATTGTCATTTGCATTCTAAAATGCTATTTCCCACAGGACATTATTAACATTCATTCCTTTCATTAAAAAAATTAGGAATTAAATGTCCTCTGTTAATCTACACAGAAATATGAAAGTTATCTTTTTTCAAACTCAAAGATCTGCAGTCACCAGGAGAGTCTCAACCCATTAGTAAGCAAAATATGGAATTACTCAAACAAGGTGAAACATCTTAATAATTGTGTAGAAGCGAGAATTTTGGCAGGCGTAACTTCCTGTGAAGCAGTTTAGAGTGCCCAAATATCCCCTTCTACATTCTTAGATAAATTTAAGGAGCTCTACTTTCTTAATCCTCCATGTTCGCTATCCCAGTGTAAAGTATGTGTTGGGACACCAATGTTCCTTTTATCAAAATAATTTTCTTCAAGCGATTATTATAAAAAATGATGCACTGAATCAATTTAGATCTTTCAAAGTTAGGAAGGCTACTAATATTTTGAAGTTTGAAGACTCCTAATAGTCAAAATATTTCAATTATGCAAATTATTCCTCTAGTTCTAATCAATGAAAAATTTGGCAGCTTAAAGTAATAGTGCTTACAAAAACACAAACGCTCCATAAAGTATCAAACCCTTCCTAAGTAACTAACAAAACACAGTCCAAAAGAAAGACAAAAATAAGTTTTAAAAAGTAAAATATATAATACAATGGAGAATAATGAAATGGGCCATGAAAAAAGTGAGTGGAAAACAATTATGGACTGTACAGAGGTTTTCTTATACCTCTGCAAGATCTGAAAAGAGTGCCTGGCTTGTGCTACGTCTCAGAGTATCCCAATAGCTTCTTGGAACAATGTCCTCTCCTTCAGTTTTAAGCACCTGTAGAATTTTCAAGAAGCATATTGTTGAGGTGGAAGAAATAATAGAATAACAAGAAAAACTTATTCACTTTTACATCTTTGCAAACTAATTTTCAAAAAGAACACTATACAAGATTATGCTTTCATTTCTTCTTACACAAGCATTAATACAATACACTACTACCTTCAAAGCAGCAGCACTCAGTTTTTTAATTAGAGGCGAAATGCCACACTCAGTGTGAGGCAGTTCTTGTCCAACAAACAGATCGCAGTTCTTGACTACCCTCCTTATTCCCCAGATCTCGTACCATGCGACTTCTGACTCTTCCCCAGGCTGCAGACTGAGCTCAAAGGAACCCATTTCCCCTCTGTAGAAGAGATCAAGGCCCCTGTGACGAGGGAGCTAAGGGGCCTCAAGGGGGAGGACTTTGTGGAGTGTTTCCATGGGTGGCAGAAGCCAATGCAGAAGTGCATTAATTCTGGGGGGATTACTTTGAAGGGGACAGTGAGTAATTTCTCTGTAGATTTTGTAATAAAACTATTTTGAGAAAATAGTTTCTTTATTGTCACACCTCATATAGTTCAGAATTTGACAGTGAAGTAAAAATATGCTATGGGCCTGGTTATATGGATTAAAAATAAACTGATTTACTAGACAGAAGTTCTCTCTTCCCACTTCACAGAACATTAGGATCTTGCATACCTAGCATTTCTTTCCAATGTGCTTCAGGAAATAAAGTGAGCCCAATCCAGAGGTGTAGTAGAACAAGCAGCAGTGCAGGAAAAAGGCTGCTGAAGCAGTACTGTGCATACACCTGCTAACTGAGCAAGAGGCACTCTTTCAAGTGGGTGTTTCTCTTTTATTTAGCAGGGGGAGAGTAACTGGTCCCACACACCCCAGCAATGCCTGTTCAAGTGACTTCTGGTGTTTTTTTTTTTTTTTTTGCATTTCAGATTGTGAGCCCTTCTGGGACAGGGACTCATTAGCTTTTAATTAGCTATTATTTTTCCATTTTCTTTGTAAACCGCTTTGTGAACTTCTTAGTTGAAAAGCGGTATATAAATACTGTAGATAGATAGATAGGTAGGTAGGTAGGTAGGTAGGTAGATAGATAGATAGATAGATAGATAGATAGATAGATAGATAGATGCTAAGCATGTGCCTGACTGCATTGTAAATGTCATTCTCGTTCTCTCAAGACAGCTACTAGCAGTTATTGTCTTCTTCTCCCTCCATGAGTTCCTGGATAGCTTATTACACAGAGAAAGCAGTTTCCCACTCCCAACTGACTCTCCATTTGTAAGAGTCTCCTCACCTCTTTTCTGGGTTGGCTTCTGTATCTGCTGCAGAAGGTTTGGAGTCATGAATAGAACAGCCTTTCCTCTCACTATTTAGTTTTTCTTTAGTCCTCTCTTTTCCTTCTAGTCAAATGGTCAAAAAGAGGAATGGGATGGAAACACTGGTAATTCAACTGTATGTTCACTCTCTGCTTTTTAAATAAAGGGGGAATTATTCAACTTTATTTCATAAGAAATCTTAACAATCCTCCCTAATAATCTTTAATAATCCTTAAAAAAGAGAAACACAATTTGAATGAACTTTCTTAGCTTTCAGCAGGCTAACATTAACTATTTTTCCAGGTTACTAATACTTATGTTTTTTTATTTCTGTTTAAGTGCAACCCTCGATATATTAACTCAAAAATAAATCTCAATTCAATGAAATAACCTTCCAGGTATGTGTACTTCAGGTATTTGTATCTTCCAGGTATGTGTGTTTAAGAATGAAACCTAAACATAAGGATTATGTTTTATCTCCCAGTACAGAGGCATGAAGATACATTTTCCAAAGTTTTAGGCTATAGAAACATACTATGGATAAGGCTTGGATAAAGAATTTTAACCTAATAAAATGTTTTCCTGAACATATATTCTTAGCATATGTTGGAAGGAATGAAATATGCATTACAAATAGTGATGTAGGATAATTCATGGAGGGGGGCAGGGAAGGATGGATGGAGAATTTCATCCTATACTTTGTCCTTAGATTACAAAAAATACAGCATTCTGTATGTTCAGGAAAGAGAATACAGCAACAGTTGGAAGCTAACTCAGCATTTGCATTTAATATTCATTATTCTTCCTCCCTACATATTCCAACATAAGCTCACTGACTGACTCATCAACACCCAGCCAAAACAACCAGACCTATAAGGATGAAATTTGGGGAGGGTATTCCTTCTGTGATGTAGGCACCCATGAAGGACTGATTTTTGGAAATTCAAACTGGAAGGGGGTGAAAAGGGGTGCAATATGTTTTTATCACTATACAGTACTTAACACCTGCCTCAACATCTGGAGGTAGAAGCATGAAATTTGTGGAATGTATTCTTTCTGTGATGTAAGGACCACTAAGAAAAGATGGCACCTGGTACCAAGTGGCACCTGGTAGGGGTGCCCAATGCTGCTGCCTAGAAGGGATGTCTCTTGCCTGTTGCTAACTGGTGTCCACTGTCCATTGCATGGTGGTGCCCAGTGTCCAGTGGGGTACCTGCTGCCAAGGTAGGGATGCCCAGTACCACTGCCCCAAGTACTCTCCAATTCCTATTGGTTCTCACTACCTGCTGGTGCCCACCACCTGGTGCCCAGCAGTGCCTGCCAGTGCGCACAGCCTGTAAATATTGTTGAAATTTTACTCCTGAAACGACAGGTTCATTCTACTAGTACATTTATAATAATGAGTATGCTTGATAAACAGCAGCAGTTATGTGGTTCCTAAGAATGTGTGCTCTGGGGAAGTTTTTATTAGCTAAAAAATTAGAAAAATGTCTTGCTAGACAATTGCTAGACAAAATGTCTAGCAAGTTGTTGCAAATGAGTTGCTCTTGGATGGCCTTAATTTTAAGAGACAAGCATGTACGCAGCATTAGGCTGCTCAGGTTTACAGTGTGTAGACATTATCTTCGTTCGTGCTCCACAGCTCAAATATGTATTGAAGTTATAGGGGTTGACATAAACAGAAGTGTTCATAACACTGTCCAAAGGAGGGGACGAACCACTTGTCAATGAACTCTTATACAATTCAATGTTTAGCTCACCTCTAAAATCTCTAAATCTCAAAGGGTAGAATTGGTTGAAAACACAACCTCCTTGTGAGGATGCTCTTCTATATTTTTCATGTGCTGTAATAGAGGTGATAGTTCCAATAGATAGTGATAGTTCTTTTTTGCTATGAATGGCAGATAGATGAGCCCCAAAAGGTACCTCTTTAATGTGTCCAACATCCACCTGAGATTGTACTCACAGCTGGTACCAAATGTTAGGTATTTTAAAACTTCAAGTAATAAGCAAGTACAAAAAGTCTCTTGATAAAAATAATATTATGTAGTTGTGACCTTCTGTAACGATCATTTGCTTTTTGTATACTCCCATTCCTGCAGAGTAAGATCCCTTAAAGTCAAGGAATTGATGAAAAATTGGCAGGAGCAAATAAAATTTCTACAATATATTGATGGTACAGATTGTTGCCATTTAAATACAGAGAATAAAATCATATGTTGTGCAGTGTAATATTTCATATCATCAGACTAATTTGTTTTTCTTTTATCTCTTAGAAACATTTTTAGGCACATCCCCTGATTCTAAGACCTTATAGACCATTCAGGGCACAATCCTATGCATGTCTGCTCAGAATTATTCCATTCCATTCAATTATTTCATTCAATAGGACATACTCCTGGAAAGCATGGGTAGGACTGCAGCCTCACATATTTTTCCAGTCAAGGAATACTCATGGCCAGAATCCTCATCAGTTTACACATTCAAATGTGCACTGTGGGAATGGTGGAAGAAACTATTATCTAGTTCTTTATAAACGTCATCTTCACTTAGAATGCATTACTATTGAAATCCTACCACGGGAACCAACTTATGAGGGAAAAACAGAAATAGCAACTAACTATCATGATAGTTAGAATTTTTCAGTACTGAAAATGTTAGTATTTTTCAAGTATGCATGCTGCATCTGCTTACCCCATATTTGTTAATTGCACGATGTATTTTCAGATGTTAGATGTAAATCACATGCAGGGCATGCCAAACACATGTATAAGAGTAGGCTCAAAGGGAATAATATGCAGTACAAAGGAAAGGAAGTCTACTTCTATTTCTATCTATTTCTAATAGATAGAATAGAATTAGAAAGGAAGTCTAATTCTATTTCTATCTATTTCTATTATACTTGTAGTGAAATCATATTGATGATGTGTCCTAAAAGTCATGACATTAGCAATGTTCTACAATCAACTTGACTGTATCGATTTGGGAAAGGAAGGCTCATATTACCAGTGGCAGCAGAACATATGTTCTAAATTACCCAGTCCCATAAGTTCAAGCATCTAATTAGGTCATAGGTGATCAAGTGATCAAGCATCTAATTAGAGACTTGCATTGCTGGAGCTAGTATTTTAGCAGCACAGGGACCTTTATACTAGCACAAAAGATAGACACAAGAAATCATTAAGATAGTAATTGCATGTTTCCACTTTGCCCAAACACACTTTAAAAAGAGAAAAGAATGTACCAGACGTTTCTTCCCTGTAGAACATAAGTTGGTCAGACTATCCAGAGATTCTTCCTGCTCCTCTAAAGGCTTCCTGCTCCTCTAATGAGGCAAAGAAGGAGGTAACAACTATTGCATCTCCTGTCTGATTCCTTTAATAATCCCTTCACTTATCCTACAATCCAGAGTAACTACGGGAGCACATAAGATTCATTATGTGCACCCGTAGTTACTGCACCATCTAATGAAAACCTATGGGAAATTCATACTGCAATCCACAGCAAATTGTTCTTACACCGGAGCAAGGACTCCCCATAGTTACTCTGGATTGTGCCCATTATGTGCATCCGTAGTTACTGCATCACCTAGTGAAAACCTATAGGAAATTCATATTGCAATCCAGAGTAACTTGTTCTTACTCCGGAGCAAGGATTCCTCATAGTTACTCTGGATTGCACCTTTATTCTGTCAGATCAGTTGTGGGGTAAAATTGGAGCCCTACTTGGTGTAGTAACAAAACAGAGTGTTGGTATTCTCTCACTTGCTACTTCAACATTTGTAATGGGAGTTGAGTAGGATCATCAGCCTGCAATCTGAAACATTTAAACAGGGGGTTTCTCCCCATTCATACAGAATATTTCTATATTCTTTTAATATTATGAGTCATTTTTAGTACTGAATTCTTATATAAGTTAATCATTCATGTAGAAAAAAATTACAGTACATACAGCATTAGTAGAAGTGTGGTATCCATAAAGTTGAAGATGCTGATACGAAGCAATGAGGGTGAAGAGTTGCATTTCCAAAGCCAAGGCAACATGAGAAAGAAAAAACAGAATATGTTTGCTTTCATTTTATATACATAAAAGCCTTCTTTTTATGTACTATGAAAGACAGTCTTTATCAGAAAGGATGCTTACAGTGCAATCCAGAGTTAGGGCAGCAAGGAGAGCCCTAGCTGGGCTGCCCCAACTATTCTGAATCCAGAGCAGGAAGTAATGGTGAATCCAGAAAGTCAGGAAGCCTGGGCTGCCCTAATTGTTCCAGAGCAAGTTCAGTCAGCACCAAGTCAGTGGCATCTGGAGAGGGCTTGCTCCAGAGGAGACCTGCCTCAGTTCACAATGAACAAGGAACAGCTGGTGTGCCTGCATTCTAAGGAGTCCCCGACAACCAGTAACAGCTGCAGCAGGAGACTGCAGTACACAAGGAGACCATATGTGTTAACCAGAAAAAAGAGAACAAGGTGCCCCAAAATGTAGGACATGACAAAATTAAAGTTAAAAATTCTCATATATATTGCTTTCATGTGGTTAATTTAAGCACTGTATTACTTATTATTAAATTTAAAACTATTACGTATAATTTATTGCATACAATTTATTAATTACATAAGCTTTACATGCTGTCTGCTCACAAGGAAACAGAGGACAAGATAATTTTTTTCTAGGACATGTCTTGGAAATAAGGGCACAGATGCTGGTTTGGTACCACTCTGGGATTAAATGGAGGTGTCCAGTGTAATTTATCTCTGCTCTTTCCTTTGGGACCATCAACTAAGTTTGTGAGCTTAATCTTGGAATATGAAGAGTGCTTTAGGCATGGAGTGCCACCACATCCTAGGACTGAAGGCCTTAGGAACTAGTGTTAAGAAGTTAAGAACACCAGACTGAGTGTTAATTTTTTTTTGCTGAACTGAATTTTATTACCTTCTCTTTGTTAGACATGACTGCCAAAACAAGAGGAACAGAATACAGACATTCCATCCTTTCATTGTATCTGATATTTTTTACAAGTATTTATTTTTCAGTTTCTTAGGGCCTAGCTTCATTAGAATTGAAGGTATGCTGTACTTATTTAACAGTTCTGTCCTTTATATCCCATTTAAAGATACAGCTCAAGTAAACCTGAGTAGAAAACTAGAATAACTTGTAATAATAAGTTATATAGGGAAAATCCACAACTTGTTTCACTGTTACCCACCAACATGGCCCGTTTCTCTTCATTTCCTTTCCTTTCCTTCTTCTCATTTTTCTTCCTGAATATGTCCTGGAGCTAAAATAAAAGAATACCACTTGTAAGAAAATCCACTTGTAAGATCTACAGTAGCTTTTGTATGCATAAACATAAATGCCACCAGATACAATTGACTGAGTGCAATAAAAGCAGAATAGAGTATTCTGCTACTGAAAAATGGCTGACACAACAGGTGGCAGTACTTAAACTCCTGGATTCTGCCACACTTGGTAAGGCAGTGAAAGGGGGAGAGGTGTGAAGGACAAAACGGGATGAGGTCAAATGAGGGCTGGGAGACAATGGATAGTGTGGATACAGCAGCAATGGTGCACACCAAATCCTATTCCCTTTATCTCAAGCTTCCCCATCCCTTTCTTCTCTTCAGATGTGCACCAGCTAAATAGCTGGTACAGATCCAAGGAGACAGACCCCCAAAGCCAGAGTAACTATGGGAGCAGGTAAGAGACATTACGTGCACCCGTAGTTACTGCACCACCCAGTGAAAACCTATGGGAAATTCATATTGGTGTCCAGAGTAAATTGTTCTTACACTGGAGCAAGGACTCCCCATAGTTACTCTGGATTTTGCCCAGAGTGAGGCTTATATATGGCTAAGGATAAATAAATTTCCCTTTCCCATCTGAAGCCTCCTGATCTACCCGCCCCCCACTTGATAAGCTCAAGCTTTTTTTGCATGGCTGCCTCAGTGTGGGGGAAGATTGTGATTGGGTTCTATATCACAATCCATGCTTTCAATAGGGCTTAATCGCATCTAATTTTATTGGACTGTATTCTTAACTTTTAGCATATGTTAAATCCTACATTGCAATACTAATCTACTAGTCCAAATTTGAAGTTCTACCATCTTCTCTAAGTTAAAGGTGAGTACTTTTCTTATGAATGAAACAGTTCCCACTGTTTGGTATCATGGTGGATAGCTGTGTTATCAGACAGTCAGAAATCTTTATTCCAAAAACTCCCTGCACTCATCACTCAAATGCACAGAAAAAAATTGTGCCGTTCTGGAACTAAGGACCCTCCATATTATCCATAAAGCTATATATGTGCTTGAAAAATGAATATATCCCTCCTCACTTATTCTTACTTTGACATCCCACATTTCTTGTTTAGTTTGAGAGCTGAATGGAACAGAAATAATCTCATTTATTTCTACTTTATTTCTCATTTATTTATTTATTTCAAACAATGCTTTGGGAACTTTGTTTAAAAGTGGTAAATAAATAAACAAAATGTTTTAAAATCTTTATTTAAAAAAAAAAGCACATCACCACCCAATTCATGCTTTGATTTCCATTTCACCAGGTATGGGGAGAGGAATCTTGTTGCACTCATCAATAAAGCTCATTTGATCTTGTAGAAATGAACCTTTTGTCGAGGAGAAGTGCTACAGGATACCAATGAGTACAGCAGTGAACATGAATTAATCTGGGAGCACTTTTCTTAGGAACATTGTCTGAAACAAAATAATGGGATTGACTATTGAAAGCAGAAACAGCAAAACAACATCTCCTGTATCAAAGGAACAAAATCCTTCTGTTCTCTGACCTTAAACTTCTGACATAAGCAAACGTGGTAAAAAGGGGGTAAGAAACATTCAATGGATTAGCTTTATAATTTTTGGTGTTGTGTAGGAAAGACTGGTTTGTTATTAGCTCTTCCTTGTCATGCTTCATGTTCTTTATGCAATGGAATCTAATAAGAATTATGTAAAAATCAGTACAATTGACTAGATCTTAGGTGTTCTATTTACAAGGCTCACTTGGAACACTTTTTACTTTCAATCATCTTATTAAAGTTACAGATAAAAATTAGGATTGCATTTTGGACACCTACTTACTCTGTCTTACTGCAGAGGTTCTTAACTGGGGGTATCCCTACCCCTTGGGGTATGGGAATCAAATGCTGGGGGTATGGGACTCAATCTCTTTAATGTATTAATTTATACTTCGCTAGTATGTGAATGGAATGTGATAGAATCTTCGAGAAGATTTAATTTTGCTTTTTGTAAAAATATATGATAAAAGCTTATGATTTTATTTCATGTTCTCTTCTTAGCTATCCATATCTAAAGTACAGAAAATTCAATCTGTTGACATCTTTGGAAGTCATACTGGCAACTAATATATGGAATGGTGATGATTATTTCAACAGTCAAATGAAGGCAGTATGGGACTATATTGGACATTGGGGGTCTGGAGTCATCAAAAGGTTAAGAACCCCTGGTCTAGTGGTTGGTAACCATTGTTCTGGTAGCAAACACACAATCCCTTTACCCCACCTGCACTGTCCAATCCATGAAGCATAAGAAAACCTTTTCTTGTCTTTCCATCTGCTCTCTTCTCAATCTTCTGTTCTCAATCTTTTCCATCTGCTGTCTCTCTTTTCAACCTCTTTAATCTTTCTCCCCACCACCTCCTCAATGCATGTATTCATTCATTATTTATTTGCGGTCATAGACCCAACGGGTCAATGCATTTATTGTTTACTTCACTTGCACTACCACAACAGGATGTTTATTAGGTAATCAAGTTGGGTGCAATTTTAACCAATTTTCCTGTTTTGGAGTAAGAACAATATAACTCTGAAGTAAGGCAACAAACATTGCCTAACCTTGAGGAGGCCTCTGTGACTGCCCCTCCCCTCCTACAACTGCAGAATGTTAACATGTGCCCCATTAGCACAGCTATGTCAGTACTGGAAAGTTGATTAGGATTTTGCCCTCATATAGTTTCTTTTTCCAACTTGTCTTCACGAGATGGAGCTACTGCTGACACAGCAAGAACAACAGTGAATAACCAATGATTTAGCAGTTGTATAGTGTACAAGATTTCGTGGGATATATAATCCTATGTAGGCAATCTAGATGCTAACTGTTGAAATGTAGAGATTTTGATTGCCCTAGAATCTCAGTTTTTCATGAACTGGTTCACAGCAAGATACAAATATATAACACCACAACTTTTTATTGGCATGCAGAAGAATCTAGTAAAATGGTAACGTATAATATGCTTACCACCAAGAACTCTTTTTTGTCCACCATCTCATTCCCATCTGTATCAAACATGTTGAAAGCTATTCTAAAACCAGCATGTGGCTCTGCCAAAAAATAATAAAGTGTAATAGAGATAAACTCCATTTCAAAGATTAGATACAGATCCTGATGGACATGTTTGGTGTAACAGCAATAGCCTTCTATTTTTAAACATGAAACTGATTATTGCTTCAATCCTATCCACAGGTACATACATGGGGGGCAAATCCCATTAAATTCAATGGATCTTACTTTCGAGTTGATATGCCTGACTGGATTTTTCTACAAGTCAGGTAAGGAGGGTAGCAGAACTTGTTTAATTTTATTTATTAAAAGGCTTTTACCCCATATTTTCTCCTACTATTTGGGAAGGATTGAAGAGGGCTTAGACATAGGAATAAGACTGGAATAAAAGTAATGTTAAAATCAGCTAACAAAAAACTAGTTCCAGCAATAATTCTATACAGGTTGATTCTCCCCATTTGCAACATTTGGTTCCAGGAACCTCTCTGATTATCTATTTTCATATTATACAAAGGCAATTAGTTACCATTGTAACAGGGCAGGCAATGAATCAAGATGAATCAAGTTTCCTATCAAGTGGCTTCAAACTTCAGCTCAGAAGCAATTATCGCTTGGGGGAAGGGAGGAGATCTGCCTCCCAGCTGAAACAGAAACAAAACTGACCCCTTGTGAACTTTTGTAAGACAAGCTTAACTGCCTACTATGTTGCCATGGTAAGTAGGCAACTTTTAATCCATTAACTGCTCCTTAACAGTTGTTTTGCTTTCAAAGTCAATCTTATTTGCTTTGAGACAAAATTGCATATAATTAGGTTACACCTGTATAAGCAGAATTTGCCTATTGTTGTAGGAGTAAAATTTGAAGAGATTTGTGGGCACCAGGCATGGCTGGGCACTTGAAGACACTGCAGGGCAACAGCAAGCATGGGGAAACTAGTGAATACCAGGGTGGCCAGCACCAGCAAGCAGTGGGGCACCAGGCACAACTGGTCACCATACTGGGTACCAGGCACCACAAAGCAACACAGGGCACTGAGTAGTGGGCACTAGGCACCAAATTGGTTCTTAGAGGGTCCTTACATCACAGAAGGAATACCCTCCCCAAATTTCATGTTTCTAGAGTTTGGCCTTGTTTCTAGAGGTTGGAGCTTGGCCTTGATGAGTCAGGGATTCTTCAGTGTTAAGTATAGGGATAAAAACACATTGCATCCCCTTTCACCCTCTTCCTGTCTGAATCTCTAAAAATTGTTTCTTAGTGGGTGCCTACATCATGGAAGAAATACGTTCCTCAAGTTTCACACTTCTAAATCTGGCTGTTTTGGCTAGTGAGTCTTTGATTTTACACGACTGTGCGAACTTTTAAGCCAACTCCTGTGGAGGGTGTTTTGTGCCTTTGGGCCAAAACCAAAGGAACATATGTCCAGTTTAGAAAACAGCAATTTTGAAGAAATAACTTTGAATTCCTCAATTCAGTCCATGGAACTTGAAAACTTCACTGTACGTTTTGTCAGTTATTTTCAAATTTGAATTCTTAACTGTTCTCTCCTCATCTGGACAAATCCCAATGCTGGATGTTATAATATGTCTATGTAGAACAAGTGGAGGTGGAGCTAGAGGATGTGAGTGGAGTTGTGTTCTGTGTGGGGGTTAATCCTGGGATCATCCAGATTCAAAAAAGATATATTATGTCTATTTAGAGCAGGTGTGGGCAGAGCTAGAGGGGTTTAGGATGTGTGAATTGAGTTGTGTATGGGTGTGTAGTGTGGGGTTGGGTTATGTGTGGGGGTTAATCCTGGAATAGAACATAATTTGTTCCGGAAGCATGTTTGTCTTACAAAACGTTCTTTATACAAAGTGGATTTTCCTATAGGAAATAATGGAAACTCAGATGATTGGTTCCACAACCCAAAAATATTCATATAAAAAATTAACTGTATGTAAAAATGATGACAAAACGCTGTAATTGAATTCAAAACACTGTAATATATTACAGAACACCAATTACTGTAATATTAATTAAAAACACCGTAATATACTGTACAGTAAAACAACAGAGAAAAACCATTATGGCCAAGGATGACTAATTTTCACTAGCCCTACAATCCAGAGTAACTACAGGAGCATGTAAGAGACATTACGTGCAGCTGTAGTTATGGCACCACCTAGTGAAAGCGTATGGGAAATTCATATTGCAATTCAGAGTAAATTGTTCTTACACTGGAGCAAGGACTCCCTGTAATTACTCTGGATTGCGCCCTAAGAGTCACTGGTGTCTTTTTGAGCTACTTTAACAAAAAACCTTCTAATGACACTTGCTTTTGTCTCCTTTTGAGGATTTCACGGAAATGTCACATTGTGTCATTAAACAGATTCATCGCTTGCACTGCTACAGCTTTATTTGGATGGTGCTTTTTTACAAAATTTTGCATATTTCCCAATGTTTACAAATGTGCTCAGTCTCATGTGAGGGATTCCACCTCCTTATTCTCCTCCTCCTCTACAGATGAGATTCCTCCAAACCCTCTTGCTGTTGCTCACGATGAAGATCCATCAATTCATTTGTTTCACAACAAATTCTCGTTGTAAAACTGTTTGCCAAACTCTGCCAAAACTGTTTGTCTTATAAGGCACTGTTTGTCTTACAAAGCATAATTCCTTAGAAATTTTAGTTTGTCATCCAAAGCGTTCTTCTTTCAAAGTGTTTGTCTTACAAGATACCACTGTATAGTAAACTGTTAAACTAAATACTGACCTATATTATAAAAATACCTGTATTTACTCGAATTTAATGTGCAATCAAATCTACTGCACACCTCAATTTTGGAGAGTAGATTCAGCTGAAAAAGGTCAGCATTATACTGGAGTAAATAGGATAGTAAATAGGATATTTTACATTCCTCAGTAAAAATTTATCTCTCTTTCCAGCATCAACTACCCCTTTGCTACTTCTCTCCTCAATGGCTCTCCTCAGCTGCCCTCTTGCCCAGACTGAGTTTGAAATTACCATATATACTCGCATATAAGCCGAGGTACCTAATTTTACCACAAAAAAACTGGGAAAACTTATTGACTCGTGTATAAGCCAAGGGTGGGAAATGCAGCTGCTACTGGTACATTTCAAAATACCGTAAAAATAGATACCAATAAAATAACATTTACTGAGGCATCAGTAGGCTACTGGTAAATGTAAAGATTTTTTCCCAGAACACAAGAGTGAAAAGAGGACATGTCCTGGGGAAAATGTGCTCCTGGGAAAAAATAAAAGTTATGAGAAGGCTGCATGCTGCATGCTTATAAGGAAAAGGAGGACAATGAAGATTTTTTCCCCAGGCAGAAGAGTGAAAAGAGGACATGTCATGGGAATATTGTGGTCCTGGAAAAAAGTATGGATGATAAGAAGACTCCATGTTGCCTACTCATAAGGAAAAGGAGGAGAGTGAAGATTTTTTTCCCAGGACACAAGAGTAAAAAGAGGATCTGTCCTGGGAAAAGAGGACATATGGTCACAGTAATTTCCTGGTAGTAAGTCGGTTGACCATGAGGGCTCAATGCTGGCAGCTGACAAGGAAAAGCAGGGAAATATACTTTTTCAACACCAAGATACAAGGCTAAAAAAGAGGACCTGTCCTGGGAAAAGAGGACATAAGGTCACTCAGTACTTGCTTCTGAGCAGGCATGCCAAGGATTTGGGCTTTGAGGCCCCCAGTGAATGGAGAGAGAAGAGCAGCCACTCAAAGGTTCTCCCTCCCACCTCAGGAATTTTTAGTAGAGGGACACAATGGGGGGAAAAGAAGGGCTCATTTGAATAGACCCGCCTTTGCAAATGTGCAAAAACAAGAAAATACATCCTCAAAACTTGCTAGAAATAAGACTTTTAAGCAAAATAAGATGTTTAGCAGAGAGGGGCTTCCTTCCAAGCCATCCAAGCAGAAATTGTTTCTCACCCTGAATGTAAAGTATACGGCTGTTTTAGACAACCACTTATTTAGGCTTGGGAGAATTTAGGCTCTTAATGGGAGCCTGTTTGAATGACGGCCTTTGCATGTGGTTAGCAAAGTGATTAGGAGGGGAAGGGATGGAGGAGCCTCCCTGGAGGGGGAGGAAGGAGAGGAATGTAGAGAAACCTGTACCTGCCAGGGAACTCCTGGCTGCTTGACATGCATAGAAGCCGAGGGAGCTTTTTAAGCTCCAAAAAAGGGTTTAAAAAACTCGGCTTATATGCGAGTATATACGATAAGTTGAAATGGAATATTGAAAGTTGCTTCTTCTCAGCCTACTCTGTACAGAGACACATGGGAATAGAACCTTCAGATGGTGCCTTTCCTCAGTCTGCTTGATTGACATGGAATACTGGCCAGAAGATGTGGACATCCTGACACACAAGTTAAGCTTTTATGCAGAACGACTGGTGATTTTAACAGCAAAATAGATGTGTAGGTAAGGGTGTTCACTCAGTCAGCTCATGTGTCACTCATGGGTGACAGAACTACTGTCACTAATTTGAATAACACACTATAGAAAGTTAGGGCACAACCCAGAGTAAGGACAGTGATGGGAGTCTTAGCTGGGCTGCCCCAACTATTCTGTATCCAGAACAAAAAGTTATGCTGCATCCAGAGTCAGGAAGCCTGGGCTGCCCTAATTGCTCCAGAGCATGCTAAGTCAGTGACAGCTGGGGAGGGCTTGCTCCTGAGGAGACCCCCCTCAGATCACACTGAACAAGGAACAGCTGTGGTGCCTGCCTTATAAGAAAGTCCAGCAATTCCTCACAATCAGTTACAGCTGCAGTTCTTCTAGTGGAGGGTGGATGCTTGGAGTGGCTTGCTGTATCCCCAGGATAGTAGACTGCCATAGTTGTGCCATATCCTAAGGCTGAGAGGTAGGAGTTGCAGATAAGCTGGCCAAGAACTCAGATTTTTGGTCAACACTGCCATTCTTACTCTGCAAGTAAGAATGGACTTCCATGGGTCTACTCATTAGTATACCTGCTCCTGAGGTGGTATAACCTGAGGAGCTGGAAGAGGGAATTTCTGCCTGGGAAACAGGCTCTGGATACAGAGTAACTGCTCTACCTTAGGCAATGCTGAACATGCCCTCAACATGCCTCTCCTGAGCTCCCTAGGTTGCCCCAGTTAGGACAAAGCAGGTCCACCTCTCTTGGGGCAGCCTATGATGACTTGCTCTGCCCCAAGCCTTTTGCAGAGTAACTAGGGTGGAGTACCTATAGGGCAACCCAAGTGCTACTCTGGATTGGGCTGCTAAATTCAAAATCACTAGGCTGAAAATCACTGCCCTAATGGAAGGCCTCTTTGGAGGCTGAACTTTTCTGAAATTCCAATCCTGGCTGATTCTCTATTGCAGTGTTTCTCAAAGTGGGGGTCGGGACCCCTTTTGGGGTCACCTAGAGTTTTCCTGGGGGTCGCCTAAAGACCCCTGATGCAGGGGGCCAGGTCAGGCTTGCCTGACCTCTGGCTGTAGCTGCATGCGCACTGGGACTGACTGACAGCCTCAGGGCCCAATCCTATGCATGCCTACTCTGAAATAAATCCCATTATAGTCAGGGGGGCTTTACTCCCATGCAAATGTGGATAGGATTGCAGCCTCAGGGCCCAATCCTATGCATGCTTACTCTGAAATAAATCCCATTGTGTTCAGTGTGTGCACAGAACACACATTTCATTTGTAACAATGAAAATACATCCTGCATATTGGATATTTACATTACGATTCATAACAGTAGCAAAATTACAGTTATAAAGTAGCAATGAAAATAATTTTATGGTTGGGGTTCCCAACAACATGAGGAACTTATAAAGGGGTCATGGCGTTAGGAAGATTGAGAACCACTGCTCTGTTGTAACTTAGCCACCTTACAACAGACTTTCTCAATCTGGTAAATACATTTGGCATGCAGAATGTTTTCAGCACTGCTGTATTCACTTAGTCCAGGAAGGTTTCAATAAAAGCAGACAAGAACCAAACTACAATGAGGTTCTCTCATCCAAAAAAATAAAAATGCAAATTCAGTTATCAAATTGTAACAGAAATACATTTTATTCTGAATACTTACTTGTTAAGATACATAGAAGAAACAGATATTCTGTGTAAGAAATCACACCTAGAAAACAGCAAGTAAGCAGATCAGTTGATTTGTCTATTAATCTAACTCTAGCCATTATTAATTTTTAAAATTTAGTATTATAGACATTTTGTTTATAGGTAATAAAAAGGGGAATAAGCCAAGAGACAGATCACAGATCAAAGGACATACAATAGTGTTTCTAAAACAGTAGTACCACCAGTGGAACTGGGAAGTAGTATCTGGTGGTATTTGCTAGAACCTTGGATAGCTGCCACCTAGCAATCAGACCAGGAATGCAATACAATTAACAGATGAAGGAGGCTTGGTGCGCAAAGACCTCCAAAACATACTTTTATGCTCTCAGAAAAGCACTCCTACGTACCCTGGGCCACTTACTGGTGTTTTTAGCATCATATTTGGCCTCTCAACTCAGAAATAATTGTCAACGATGTCATTGCCAGTTACATCTTGTGGTATTTTGAATAGGTGGACAATGTGAAGTAGTAGGGAGAGAACAAGCATTGAGAAACACTAACATACAGCATTTAATGTGTATGTGCACACAGCTGTTTTCTGTCATGTGAACAGGAGCTGGACAATCCAATCATGAGCTGCTCGTAGCTCCAACGGTACTGCAGTACCTGAATGGCTGCCACAGCACCCTATGGGTGAACAGGCTACCACCTACATTAGGGGCATGGGGAAATTTGTTCCCATCCTCCACATAAGAAAGCATCCCCTGCAATGGGATTACTTGTTTCCTAGGAGCAAGGGGAAATTTGTTCCCTAGAGCAAGGGGAAATTTGTTCCCATCCTCCACATAAGAAAGCAGCCCCTGCAATGGGATTACTTGTTTCTGCATCACTCTATAAAGCCGATGCATATAAAAAAAATTCAATGAAAGGGCAAAAACTCTCCATGGAGGCTCTGGAACTGCCTCCAGTCCCATTTCCCTCTATCCAATAGCATGTCTCATACCTATCCTCTCCCCATCCAGGAATTCCTTCTCCCTGCCTCTCCCATTCCCCCTTCAGCTTTATGCCACTCTGCAGAGGCCACTGAGTGGCAAAGAATAGGTGCTTCCACAGCACTACTGCAGTGCCTCTCTGCAGTGTGGTAGCTCTAGTAGTGGGGCTCACAGATGTGCCTTACGCCATGTTTGCAACACCTGATCATGGTGGCTCCATGCTGAACGCTCACGATAAAGCTCCTAGTTTCTCTATATAATTAATGTTCATGTTGATAAGGTGCCTTTCCATCAAAATTAATAACTAGTAGATATATAACTATTTACTTAATCAAATCTATTTTCACTTGCTGCAGCTGTGACTCTCTTAAAGTGGAGAAATTTTATAACTTCAAAATTCCAGTTAGCTTCCTTGATTTTGCTAAGTGTCCTAAAGACTGTAGCCTAAGTGCCTTGTGTTTAAAGATTTTGCATTTAAGTGCCCAGTTTAAAGATTTGTTAACCTGGAAAATAAGAACTGAAAATGGATTGCACTGACTTCCGCCTAAGCACAAAATGTTACTTTATTAGTAATATTTCAAAACGAAATGACATATTTTGTCATAAAGATCCTCAAGGCCTATGGCTCACACATTATAAATTCTTGGAGGGCAACCAACATGTACAGACTAGTCAAACATTAAAACCCAGATATAGCTGCAAATGAATTTTTAAGATTCTAGTAAGCTTCCATTTAGATAGGGTGGAGTTTAAATAACACTCTATAAAAATTCTCAACCTCTTTGGGGCTCTTTTCAGGTTCCAGAGGGGTTCTCCATCAAAGAAAGATATAACACATACAGATAACCATGAATTATATAATTTTACGTTTTCAATATTTGGCTGTTTCAGAAGTGCCAGGGTATCCCAGAGGGGCATATGTCTCCACTGAGAATGGCTGTTTCCTAGATCTAAAGTCACAGAAATCCACAGCACAATATTATAATTTTTTTCCTATTTCTATTTTACAACTACACAAGTAGAAAGAAATAAAATTTGCAAAAGGAATCTCTTTCTCACGCATCTAAAACATCCTAATTCTGGGATTTCAGCCTTTCCATTGAACATCAAAAAATATGTCTCTTGTTTATAGAGACATATGTCTCTAAATATGTTTCTAAATAATAAACTAAACATATATACTTTTAAAAAAAGGTTCTGATGAAGTGAGTCAGCTCCAATGAAGTGAGTCAGCAGACAAAAACATAGAACCCATTTTTGAACCCTTGAACCCATTTTTGCCTTTTGTCTGTATTGCAAGCTGCACCCCATGAATAGATATTTCTGGATGATTGTTGTCAAGTGTTCTGGAAGGGAGATTCACAGATGTCTGTGGCACAAAATGTCCAACACTAAAATCTACATGCAATTTAAACCTGAATTAGTAGCAACAGAGTAATTGGTTTAGGTATTAAGTTCTTGTGGCGACAAATTTGTATCCTGTATAAAAGGGTGAGAAAAAGTACAAAAAGGGTGAGAGCTCCTACTAAAGGAACATGTTGAAATGGTGATCATTAAGGTGAACACAACACCAGATTCTCCAAAATCATAAATTCTAAGGTAATTGTAAGAATTGCGATCTATTTTTATTTTGTTTTTGAGAGACAGAATACACACCTTATTATTGACACAAGACTGATGCTGACTTTCTGCTTAGAAAAACCATTTGGCAGGATGAGGTAGTTTTGGGTTTCATGGTAAGAGATCTCTGACACCTGTTGTTGGTGTACATTTAACTGTGATTAAGAAACTGGGAACAATCTACAGGCTTATGGGCTCTAACTGCACACATCTCCAGTTCTGGTCTTTTTCTTTCCTTAGAATTATTTCATGGTATTATGAGTGCACTACTGCTAATCATAATGTTTTCTCACTTGAATTTTCTAATCATGGTTCTGCTCAAATTGTAAGAAACCATGGTTAGCATGGAAATAATGATTAATAATGCTTAGCTCCAGTATGGGAGGGGAAATTTTCTATCTACAAGGAAGAAGCTAGTGGTAAGTCTCAGTGTTATTGGATAGTGACAGTTATGGTGGTGGGATAATTCTGGGGTGGTGTTTAAAAAGTGTGTTCTTTACAATGGTTTAAAAATAGTTTTTCTTCCTGTTGTAGAGATGCAGTCACAATTAGAAATGTAAAGGACTTTCTGCTTTTGCCTCGTTAAGTTGAAGAATGGAAGGATCACCTGTGTGACTGCCTCTCTAAAACAACAGAAAACCAGTTTTTGAAACTATGGTTTGAAGCAGTCATTTGTGTGGAGTCAAATTTGTGTATTAAAAAAAATCAGTTGATAACCTGAAATTTCACTTTTAAAATATTACTACAATCACATTCATGATCAAATTATGCAGCTATTAAAAGAAACTTGGATATTCTGAAAATTATTCATTATCTTTCAGAAGGTGTTTAGATAATTTAACTATCAATATTTCCTTGAATCCAGAGGCAAAAAATGTTATAACAAACACATTCCACCAAACACTCTTCATTACCTTTTTCCTCTAGATTCCGAAAGAGTTTTGATGATCCTTTCCAAACTGGTGGAGTTTCTAGAAGTATCTGGTTCAGCTCCTACACAACAGTACAGAACAGGCTGATAAGAGCTGGATTAATTACGAAGTGTTAGAAAGTCGAAATTGTAAAAACATGCAATGTGAAATAAACTGAAATTCAAAGCACATAACATAACACAGAATACTCTGAAAACACAACCTTTTTCATTCATAGCAAACCTATAACATAGGTCAATATGCTCTTTATTAGTAAAGCTGAACAAGACAGAATATCTTGTCAAAGGCAAACACTAAGTTGTGGCTGAACTTAGATTTGATAATACAGCACTGATTGAAGGCCTATACCTATTAAAGAAGTGAAGTGGCCAATCCTGGAAATCTCAAAATACCATGGCAGAGGTTATCATGATGAGAGGAGGCAACTCAGGGCCAGAGCCATCACAATTTGGCAGCAACAGTGTTATTTATCATAACTTTTATTACACTTCATCCATTCACAAAGCATCAAATGTTTTAAAGTTAATTTCTTTTAACTATTGACTTCTTAATAATTTATGAAGTTGAAAAAGTGTTTTGAGCCGCTTACAGAAAATAAAATTCATATAATCTTCTCAGTTATAAATGATGGCTTGCATAGTTCACCTAGATTATATATAAATAATTAGAGACAGTCATCAATGCCCAGGCAAAACCTAGATGCGTGAAATTTGGGGAGGGTATTCCTTCTGCACCCACTAAGAACCAATTTTTATAAATTAAACCCCTAAGAGGGTGAAAGGGGTGTAACATGTTTTTGTCCCTATACTTAACATTCAAGACTGACTCAAACACACAGCCCCAAGAATGAAATTTGACCCACAAGCATGAAATTTGAGAAGTGTATTCCTTCCATGATGGAAGCACCTACTAAGAACTGAGTTGGTTCCTGGTGGTGCCTGATGCTTGGTGTTGCCAATATACCATTGGTGGTCAGCAGGGAATGCTCAGTCCTCATTGCCACCAAGTGGTTCCTGCTGCCCAGTGTGCCTGCCAATGGTGCCCAGCAGGGATGCCCAGGGCCTGGTACTGACCAGTGCCTGGTAGGGATGCCTGGTGCCCTTTGGTGCCCTGTGCCCACTGCTAGTGATGCCCAGTGGTCCCTAGTACCTGGGAGGGTTGCCTGTTGATGCCCGGTACATGTTGGTGCCTAGTGCCTGGTGGTGTCCGGTGCTGCCCAGTAAGGATGCGCACTGTGCAGTGCTGCCTGGTGGTGACTGATGCCTGGTGCTTGGTAGGGATGCCCAGTGTCCACTGGGATCTGGTGGTGCCTGCTGACTACTGCACAGCAGGCCCACTGGTAGGGATAACTGTTGCCTGTTTGTACCCAGTGGTGCCTGCTCTAGAGGTACCTGCTGCTGGTGATGCCCAGTAAGGATGTCATGGGCCTGCTAGTGCCCCTGGTACTTTCTGGTACTTGGTGCCAGTCAGTGCCCAGTGCCTGCTGCCTGGTGTCCACCAGTGCCTGCCAGGGCCCAGCCATGCCTAGGGCCCACAAATATTATTGAAATTTTACTCCAGCAACAAGTGAATTCCACTAGTAGTCTATAAATACAAATCTAATAAAATTAACACAACTATAATTGCTTAAGAGAAAAATGAAGCTCACCTGTTTTGTAAGGGACCTCCGTTGTTGTGCCCCTAAATTGAAGGCAAAAGCAATTACAAAACATTAACTGGCATGCTCCTTAGGCTGGTACCATAATTAAAATGTTTATCTTTTACCATTGCAATCCACAAGCCAGCTGAAGTACCTGAATTTAAATAATTTAGGCTGCAATCCTAAGCACACTTTCCTGGAACGCAATGGGGTTTACTTCTGAGTAGACATGGATAGGATTGCACCCTAAGTCTACAATCCCATATAAATTTTCCAGGGAGGAAGCATCTTTTAATGCAACAAGGAAAACTTCCTAATATGCTTTGGAGTACTCAGTTTCCTGGTCCAATTCTATGACTCCTCAGACGGCAGTCTCATGATAGTCATGGGATAAGAGAGGGTGGGCAGGAGGCATGTATGCTGGGGGTGGGGGAGAGGGAGGCAAGTTCAAGCCTCCTGGAAAGGCATTTTGCCCTTTAAGAGCAGGTACAGGAAGAAAGGGGAAAGGGGATGAGTGTCCATTTTCCTGAGTAAACACCAGACAGTCACCACAGCTACCTACTGTGTGCAGGGATCCTGCTATAGTTGTTCTGGCACTATGTGAGCCAATAGTTGTAAACATACTTAAGTAAAAGTCTGAAAGTAGCCATCAGCCTAACTTTAAGTTAAACTGAAGGGTTGAATTCTCAAAATAGGGTGACAGTTTGTCCTCAGTTGCAAAAGAATTTTACCCAAGTACATCTGATGGCTGAAAACACCCTCATGGAAATTTTTTGAGTAAGCAAAGAATGCTGATGCTCTCATTTCTGATCCAATGGAGCCATTTCTGTGTGGGGCTGAACTTGATGATGGTTTGGAAACTGCAATTAATGTAGATTGCAACATGTCAGAGCGTACCTATTGGAGATGCTCTAGGAGGATTTCCTGCTACAGGTAGGAGGTTGGACTAGATGGCCTGCTAGGTCCCTTCCAACTCTATGAGTCTATGTAGTCACTAGACGGTGGTTCTGCTGGACTGCCTCTTTGTTAGCTACAATGGATAGCTAAAATTTGTTTCCTGGCATCATTCAAGGCACTGATTTTTTTAACCTATACGACTTGTAAAGACCTATACGACTTGTGATCAGAGTTTACGACTTATACAGAGTTGCTACTTCTGTATAATCTAATCCTCCATCAGGTAATTGGACATGACTACAGGGAGATATGACTACAGGGAGAGTAAGAAGGAAAATATTTATTTATCAAGATATAATTAATCTATGGAACTTGCTACAGGACCTTGTGCTAGTACCAAGCCGTATATGGGTTGGGGCCAGGCTATCTAAGAAACTACCTAATTCCATGTAATACAGCTTGTCCCCTCAGAGCATCAGAGAAGCCTTTCTTACAAGTACCAGCGCCTAAAGAGGTGCATGGAGTGGCTGCAAGAAACAAGGCCTTCTCAGTAGGTGGACACTGTGGAACCCCCTCCCTCTTGATTTAAAAACTGCTCCCTTACTAGAAACATCCAGGTGAGATCTGAAGGCATATTTATTTAAACAAGCTTTCTGAACACCTGGCCTCCCATTTTCTGACTGATTTGGTTTTATATATGCAAGTTTTAAGATGCCACTGTTTTTAGTTGTTTTAATAGTAGTTTTATTCTTTTAATATATATTGTTTTATTTGTTTCTGAATGTAGTAATGCAATTTTAATGGTTTTAAAAATTGTGTTTTATCGCTTTTGGTGTTTTTAATGACAGCGTTTTGAATTATTTGTCCTTTTGTTTTTTGTAAGCCACCTTGAGTCTCATGAAGAAGGCAGGATGATGATATTATTATTATTAATATATTAATATATTAATATTATTAATATTATTATTATTATTATTATTATTATTATTAATAATAATAATAATAATAATAATAATAATAATAATAATAATAATAGATGGCAAAAGAGATCTAGGCCAGGTGTTTTGTGTGTTCCCTGAGACAACTAATGGACCACTGAAAGATACTTGACTAGGTGAACCTTTTACATGATTCAGCCAGTAGATTTACATGACAGTGTGTAAGGGAGCAGTAGCTTCACAATTTGACATCTGTATTCAAAATTCATGTTCTTCACAGACCTTTCAAAACCTCAGCTGAATAAAAATGAACTTTTTCCAAAACATTTTGAGTTAATCTGGCCCCTTTAGTCCTCTAAACCATGATTTCTTTATGAGTTTCTTGAACATAGGACCATTAGCATGTTCAAAAAAATGCTGCAAACAAAACCCTCTTTCATAAATCAACTCTTTCATCTCTATGGGGAACTGCTGCCAAAATTATTTACCTCTGATGACATTCAGACCAGAGAGATAACCACAGTCTTGGAAGGAACTGACTGTGGGAAGCCATGGATGCCAATAAAACATATGGCAATGGGGTTAGTGCAAGCCAGTGCAAGCCACCTGGACAAAACAGTTGGTTGTGCAGTGGCTGGGGAAGCATGATCAATACATTTGATCATCTCTAATTGAAGATGATCTAATTGAAGGAATCTCTAATTGAAGGAATCTCTAATTCCTTCACCAATCTATTTGATGTCAAACTGCTTTTTCTATAGTGAGACCACCATGATCCCACACTATATTAAAAATCTTCAATTGTAGGGTACTTTTGCCTGATTATGGTGAGCTTTACATACACTAAGAAACTAATTCAATGTTTTGCATTTTGTTTTTGATTTGGCAAAACTCAGTGACTTAAAAGCTCAATATCTATCATATAGTTTTAAAAATATATGTTACCCAAAATGAGTTCATACAAATGGATGTTCAAGTTTTAATTTTGAAAAAGTCTTTTTTAAATCATTCATAGCCACATTGGTAGTAACTGAGAGATACATACTTACATCTTGGTTCATCATTTGTAACAGATTGAATGAAATTATAAGGTGTCATGAATAGCTGCCCTTCAAATTCTAAAGTTGCAAACATACGAAACCGTTGCTCCCGGGAAGTTGCATAAAGATCCAAATCTTCATAATCTGGTCTGCCTTCTGTGACCTTTGAAAAAGACAAAAGAAAACAAACTGTTCACAGTGTCAATAGTCTGTTTCTGTGATACTTTTAGTTTTTTCCTGCAATCTTTTCCTGTCTCTTTCTAAACTGGTACCCTTTTTATTTACATTCAGTTCCACAATGTGCTTCCTTGACAACAGAATTATTTTCTTTTCCTTCTCTATTATGTGATTAATATAAAGTCTTTAGACAGATAACAGTATAACTGTCAGCTGAATCGTTTTTCCTGTAAACTAATATTGTAATAATAATATAGGTGCTATACTGAATATTACAGGTGTGAATATTACCTATAGTTACAGGTGTGTGTTTAGGAGGAAGTCAGGAAGCCTCCTTCGAAAGCATGCTCCCTTATTAGACAAGGGTTTGTTTTAGCAGTTTGCACATAACATTTCTAAAACAGGGCAGATAAAGAACTTGCCTCCTACCTTTTATCAGAATAGGACTGTTATGAATGTGTGAAACAAAGATGGCAGAAGTGTGCCCAAGTTAAAGATACAAAAAATTTTGTGAAACAGAATGGAAATTACACTCGTCATACCATGCAATGAGATCCAGGAAAATACAAAAGCACTGGTGAGGTAATGGGCAAGAGTCAATAAGTGTCCTATTTCTATTCTTACTTTTGGAGATTATCTGATCCAAATCTCTTAGTAACTAGCGGCAAACCTCAAAAACGTTCATGAAAGCATATCTCTATCAAAAGATTTTAAGACTTTTGTTTACTAATCTTCTTGGCAATCTTTCAATGATGTTGTATCATGTTTATAGCTCAGCACGTTTACCAAACTGGACACAGCCATTTCTCCCAAGCAAACTGTCATGAACCTCTAATTAAAACCATCATTTTACAGATATGAACAGCCAATTTTGGTTTACTTGTTTGTATTTGTCTCCAGGTCTTGGTGAACAATAGTTATTTTTCAAAAATCACTGTGACACTCAATCCCACATTCATACAAAGAACTTCAACTTTATTAAATAAGAGATCTCAGTTGAATCAAGCACTCAGTTGAATCAAGCAAAGGCCCATATCAACTTTCTATATCTCAGTGACCTACCAGAGACCTCAAGGAGCACAGAAGACAACAAGAGACCACATCCTGTTGCTGCTCTCTTGGAGTGGGCATTCTGAGGTAGCCTAATTTAAAAGAGGAAGTTTCACATACCCATCACAGTTTCTAACCTGTGATAGCCTTTTCTTCTAGAAATATGTACAATCCCCTTTTAAAGGCACATGGGCCAGATGCCATCAACACATCTAGTGGCAAAGAGTTAGACACACTAATTACATCTTGGGCTGTAAATCTAGGATGAAAAAACAACATCATGGTTTACCTGAATTTAATCTGATGTGAGATGGTTTTTTTCTGTGCAACACCTTATTACTGTGATTTTCAACCACTGTGCCACAGAACTTTGGGGAGGGTCATTTATTAGTAGGGCAATTGGAACATTTGAGCCTCCAATAGCAGCACGGTGTGCCTTGTCGGTGGTCAAAAACTAATAGTGTGACTTGACTATTTTAGCAATTTGTCAGTGTACCATGAGATGAAAAGGTTGAAAAATGCTGCCTTAAAATATTGACATATTGAGATAATTGGCAGTAATGTTATATTTATTCTTTGCTAAACCCATAGCACTGCAATCATAACATTGCTGACCAATTTCTCAGTATACTATGAAGTAGAACTTGAACTACAGATATGCCTCACATTGAATTCATTCAAGTAACCCATGACATCATTTTTCTTCCTAGATTAAAAAGAAGAAACAACAAATGGTTCATTGCCAAGAGTTGGTTTCATGTTTCCTTAAGGTCAGTGATTCAAAAGCTTCCCTCTAAAGCTTCCCTCTAAAGCAAGAAAATGTGATTTTTCCCACGGAGAAAAGGCTGAACCCCAGAAAAAAAGATCTATTCCATGGAAACTGATGCCAACAGCACACAAGAAATGTAACTCAATAATTATATCCATTTTCAATAGTCTAAACAATGCATTCTATTTAATTCCACCACCAACATCCACAGATGTCAGAATGTTTACTAGTTGTAATTAATTACATTATCATACATCATTTCCCCAGTGGAATCAAGAATTCAGCTGAGATTCTGATTAAACCATTCAACTATGAAGACGTACACACTATGACCAAAGATGGTACTAGCAGCAAATAGAATTTGGCACTCAGAAATGCGACTGCCCAAATCCAAACTGAAGGGGGACAGAGTTACACTTCAACTGTAAGGATACAACTAAATTGTACACTTTAACCAATAACCTGAATACTATACAATTATAAAATATAATTTGCCTGAAAATTTTATATCAAAAGATTCACCAGCACATCCAACCTTCTTGCCAAGTTCATACAACTTTCATCCATCTGCTATAAAGGATTTTAAATGAGCAATTTTCACATTCCTTGATGCAAAAGAAAGTTTGTTTGAAATTAGTGTGATTCTGTACAAATGAAGGAAAAGAAAACACTGAAAATTGTGCTTTACTTGGCCTCAGGCTAATGTAATATGCTCCCAAGTAGATAAAAGCAGTATAATTTTGTTTGCATGTTGGGTGGCCAAGAGGTTAAACATTAAATTCTTAGTGTGGGAAAATCCCAAAGTTTTCAAAACTGTTTTAGTTCTCAGCAAACCCTGGAGTTGAGAGTACTTATAGTCCTGCTGTTTTATTCTTCTAAACTGTGTGGTTCTATAAATCGATTTTCAAACATGGAAAACAGAAATACATATAAATATATTTAAGCAATGCCCTAAAAACTGAAAAATATTACCGTATTTCCCAGTTAAATAGACGCACTTTTTTTCTTCTCAAAGGGGGGAAAATGTGCGTCTGATAGAGTGATAGGGCCAATCCTGGAGCAATCATGTCATATGTCGTTGGATTTGTATTGAAGAGCAGAATCCAATGCAACCATCAGTTTTGAGATACATCCTTCCTATCAAAAGTTATGGCCAAAAAAGTAAAAATCAAAAATACAAAAACAAAAAAATTACATTTTTTGGCAGTTTTTTAAGTGGGTAGGAATTTTGCCCTGGGAGGAGGTGTAGGAATTTTGGCCTTGGGGTTCAGGAATTTTGGGTTTGGCATTTGGTCACCCTGGCACAGTTGCAGTCCTAACTAGCCTTCCCTGTCTTGGAGACTTGCTCCAAAATAGACATGCACAAGACCTGGTCCCTTCTGCTCCATGCCTGTGCCTTCCTCACACTTCCCTATGTATCTAGATCCCCTCACCTTTCCCTACCTACCCCCCCAAAAGAACCCCCCCAACTTACCTGCCTTCCTGGACTATTTGCAATGAGAATTGTGCAAAAGTCGCAAATCACTGACACTAGAGATGATGAGTTTTTGGGGTTACCAGAAAATTAAAAGAGTGCTTGAAGCTTAGTCTTTCCTCATTTGTTAATGACAGTGATAATGGTTCTTAATACCACTGTTGACTTTACATGGTTGAAATATTATTCTGCTATATTTTATCTATATATATATAAAAGAGAAAAGTCACTGACTGACTGACTGACTGACTGATCACTGCCCTGCCAAAACCGCTGGGCCTAGAAGTGTGAAAATTGGGGTGGGTGTTCCTTCCGTGACGGAGGGGTGCACTAAGAACCGGTTTTCGGAAATTCCAACCGGAAGGGGGTGAAAAGGTGCGCAACACGTTTTCCTCCCTATACTTTGCATTGAGAATTGCTGACTCCTCAACATTCTGCCCCAACTTCTGGGCCTGAAGCATGGAATTCTGGGAGGGATCCTTCTGTCACCTGAACTCCCACCAAGAACCATCTGGAGAAATTTAACCCTTCAGGGGCTGAAAAAGGGGCAGCGTGTTTCTGTCCTATACTTAACATGGAGACTGAACAACATCCAGCCAGTTTGGTGCTCAGTGCCTGGTGCACTGGGGGGATGTTGTTAGGAGGAAGAGGTTGCACTGGAGAGGATGCTGCGCATGGAGGGATGATGTGCATGGAGGGAAGTTGCGCATGGAGGAAGCTGCGCATGGGGGAAGTTGCGCATGGGGGAGGTTGCGCATGGGGGATGATGCGCATGGGGAAGCTGCGCATGGGGGGAAGTTGCGCATGGGGGGACGATGTGCACGGGGGGACGATGTGTATGGAGGGAAGTTGCGCATGGAGGGACGTTGCGCATGGAGGGACGTTGTGCATGGGGGAAGGTGCGCATGGGGGGAAGGTGTGCATGGGGGAAAGTTACACATGGGGGATGATGCGCATGGGGAAGTTGCGCATGGGGAAGTTGCGCATGGGGGAAGTTGCGCATGGGGGGACGATGCGCGTGGGGGGACGATGCGTGTGGGGGGACGATGCGCAGGGAGGGACGTTGCGCATGGAGGGACGTTGCACGTGGGGAGAAGTTGCGCGTGGGGGGATGATGCGCATGGGGAAAGTTGCATATGGGGGATGATGCGCATGGGGAAGTTGCGCACAGGGGAATGTTGTACATGGGGGTAGGTTGTGCATGGGTTGTTGATGCGCCGTAGAGGATGTTGTATGGGGAAGTTACTCCCGCAACGCGGATACGCCTTTCACTAGTTAAATATATTAGTACACCATTTGGTTCAGAATATTTTTTTCTTGTTTTGCTCCTCTAAACTTTGGTGCGTCTCATGGTTCGGTGCGTGTAATAAGCCGGGAAATATGGTAATTCTGAAACTGCAGCCCCCTGAAACTTGCAGCCCCCTAAACAAACGTGTTGTTGTGTACAGGTTTTATTCACAAATGTGTCTTGGAGAAATCCATTGAGATCTTTTGATTTGGAATTGCAGAATAGTCTTGGTTTCCCCCCCCCCCCCCAAGACCTTGCTCTCAGCCCAGGACCCCCTTCTGAGAGACAGTCTGTTCCCCTCCCCACCCGAAGTGATACAATGGCTGAAGTTTCAGTAATTCTGAAACTTTCTACAAAAATTCTGACTTTCATATCCAAATCTTTCATGCTTTGTCCAATTCATGAAGTCCAATTCACTGGACATCCAGCCTGCACCAGAGTTATCATAGCTGTTGAAATTTTATCAAGCAGCATGTTGCAGTTTTGCAATACACTAACACAATGCCAAACTCCTATATTAGACAAGTGCATATGTGGTATCTCAAAACACAACTGCTACAAATTCTATAACAGTGTGCCTTGACAGCATAATCACATGATCTAAAACAGTGGTTCTCAATGTGGGGGCTGGGACCCCCTTGGGGAGGTCACAACTTTATTTCAGGGGGTTGGGACATTCAGGCTGCTTTCCTGGGAGTAAATCTCATTGAACACAATAGGACTTCCGAGTAAAATGGAGGAACTCTGGCATCACCGTGATGTCATGTCCAGACATGATATCACTTCCAGGGGGGTCCCTGAACAGACTGTCTCTTAGAAGGGGGTCCTGGGCTGAAATGCTTGAGAGCCAAGTCGAGGGCAGGGAACGAAAACTATTCTGCGATTCCGAATCAAAAGATCTCAGAATGAATTTCTCCAAGACACATTTTGTGAATAAAACCTATGCACAGCAACGCGTTTGTTTACACCTTCTTGAAAATAATTAGAGCTAAGCCAAAGTGTTCTCTCCTGCACATTTATATATATTTCGTTTTAAAAAGTTTTGAATTTATTTAACATTCTTTTTAAAGGAAAGGCATTTTTCCAACCCAGTAGTTAAATCTTACTCAAACATCTGTAGACACCTTACTATAGTATAATACTATATACTACAGCATACTATACCAAGGACTATAATATAGTACTCTATTCAGGTGAAACTTTTTTTTAATTTATTCTAATTTTTCTTCATTATTCTTATACACTTATGATTAATTGAATCAAATTCCTGAAACGTGTTTGTCCAGTCAAGGTCATAGCCTGAAACCCACTCAAACAATTAGGAGTGTGCTTCGGAGCAGGGTTTTGATTGATCTTAAAATCAGTTCCATTCAATACAGAAGTGTTTCAAATGTGTTGGTTCGTTCCAGAAAGTTCACTGCAGACAAAACAAATAAGACCAAGCAAATGCCAAATTAATCATCATAAAAGATGTACTGTTTTGCTATGTAGGCTATTAGGCTATTAAAATCATGACCCACTATTACTGTACAGCCCTAATAAACCATTCTAGCTATGACTAAGTGCACAATCCAGAAGTGCACTTGGGTGACTCTATCTATCACAGGGCTGACCCAGCTGCAAGATGCGCTACCCTAGTTATTCTGGAAAAGGTTTGGGGCAGCCTAAGGCAACATAGGCTGCCCTAAGACAGGTGGACCTGGGCTGACCTAGCTGGGGCAGCCTAAGCAGCTCAGGAAAGGCACGCTGATGGCATGTTTTGCATTGCCTAGGGCAGAGCATTTACTCTGTATCCAGAGCCTGTTTCCCAGGCAGAAATTCACTCTTCCAGCTCCTCAGAGTTATACCACCTCAGGAGCAGGTACAGTAATGAGTAGACCCATAGGGCAGAGTAAGACCCATTATAAGCCAGAGTAAGAATGGCAGTGTTGACCAAAGATCCGAGTTCTTGGTCAGCCTAGCTGCAACCCCTGCCTTTCAACCTCAGGATATGTCACAACTACGGCAGCCCACTAACCTGGGGATACAGCACGCCACTCCAAGAAGCCCCTTGTATTCACTGTAGACTGTACTGGTAACTCATCAGGGACTCCTGATAAGGCAGGCTCCACAGGTGTTCCTTGTTCAGTGGAAACTAAGGGGCGTGTCTCCTCAGGAGCAAGCCCTCCCCAGGTGTCACTTACTTGGTGCCTACTGAGCATGCTCTGGAGCAGCGAGGGCAGCCCAGGCTTCCTGACTCTCTGGATGCAGCATAACTTTCTGCTCTGGATTCAGAATTGTTGGGGAAACCCAGCTAGGGCACTCCTCACTGCCCTAACTCTGGATTGTGCCCTTATTTGTATAAACAATCTGTCCTCATAAACCATGAAACAAAATATATGTTTCATTATCTGTATGAGCTATATTTTGTCAACATTTGCTTTTCTTCAAATAATGCATTAGCGTATGTGAAGAAGAGGTCCTTAATGCTATCGTCTAAGACAGCATTTCTCAATATTTGTTCCCTGTTGTACCACTTTGAATGGTCCACCAACTGAAAGTACCACTGGAAGTAACTGGCAGTGATTTCATTGCCAGATGGGAAGGCCAGGCACAACATGACAAACACCAGTAAGAGGTTCAGAGTGTATGTCAGGGCTTAATTTAAAGCATTCAAAAAGCATGCTGGTGCTATGATAACCAAACAAAGGCTCCTACAGCAGTCATGTCGCACTGGTGATCTTGGTGCCAGGCGGTATGGGCCCTGGGGCTCCCAGGACTACCAAATACTACTGGAGGCATGAGCACCACTGGTTGAGAAATATGGATCTAAGACCTTCCCATCGATTTGGTCCTGGCAAGGTAAATATAATTCATCAGGACACAAGAACATTCTAGAGGACATCAGTTTCATATACTCTCATTCCTCCTGGTATTTCTGTTCTCACAGCTTTCATGAACTTTCTCTGGAATGTAGGAAACAAAGCACTTAAAAAAATTCCTTCCACTGGCTGTACTTCTTGTGTATCAGGTACACTACATTTTCACCAAAACATGCATTTTGTATTCTAGACTGTAAAATTCTCAAACTTTGAAACAAAGAGGGGTACACAAAAAAGCACTAGAATGATAGATGCCTCATTGCCGTGCACTTCCAAGCATTTACAGTCCCATGAGATGAAAGCCATATTGCTTTGTTGCAGCAACAAACAGTAAAGTACTTTGGCAAGACGTTTGTAAGTGCTTTAGAACTTTAAACATTTATGTGCACGATTAGTTCTGCCTATTAGGAATAATTACCACAGAAATTTAGGAAACTGCCTTCTGCTAAGTCAGATCATGAATTCACCTATTTCAGTATTGTAGATACTGATTGGGCTGTGGGTGGCGCAAGCGGTTAAGACGCTGTGCCTGTTAACCAGCAGGCCAGTGTTCGAGACCCGGGTCGGCCCCACAAGACAGGGTGAGCTCCTGTCCTTAGCCCAGCTCTGCAACGCAGCTGGATCCAATTGTATTGGCTCTGCCTTTCCTTTGGACTAATTCAGTGGCATGGAGAGGGGGGATTTGCTGCTTGGGTAACAGCAGATCCTCCATAACAATCCAACCCAGGCTTTTGTGCTTTGCATGCAGTGTATGCAGCGCCGAGATACCATAGTCTTTCAAGACTGACGGAGGCCTGCTTTTTTTGATACTGATTGGTGTAGCTTTCCAGGATTTCTGACAGAAATCTTTCTCTGCCCTACCTGGAGAGTGAATTTGGGACTTTCTGTATAGAAAAGAAGGTCCTCTACCACTCTGCTAAAGCCCTTCTGTAATGATGCTAAAAGAAAAACAGCCTGGGGAATATAACCCCCAAACTGAGAAGCTGGGACCACTCTCTTGATCTGATCTCTTCTCCGTTATGCTAAGCAAATGTTTGTCTTTCCTAGTGCTTTGCCTACAGTACCGGATGGAGCGTTTTCCTTGCTTGTAATTGTACTGTTTTGTTGATAGGCCTGGCTCCTGGTTTTAGGGGGCTATTGGACATTTAGCATCTGATCATCCAAAAGCAGATTGTGATAGACAAGGCCCATGTTTAGTTAAATTAATGTTCTACCAAAAGTCACGCATAATTTAAAGATTACAAATCCACAATGAATCTGTACCATCACATGATGTCAAGAAAAAGGGTCACTGTGAAGAAGTCCAATGATAAGAAACAGAAATGCTGGCTGGAAGATATTAAAGCCTTGTCATCCAAATCCAAATCCTAAGGTAAAACCTTCATAAACAGAAATTTCCCTTAAGATTGCCAGCAGGTTGGATAACATTTATTCTATAAAAGATACTGACTGCTGAGGATTTTCCCAAGACAAAGCAGAATGTGATTTCTGACAGACATTATGGGGACAACATGGATGAGCACGAAAGTATATCCTCTTTTTCTGAAAATTTCATCTCTCCATCCCTCTTTAACTCTGAATTATTTGTGTCTTCAGTAGAGAATGTTAATGACTCTCTTTTTACTGTAGCAGCTATTAAATGAGCTGCTACTACCTTCCCTCCTTTGAGACTTCGCTGTTTCTGAACCAACTAAATTACTTCTTTAGAACTGGGTTTTGAGTTTCTTCCACAGAAAGCATTCACACAAAGAACAGCACACCAACCCCATACAGGATGCCATATATGATGAGTCAATCAATGTGTGATTATTTGGCTATGCATACACTACATAGGCTATTATCTGCAAGTGAAATAGATCAAACTTGTTTGAGCTTCACAACAGGCAATCCACACATGGCTTAACTTTCATATATTTTTCTTATACAGAAGTTTTTCCTCAATAAAATGACACTGTTTGAAGAAGTGGGTTGACTCAGTGATCATTAGTGACAAGGAAAAAAAGGGGGGAGAAGGACAACAGAGAGAGAGAGAGGGGGGGGAGGGCTATGCCAGGACAACTGCATTTTTGGAAGGAGTTTCCACTGTTCATCTCATTTTCCTTTCTCAAGCAGCAGCTGTGCCTAGAGATGCTAAGCAAAGCAATGTCTCTGCAGCCAGGTGAAGAGAGAAAGGGACTGCACTGCAGAGGAAAATTACTTGGCTCCCCCACAGCCACTTCTGCTGCTAGGGATGCACCTGACCAGTGGCTACAATCCTATAAAATGCTTACTTGAGAGTAAGTTCTATTGAGTTAAATGGTATTTACTTCTGAGTAAAGCATGCAAAGAATTGGCTGTTAGACCCCAATCTCATCCATGTCTACTCAGATGTAAAGTCCCATTAGGATTTAAAGCCCCAATTACTGTTTGGATAGAAGTTGTCAATTCTGAATTAGATCAGTCAATTGCCAAATTTCTCAGGAGGATTTTTGGGATTCCTAATCTAATTAGGCTGTCCACAATCGCACTAGAACTAGGTATACATCTTCCTTCCACTACTGCCTGGGTCTCCACATTCAAATTTTGGCTAAAACTTCATCTCAACTTTCACCCAAGTTCCATTTTACATGACCTTATTAAGGATGTTTACACATCCAACTGGTTTAAACTAGTTGACGCCAAACTCTCAGCCCTTGGCTTCTCCCCTGAAATCTTGGCTGACATGGACCTCCCAAAAGCCTATTATTAAGACCAAACTATGGGAGCAAGAAACTGGAACTCTTTTAGCCAATCTCAACCCGACTTGCTCTCCCTCCTTCTTTGGGTTGTCTCCTTCACTGAGTCGTCCAGCAAACTACTTTCTCCATTTGACTGACCCCAGGAAAAGGAGGGCCTTCCTGCTTGCACGCTTAAACATCTTCCCATCAGCTTACCACCTTGGAAGATACTCCAATATGGCCCAACAGAATAATTATGTTTATTTTGCTCTGGCGAACCAGACACTATAGCCCATATTTTACTTCGATGCCCTGCCCACCATGTTCTTAGATCTTCCGTTCTTTACCCCTTTCTTCTAACTCTTCATTCTTCTCTTATCAACCCCTCCCAATCCTCCTTAGCGATTTCTCTCCTTCTATCACATATGTTGTGGCGGAATTTCTGTTAGCAGTATCCTCAAGCAATCATAACTCTCATCCCTTTTCTACCCGGTTTTAGATTTTATCGCTGCCTATTGTATTGTTTCCTACCAGTCACCTTGTATTTTAAAATGCCAATAAAGGTTATGTAATGTAATGTAAAATCCCATTAGAAACAATGTGGCTTTATTCCTTGCATACTCAGAACTAAGTCCCATTATGTCAATGCAAGTCACTGGAGTTCACTCCCAGGTTAAGTGTGGACAGGATAGCAGCCCGAGAGCCCAGTCCCATGCCTGTCTATTCATACGTTCTCCCATTACACTCTATGGAGCTAATTCATGAGTGCCCAATCCCATACCCATACAATTCTACTCAGATGTTAAGTTCTATTAAAACCAATGTTGGGTCCCATTATAGTCAATGAGGTTTACTCAAGTGTGGACAGGATGACAGCCTTAGAGCCCAATCATGTTTACTCAGAAGCCCCATTAGAGTCAATAGACAAGATGGAAGCTGAAGAGCCCAATCTACTTTCTACTCAGATGTTAAATTCCACTGCAGTCTATGCAGCTTACTCACAGGTAGGAATGGATAAGATTGCAGCCTGGGAGCCCAATCCTAGGAGTGTCTACTCAGAAGTAAATCCTATTAGAGTCAATGGGGCTTACTCCCAGGTACGTGTGGACAGGACTGCAGCCTGAGAGCCTAATCCTAGGAGTGTCTACTCAGAAGTAAGTCCTATTAGAGTCAATGGGGCTTACTCCCAGGTACGTGTGGACAGGACTGCAGCCTGAGAGCTCAATCCTAGGAGTGTCTACTCTGAAGTAAGTCCTATTAAATGGGGCTTACTCCCAGGTACGTGTGGACAGGACTGCCGCCTGAGAGCCCAATCCTAGGAATGCCTGCTCAGAAGTAAGTCCTATTAGGGTCAATGGGCTTACTCCCAGGTACGTGTGGACAGGACTGCCGCCTGAGAGCCCAATCCTAGGAATGCCTGCTCAGAAGTAAGTCCTATTAGGGTCAATGGGCTTACTCCCAGGTACGTGTGGACAGGACTGCCGCCTGAGAGCCCAATCCTAGGAATGCCTGCTCAGAAGTAAGTCCTATTAGGGTCAATGGGCTTACTCCCAGGTACGTGTGGACAGGACTGCCGCCTGAGAGCCCAATCCTAGGAATGCCTGCTCAGAAGTAAGTCCTATTAGGGTCAATGGGCTTACTCCCAGGTACGTGTGGACAGGACTGCCGCCTGAGAGCCCAATCCTAGGAGTGTCTACTCAGAAGTAAGTCCTATTCGTGTCAATGGGGCTTACTCCCAGGAATACGTGGATAAGGGAGGCAGCCTTATTCTCTGTAGGGATGCTGGTGCCTGGGAGGTGCATGTCAGGCAGGAACCCAGCAGGTGAAGCCTGTCAGCAGAGGAAGGAGGCGGCAGCGCCTGCCCTGCACCTGCTTCCCCAGAAGAGCCTCCATCCTTCTCCTGGGCTCCGCCCCCGAGGAGCGGGAAGGAGGGAGAGGCAGGGAGGAAGGGGCACCCTCCTACCTGAGCGTCCTTGGCAGCGGCCGCCACAGGGATGGGCAGCAGGGCCCGGCCCTGGCCAGGCTCGCCGGGTCCTCCTCGTCCCCTGCCACCGCCACCGCCACCACCGGGCACGAGCGACAGGCGTGGCCCCGTCGCCCTCTCCCGCTCGCCTGGCTGCTGGTAGAAGCGCTGGCAGAAGAACCAGGCGAGCGCCCCGCCGGCAGCCCCCGCCGCCAGGGCGCTCAGCCCGTTCGGAGAAGCCCCTTCGCCACCGCTGGCGCCCCACAGCAGCCTTCCGGGGACCAGCTCCGGGCGACGCCGCCACCGCAGGAGTCCCCTCAGCGCTGCCATCGCCCCGGCACCACCGACCGCCTCGGGGAGAACGGAGCCGCTGCCCACCAACTCTCGCGAGGGCTCAGCCGCCCCGCGCGAGATCTGCGGAACCCGCTCTCCAAATTACCGTTACTCCCCCTCCCCCCTCAGTCCCCTCAGCTCAGCCCCTGCGCGCGACAACACTCAACGGCTCCCCTCAGCGCGCGCCTCACACGCCTGACCTCCTGAGGGGAGACCTGTCTCCCTCCTGGTGCAGTCCAAGCCACGTTTACCTGGGAGTAAGCCCCACTGGCTATAATGGGGATCCTTCTGAGTATAGGTGCGCTCACGGTCCAACGCACCTCACCACACTTACCTGGGAGTAAGTCCCATTGGCTATAATGGGGATCCTTCTGAGTTTAGGTGCGCTCACGGTCCAACGCACCTCACCACACTTACCTGGGAGTAAGTCCCATTGGCTATAATGGGGATCCTTCTGAGTATAGGTGCGCTCACGGTCCAACGCACCTCACCACACTTACCTGGGAGTAAGCCCCACTGGCTATAATGGGGATCCTTCTGAGTATAGGTGCGCTCACGGTCCAACGCACCTCACCACACTTACCTGGGAGTAAGTCCCATTGGCTATAATGGGGTTCCTTCTGAGTTTAGGTGCGCTCACGGTCCAACGCACCTCACCACACTTACCTGGGAGTAAGCCCCACTGGTTATAATGGGGATCCTTCTGAGTATAGGTGCGCTCACTGTCCAACGCACCTCACCACACTTACCTGGGAGTAAGCCCCACTGGCTACAATGGGGTTCCTTCTGAGTATAGGTGCGCTCACGGTCCAACGCACCTCACCACACTTACCTGGGAGTAAGCCCCACTGGTTATAATGGGGATCCTTCTGAGTATAGGTGCGCTCACGGTCCAACGCACCTCACCACACTTACCTGGGAGTAAGTCCCATTGGCTATAATGGGGTTTCTTCTGAGTTTAGGTGCGCTCACGGTCCAACGCACCTCACCACACTTACCTGGGAGTAAGCCCCACTGGCTACAATGGGGATCCTTCTGAGTATAGGTGCGCTCACTGTCCAACGCACCTCACCACACTTACCTGGGAGTAAGCCCCACTGGCTATAATGGGGTTCCTTCTGAGTATAGGTGCGCTCACTGTCCAACGCACCTCACCACACTTACCTGGGAGTAAGCCCCACTGGCTATAATGGGGTTCCTTCTGAGTATAGGTGCGCTCACGGTCCAACGCACCTCACCACACTTACCTGGGAGTAAACCCCATTGGCTATAATGGGGTTCCTTCTGAGTTTAGGTGCGCTCACGGTCCAACGCACCTCACCACACTTACCTGGGAGTAAGCCCCACTGGTTATAATGGGGATCCTTCTGAGTATAGGTGCGCTCACTGTCCAACGCACCTCACCACACTTACCTGGGAGTAAGTCCCATTGGCTATAATGGGGTTTCTTCTGAGTTTAGGTGCGCTCACGGTCCAACGCACCTCACCACACTTACCTGGGAGTAAGCCCCACTGGCTACAATGGGGTTCCTTCTGAGTATAGGTGCGCTCACGGTCCAATGCACCTCACCACACCTACCTGGGAGTAAGCCCCACTGGTTATAATGGGGATCCTTCTGAGTATAGGTGCGCTCACGGTCCAACGCACCTCACCACACTTACCTGGGAGTAAGCCCCACTGGCTATAATGGGGTTCCTTCTGAGTATAGGTGCGCTCACGGTCCAACGCACCTCACCACACTTACCTGGGAGTAAACCCCATTGGCTATAATGGGGTTCCTTCTGAGTTTAGGTGCGCTCACGGTCCAACGCACCTCACCACACTTACCTGGGAGTAAGCCCCACTGGTTATAATGGGGATCCTTCTGAGTATAGGTGCGCTCACTGTCCAACGCACCTCACCACACTTACCTGGGAGTAAGCCCCACTGGCTACAATGGGGTTCCTTCTGAGTATAGGTGCGCTCACGGTCCAACGCACCTCACCACACTTACCTGGGAGTAAGCCCCACTGGTTATAATGGGGATCCTTCTGAGTATAGGTGCGCTCACTGTCCAACGCACCTCACCACACATACCTGGGAGTAAGCCCCACTGGTTATAATGGGGTTCCTTCTGAGTATAGGTGCGCTCACGGTCCAACGCACCTCACCACACTTACCTGGGAGTAAACCCCATTGGCTATAATGGGGTTCCTTCTGAGTTTAGGTGCGCTCACGGTCCAACGCACCTCACCACACTTACCTGGGAGTAAGCCCCATTGGCTATAATGGGGTTCCTTCTGAGTATAGGTGCGCTCACGGTCCAACACACCTCACCACACTTACCTGAGAGTAAGCCCAATGGCTATAATGGGGTTCACTTCTGTGTATAGGTGCGCTCACGGTCCAACGCATCTCACCACACCTTTGGAATTAAGCCCCTTTGGAATTTCTTCTGAGTAAATATGACTGGTCTTCACTGTCTACATAGTAGTTCTCAAGCATTTAGGTCCCCCTTCTGAGAATGACAATTGGTCTGGGACCTCCTAGAAGTGATGTCTTGGCCAGAAGTGATGTGATGGCAGAGCTCCTCCATGTATATTCCTACATGTATGCACATTGTGTTCAATGAGATTTACTCCCAGGAAAACAATGTGAGTGCCCCATTCCAAGATGTTGGCACCCAGTGCCAAATTCCAAAATGGAAGAATCCACCTTTTCATGACTCCCCTGAAATGAAGTCACGTGCCCCAAGAGGGTCCCAACCCTCACCTTGAGACTGGTCTGTACTTATATGGTGTATGGCAATTAAAATCGCTGGGAGATCCTTTGTGAGATCCAGTATATGTGAGATCCAGTATAAGTATAGACTATCTTTGTGAGATCCAGTATAAGTATAGACTATGGCTGCAGTGCAGGCTAGTCTATGTTGTTCTATGGGCAGCCCATATAACTCTTTTCCAGGTGGAATCCTTCTTGTGTATCAGCATGGTCATCCCATTCATCTTGAGCCTCGTATTTACCATACATAGTGTTTGCTGGGCTCTGTCATGCCTCCCTGTATGAAAGTTACTGGTGACTCCATATATCATTAACACTGAAGTATGTTATCTGACTCAACTCCATCTGGATTAGCAACATCTATACATGTTTTATTCAAGAAGACTGGGAATCATAGCCCATAGAGCAAGGTCTGTGAAGTCTGACCTTGAACAGAAGTAATCCAGCAGCAAAAAACATAGCGTGAGTTTAGCAGACGGAAGCCAAAAATGTTGAAAGACTGCAACAGGATTTCTAAGGAACAGAAGTGTCACTGCTACTAGTTCTTGCCATTTTTTGGAGTTTCACATTAATTGAATAATCATTTAGTGTTTAAATCTGCAACTGCAGAGAACTAAAAGTGTGTGCATCAGCATGTTTCCATTGCTGTTTTTTGATGTGTAACAGCCAGGTATTTAAATTGGTAAGTCAATTATATCCAGAAGGATGTCTAAAAGTAGATGTTAGTCCTTTGAGGCAACCACAGGTCTGTTCTATAAAATGACCACCTACCTTGAGATCTTAGTCTAGTTTCTTATAGGCAGATTGCTTTTTATCTTACCTATTGCCTATTTAAAAAAATATATCAGATTGACTTTTGGGCATGAGGTTATCATTTCCAAATGTGTATGAATCAACAGATATTTATGCTATATGTTTCCTTGAAGTCAGAGTTTTCAACCATGACTTTAATGACTTGTCAGTAACACCTCCAGGGTAATCTTTTGTTCAATCGAAAGAAAATTCACTTTTGTAACTACTTAAGTCTGGATGTGTTCCTCAGTCCCTCCCATTTAGATGTTTGTTTAAGAGCACAGGTTCAATTTAATCACACTGTAAGTATAAGGTTCTGACTTGATTGAAGATATTATGTGCCAGCGCTCTAATCTAGTAATTTAAAAAATATAAAGACAAGCAAACTTTTTGGTATGATAGTTGGAAACTGCATAAAAGAATTACTGAGCAAGTAATCCAGCAATATTCATAGAATTTATGCACTATGCAAATTATTGCAAAAATAATACACACGCCAAAGTGGTTCCCAAACTTCAAAGCAAATGGATCCACCTTTTAAAATGACACTCTATTGAGACCCACTGTAGTTTATCAAAAAAAGATCTAGCAAGAAATATTTGTTTAATTAGTCATAATAATAACAACCAGAAAAATACCCTCAAACATTTTTCCCTATATTGTACATGCTTGCAAACTGAAGGAGCTGAGCTCTTTGCAGGATAATTGGCAGCTATAGTATCTGTTATTTGAATAGGTTCAGGGCTTGAGGCAATTATTTATCTAATCTTTCCACCACACTTCGGTGAACCACCAAAAGTTCAGATCATGACCCACCAATGGGCCTCAATCCACAATTTGGGGACCACTGCCAATGCAAAAGCTGTTACAAGTTCCTGATAAATAGGGCTTCTGGGTGAAGGGGGGACACATTTATGATGGTGGGCCATAGGTTTGTAAATTGGTGTTACATGGTACATGGTGTTACATGGTAAATATGGTACATTAGTACCATAGTATTCATCTGATGAATCTATGAGTTGGAACTCATGTTTCTTTTGGGGCTAACTTGCCCATAGGTGAATTTCTGGAAAAATTATGTAGATTTCTATACCTTATATTGTACAGTATAAACTGAAAAATTCAGTTTGGGTTGAACTGCTAGACTGCCTTTATATAGCTGAAAGGATGGCAAGCAAAGGCATGTTTCAATGATTGTCACATTCTTGAGATTAAACGTTGTGACTTCTTTCTAAGGAATGGCTTGCGCGGTAAACATGCATTTCAAGCCTCACAATTCCATGTATGTTTACTCAGAAATAAAGGTAACAGAATTCAAGGGGACTTACTTCCAGGAAGGTGTGCATTTGGGATTGCAGTCAATGTTATTGCCTGGATCAAGCTTAGAAGAACATGTTCTTTTAATTTGGCATAAAAGTCAGATTTACATAGTGGTAATTAACTAATCCCTGTGTCAGTCACAAAGCCTTGAAAACTTCCAGACTTTCCAGGGAGTAAATTACATTTACTTCCGATGAAAAATATCAAGGGAGTAAATTATAGAATCATGGAGGAACCTAATAGGTCATCTAGTCCAACACGCTGCCTGTATCAGGAAATGGATCCGCACTTTGAGTACCACTGTCAGAGAGCTTTTAGAAATCTTAAAAGTTAATTACATTTACTTTTGAGTAAACATGCACGGAATTTTGTGGCTCATCTAATAGGTTCTTTAAAATGGTTTTTAAGTGGTAAAATGGTTAAAAAATCCTGGGTTCAGATTGAAACTCAGCCACACAATCACCTGCGGGTGGTCCTATACATACTTATCTGAAAGCCCTGTTGAATAGAATGGCAATTCCTTCTAAATAAACTTTCACAGGATTGGATGAAAGAACAAGAACAATCACTTATTCTGCAGTGGTGTTTGTATTGATTAAATGAATAAATTACAATATTTGTTTGATTCCAAGTATGATAATAATAAAGTGTTAAAATGGTATTTGTGTTTATATCCTTTTCCTATATCCTAGAATATCTAAATAGCAATTTTATATTATTATTTCTAGATATAACAGCAATTTGCATCCTATTGCTTTGATGGTTTCAGTGGGACAGGTTGCACAGGGTCAACTTACCATCCACGTTCCATACCACATAATTGCTGTCTTGACCACACGTCCTGATGGGCTAGGGTTGCCATATGTCCCAGAAAACGAGGACTTTCCCAGTTTTCAGGGATTGTGTCCATATACTGGCAAGTTTGACAGGGGATCATGTCATGGTTTTGTGGAAGATAATTATGGCAACCTTATGATGGGCTGCTATAATTCATGCTTCCCCATTCATGCTTGCTTGTCCTGTCTGGTGCTTGTTCTTTGTTGGAATTTTTTCCTACCCATGTGCATCTCCTCAATTCTTCATTTTCCATCCTGTACTTTTTCAGAAGAGGAAAACTGCATGCTGGCGTACTACCACAGAAGGGCTTCTGTGAATCCGCATGGTACTCCTTGGGAATGTGAATCAAGAAGATGTGCAGAATGCTTATTTTGTGGTATAAAAGGAAGTTTTTTGGGGGGGGACATTTTCTCCACAGATCTTCAGTAAGGTTTTTCATGTAAGCTTGCTCCAAAGAACAAACAAATGTATTATCCCTTTATAAAATTCAAAATTAATAATGTAATATATTTTAGCTCAGGAGAATGGTGGTAGCTTGTTCATTATTATCTGTCTCACTCTTCATTCCATTTAGGTCAGAGAGCATTTGATGTTCACATTATGCATTTGTAGGTTTCCTGTACATCCATCTTCTTTAACTATTTTCCAAAAATTGTCACAAACCCTTTCTTTTATTGTGATCACTGACATCTTTTGAGGATATCCTTTTGAGGTAATATGACAAGATCACAGTGATAGGTTTTTCAGCTGTCACTCTACAAACAAAGAACATCTTTCCCACAGAAAAGCATCAAAGGAAAGCTGGCGAATGATCTTCAAGTCAATATACTATTCTTAGAAAATGTCCCAATGCTTTATTACCTCTGCAAACCATAATAATTACTTACTTTGGGAAATTTAAAAAACCATAAAAACCCCCAACCTGGATCACCTATATATTTATTCAACACACTGAAAGTGCCGTTCTAGGAAGTATAGGGAAAATGATTAGATTGTAGTGTATACTTAAAAGTAGAATAATGTGCTCTTGCAAAAACACTCTTCGAATGTACGGTATTTAACTTTCCATGATAGTATCACAGAAGGGGCAGAAAATCTTTGACGTTATCTTTTCCTGTCACATGACTAGTGCAAACAGCAAGGTGAAAAAGGCGCTTATTGTGTCTTTCCTGGTAGTTCATAAAACAGTATACCTGCTTCCAAGTCCCAACATGAAAGGCGGCACTTGAAAGAGGTCAGTTTGTTTTGTATTTTACTTTCTCTGTTCTAAGCATCTCAATATTCATTTTGAGAACATTATCCTGTGCTTGTAATGAATCTGGCTGTCAATGCTATTTTTAGAAAATATCATTGGTGCAAATTAATTGCATCAGTGTGACCTGTCAGCTATTTATTATCTAATGCAGAGATTTTCAACCCTTTTCATCTCATAGTGCATCGACAAGAAGCTAAAACTGTCAATGCACTCCACCAGTTTGACTATTGAGAAGCACACCATGGTATATATCTTTTTTATATAACTTTAAAAAGTTCACATAGGATTTCCAGGTGGTCTCCAACGCTGGCAGATCAGGCCTGAATATGTGTGTGTGTGTGTGTTTATAGAGCAATGCTACTCAAAGGGTCATGTACTGCAGTGTGGCAGTTTTTCTAACCACCAGGCAGAGTGGGCAGTGACCAGTGGATAAAAGGTAAGTGGATTAGGAAAGACAGAAACTTTATTGTCACTGTACAGGAAAATACTCAACTAATCAACAGACTCAACTGATCACTGCTGAGCCACTGCATGTACATGCGCTGCCACAGACAATTTTCATAGCAATCTGTGAGGTAGGTGATTGTTCTGTGGGCAGCTAGTAGAACTCTTCTCTCCCAGATGGAATCCTTTATGGCATGGTCATTGCATCTGGTATCAGGAAATGTCTTCCAAGCTTACAGTAGGAGTTTTCAGGTCAGCCACTTGAATGGTGGCACCTTCTGGCTCTGATAACTTATGACAGCTTTATCAACCTGCAGTCTCCCATCAAGAAGCTATCCAGGTTCTTCCCTGCTTAGCTATTTTCAACAGCCCTGCACTCAACCACCAGACCATGCCTGCTGCCAGTTCATGCTATATCCTATATTCACAGGCCTGAGCAGCCAACAAGGGAGACCACCTCGAATTCTTATGTGAACCATGTGAATATAGCAGAAAGGCAGGTTAATAACTACTGTACTTAAATTATTTGTTAAACTACTTCAACTATTTGCTCCTTTTCCTTGCGGTGACCCCTGCTGGCCAAGTGGGTCTACACAGACCTATACCACATGGTCCTGTGAAGGCAGAATCAACCCAGGAAGGAGGTTGAGTTTTGGTGTGTGCCACTGCCACAAAAACTTTCCCTTTTTTGGTCCTGGACCAACATTTCTGTCCCCATCACCACTCTCTATCACCCCTTATCACTCTACTGCCCACCCTTCATCCTTCCCATCCAATGCACAATCTTTCTTGGTTCAGTGGGTATCTTGAATCCAACGCCAAGAGGAGCCAGCCAGTTGCTGCTTGCGATAGCTGTCAGAGCACAGACTCCTGCAGGCTATCTTTTGCAACAACCAGAAAGTGCCTAGTATGACAGATTATATCAATGATCCACATTAGATTTTGCCCACTTTTTCTTGAGACCAATTTAGGAACTATTCTTGTATTTTTAGACCTTGGGTTCTCTCTTTTCATTGTGATAATTTTATTGCATTGCCAGTGTTTTGTGCTGAGTTATTGCATTAATTACAGTTTGATCCCCCTCATGTCAATTTATATATATATATATATATATATATATATAGAGAGAGAGAGAGAGAGAGAGAGAGAGAGAGAGAGAGAGAAAATCCTTACCCAATATGATTGGGGTGGGTGAAGATTATTGGGATGTCATGGGGTGTGAGGATATTGGGATGTCATTCGGCCTGGATAAATGCAGCCGAATGATAGTAAAGAGAGGAAAAGTGGTTAAGACCAGTGGGGTAGAACTACCAATAGGGTACATAACAGATATAGAGACCAGCTATAAGTACCTAGGTATCCCACAATCCCACGGTAATTATGAAGAGATGGCAAGGAAGACAGCAATATCCAAGTACCATCAAAGAATACAACAGATCCTGAAAAGCCAGCTCAATGGGAAAAATAAGAAACATGCCATCGATACATATGCACTGCCAGTCATCAGATACCCTACTGGTATAGTAAGCTGGCCACAGAAAGAAATGGAGGCGGCCGGTGTGAAGACCCGAAAGCTCCTCACAATGCATGGGGGTTTCCACCCCAACATCCAGAGACGATACACTAGTCGGAAAGAGGGCGGCCGGGGTCTAAGGAGCGTTAAAAGTACAATCCTGGATGAAACCCAGAATATCCAGGAATACATCACTGAGATGGCACCCAAAGATGAGCCGATGAGAGAATGTCTCCAGCAACAACAGCAACAGCAAATACAGAAGGAAGATCAAACTGAGGAAGTGTCCTGGCAAGATAAGACCCTGCATGGGATGTATCATCGCCAGATAACTGAAGTAGCTGATATTGGGAAATCCTATCAGTGGCTGGAAGGAGCTGGCTTCAAAGATAGCACTGAAGCCTTCATCATGGCAGCACAAGAACAGGCACTAAGAACCAGATCCATAGAAGCAAGTGGGGATTTACCACACAAGAGAAGACCCAAAGTGCAGGCTGTGCCGAGAAACCTCAGAGACAGTCCAGCACATTGTGGCAGGGTGTAAGATGCAGGCAGGAACAGCATACATTGAATGGCACAACCAAGTAGCCAGCATCGTGTATAGGAACATCTGCTCAGCCTATGGACTAACCCCTCCCAAGACCAGATGGGAGACCCCTCTCAAGGTTGTGGAGAATGACAGGGCTGAGGTCCTTTGGGACTTCCATATCCAGACAGATAAGAAGATATTGGCTAACCAGTCAGACATTGTGGTGGTAGATAAGGCCCAGAAGACAGCCCTGGTGATAGATGTAGCGATACCAAATGACAGCAACATCAGGAAAAAAGAGCATGAAAAGGTGGAAAAGTATCAGGGTTTGAAGGAAGAATTAGAAAGGATGTGGAAAGTGAAGGTGAATGTGATCTCAATAGTGATTGGAGCACTAGGGGCTGTGACACCCAAGCTGGAAGAATGGCTCCAACAGATTCCAGGAGGGACATCAGAACACTCAATCCAGAAAAGTGCATTGCTAGGAACAGGTAAGATACTGCGCAGAACCCTCAAACTCCCAGGCCTCTGGTAGAGGACCTGAGATTGAGGATAACATACATACACCACCCATGAAGGGTGAAAAAACAATTTTTTTGTATATTTATATAAAACACTGTATATGCCATATATATATATAGATAGATAGATAGATAGATACACGATGAAAGTTTTAAAACACTGAAAAAACTATGACAAGGGCTACCTGCACAATCAGTTCTTCTACAGTTCTTTGATCTGGTTCTTTGATTTAGCTCTGCAATTAAGAAGATTTCGTTCAAAGTAAAAGCCTATTGGTTGATGTGTTACACTGATGTGATAATGTTTATACAGATGTGCTTTGAAAGCTTGATTATGGTGGATTTTTGGGGTCCAGCCACATGACAGACTGCTGTTATTTGAAAGGTAAACTTATATAACATCTATCTGCAACAGCTTTTCCAACAACTCTGCCAGCACTCTCTCCCCCCTCTCCCTGTCCTTCAGAGATGATTTATCTGATCATTGTATTTAATGTTATTTTCGTTTTGGAGTTTTAAATCCTTCCATAATAAATCATTTGCTTTCAACAATCTTCTCTTTTTTTTAATCACTCAGGTGCACACAGGGCAGTACTTAGGACTGCGACGATGAAAAGGTGTAGCATTACCTGCTTTAAGCCACCTGCCAATTAATTAGTCCCAAACTCTCTCCTGCAAATAAACCAAAGCAGCCAAATCCATTTGATCTCCCAGATTTACACAGTGATTGGAAAGACACATACAAAAAGACTAAAAAAAGAAAAAAACCAGTTTATTCTTTCCTATTGCTCTACAACTTTTTTTTTGTCAGTTAAACAAAAGTGTAAACTTACTGAGTGATTTTCCCTGAACCCTTTCAGGATCTGAAAGGGCTGTGGAAATGCAACTAAGACACTGTGCTTGTTAACCAAGACCTGGGTCCTACAAGACAGGATGTGCTCCTGTCCTTATGCCAGCTCCTGCCAACCTTGAAGTTCAAAAGCATGCAAATGCAAGTAGATAAATAGGTACCAGTTCAGTGGGAAGGTAACAGCATTCTGTGTACATGTGAACGGGGATGAGCCCTGCACTCTAGAGTCTGTCAGGACTAGCAGTATAACCTGCGGGGGGACAGAACACCTTTACCTTTACTGAGTGATTTTCCCAAACCATTTCAGGATCTAGTTCTGAAAGATCTTCAGAGGGTAATTAAATATTTATTTAAAGGATTATATATATCCTATACACGTTCTCTCTCTCTATATATATATATAGAGAGAGAGAAAGAGAGAGAGAGAATTTTATATATATAATCATTTTATATATATAATTTTATATATATATATATATATATATATATATATATATATATATATATATATATATATATATATATATAGCTGTATCCAAAACTAGCACTGAACAGGTGGAAAATGTCCGCTCACCTGTAGTAACCCAGTGTGCTCCACAGGGATGACACAGGACCTAGTAGGTTTTGCAAGTAGGTTCAGCAAGTAAATTACTAATTTACTACTAATTTACTACTAATTTACTACTAAAACAAGTAGGTCTGATAAGCCGCATGGGTCTATTGGACAGGTTAGGATCTGGCAGAGACCTTTGCCTTCCATGGTCTCTCCTAGGCCTGAAACAATCCCTCCAGCCTTCCGTACACCAAAACCTCCTTTGTTCTGCCCTCCTCCAATTCTTTGCCACCTGACACAGTGCTTATATATCTACAGTATTTATATACTACTTTTCAACGACAAAGTTCACAAAGCATTTTACAAAGAAAATGAAAAAAAAATTAATGGCTAATGGCTTATCTGTGCCAGTAGCCATCAGGTGGGATATGGGGGTTGTGGGGTGGTGCAGGTCTTCCTATGGGCACTGCTTACTCTGTGTCAAAAGCCCTTTATAGTGTTTTATGACATCCAGCATTGGCACTGCCATGCACACTCACATACATCCTTACTGAGTATAGGATTAGGCTGTCATAGGATCATGAACAACAATCAATTTGATAACTAGACCATGCAAAAATGTTTTGCTAATAATCCAGAATCTACTGACTATTAGGACCAACTGCACCGTTGCACATTTTTGTTTTCCATAACATTTGGCTTATGCCTCAGAATGGCCAGCACCCTTTCATAGAATAAGTGGAAGCACAGATGGAACAGAAAGTTGGTCAGAAAGTATTTCCCTTTTACAAATTTTAATCAGACTCATATTGAGGAAAGAAGTGGTATATAGTGGAAGGCAGAAATACATCTGCTAATAAAACAAGAATTCTCATATGTGTGGAATGCACAAACCATAAAAATATTCTGGTGGAAAGTAGAATGGAATTCACCATCATCTTTTGAATTGAACACAAGGATGTAAACGGAGCAGGATTGATCATAGATCATAGATATGATCCAGTGTGGCAGACCATAAAGTATTTTCTGCCCATCTTGAAGAATTTTCTGTGTGTCTCTGTCTGTATCACCTCTTGAAAGGGAAAGGGAGGCGAAAAGAAACAATCATCTATAAAAGGTTAGATATTATTTTGAGTGCTCTAGCTGTCCATTTCTCCAAGAGGACCAACACCAGTGGTGGGCTCTTACCGGTTCAAGCTGGATCGCCTGAACCAGATGTAACTTGGGCTCCCCCGCTAGCGATCTGCTAGCTAAGAGGGGGCCGGAAAACCGGGCTTAGCGGTTCGGCAGCCCGGGAACCCTTAACTGCATATGCACCAACAGACGCATGTGCAGTGCTTCTCCAGAAGCCGGCTGATCAGCTGATTGGCCAGGCTTTGGAGAGGCACTGCGCGTGTGCCAATCTTAGTGCATGCTTAGTGCACCTGGGTTGGGGACTGCCCCTCGCCCTGTCCCTCCCCCCACCCACCCACACCTGCAGCACGCTGGGTTGGGTGGTGTGCCCTCCCCAGCCCAGCCCCTGACCCTCCCTGGCCCCGGCCCCAGCCCTCCCCGGCTCCGCCCCTGACCTTCCCCGCCCCCTGACCCCAGCCCTGCCCCATGACCCTGGCCCTGCCCGCCCACTTCCAGCGAGCTGGTTGTTGGGCCAGGCCGGGCCCACTACAACACCATATGTCAGGAACAGGTTTCACTGAAATAACACATTTTTTCATTATAACATGAATTCTTTCCCATTTCAGTTAATGTGCATCACCAGCATGATTTATCAAACAACCTGTCATTGCCCTTGAGTAGCAATCAAGATGCAGAGAGGGTACCTGACTGCATGTGCCATATGTGCTCCCTGAGGCATCTGGTGGGCTGCTGTGTGATATAGGAAGTTGGATTAGATGGGCCTTTGACCTGATCCAGTGGAGGCTCTTCTTATGTTCATAAGCAACAAGAGGCAAGAGGGCCACACCATCTCTCTGACACTGTGTCTGGGGCCGGAAAAATGATTTACATTTCAAATTTAAATAAATTTACATAAATTACATATAAAATTATATTAGAAAAATTACAAGGCTTGCCCATGGGCTGGATGGAGGGGTCTTGCCAAGGGCCACAATTGAGGCTTGCTGAGGGCCACATTTGGCCCCAGGGCCAGGGTTTGGAGACCCTTGTTCTAAAGTGTGGGTGAGAAAACAATTCTTGGATTTTTTTCAGTTGTCAGCATCATCATAAATGGATCACTTCTGGTTCTTTTTTCTTCTTTGTTCCAAAGTGAAGACTCTTTTGCCTCTATTTTTTACTCTTCCTTGCTAACAAAAGATGTTGGATATAAGCCTTATTGGTATAGGGTTGCAAAACAGCCCTGACAGTTCCCTGCAAAAACTTACCAGGGTCCACAGATCGATACAGAAACTATTGCAAGGCAGATTGTATGGTTTACTGATAGTGTAATCCTGACCCCCTGATTAGCCAGCACTGGCTCTTCAGGAGAAGAGCTTCTCCTAATCAATATGTATGGGCTATATGCTACCTGCTTACAAGGAAAAGTAGGGCAATGAAGTTTTTTTACAGGATACAAGGCTAAAAAAGAGGACATGTCCTGGAAAAAGAGGACATATAGTTACAGACACACAGCTTACCCAACTGTTCCATCTCGCTTCAAATCCTAGGATTGATTTCAGATGCTATGATTTGATTTGAGGGGTGTTTTGAAAGGAATTTGGTGCTCTTCTTGCACTCCAGGCCCAGGATGTGAATAGGATTTACCACTAGAGGGCATGGACCAAACACTCAACAAAGCTTGAGAAATGTCTGAAGTTGGTTCTGCACATGCACCAAACTATCTTGTGTTCCTGCAATCACATCCAGTTGAAGAATGATAGTTTTTGTATTATTAGCAAAACATTTGTGCAAGCAAGTTTAGTTTTCTAAGAGCACAATCCTAACCATGTCTACTCAAAAGTAAGCCCCATGGTGTTCAGTGGATCTTATTCCCAGGGAAGTGTCTTTAGGATTGCAGTCTAAAGATCCATTGGGTAATGCTTAGGATTGCACTGTAAGTAACCAGACCTTAAACTTGCTAAGCAGGTTCATAAGCTACCTATTATTTCCTTCTTTACTCCTTCTTTATTAATAGATAGCCTTAAGAGAGCCTTGTCACTTTCCTGTTAAAAATCACCATATGCTAGTGGGCAGGGCACATATGGCTGTTAAACTGGGGTTATAATCCTATCCATGCTTTTCTGGGAGAAAGCCACATTGACTATAATGGAACTTAAATCAGTCTGGGTTTGCAATCCTAAACTCCAGTTAGGCTGGCATAAGTCCCAGCACAAGTCCCATGTTGGCTTGGGGGTGTCGCAAAAGTGCCATAAGGCACTTCTGCGCAACTTCTGGGGGAGGTTAGGTCAGTGCACAGACATGCACAGACCTCAACACATCACCAGAGGAACAGGGGTCGGGTAAGTTGTGCTGGCCTAAATTGGTTAGGATTGTGCCTGGGTCTCTCAGATATGTAGAACTGGGGGGGGGGGGGAGTTATGGGGAAACTGAAATACAGGTCAGATAAAAAAAGTTCTGATGACAGGGTTCCAAAATTCAAAGTGTGATTGTGAATCCACCTGAATGTCCATCACACTTTTTCAAAACTTGGTACAAGTGCATTTTTTCTGTTTTCCACAAATGCACAGCAACAATTGCTGAAAATCTCTTTTAAGTGGCAAGCACTCAAATCAGTCCTTGACTCCTGGGAGATGGTTCAGAACACAGAAAACACTGCAGGCTTCTGCCTTCTCCTCCTCTACAGAGTGTGCAATGATGGCAGAGCCCCTTGCAGCCAAAGGATTGAGTTTTCCATTTAGACAGAGCAAAGGAGTACTTTCAGCCTACTCAGTTTTTTCAGCTCACACATGATCAGGCTTCTGGAGTGCCTCCCTCTTTTGTCCTTCAACTGATTCTAAGTGCCATAAGATGCAATCCTAACCAATTTAGGTTAGCCTCATTCACATGGCATAGCTTCCCGTGATGTCGGGATGTTTGCGTATGCCGGTGCACTGGCCTAACCCCCCACTTCCAGGAGTGGGGCAGAAGCAGTGGTGGGATTCAAATAAATTAACAACAGGTTCTATGTCCTAATAACCTAAATTAACCACAGGTTCTATGTCCCATTAGTAACCGGTTCTCAGAACCAGGCGCTCACTAGCAAAGGGTTCTGTAGAACCTGTGAGAACCCCCTGAAGCATCACTGGGCAGAAGTGTCTTACAGCTTTTTTGTAACATCCCAAGATCAGTACAGGACTTATGTCGGGGCTTAGGCCATCCTAACTGGAGATTAGGATTGCAGCCTTAGTGTGGCCCTTTCTGGCTTTCATAATTCTTAACAGGTTTTACTGTCAAGGAAGGGAAGGATGGGTCAGATGGTGCAATATGAGACAATAAAACTTTACCCAGCATATACAGTGGTACCTTAGTTCACAAACATAATTTGTTCCGGAGGCATACTTGTAATGTATGTATATCATACATTGTATGTATATCATTGTATGTATATCATACATTGGTTGTATATCAAAGAAAATTTCCTATAAGAAATAATGGAAACTCAAGATGATTTGTTCCACGACCCAAAATATTCATAGAAAAATGATTACAGTACTGTAATATAATACAAAATAATAAAGAAAATACCAAATATAAAGAAAAATAAAACAAATTAACCTGCATTTAGGATGCCACCCTATCTACACTTACCTGGGAGTAAGCCCCATTGACTATAATGAGACTTACTTCTGAGTAGACATGGATAGGATTGTGCTCTTAGTCTCTCAGGCTGCAATCTGCCCCCTTACGCAGGAGTGAGCCCCACTGATTATAATAGGGTTACTTTAGAGTAGCCATGCAAGGCTAGGAGCACAATCCTAACCAGGTCTACTCTAAAATAAGCCCCATTGTGTTCAGTGGGTCTTATTCCCAGAAAAGTGTCTTTAGGATTGCAGCCAAGGTCTCAGGCTCCTTTCCATTGTCCTCCCTTACATAGGAGGGAGCCCCATTGACAGTAATAATCTTATTTCAAAGTAAAACATGCAAGGCTGAGCAGGTGCTGACAGGGCACTGAAACTGGCTGTATCCTGGCCAGGATTGTTATTATTTTTGCTTGTTTTTCAGGACATCACTTGTATAAGAAGTCAAAATATCAAGTTCTCAATCTGTTACTCTTAATCCAAGGTTTTACTGTAATTCTCTGTGGAACTCCTTGCCACAGCTTGCGTTGATGGCACATGGCCTAGATTCTTTTAAAAGGGGATAGGACAAATTTCGGAAGGATCCCATCTGGTGGGCCACCATGAGCCACAGGAAGCTGAACAAAATGGGCCTTGGACCTAATCCAATGGACTCTCTCTCTCTCTCTCTTTGTATGTTTTGTATGACAATAACTGTCAGAAACTTTGTGAAGTTGACATTTTGTGGAAGTTGTGAAGAACTTGGATGTTGGCATTTACTGGGAAATCTTAAGATTATATACTATAAATCTTGGCAATCTTGGAGAATCCCTGCTAATTGGACAAGAGACACTCTTTCAAGCAGGTGTTCTTCTTTTATTTAGCAGGGGAAGAGTAACTGGCCCTCCTTACCCCAGAAATATCTTTTATAGTGGCTTCTGCTGGTGTTCTTTTACATCTTTTAAGATTGTGAGCCCTTTTGGGACAGAGAGACATTAGGCTTTAATTATTTATTTTTCTCTGTCAACCACTTTGTGAACTTTTTTATTGAAAAGCGGTATAGACAACACAAGTCACAACACAATGGGGCTTACTTTTGAGTAGACAGAGTTAGGATTGTGCTCTAAGGCTGCAATCTGAAAGACACTTTCCTGGGAATAAGATCTATTAAACACACCCATTGGTTAGGATTGTGCTCAAAATGTGGCTGAAAAAGGTGAGCGTTAGATTTGAGTAAATTTGGTGCTCCAGTCTTAGTGCTTGTATTAGTGCTCCAGTGCATACTGATAAAAATCTGACGGTTCTGAAATTTCCCTTTGGGCCTCTTCCCATTTGTCTTCCCGGTCAATGTCAACATTCACCGAGCATCTAAACGCATTTCTTGGAAGCAACATGTACCATTGTTGAACATGATATCTGGGCCCACCGAACAAAGCTGGGGTGTCACATCTCCAGTGATAAATGAAGCTGTATTTTTCCAGGAGGGGGAAACCCCAGCTGACAATGCCAATTCATGGGGGGAGGGGAAGGGGAAAAAATTTCCCCTTTTTGGAAACTGGAGTGATAAAAGGAAAGGGTAAGGCTTGTAAGGCTTTGATGAGTGTTCTGAAAATCGAGGAGCTGCACTGTTAGATCTTGGCTTTGCCCCCCTCCTCTGCCTTTCATGTGTGTCTGGGCAGGTCTAACCCTCAGGTAACGCCCTTTCTCCTTCTTCTCTCTTACCTTTCCCTGCACCTGTCCACGTAATGCTCTGCGATTTCTCAGAATCCAGCCCTCCTGCTGCTGCTGCTGCTGCTGCTGCTGGAGTCCCTGCCAAGCTGGGCTTGGGCTCCTTGAGATCCATTCCTGGAGAGGACATCAAAAGGAGGCATCCTCTTCCTCCTCCACCTGAGCCACTACCAGGGGTGTGTGTAGGGGGGTGAAATAGAGGGGCTGGGAAGGGTGTTTCCAAGGCTGCTAAGTTGGAAGCTGTGAGTTGGAAGGGGGGAAGCTGGGGAACATCAGGAACTCCCCTTTGTCATTTAAGATCCCAGAGGAGGAGGAGGGTGGATAAGGGGGAACAAGGTGTGAGGAGGGGAAAAGAAGATCGGTTTAAGATTTCAAACGACACAGCCTCCTGGCTTGCAGCAGTGCAGCAACCCCTTCCCTATTTGCATATGTCAGGGGGTGGGGGAGAAACCCTATGCATGTGTATATACATATATATAGGGATCTCTCACTAGCACTGTGGTTGCACTTAGCAATCTTCAGTATTCTTGGAACACACCTGTTCTGCACCCCATCCTTTAAAGACACTCCAAACTGGCAGGGAGCAGCAACAGCAGCAGCAACACCTCCATCATCATCATCACTACCTATAAGGGCTGCCGATGTTTATGCAGAGCCCACTGGCTCCTTATAGGGGAGAAAAGAGACTCCCCAGACAGGCAGCTGCTATCTTGATGCCAGGTCCAGTCTGCTACAGGAGAAGCTTCAACACCAGCATCTGAGCCTTTAGAGAGGACTGTACTGTCATCACCACCACCATCATCATCACCAACATCTTCATCACCATCATCACCATCATCATCATCATCATCACCTTCATCTTTATCATCATCATCATCACTACCCTCCACCGTCTCTTTTCCCCACATGGCTCCATTAGCAGAAATTGGGGGCTTTCTAGGTGGCCTGGAAGGCTTGGGCCAGCAAGTGGGCTCCCACTTCCTCTTGCCTCCTGGTGGGGAGAGGCCACCTCTGCTGGGAGATCACCTGGCCCACGTGGAAAGAGGGTCCCAAGGAAGAGGCACAGGTGTTGGGACCACGGATCTAGCCCACTTGCAGGGCATCCTGCGCCGCAGGCAGCTGTATTGCAGGACAGGCTTCCACCTGCAGATCCTGCCAGATGGCACCGTCCAAGGCACCAGGCAGGACCACAGCCTGTTTGGTAAGACACTGCTCTCTTCTTTCCTTCCTTCCCTCCCTTTTCCTCCCTATGGCCTGCTTTCTTCTTCTGCTACTGCCATCCTCCCCTTGCGGCGGAAGCATCCTATAGCAACAGATGATATAGCAACACATCTCAGGCTGGGAATCTCTCAAAACAACTTACAGCTCAATCCTATCCAACTTTCCATCCCCAAAGTAAAGGAACAAACATTCCCTTACCTTGCGGAGGCCTCAGTGATTGCTCCACCACAGAAAGATGCCATGCATGTCCTGGTGGCATGGCTGCATCAGTGCTGGAAAGTTGGACAGGATCAATCCCTGACTCAGGATCTAGTCAGGATAAAGTCTGCTGGAGAGAGAGCAGGAAGACTGGTCGCATCAAGTGTGGTGGACCATAGTGATGTGCTGTTCTGGTATAGGGTTGCCATAATTATCTTCCACAAAATCGAGACAGGACTCAATTATCTGAACACATTTCCCAAAAATCGGGATTGTCCCTGTTTTCAGGGGACAAGGCAACCCATTTCTGGTAGGAAATGCAAAATATTATGATGCATTTATTCTGCCAGGTCTCAATAAATCTCAGTCCTCCTCTGCCAGGACTTTAGGTCAGCAAGTTCAAATGTAAAAACAGAAGCTGTGTGTATATTTGCTAAGTCACTTGCAGGGCCAAATCACAACTGCAGGTGGGTAGTAAGCTGGGAATGGGTGTGTATAAAAATAGATGCGACACACAGCTGTACACACTAGATGCCCTGTGTTAGCTGCTGCAGAAGAGGGTGTGTCCATGCCTACCTTTCACTCTTATCTCTCCCGGTGCTTTGATTTTTTTTTTAAAGGGAAGTAAGTTTTCTTGCCCTTAAGTGTTTGCAAATGCAGCCCTGCGAACTTCGCCTGCTTATGGGCAGAACTGTAGTTCTGGTGCACATTGAAGGTCCTATGTTCACATTGAAGGTCCTATGTTCTAGATTGGGCTGGGGAAAATTTCCATCAGAACCCACTGAAAGCCACTGCTGGTCAATGCTGAGTTAGGTAGACCGATGCTCTGAATTGGTATAAGCATTTTTCTATATATTATGCACTTTAGGGGAACAGATTGCCAAGGGCGGTGGTGGACTCTCTGTCACTGGGGATCTTCAAGCAGAGGCTCGACGAGCACCTGTTGGGGATGCTCTAGGGGGATTTCCTGCTGCAGGCAGGGGGTTGGACTAGATGACCTACTAGGTCCCTTCCAACTCTATGATTCTATGATTCTATATATGCAGGACCTCTGGTTCACAAAGCATGCTCAAACAGCAGCTATTTCACTTCATGGTATCAGGCACTGCACAGATCTTAACAGAATCTCTGTCTGGAGCCTATGGATGTAGAGAAAATAGGGTGGGAGAGAGTGTGACACAGATGTGGTATATCTGCAGAAGAAACTGTGTGGGAGATAGCTGGCAGATGTTCTCCTATTCGTTCTATAGATAAGAAAATGAAGTGGAGAGTAATGGACTTGCTCAAGGCCCACTCATGAGCCCATGGAGGAACAGGTGCTACAACCTGAGTCTCCAAGGGTTCACGTCTGACATTCAAGCTGCTAGCCTGCTAAATCCCTGGCATGCATTCAATTATTCTGTTTAGGACTACCTAAGAAAAAGGATCTGGTCCAAGACTGGGAAAGGTTACTTAATGTGTAAGGGTGAACAAAGAGGGCAGATTGTAGGTAGCACAGCCTTATCTGAAGTAACCTGCTATCATTGGCAACCACTGAGAGGTTTGTGTATATGAGCAGCCACAAAAAGGCAATTGAAGAGATTCTCTATCAGGTTTCCCAGAGTCAAAACAATCAGGCTCTTAACTGATTTGCCGCACACTGGAAACCCCACTGCTTTCAGCTCGAAGGGAACTTTATAGTGCTACACAAAGTTCTGCACAGAAGGGAAACTTCTTACAGCATGTAAACACAGAATAATTACAGAAAAAAGAAGTTTGAGATTGAGATCAAACATTCCTAATGCGTCTTTATTCTATCGCCATTCTCAATAGGTTTGTCTGATGTGGTCTCTTTGTGGGTTGAATCACCTGCTTATTATGATTTTTTTAAAAGAAAAAAGAAAAAAGTGCTTGTCTTTGAAAATGATATCAGAAAGACAGAATACCTCCCATGTCTTTCAATGGAACTTTGAATATTGGAAACTCAGAAATCTCTGATGATTTATTTGCAACAGAAAGATTTAATATCTGATCTTTTGGCTGGGTTGCCACTTAGCATCGCACAGCACAATCATCTTGATAATTGTCAATTAAAACACCAAAGGTTGTTTATGATAGTCGAGTTATTATCTTTTTTGGATGGGAAGCAGTTCAGGAAATAAAAACAGTGTTGCAAAAAGTAATTTACGTTATCTCATCTGTAATAAGCTGGGCAACTATATCAAAGGCATCTGTATAAAAAGAACAACAACGAGCACACTTTTGAATAAATCAAATATTTGCTCATCATTATTATTTGACAAAGAGTGGCATAACCAACTTAAGTGCTGGTAAGCCTCATTTATTACAACTGCCAAACTTTAAAGACATGTTAACTTTCTCACTGAGACTAAAGAGGTGCCAAAATACCTGTGGCCAATATTATATTACTATGAATTCTCAGTATATATCACTGAAGGCTACATATTTTGAAGGTGTGTGTTTGTGTTGTATACACACATACATCTGTTAAAGATGTATTATTACTAGTGTATTTTATGTGCCCTTATATTTAGACTTGATTTCAATATGCATACAAATTAAAAACAAACCTTTTTTCTCTCCTTGCAGGTATCCTTGAATTTATCAGTGTGGCAGTGGGACTAGTTAGTATTCGAGGGGTGGACAGCGGGCTGTATCTTGGAATGAACGAGAAGGGCGAGCTCTATGGCTCTGTAAGTATTCTATAACTATATATTAGATTACACTATAGACTGTGCATTGGATTTATGATAACCATTTGGGGCTTTCCCATAGATATCTGTGAAAGGTAGATGGCATTCTTTTATTTACTCCTAAGTGGAGAAGTCATCCAGTCAGTGAAATATCACCAGGTGCCAATTCACTGAATGATCTGATGGCTGATATTGCATGATCATAAAACTACAGCTTTTAAGCTATGTCTGAAGCTTCTTGGGCGAGGGGGGGGAGGGTTCCTCAGTGACACAATCAGTAATGGTTGGCAAGTTTGTACACCATGACCAATCTTCCCTTGAAAAATAAAAGCACAAGGAAGTTTGGGGTATGTTTTAAGATGTATTCTTATAGCAATGTATAGCCAGCATGGCTATATTATCCACACTTACTGGGGATAAGTCTCACTGATCAGAATGGGACTAACTAAATAGACATGCATAACTAACTAAACAGACATGCAGAGGCCCTTAAAAAAACTTCAGAAGCCCCTGCAATGCATATCCTTAGAAGAAAAATCAATGAATAAAGTGTTTTTAAGGTGAAAATTTGAAAAACTGACTTGATTCTTACCCTCTAGTTAAAGGAGACAAGGACAGATGAAAATGTTGTCAGGGTGTTTTGTAGGTCGGGGCAGAAGGGAGTAATGTGTCCAGATTACATGGGGCAAAAGGATAACTGTGGATGAGTATGACAAGGGCTGGAATCCTATTAACACTTACCTGAGAATAAGCACCATGGGATTTGCTTTTGCATGGAGATGCCTGAGATAGGGCTCAAAATTTCCTGAGAAAAATGTATATAGTTTAGTAGCTCATCTTTGTTTTTAAGACATGCTCTCCCTCTAAGCTCCCTGTTTATTGAAATAGAGTGGGAGAGAATGAGTTCTCCACCTAAATGGAGGAATGAAAGTTAATGGGGTTTGCTGCTCCTTTGTAATTCAGTAGGTGGTGCTCTGGGGTTTCTGCTTCCTTGACTTGAAGCTAATGCTGTCCTTGACAAGATGAGATCTTTTATGAAAGCAATACCTTCACCTATATCCACTGCAATTCTGGGATCTTAGAGGCAGGCGATAAATCTGGGGGAATCAGTTGAAAGGAAAGCTGCTTTGAGGGTAAAATATCAATACTGGACTTGGGAGTAAAATGCTAATGTTAAGCAAATGCCACAATAATGCATTTATCCATTTAAAAATCTCACCTCTTTTTATTTCCTGCAGGAAAAACTCACTCCTGAATGTGTCTTCAGAGAGCAGTTTGAAGAGAACTGGTACAACACGTATTCTTCCAACGTATACAAGCATGGAGACTCAGGCCGGCGATATTTTGTGGCACTTAACAAAGATGGGAGTCCCAGAGATGGGGCAAGGTCTAAAAGACACCAGAAATTCACTCATTTCTTACCCAGACCAGTGGATCCAGAGCGAGTGCCAGAACTCTATAAGGATGTGTTAGTATTCGGCTGAAGTTGAACAAATGAGGAGAAGGGATCTTAACCTCGAGAGTATGGAAAGCACAGAGAGCTTTTGAATGCGGAGAAGTTCCCAAGATCCAGGAAGCCTTGAGTTGGAGATGCTGACTAGTGGTAGACAAGTCTTCGTTGCCTCATGCCTGGATTTAGGAGAATGAGCCCTAAAAGCCAAAAGGAACAACCTATTTTAGGTTCACTTGTGCTGATCAAGTAGATGGGGAAGCTGGAAATGGACATAATTACCAAAGCCAGACTAGTACCCAGTTATGCTGGATTACTTCCTCCTCCACTTAGAACATGAATAACTACCTAAGGTGTGTGGAGCTAGACTGTAGAACATCAAAATAAACTTTTTTTTAAAAAAAGTGGCAAGCTAATTGGAGAAAACAAACCAAACCAAACCAAGAGGACTGTTAACATGAAGTAACTGTGTTGACTTAGAAATGGAATCTGGATTTGTTTCGTCCTTCCAGATGGACCTAATTTATACACTTTCAGATTGCAAATATTTATTTTAAATATTTATTTATTACAGAGTTTTATTTTTTACTGGGCTATGAAGAGAGTACAATCCTTTACTCCGATGGAAATCATTTATGGTGCCAATATTTACAACACAAGAGACATTACATCACAAAATATTATAAGTAGAGTACCATCTTTTAAATATTGTCATTATGAGATTGGGGTTATATTTTTATGCACATCCCATTGCCTGACGAATAGTTTTAACCTGAAAAGTTGTTGGTTGCCTTATGATCTATGGGACGGCCCCTATATTTGAACTGAATTTTAAAAAGCACATTTAAAAAGGAATTAAAAATAACTTCTATCTATCTGTTTTGTCGTTCTTTAAGAGATTACAGGTTGAACCTTGCCATCTGTGTTGTTTGGTTCCAGGAACCTCTGTGCAGACCCAATTTCACATTATACAAAAGCAAGTGTAACAAGGCAGACAATGAATCAGTATGAATTAAGTGTCTTAAAATAGCTCAGAGGCAGAAACTTCTCCTTGAAAAGCAATACAGAAGTGATTATCACTTTGTATTGATGTGATAATTACATGGGGGAAGGGATGGGTCTCCCTCCCAAGTGAAACCAGATTGAACCTTTCTCAGGCAAGCTTAATTTGAGTAAATATGGTAATTAAGTAGACCTTAGATTCAACTGTGAATGTCACATTTCCAAAAACTCATTTCTTCTAATTTTGAATTCTGAAATGGTTTCTCTGTCATCTGCTAGTTTACTGACACCATCAAACTTTACACATTTACATTGAGTTGTGCTAAATTCATCAAAAGAGTCCATTCTCTTTCTATAGGGCAGTTAATTTATTTACAGCCCAATACTATCCCGTTATGGAACAGGCAAACAGGATGGCCTGTGTTGTATCCAGCAAAGGCTTGGAAGTGACTATAGTGCAACTTGGGGCAAGGGGACAATTTTCTCTTTACCCCGAGTATTGCCTCAGTCACTGCAATGACACTGCTCAGATTTGCACTAGCGATTTAGCTACCAGAAGTTACTCCATGGTCCTGGGGAGGGAGTAAGATCCAGCCTAAGTGCCAGAGGACAGGCCCTTAGGGGTCTCCTTAAAGTAAGGGAACATCTGTTCCCTTTACTCAGGGTGGCTTGGAATCCATGCTATATCCATGCTGGAAAGTTTGTGCAGTTAATCATTACTTCAACAACAGCCTCAAATTGGATCAGACTCCCACCAACACACAACTATTACTTATGTAGGGAGGAAAAATGCTTTGTGCCATTAACTTACTCCCAAGTCCAGAGTAACTACGTGGAGCATGTGAGAGACTTTACGTGAACCTGTAGTTACTACACCACCTAGTGTGGGAAATTCATATTGGAATCCAGAGTAAGTGGTTCTTACATCGGAGCAAGGACTCCTTGTAGTTACTCTGGATTTTGCCCTTAGTTGTTTGTTTATATCCCAAACATGTGGAGTCAAATAACGTTATTAATCTCATTCCTACTTTAGCAAAGTAGGGCTGTAGTGATTAAAGTGCAGACAAAGGGCAACCTGTTGTGCTTGGCAACCTGAAGGACAACAGGTTGTTGGTTTGTTGGTTTATCACAAGATGGAGTGAGCACCTATTACTTACCCAGCTTCTGCCAACCCAGCAGTTCAAAAGCATTTTTAATGCAAGTAGAACATGTTAATGCAAGTAATGGGAAGGTAACAGCATTCTGTGCACCTCTGGTGTTCACTCATGCCAGTGGTTACATGGCCACATGGAGAATAGGTGCGGTGGTGATCCGTTGCCCCATCCTGCTGATTTTTTTTGGCTATTACTATTGATAGAATAGAGATGTGTAAATGCTGTTTATTTCACTGAATTATACATGAAAATACACATCCAATGATATATAATATGAATGTATTATTCCAAATACCAAGATTAAAAATTTTTTGGCTAGTAATGGTGTTACCCCCTCTTGTGTGCGACACCCAGTGCTGCTTGCACTTCCCTATCAATGTCACTTCAAATCAAGAAATGTTCTTGTGTGCAAATGTTCCAGTGCATGGCTTCAATTACAGAAGTGCTATATTGGAATCCTTGGAACGATGCATGGTATGGTGAGCAGCTCTTTGTGCATGTTGCACGCACAAATTCTGCACACACCAGAGAGGAAACCTGAACTTGCCCCGAAAAGGCTTTGCAACTATTGAACCGTGTGCATATATGGAAGTAGAAACATTTTCTCCAAAGTATTTTGGATCCTGGTAAGGGTTTGCTGGCACTCTAAAGAACAAGGATAACATCTCAGACTTCTTGTCCAGTTGTGCAACATGAGGGCCACAGTGCATTCCTACACATTTACCAGCAAGTAAGTTCCACTGAATTTATTAAGACTTAGGCTACAATCCTAGCCACACTTTCCCGGAAGTAAGTACGATTGAACACAATGGGACTTACTCCTGAGTAGACAGGCTTAGGATTGCATTTTTTTAGTTCTCTTACTCAATGTCGGCCACTTCTCCTACGCCTTATTTTTAACCATGTGCAGCATATAGTGTTACTATGACTGCCAGATGCCTCAACAACAGTCTTCTCCCCCTTTATTGTTTTTCAGCCACAGTGGATTCTCATGATAGACAATAAACATCTGGTTGACAAGTGGCCTCGTTTTGTGACTCCTGGCTCTGTTTTGCTGAAGGGTGATGATAGCAAAGGGAATTCCTTGGGGGAGATGCTCTCTACAGACCTCTCTCCACTCCTAGTGCCAAAACTGTTGTTCTACAATATCTTGGATTCCCCCAGTTATTCATTCACAAGAGAGAAACACTGGAAGTTGGCAGAGGGCTTACAACAAAAACTTTATAAGGAAGACATTACCATATATTAGTCTATGAATTTTATCCTCTAAGATTTATGGGCTAAATCTTTTTTGACTTAAGTATTGGGTTCTGGGAGAGATTGTGAAACCACATGTTACTTTACAATCAGTGTCATCAATAAAGTAAGCCCTGATATCTTTTTTCCTCCGAATGGAGCCATGTCATCTGCTTACCTGACAATGATCAGGTGCTGGATATAGGCCAGTTGGCTTCAGCTCAGCATCAGATAGAGAAGTATACAGATAGACAAGGGGAAAGCACTCTGGACAGCCTGCCAAGCCTCCGACAGTATGCTAAGTTGGCAATCACTTGTCCATACATCAGTGGAGTCAGCCCAAGACTTCTTGGTGCCTGAGGCAGCAAATCAACTGCTACCCCACCCTTTACCTAATGATGTGACAACCTCTGTTTATCTTCTCAACATTTCCTCTTCCCCTCTAATCCCTTTTTCTTTCCAGTCCAGGAAGAAGAAAAGTGGAGACAAGAATGCAAAGATGGGCACCTGTCACCGATCTGCTGCCTAAAAGGCCTTATATTGTAACCAGTGCTGTGGCAGCCATGCCAATGTGGTATGCACTGTATCCTATGATGATGGGGAAAATCACAGAGGCCTCCGCTTCCCTTACGCCAGGGCTGCATTGAATCCTGCTTTTCAGGATTGCATAGGTTTCCATTTGATCAATACTTATGTCAAGTCACTTGTAGTAAGCCAGTATGGTTGGAGTTATTTACAAGTAACTTGTAGTAATGTACAACTACAAGTAAGCCACTTGTAGTTATCTACTCCAGCTGGTGGAGCCTTTTCATTCTGTGGGATGCTGGAGTGGGTTAGTGCATTTACAAAGCCCACTACTGCATCACTGCTTGAGATTTTAGTTTGATTGGGCTGCTAGACTGAGGTTGCAATCCTAACCTCCAGTTAGGCCAGCATATGTCCCAGCATACATCATGTCCTGACCTGGGGTGTCACAAAAGTGTAATAAGGCATGTCTGCCCCACTCCTGGTGGGGGGGGGGGGGGCTTTAGGCCAGTGCACAGGAAGACACCAATCTCCCCACATCACCATGGAAAGATATACCAGGTGAGTTTTGCTGGCTCAAATTTGTAAGGATTGCATTCTGAAATTCTATACACACCTGGGAATAAGTCTCATGGAGGTCAGTGGGACATATTTCTCAGGAGACATGCATAAGCTTGTGCTGTTGGGCTATTAAATTATTTGGACAACCAGGAATTCTGGATATAGGCTCTGTAGATGAGTAGAGTGTGCAATGCTCTTGCCCGGGGACAGCAAAACAGATTACACTAAAAATTAGCAGAGAGAATTTATCGAGGATGCTCTCTCTCCCCCACCCCCTCTCTGTATGTCTATCTCTGGATACAGAGGTTTACCAATTAAAACTTTGACATTATACCAAATAAACACCACTTGATGTTGGATCTGTGATTTTGCTGACCAGCTGTAATCCATTGCAACAACAAATCAATTACAACAACTCTCCAAATGGCCAGAAAACTTGAGAAACAATACACAGCAATGGACCACTATATTTCATTATCATGAAGATATTGTATCATATGGACCTGTTTGCACCTGTATGTGAATCCTTACTGAATGATATATTATAACACTTTTGTTAATTGATTTCTGTGATGCATTACAAAGTAATACGTAAAACAATAATCTTTATATTGCAAAAATTTCTATATTAGAATCTGAAATTTTGACTCATTGTGAATACAATGAAATGTGAAATCTGCAAGAAACAGATGTTTTCTGTTTCTACTAGAAGTAAGAGAAATACAGAGTAGAT